>CM059568.1:26724782-27924782 GCA_030386875.1 Morinoia aosen
CACCTATTTCGCCACGGGAAACAGCAAACGACGTGATTTTCACCGCATTCGATCTAAGAATGGCCCAAAACACGCATTTTAGCTCTGTCGACCGTCGAATCGGCTAAATATGCACTTTCCGCCTATGTCGCCACGGGAAACAGCAAACGACGTGATTTTCACCGCATTCGGCCTAGGAATGGCCCAAAACACGCATTTTAGCTCTGTGGACCGTGGAATCGGCTAAATATGCACTTTCCGCCTATGTCGCCACGGGATACAGCAAACGACGTGATTTTCACCGCATTCGACCTAGGAATGACCCAAAACACGCATTTTAGCTCTGTCGACCGTGGAATCTTCTGAATATGCACTTTCCACCTATGTCGCCACGGGAAACAGCAAACGACGTGATTCTCACCGGGTTCGACCTAGGAATGGCCCAAAACACGCATTTTAGCTCTGTCGACCGTGGAATTGGCTGAATATGCACTTTCCACCTACCTAGTATCTGGGCCTAGCTATTTATCCTGAGTAGCTAATTCCTGCCTGATCGGCATCCTGACGGGTCGGCTTCCAGTGGCGGAACATATAGCAGGCTAGTTATCGCTACATTTGGTGTCGGGAGTGGGATTTGGTTTCGGATACGTGGTACAGTCGGTAGGGTAATAACTAGTGCAAAAAATTAGGATCTTTTAATAAAACCGTATTGTCGTTGATATCGGTATATATTTTTAAGGAAATCGTGGCATGATTTGGGCTGGTGAGGATGAAGAAAACATCTGAGTTAGCTAACGTAATGCTTAGTCTCACAGAGGCAATTAGGGGCCTGCGTTCAGAGAAGTTGCCTCCACCAGGGAAGTTTTCAGGTAAACCTTGTGACTGTCAGGTCTCTGCATTTATGACTAAATTTGAGAACTATGCAAGTTCTAAGTATCAGGGAAAAAGAATGCGTGGGTTCTTGAGGATAAAGCCAAAAATATAGTTCAAGCGAATGGAACGGGAGCTGACTATGGGGAAGTAAAAGCTAGGTTAATTCAGGAACTAAAGCTTCATGAGAAATTAAGCGATGCTGGGTATACATAATTCTTGCGTGCAGAAAGAGATAGGGGCGAATCACTTACATGCTATAGTATTGGACTCGAGAGGTTGGTAGCAAAAGTGGCTAGTCTAGGAATAGAGGGTAAAGAACTCTTAGTTCGAAATAAATTAATTGGCTCATTGTCACCGGAGCTGGTTCGTCGGCTTAAGTTTTTGTTGGCCATCAGGAATCCGTTGCACTCAGTGCAGTCATCCGAATAGCAGCCAGTTTAGAAGCCGATATGACAGCTACCGAGGAAAGGATAAGGAATCGGACACGAGAAGAACAAATAAACTTAGCGACGCCATATACGCCAGAGGCAGGTAATAATATCATTGAGCACCAGGAACACAGACAGGCCCGATCAATGCGTTGTTATCGTTGTAGACAGGAAGGACATTTTGTGCGGGACTGTACACAGCAGGTAGCAACTAAAGACGGACGTAGGGAAGTTTTCGGTTTGGAACGCGGTTGGGAATGTGCGTACTGTGGAAAAAGATGACATTTGATGAAGGACTGTCAGGTTTTTTTGAGAGATGCGCAGCTTGTGTATGTTGTGGGGAAATCACACATCATAGCTTCCAGTGTGCACACAAACCATGGCGACGGTCGGGAAACTAGGTGACTGCGGTGTGGAAGGGGCACAGCCGGAGCAGGTTCATGATAGTCCCCAGAATATTGAGATGACACGGCAGAGACGTGATGTGGCAGTAGCACACCCGGTGGTTGTTAAGATTGAGCAGTTACATGTTGATGGCCTAGTAGATACAGGCGCATCAGCTTCTTTAATTACAGAAGAACTTCTCCATAAAATTCCGGGTGTTCAGGGAAAACTTCGCGTTTCCGCCGTTAGCAATATGGTAGGAATTTCGGGAAACGAAATTAGAATAGAAGGTGAGATATACCTTACAGTAACGATTGGCAGAACTAAGTTCCCGAGGCATAGGTTTTTGGTGATGACTAAACCGGTACAGTCGTTCAGTTGTGTTTTGGGCTTAGATTTTCTTGATATCTTCAAACTAACGTTGAATGCAACAGACAGGACTTGGGAGAAAGGAAGTAGCTTCAAAGGTGGTGACTTCGCGCAGGGCGGAATTCCCAGTTTTCAGTGCGGCAGAAGTGACTGTACCTTCTAGGCAGATGTTGTGTTTGTCCGCTCAAGTGAAGAGGGCACCAAATAAATATGAAGGGTATACAGAGCCAGTCGTTAAGGGCTGATTCACGCCATACTGCCGGGCACGTGCCAGGCACATGCCAGGCACGCTCCAGTCCACTATTGTTTAATGTATTTCTAGGCAAGCATTCACACTAGCCGTGCCAGGCACGTGCCATGCCAGTCACAGTCCCGTACCGGTCGAGGCAAAAGATATTTTGACCGGGACGTGACTGGCACGGCATGTGCCTGGCACGGCTAGTGTGAACTAGCAACGGTTCAGTGACGTCCCAGACTTCATTTAAGGAGGAGTGGTGTTATAAATTTCTGTGCCAGCGGCAATTGTTAGTTCCATGAACTTCCATCTATAATGGAAAATTCTGACGTCTCAATGCTGTGGGATCATGCAAAAGGTAAGTAAACAATTGAATTAAGAATGAAACTTTATTTATCAGTTATATAAACAAAATTCGCGCATGTTAACTTTGATATTAATGTTGGTTTATAATCTTTAAAGTTATCTGTGTCATTTCCCCTGCATATACTCAAATTGAGTTTTGACAAAGTTCTTTACTTTCGGTGTTAATCACGTTGACATATAGAGAAACTATGCATAAGTTTAATGCACAATATATTGAAACATTACATGACATGTGACCCTAAGCACACCATATGCTTTCAGATGAAATGCTAATTGAAGCTGTGAAGCTGAAACCTGAATTGTACGATCTTAGATCTCCACACTACAGTGATGCGGTGGCCAAACGAAGAACTTGGACAGAAATGGGCCAGCAGTGGGTTTTGAAGCTATATAAAAATATACCTCTAGCAGTTGGAAAAATGATTTATGTTATAAGTTTAACTTGCGTTTCATTAAGATGAATTAGCTAATGTTCAGATGAAAAGGGAAAACGTTTATTTTGTAAAATAAAATAGAACATTCGATTGTTCAAATGGAAAGAAATACTGTTTATGTTTTAGTTCAATGTTCAATTTTAGGGTTTATTTGCTTCCCAAGAAAATGAAATATAACGTCTTCAAATGGAAAATAATAAACCTTTATTTTATAAATTTTGTTTGCACAGCCCTCAATTAGAGCAAGACATATCGCAAAGGGAATGGAAATAGCTGCATGCTGTGTATTTTTATCTTAATCATTGTAAATGCATAAAACACTCACGATAAACAAAATATGTAGCTTTAAGTACGAAAGTAATGTGTATAATAACAAAGTGCTCAGGAAATAATAATGATACATAAAACAAATAAAGTAACTTATTGACAGGAGGTTCTAAATTTCGAATTGAATTCACTCAAACCTATTCTAATTTTTCGTTGGGAAAAAATAATGTGTCAAAATTTGTAGGTCACTATAATTAAATGTTAAGATAAAATGGGGAGTTACATATTTCTCTTACCTTATACATACAGCTAGATTTTCTCTGGGAGTGATTGCTTCTCTGTAGGGCGTATTTGCTCTTTCCAGCTCATGTTGAATTTTTGATAGAATTTCTTCAAAAGTTCCAATATTCATCCGAAAATAGTTGAAAAATTTGCTTTCATCATCAATGAGACATTGGTACAACGTGTGGAACTCTCCTTCACTTTTACTGCTTTCCAGCATTAGATGAATCCTCCGTTCCCTTTTTTTCCTTTCCTTTCTTTCTCTTCATCATCTAGAGCAACAGCAATAACTACCAAATCGGAGTGAAAAAAATCACACATTCTTCACAAGTGATGATGCAAAAGGGACTGATTCGTGCACGGCGACCGAGCCGAACATGTGAACACATCAGGCAGGGAACGGGCCGTGCCTGGCATGTGCCTGGGACGTGCCCGGCAGTATGGTGTGAATCAGCCCTAATGGGACTCGTCTATTGATGGTAGCTTCATCAGTAAATGTAGTAGACAATGAGCATATTCGAGTAGAAGTGATGAACCCGTTTGACAGCGATGTGGAGTCAGCCAAGCACATAAGACTTGGTACTTTGGTGGCTTTGTGTCGGGAAGAAGTAGAGGATGAAGAGATTGACAGTGTGACGGGTGGCCATAGCTTGGACGGTACAGATCTGACTTCGGAACAAAGGAAGATAGTAGCTGCACTGATGCCTGCACATAAAGACATTTTTGCGACAGATGAGGCAGACGTGGGGTGTACCGAGACAGTGAGGCACCATATAGATGTTCAGGGTGCAGCGCCTGTGAAACAAAGAAATAAAAGTTACCCGGGGCCATGAAAAAGGAAATCGACCTAGAGGTAAAACTATTAGCGGAAAAAAGTATTATTGAACCTTCAAAGTCAGCATGATCGTCTCCGTTAGTACCAGTTAGGAAGAAGAACGGAAAGCTAAGACTTTGTGTTGACTTTAGAATGTTGAACAGTTTGACCAAACCAGACAGTTTTCCGCTGCCTCATATAGGGGATACGATAAATAAACTTTCAGGAAATTACTATTTTTCGACGCTGGACTTGAAGTCGGGATATTATCAGGTATCCCTGACTGAATCTTCTCGAGAGCTGACTGCTTTCTCTACTGGTACATAACTGTACCAATTTACTAGACTTCCGTTTGGGGTATGCAACGGCCCGGCTACGTTCTCACGGCTAATAAGCTTGGTAATTAAGGGGTTACCGAGTGACTCTGTACAGGCTTACCGTGACGATATTCTGGTCGATAGTGAGACGTTTGCGGAGCATGTCCAGGCGCTGGAGAAGGTGTTCGGTCGGCTTCGGGTTCAAGAGCTCAAGCTGAACTTGGAAAAATGCTGCTTGTTTCAAGAGCAGGTCGATTACTTGGGACACTCTGTTGGTAGACTGGGCGTGAGTCCGCTAGAGAAGAATGTTGGGGCGATCCAAGAGTTCCTGGTGCTACGAACGGTGCGACAGTTAAGATCATTCCTGGGCATGGTGAACTATTATAAGAGCGTTATAGAGGACTCTGCAAATTTGCTACACCCCCTATACCAGGCGTCATCCACCGGGAAATGGGAATGGACTGGCGAGTGCCAGCAAGCGTTTGAGGACGCGAAAACCGCAATGGTGACCGCTCCAATTCTAGCATACCCAGACTTTGTGACTGGACAACCATTCGTGTTGACGACTGATGCTAATGGATGGGGAGCGGGCGCAGTGTTGTCTCAGATGTAAGGCGGTCAGGAGAGAGTAATTGGGTACGCCGGGGTCAGTTTTAATAAAGCCCAAATGAGATACAGCGCGACCGACAAAGAACTATCAGCAATTAGGTTTGCAGTAAATCATTTCAGAATTTACTTGAGTGGTAGGAAATATGTGATTAGGGCGGAGCATCAGCCCCTGATATACCTAAACAATATGAAACGTACCGACGACCGACTGATGAGGACGTTAGCTGACTTGGCTATCGGCTGGTATAGCATTGAGTATGTGCCCGGGAAAACTAATGTAGTCGCTGACTGTCTGTCCCATGTGAATTTTCCTTGGCGAGTTACAGAGGGAGACGAAGATGCTCCAGAGCCAGAATTTGGGAAATACCAGGTAACCGAAGTAGAGGGGGGCCCAAATTCCTCATTTGTGGCGTTGAGCCGAGCCTCGGGTCCGGGAGACGCGTTGACGCTCCGAGAGCAGGCTATAGATAGATTATTGCAGGAACCCAAAGCATTCGGTAGAACTGGTAAGGCCGCGGATCGTAGGATGATATTGAGTTGGAAAAATTCTGATGTTTTCCCTCCATGGGAGGCTCTGGTGGCGTTTGCAGTTATTTGAATTGAGAGTGGAGGAAGTTTGCAAGCCAGGCGGGCTGGTTGTTACTAATCCTGTGGGAAAGAAGGGAACTGTTGAACTGGAGTGCAAAGGGTGCGTGCATTTTAATATTATTACAGCATGTACACCATCGGGAAGGGTCAATATGGCAGCACCACAAAGGCAGTTTAGCCAGGAGGGTACTCACCAGTTGGCTGACCTCAGATTAGGAGAGGAATTAGAAAAGTTTACATCGCACCAGCTGCAGGATCAGAGGTTGGTGAGGGTACGCGAGGCTCTGGAAGGGAAGGAAAAACACCCAGCATTAGGACAACTGAGACGACATTTCGATAAATTAATGATACATAGCGGTGCCATATGTTACAAATGCGAGCTAGGGGGTGAGGAAAAGTTCCTACCAGTGGTACCAGACAGTCAATTAAAGGGCTTAGTTAGACAGTTCCATGAACATGTAGCACATGCGAGGCAGACTGAGGTCGTCAAGGCATTTCGTCGGTGTTATTTTCATCCTAGCCCATACAAGCTCATCAAGAAGGTGATAAGAGAATGTCGTACGTGCCAATTGCATAAAGGAGCAAGTCCGTAAGACTGCCCGTTGTACGGGATGAGTGCTAGATGCACGGCGCCGTATGATATTTATGCGGTGGATCTTATTGAATTGCCACGTACACCTAGAGGACATATAGGGCTGCTGGTGGGTATTGATTTATACTCAAAGTTGGGCCATGCTATACCTATACGCTCAAAAGCTGCGTCGGGGGTTGCCCGTGCATTACAGTATGGTATTTTGGCTAGTTGCCCTAGGACCCTGTTATAGATCATAGACGGAGGTATAATATTAGTACACCCCATCAAGACACAAATAACACATCAATAGACAAATGCAATGACACATCAATTTAGGTAAATAGTTCACTCACCTCTTGGGTACCTTAACTTAAATACTCTATTCCTAAACCTGTGGCTAGTGAGAGTAGAGCTGAGATAGGTGGGAAATATATAGAATAGAGTAGAATAGAATTAGTACATTAGTTTAGAAATTAAGAAGTTAGATACCAAACACAGTAGGTAATTATATACGCACTCGGTCAACATTTACTTGTTGTTGAACCCGAGGCCACTAGCAGACTGACTTGCGAGTGTTGCTCTCTCGAGCGTTGCCAACTTTTGGTCTCTCTAACTAGAACTTACACTACTCGCTATATTACACCCCTCCCTCCTTAATTAGAAACCCCTCCCTGTATCCCCAGTCCCCTTATTCAATATAGTCAATCCTAAAAGTCCATTCTCACCACAGGCTTCCGAGCCCGGGTAGACCTGCGTGAGATGCTAGCACTTGGAGGCTCGTGCATCCTAGCCTCCTGGGTGGGAATCGGGTACTCAGGTGTTTCGGAGTCGGGTTCATTGGTCGGAGGTGGTGGGTATGAATTTTGAGCAGGTTGTGGAAACACAACGGTTTCCTCCGTAGGTTGTTCCAAGGGTTCAGGGATGGTGTTCGAGGTGGTAATAACTTGGTCCTGGTGTCGACGAACGACCTCTCCCCCCTTCAGTTGGCACTTGTAGGATACCGGGCCTGTTTTCTCAATGGTGGTAGCAGGGGTCTATTTTGGGGAACCCGGCGTGTATTGACGGACCATCACAGGTGACTCCGGTGGAATGTCAACCGCGCGAGACCCTGGGTGGTATCTTTTCTGAGCGTCCTGGCGTTGAGCAACTTTGGACGCGATTGCTTCTGACGGCCAAAGCAGATCAAGACGAGAGCGGACTTTCCTGCCTAACATCAGTTCGGCGGGCGTAACACCTGTTGTCGTGTGGGGTGTTAGCCGGTAGTTGAACAGGAACCTGTCTAGTGCTAGGCGTAGGGGTTCCGTTGACTTTCGTATATTCTTCTTGAACGTTTGTACCATGCGCTCTGCCAGTCCATTAGTTGAAGGGTGGTATGGTACGCTCGTAATATGTCGCATACCACATGCCTTCACAAATTCTTGGAATTCAGCCGATGTGAAACACGTTGCGTTGTCCGAAACAATTGTTACTGGGAATCCTAATGTCGCAAAAGTGTGTTTCAGGCACGAGATCGTTTCGCTAGAGGTTGTAGTAGATGTGGGAAAAATTTCAACCCACTTAGAGTGTGCATCCACGATCACTAGATAGTATTTTCCATCCATTGGGCCCGCGTAGTCAATGTGTATGCGATGCCAAGGCTTCGCAGGCCATTCCCACGGATGGAGTTCAGCTTTCGTTGGTGCAGCTCGAGTGCTCAGGCACTCGCTGCATGACTTAGTCGTTTCTTCTAGATCTTTGTCCAGCAGCGGCCACCATACATAGCTGCGAGCTAACTCCTTCATCCTGGATGATCCAGCATGGCCAGAGTGAAGTTCGTCCACAATGGCTTGTCTGAGAGCTTGGGGTACAATAATTCTTGCTCCCCAGAGCACACAGCCATTTTGTGTGGACAATTCGTCTCGCCTCCTAGTATACGGAGCGAGATCAGGGTCACCAATTACCGTCGAAGGCCAGCCTACTTGGCAGTATTTGTATACCTTTGAAAGTACTGGGTCCCTTAGGGTGCTATCGCGGATGTGGGTGCTGGTGACTGGAGCTGACTCGAGGAAGTTTACTAAGGACGCCCATTCCGCAGGAATAGGTGTGGCTTGCTCGGGAGTTGTCAAGGGTAGACGACTGAGAGCATCAGCCGTGCCCAACAGCACGCCAGACCGGTGACGCAAGGTGAACGCGTAGGACTGCAGTAGTAAAGCCCACCTTTGAATGCGCCCGGATGCCATGGGAGGAATGCTTCTTCCCGGATCAAATAGTCCTAACAAAGGTTTGTGGTCCGTAACCACAGTGAAATCCTGTCCCCACAGGTAGCAATGAAATTTTCGAAGTGCGAACACCATAGCTAGGGCTTCTTTCTCAGTTTGAGAGTAGTTGCGTTCTGTGGCTGTTAGAGTTCGGGAGGCAAAATAGGCGGGGCGTTCAATCCCATCAATAAGGTGACACAGCACCGCTCCCACACCATACGCACTACTGTCAGCCACTACCACTATGGTTTTCTGAGGGTCAAAGTGGACTAGAGTCTGAGAGTCCAGGAGGGCTTGTTTAGATTTCTGGAAAGCTCTCTCCTGACTTGCATCCCATTTCCAAGGGGTTTTATCCCTCAGTAAGGTATTTAGGGGCTCCAGCATGGTTGCAGATGATTTTAGAAATTTCCTATAGAAATTTAACAGCCCAAGGTAGGCTCTCAGTTGAGTCACATTAGCAGGAGCTGGTGCCTTCTGGATTGCTGCTACCTTCTCTGCAGTGGGGTGCAATCCATCCTTGTCAATAAGGTATCCAAGGTAGGACACCTGTGGCACTCCAATTTGGCATTTATCCATTTTCAGTTTTAGCCCTGCCTCCTGTAGTTTAGATAAGACTTGATAGAGACGCTTGTTGTGCTTTTGCTCATTAGTGGCACTCACCAGGACGTCATCCAGGTAGCAGAACACTCCTGGGAGGCCCTGCAATAGTCCTTTCATGGCACGCTGAAAGATTCCAGGTGCGGACGCAATTCCAGAGCTGAGACGGTTGTAGGCAAATAAACCTCTGTGGGTGTTTATTACCGTGAGTTCCTTGGAGTCTTCATCCAAGGGTAGTTGAGCGTATGCCTGAGACATATCTAGCTTAGAGTATAGAACTCCTCCTGCTAACCCGCTAAATAGATCTTCCACTCTGGGTATAGGGTAGGTATCAAGCCTAGTGGCTCTGTTGACGGTTAGTTTGTAGTCCCCACATATTCTGATGCTTTGATCAGCCTTGAGCACAGGGACGATAGCCGCTGCCCATCTTGAGTACTGTACAGGGGTGAGGATACCTTCCTGCACCAGTCTATCAAGTTCTGCCTCCACCTTAGGTCTCAGTGTGTAAGGCACGTTCCTGGCCTTACAAAACTTTGGTGGTACGGCTGGATCCACTTCTATTATGAAATTCCTTCCCTTAAAGCAACCTAGACCTGGTTGAAAAAGGTCGGGGAATTTTTTGCTAACTCTTCAGGGCAAGTGATCAATTTGTTGACCTCATTTGCTACTATAGTTAGCCCAAGGGAATCAATCAGGTCCCTACCCAGCAAAGCTGACCCCTCCCTGCCTACAATCACAATAGTTGCTAGCTGAGGAACCATATTACCAGATTCACGCTGGATGTTAGCCCTAATCTCCCCACAAATCACTAGTGGGGTTCCCCCATAAGTCCTAAGCTTAACATCAGAAGGTCTCAGCTCGGGTCTTGACTTAGCTGGTATTTTTGAGTAGGTGGCCATTGAAAGGATAGACCTGGCAGCACCTGTATCTACCTCCATCTCTAACGGCACACCATTTAGTAACAATTTTATTTTGATTGGGGGTTTCATTTCCTCGGCTAAAGAAAATATTTCCCCATAGCATCCTTGATTGGGGGCTGGGTAGTCTGCACTGGTTCCGTTGCTAGTTCCATTAGGGTTAGGGTGGTTTTCCCTCCCCCTTTTTTCATGCATAGCATGCACAAAATAATTTTTGTTGCCTTTATCAGATTTCTGCCCTTTTGTTAGTTTGAAACAACATTTTTTTAAATGACCTTTTCGACCACAGCCATGACAATCCTGTCTTTATAGGGGTAATCTCTACGCCAGTGCAAACCACCACAGCCGCTGCATGCTGATTTGGTGCTAGCTTGTGCCTGAGTCTTGCCCTGAGGCTTGTACGCAGTTTGCTTAACTCTGCTCTGACCTACATTTAGAATTGAATTTGGTTGCCTCAACCCCACTGTTTCTCTCAGTGTGGTTTCTTTAGCAGTAGCTAGACCCATGGCCTTTTGCCATGTCAGGCCAGCTTCATTCAGCAAGCAATTTTGAATTTCATTACTGGACACACCCAAAATGAAACGATCTAGAAGGGTCTCTTCTAGCACTTCCTGTTTGAAATTACAGGTATTAGAGAGGGCTTTCAAGCTAGCCACAAAATCAGCAATGCTTTCCCCTTGTCTCTGGTTCCGCTTATGGAACCTAAACCTCTCAAAGATCTGATTTCTTGTCGGCTTAAAATGCCGTCTCAATGCTTCCACAATCTCGTCATAAGTAGCATCAAGGACTTTTTACGGAGACATAAGGTCTTTGATCAACCTAGCAATTTTAGGACCCACTAGTAAAATTAGTGATGGGGCTTTTTCTTTTTCCCCTATTTTGTTTATTACAAAATAGCAGTGTAATCTAGTTTCATAGTCTCCAAATTCTTCCTCTAAAGGATTAAATTCTCCCACTGAACCTATCAATGGCATGTTGAATTTTTTTAGTAAGTCACACACACTGTGAAAAAGTAAAAAAAAAAATTTCACAGCACAAATAGTACAATCAATTGATCAATTCTGAGTTTCTTCACTAGTTTAGCCAGTCTAGCACCACCAGTGAGCAGAACAACAAAAAAAATTTCAATAGGCAAATTCTATGTTCCCTCACTAGTCACTACCACTTAGTCACTTCCAGCAGTTCTACCAAATTCTCGTCGCCACTTTGTGTTATAGATCATAGACGGAGGTATAATATTAGTACACCCCATCAAGACACAAATAACACATCAATAGACAAATGCTATGACACATCAATTTAGGTAAATAGTTCATTCACCTCTTGGGTACCTTAACTTAAATACTCTATTCCTAAGCCTGTGGCTAGTGAGAGTAGAGCGGAGATAGGTGGGAAATATATAGAATAGAGAAGAATAGAATTTGTACATTAGTTTAGAAATTAAGAAGTTAGATACCAACCACAGTAGGTAATTATATACACACTCGGTCAACATTTACTTGTTGTTGAACCCGAGGCCACAAGCAGACTGACTTGCGAGTGTTGCTCTCTCGAGCGTTGCCAACTTTTGGTCTCTCTAACTAGAACTTACACTACTCGCTATATTACAGACCCCTAAAATTTTGCTGTCCGACAATGGTCCAGAGTTTCGAGCCAGGTTATTCGAGCAATTGTTAGACCGGTACGGGGTGCGGCATGAGCGCTCGATCGCCTATGCTCCGCATACTAATGGAGCTGTGGAGAGACTCAACCGGATCATCAAGGAGAGACTCGCCACGGCCTGCGCTGGTAACCCTGGGAGCTGGGATCTAGAAATAGCAAAAGTGATGTCCCAGTACAATAGATTTACCCACAGTGAGACCGGACGAGCCCCAAGTGAGTTCTTCGTGAAGGAGGCGGCGGTGCCAGATCTGCCAAGGCCACCCCGGATTTGGCGACCCGCTGGACCGAAGTTCCGACCGTTCGCAGTAGGAGAGCTTGTCCTGCGACAGGTACCTTACGCACGAGAGGACGAGAGGCATAAACTCGCCCCACAGTTCCTGGGTCCCTACGAGGTGCTGGAGGTTGACAGGAACCAGGTCACATACACGATACGGGATCTGCAGCGGCGAAGGGCTTCCTTCAAAGTGCACGTGAGGCAATTGAAGAGATGTCATGGAAACGACATGGGTTAGGACCAGCCAGTGCAACCCGAGAGGAAGAACGAGGCAGAAGGTCTGCCGCAAAGGCAGCCACGCAAGAGGACCCGTCGAGAAGTGGGGCCGAAGGAAGACGGGGCTGGTGCAGCAGGTGGAATGGAAGAGGACCAAGTGGCTCCCGTGGAGGATGAGTGGTTGGGTAGCCCAATTTATCCGCTACCGCCGTTGCCAGCAGTGCAGCAGGATGAGGTGACCGGCAATGACACGAGCGGGGACTTCTCGAAATTTATCGGGCAGTACCCGGATCCTCCGCCGGACGAGGAGAGCCTCGACTTTTCGGGGTTCATCGGCCAGTACCCAGATCCTCCTCTGTTACGAATGAGAAGAACAGGCGCTGGAAGCAGAACGCAGACCCTTCTTGAGTGAGGAAGAGGCGAGTGGGGGTGGAGCTACAATGGAAGGCACCTCCGATTTTTCAGGTTTCGGGGGGTTGGCTCCATTGGAGAGAGCGCGCCCAGATAAACGAACCTCTACCCCGGCTGGGGAAGGCGACGGAAGGGATAGCGGCGCAGGGTGTTTGAAGGTAACAGAGGTGAGTGCCGGTGATAGTACGTGGCGGAGAACGGAACCCTCGGAGGGTGAAGATGAAACATTGCCTCGGTTAAGACCCAAAATGAGGTTAGATTATAAATGCTGAGTGTCTACCTCGATACTGCTCGAATTGTTTCAGAACCAGGGACCGGTTGCTGTGGGCGATGGGCCAACGTGGCACGGGGTACGATTTTCCCGCCTGGGCTGCCTGTCCGCGTCCCGACCCCGTAGATGTCTTCTGAGGCGCGGCCGGTACTGGTAGTTGCTTTCCATCGCAACCCGACTGGTTTGGAGCCCCTTGGATGTCCGGGTCGCATGTGACTGGCTGAGGCGCCTAATTTTCGGAGATCGTGGTCTCTATTGCGAGCTGGGCACGCAATGGGGTGTGGACTTCCGTCATCGCTTTTTGGCTGCTGGAGTGACGCTGGGTTCAGCGCCAGTTCGCAATGAGGAGGAGCGGTTGCTGGTGTGCAGTCAGCGGTGGAGCCAGCATGCACTCGGCAAATCTGCAGCAAGACGTTTCATCGCCACCTGCGAGACTGGCGGGAACTTGAAAGGCGGAAGAACCGTGATGCCGCATAATATTATAAATTGTAGAACATTGATGTACATAGCAACCTTTCTAAGTAATTACCCAGTTAAAGGTGTAGTGCTAGAGTACTCGTTTTTGTATTTGTTGTCCATACTTTCACGTGCTCAGAAATGTATGTTTTCCTTGTATAAATTCAGGAGATTTAACGAGAAGCTGCGCGGTAGCACATTATAGCCAGATGTAATATGGCCGGGTGCGCTGCGTTGATACCTCGGGGGTTTCAGCGTGGGTAAGGCGTCCGGTCATAAATGGGCGGGCAGCTGAAACCCCCTGCGGGGTTTGGCTGCTCAGTGCGTTCGAATGTATTGTTATGTATAACCTTTAAATCTTGTGCGGTAATTTGAGAATAGTAGATGCTTCAGTGTGAGCGATGATTCCCTCACTAAATTGAGGAGGAAGTAGTGTAGTGAAAATATTTCACTACGTGTTTTGTACCGCGACGGTACCGCTGGTATGTACATAGAGCTCCGTCCTGCCTGCGACTGCCTGGCTGAAGCTAAATTGGGCGGCTGCTCGACTGAAGCTGGTCAGTTGCGTAACTTGCGTTAGGTAAAAAAAAAATTTTATCAGTGCATTGTCTGTGATAAATATCAATAATTGTTGGGTAATTGATTCCGGTGCAACAGCACACATGTGTAATAACAGGAATGATTTTTCTTGTATGAATGAGCTATCTAGTCCAATTAACATTGAAGTTGGTGATGGTAGAAACTTGCAAGGTGTTGGTGTAGGTGATGTTGAAGTTATGGTGTTGTTGCCTAAAGGTCTAGTAGATACCTGTGTTGTTAAGAATGTCTTGTATGTACCTGGCTTAGCCTACAATTTACTTTCTGTGCCTCAGATTACAGAAAGTGGAAACTCAGTTTACTTTGACGAAAGCTCATGTAAGATTGTAAATAAAGACGATGAATTAATTGCCTTAGGCAGTAAAGTAGGAAAATTGTATAAACTTAATTGCACCCTTAATTCAGCTGTTAAATGCATGAACGTTTCCTCTGATGAAATTCTGTGGCATAAACGATTTTGTCATCTAGGATTCAATAATCTTAAGAAATTAGCCACTAAGAATCTTGTTAGAGGTTTTGATTGTTCTGTGAGTGGAGATAACATTTTTTGTGAAAACTGTTGTGATGGTAAAAATCATAGGCTTCCGTTCCCCAAAACAAATCACAAAAGGGAACGCCGACCCTTAGAACTTATCCACAGTGATGTGTGTGGCCAGCCCAATCCCAAATCACTAGGGAGTGGAAGGTATTTTGTAACCTTCATAGACGACCACTCCAGATATACTTGGGTGTACATTATCAAACATAAGAGTGATGTTTTTAATGTGTTTCAGGAGTTCAAATCTTTGGTAGAAAATCACTATGATCACAAAATTAAAATTCTGCGCTCCGATAACGGTGGGGAATACATCTCTAATGACTTTGAACAATTCCTAAAAAGGGAAGGAATTATCCATGAAAAAACTGTGCCTAAGACACCTGAACAAAATGGAGTTGCAGAAAGAATGAATAGAACTCTCCTTGACTCTGTCAGAGCTATGCTGTCTGGTTCAAAGTTACCAAAATCATTCTGGGTGAAGCTATATCAACTGCCGTGTATGTCAAAAATAGGAGCCCTGCTAGTGCATTGAATGATATGACCCCTTATCAGGCCCTTAATGGACACAAGCCCAATGTACAGCACCTCAAAACCTTTGGCTGCAGTGCGTACGCACATGTCCCCAAAGATGAGAGGGAAAAACTTGATCCAAAATCTAAACCGTGTGTTCTTGTAGGATATGGAAGTGGATCCAAGGAATATCGTCTGTATGACATAAGCAGCAGAAGGATATTTTTGAGCAGAGACGTTATGTTCAATGAATCTCAGCAGATGCCAATTGAGAAGGAGCCTTCAGAAGTAAATGATGGTAATTTTACTCTTCTTCCTCGGGATCCAGAGCCAGAAGACTCTGAGGGAGGGGTGGAGCATAGACAGTCAGATGCTGGGATGGAGGGAGTGGAGCCTAGACAATCAGCCAGGTATTGACGCGCTCCTGATAGGTTTGGTGAATGGGTGTATTTAATGAAAAATGAGCTTGATATACCATCTTGTGTTCAAGAAGCACTCAGTGGACCAGAAGCAAAACTATGGGAAACAGCTATGGAGAATGTGATGGAGTCTATAAATCAAAACAAAGTATGGTCTCTTGTAGAGTGTCCTAATGACAAAAAAACTATCACATCAAAGTGGATCTTTAATAGAAAAACCGGACCCGACGGAAGCATTTGCTCGTACAAAGCTCGCCTTGTGGCTCAGGGCTACTCACAAAAATATGGCACTGACTACGACGAGACCTTCAGTACCGTGGTTCGATTTGAATCTGTCAGGACAGTACTAGCTTTGGCTGCCAAATGCAACATGCAAGTCCATCACATGGACGTTGCAACAGCCTTTCTTAATAGAGAACTGGTTGAAGAACTGTACCTGATTCCACCTGACGGTTTTATTATCAAAGGCAAAGAAAATCTTGTGTGTAAACTACAAAAATCGCTCTACGGACTAAAACAAGCTCCTTAGTGTTGGAATACTACACTAGATAGCTATTTGAAGAAATTGGGTTTTGTACAATCTAAGAGTGATGCTTGTACATACACTCGTGTTCAAGTGAAGAAACTGTGTATTGTGGCGGTGTATGTAGACGATCTAATAATTGCTTCTGAGTCTGGTGACGAAACAAATCAAATAAAGACGAGTCTTTCTACCCAATACAAAATGAAAGACCTTGTTGTGCTGAGTTACTTCCTAGGTGTAAGTGTTGTACAATCTAAAAACAATGTTTTCTTAAATCAAACTGCCTACACTGAGGCTCTGTTGTCAAAATTTGGCTTTGATAATTGTAAACCTGTTGCAACTCCCGCTGATGTAAATGTAAATCCGATATGCTCCCCAAATGATGTCGAATTTGACCCTGCTACTTATCAAAGTGCTGTAGGTAGCCTTTTGTATTTGTCAACCAGAACTCGACCTGACATTGCATTCGCAGTGAATAATGTTGCTAAATACAGCTCCAAACCTCTTGAACAGCATTGGATGTGTGTTAAGAGAATATTCAGGTACCTGAGAGGCACCTCCAAACTAGGTCTCTTGTATAGCAAATGTTCTGATACTTGCATTGGTTATTCAGATGCTGACTGGGCTGGTGATAAAAATGACCGAAAGTCTACCTCTGGTTACTGTTTCACCCTCAGTAATTCGGTAATTACGTGGAGATCTAATAAACAAACTTGCGTAGCCCTCTCAACTGCAGAAGCCGAATACGTTGCTCTTGCCGGTGCGGCTCAAGAGGCTGTCTGGTTGAAGCACTTACTCAGTGATCTAAAATTTGGTACTGTGGAACCAATGGTTATAAAAGAACACAACCAGTCAGCCATCTGTCTTGCCAACAATCCCAAATATCATGGGAGGAGCTAGCACATCGATATTAAGTTTCACTATGTACGGGATCTTGTAAGTAACAAAGACATAGACGTAGTGTATTGCCCTACCGACGAAATGCTCGCCGACATATTTACCAAGAACCTGCCCATAGAAAAGTTCTCTAGGCTGAGAACGAACTTAAGAATGGTCTCATCTGACACACATTCAATTTGAGAAGGAGTGTTGAAACCTTTATTGTAGCACCTTGAATGTATATGTGTATAATACTGATAATGTCACAATGTTCTTATGTTAGAATGTGTTTAGACAGTACTCCGCGCTGAGAACTGAGCTAATGGTTCTCGGGCTTGGCTGGAGCCCACTCCACCGCTATCCTTCGTGATGTAAACTGTGTCCTGCTGTGTGTACTGATTATACAAACTCCAAGTGTCTCGTCTTACTTAACCTAACTCCAATAGAAAGTGGGTCAATAATGGTTAAATTTATGCTGAATCAAAATCATTTTCTTAGTTATTCATATCTAGACCTGTGCCATTGCATAACTTGCATATATGCACGCCGAGAGATATGCAGAGTGTTTTATGCAATGCAAAGAATTATCTTGTGCATATGCAAAATCATATATGCAATTTTGCATATGCAATTTAACAGATGTAATATGCAAAATGCATATTGCATATGCGCGATACCATTGCATATATGCTGTAATACGAATGTTGTAATTAGTTTTTTTTTAATGTAAAACTGCAAATTGGCTATTAAAACCAGAAATTTTGTACATTGATGGGATCTCTCGCATACACACTATCAGTTGTTAAAGCAACATCTCAAGTTTTACCCGGTGCGCTATGTTCAGTACCTGATGCCCAGGTTTCCTACTTGACCTGTTCTTCAGTTAAATTTGGTTCATAAATAAAATACAATAGAGGTGTCCGAACTGAATTTATTGGAGTTTGAAGTTTTTTAAGAATTGCATGGTGTAATAGTATTTGTACTCCAAGTGATAGTTTTCTGGTTTTGTTCTACACATAGGCCTACCTATACGTACAATATGATAAAGTGGAAATGCAACTGTGAAATTTGTATCAATTCCCGAAACATATGCGTTTAGTGAATTAATAATAAATACCTTTGTTTTGCTCTGCTTGATCATAAAAAATGAGAAAGAACTCAATAAGGTAATCCCTCGAATTCCGAATATGCCACAAATTCCCAAAATTTGCATCATTACAGGGATTTCGCTTTCCGGACTTACATAAGGACAATCAAATCTGCAATTGACATTTAGAGGTTATATGCTAATTTGAATATTCCTGCAATACATGGTTATTCAAAACCTAATGCAATTGTTCGGTATTTGTGGGATGTCCGGAATGAGAGAGATTACCTAGAGGAAGATTATGAGAAATTTTTTGCAAAATTTTGTTTTAATTTTGTATATAAATTTACAGATGTATTGGATAATATTGTGTGGGGCTAGTAAACACGATGGGAACTTGGCGGTAGAGTTTATTGGCCAGGTGGGTTGGCAGCAGGTACGAGTATGAATGAATGAGCGTCCCAGCCTCGACAAGTTCGGCTTATAAAGGTGCGCTCAAGACACAGAACTCAAGAGGAACCAGACATAGATGGCAATAGTACATCGCTCGCGCACATCACACCCCCCTTCGACCCATAGGATGAGAGATAAACCGAATTTTAAAATGGTTACACAAGAAACCCAAAAAAAATTCGCAAAACGAACACCGTTAAACAAATTAACACGCAGTTAACAATAAAAGTTACCAAAAGGTATTCAAAAAATTAACGCGACAACCGCTATTACTAAAAAAAATCGATCGTTACGTTAAATTATCTCGCAGAACATATTATTTAAAAATTAAAATGCAAGCATCCACCTCAAAAAAAATTTAACCACACACCAACCAAGTAGCATTTTTAGTTATCGAAACTAAGCGATACAAGCGAAGACGAGGGCAGCCAAAAGCGAAACGAAGTGAGTATAATGCCCTGCTCGAAAATTGAACAACTCGAAACATTTTGTTAAATAAACCTTAATTAAACAATGCATAGATAAAATTTTCTAATTGAAAACCGTCTATAGCGAAAATAATAAAACGCACAACAAAAACCAACAATACCAGAGATAAAAAAAAATCAACCGTAGAAC
Source organism: Morinoia aosen (assembly GCA_030386875.1). Taxonomy (NCBI): domain Eukaryota; kingdom Metazoa; phylum Arthropoda; class Malacostraca; order Amphipoda; family Talitridae; genus Morinoia; species Morinoia aosen. The sequence goes on from CM059568.1 coordinate 26,743,967, forward strand.
CACATGTTAGAAAAATAAAAACTATTCGCCAAGTACGTCAATGATTTATATATAGACATTAAAACCGCAAAAAAAAATAATACTGCAAACTTATAGAAATACCTCTAAAAATTTATGCACCGCAAACACCGCAAAATAGTTAAAGAGTTTAGTAAACGTTAAAAACACATCATTAATCACAAAAAAAAAATTTAAAAACCTCCACTCCTTACAGCCATGGCTACACCGGATAATATAAAGAACAGCGATTATAATAATGTAAAGCACACCACGTAGCAGGAATAAATACTAGCAAAAAGCAATAACCCAAACATGCAAAAGCACTCAACTGACTTACCGTGCATCCAAAAACGGCAGCACGTCGACAGCAGTATGTATAGAGGTAAAAAAACAACGCCGCATATTTTTGATACAACGCATCTAAAGCAATAATTTCCGATCATGAAAATGTATCAAATAAAAACCGTCACATCTTCCTACATCACGTAACCAAAGGAGAAAAAAAATTAATTTCGATAAAAAAAACAAATTTCGCAGATTGCACATTTGAAATCTGAAAAAATTTTTACATTATATTTGGAAAAAAATTACCGAAATTAAATTACATATTAAAAACATGGGTAGTAATTGAAAACACCCAAAATCACATCATCTTCAAAAACAAAAACAGCCAGAAATTAAATTATTAAGAATAACGTCACAAATAGTTTAAAGAATAAAAAAAAATTATACGATAAAACTGAACGCTTCAGAACTGCGCGTTGACCTTAGGAGTAGTGTTAGTACATAGGATTAAATACTTACTTAGAGTTAAGAACTTATTCCTAACAGAACATTTTATATTAAGAAACACTCGGAATAATTATTATATCGGAATCTTTACCCACTTTTTCACCGCTCGTAATTTTCATTTTTCACATCTACTTCACTGGGTAACTTTATAATTTCAATCAACCTAATTTATTTCTACTTTCCCATCAATTTCACAATTAATTTTTCAAATTTTTCATTTCAATCATTTTCCAAAAAAATAATTTTTCAAATTTTTCACCGCACATTTGCAGAGGGACAGGGACGGCCATGTCGTCCCCCTTCCCGTGGACGTCCTGCCCGCCTAACGCTAGGCAAGTTCACTATTACGAGGTCCCGTGCGATGTTAATCCTTACTGATCCTGATTGGTCCTTGGCGGCCTCCCGCGCGCGATTGCGCGGGAAAAATCCTCCCGCTGTGCGACTGTGAGCATCTTTACTTGTTTTTTGATGTGGTATAGCACTGTCGCTAATCCCATAGTTATCAGGATTAGCAACATTACTGCGATGTCTGTGACGTTATCTGGGAGTAGATCCGTTCTGCTCACGGCGTTCTCCCGAATCCAATTTTCATTTACACTAGAGGAGTGCGTCGACAACGCATTAACGAGCGTGTCAACGTCGATGCTAGATTCGGCGTTGCCCATGATGCGCCTCGCACACCTGAAAAGGAAGGATACAGAACCGATTAGCATGACCAACATAAAAACAGAACAAACGAACTCGCAAACCTAAAAAAAAATTTTTTTTTAAATGATAAATGCTCATGATAAATGTTCATGATAAAGTTCATCGCACCCGTTGGTCGGGTAGCCACCAACCAGTGTTTGAGTTCTAATTAAATTTTTGCTGATCGCCGAACATTCCGGCTGAAAAAAAAATAAAAATAATACTGTGAGTTGCGCCGCAGCGTCAAATCAGCCCATCTCACAGGATGAACTGCCGCCTCAGCGATTGCATTTGGCAGACGAAGAATCCGCTCACTATTAAAAATGTCAATTCAGCGACATCTACAGACTATGAATTTAACACTGTAATCGAATTTGGATCAAGCAAATAAAGCGACTGAGAGACAAGGGTTATCAACCCTCAGGGTTAAAATAAATAGTTACACATTCCTTTTAACCCCTAGGTTAACATCAAGTATTACCTCAAATTAAACTAAAACAACGCGGTACAAAAAGCTGTAAACATGACACATAAAATATAATATACAGGTTACCGGGAAATATTATGAAACACTACGCGTATTAACATAACTCCTTAACCTATGATTATTAACCTTAATGCAACTGTTAAACAACGTAACGTGGGAAATCGTAACTCGTCGAGTTGTTGCGTCGTCAATCAATCGAATGCGTAAGTCGTAGAATGAACATGTCAATCCAACTCACAGCTTAACCTTCCTCAAGGGTAATAAGTGATTTAGGTTACTCTTATAAATTTTGGAACCAATTTTAACCTCGGCCCAATTTCTTTTGACCTTTTGAACCACAGCTGGACCCAGCCACGTCAGCTCTAGTTTATGTTTTTTGTCGTGATTTTTTGACAGAACACGATCCCCCACCTTCACGTCCTTATTTCGACGCTTGATGTTTCTGTAAAGGTTTCTTACAGTTGTATTATTTATAATCAAGTTTCTAATATTTTCTACCGTCCGGGCGGCTTCTTTTGCTCGGAAATTTACTAAATCCAATTCTTCATCATAACTGTAAGTTGCAGAATCAAAATTCTCTGACTGATAGAATGCGCACGTATCTCCATTAAACATTACGAAACTTGGAGTTTCGCCTAAAGTAGAATTCAATACGTTGTTTAGTGCATTTTCAACGACCTCGAGCATCTGATCCCACTCTGCATGAGGGAGCGAATTTACATATAATTTAAGTTGATTGGTTATTTTCCTGTTGTTTCTCTCCACTATAGCGTTGGAATGAGGGCTGTGTGCCAATACTTCTTTTTTAGCGATGGCATGCACATTTGCAAACTGCTTGACCGCCACAGATTTCAATTCTAAAGCGTTATTCGTAATCAGAGTTTTGGGAAATCCTAACAAGGAAAAACAGTTACTCAGACAAGAAATTACTGTCTCCGTACGACGATTAGAAATGGCATACAACCTGCAAAACCTAGAAAAGAGGTCGATAATAACTAGGATGTATTTATTGCCATTATCTGTTATTTTTAGTGGACCGAGGAGGTCCATAGATACAACCTCAAACGGTCCTTTCGCTATCGGAGCGGTCAAAATTTTAATTGGAACCGAAGGTCTTGCCTTAATTAATTTACAAACTTCACAATCCTTTACAAATTTTCGCACAATTGTTTTTTCCAAATGGTTAAAATATTTAAGCTTAAACTTGAACAATATATGTACGTCATCCGTATGGTACATCGCGTGAATAGCTAAAACAGCCTTACCCATCAAAGAGTTAGGGACCACTGCTGTCAAAATGGTACTAGGTCTGTAGTCAATTTGTCTACGTCGATATAGAATGTCATTCAAAATTAAAAATTTCTGTAGGTCTGGAATTTTCGAAATACTACCGTTCAGTAAAGCGTCCTTAACTTCCATGCAAAATGGGTCTTTTTCTTGTTCGTCAATAAATTCCTTTATAGTCCAAGAAATTTCCTCTTCTTTTGGTACATAGTCTAGAAGCTTAGGACGAGTCTCTTTGTTTGCTGCGTCGTCAGCACTGTCTCTAGGCGGCGGGTCAACTACCTCCTGTCTCGTCATCATGCCTTTTTTCTGTGACCGAGTCTCCACAATGCAAACGTCGGATTCAAGCGCGGATTTCAGAGCATCACAAAGCTCTAGTTCTTTAATGGTTAATTTTTCATTGTTTACAGGTAATCTGCTACTACATTTTCTTTGCCGGGTAAATATTTAACAACTGGGTCAAATGAATGAACGTTTATACACCAACGTGCCATGTTTGTATCTTCAGGCAGTTTTTTTGTGAAAAGTGGTGCCAAGGGGCGGTGGTCTGTGTAGACCTTAACAGGGTATCCCGTAATTAGATATTTAAAATATTTTAAAGCCGAAAAATTCGCGAAAAATTCTTTATTAGTAGTTGAATATCACCTCTGGTGTCAGAATTTTCACTTAGACGGGCGCTAAAGGATATCTGACACGCGGAAGGAAGGGGATGAAAAGAACAGAAATTTTATTTCACGCAGATTTTCACTCCGCATTTAGTTTATTATATTCCCAACAGGGCAAAAGGAAGCGTCAAAACGGCTATGCCGTCAACAAGCCCCAAATTATTTAGGGTTTTCAATAATTTTATTCAAGACATAAACTCAGTTTAAAATTTACATTAAAAATGCCTCAGCTCGAGTCAAAGCGGGGCAGACAAGGAAGGTTAATTTTGAGTAGAGTAAGACGCATGGGGCGCTCCACAGCGCCTCAAGCAGACGCAGTTCACGATTAAAGACGGGGTGGGCGAAGCGAACTCAGCACTGCTGAAGATTGTGGGACAGTATCCCGACCAAGAGAAGACAGAGGGTGTTCCCGCTGCAGGAAGAATTCGAGAGAAGAAAAATTAGCGATAACTTAATAAAACCGAATTGGGTCACTAATATGAAAATCAGATTGTTAACTATGCTCAGAAAATATCAAGTTGAGAATAAATTTTGAACTGTAACGGGGCACCACCAAGCCTTACGTACCTAAGGCAGAGCGGCCGACAAACTAAAGAAAACACCAGCGGCCGCAAGGCCGAATGAAGACCATTGGGAAGAGAACGATACGATGGAGCGGTCACCGCTTACTGAAAAAAATAAACAAACTAAACAATCTCAACATACGACCGACAAGAGGATATTGTAAATGAATCACGACAGAGCAAACACAGAAGAACAAAGCTAGCACACACCTGAACTTAATTGTGGCTTCAGTGGAAAAAGTTTCATTTAAGGCCCGAAAGAATTTAAGGGAAAATAGGTTAAGGTCATTTGACTTTTAATAAGATCAATTCACTTCGAATAGGACACCTAATCCAAACTTTAGTTAGAGTTTAGATCAATTTTTAGAGGTGAACCCATTCAATTAAGGCTTATAAAAAGCTTCAAGCGCGGCAAGCCGCCGGCAATGTTAGACACAAGGGTGTCGTTAAGTAATTTAAATGCCAATAAAGACAAGCAAGAATTTCCACTGCGGCAAGAGAGCCAACGAAAATATAACGAAACGAAAATATGCCAGTCACACAAAATAAACATAGGATATGATATGAAAGAAGAGCAAGAACGGGCACCAAGGTCAGGATACTTCAACCCTCATAGCGCGAGGAATAGCCGGTAACCAGCAGGGTCAAAGTGGCTCGGAGAGCACCAGCCAGCGCATCCACCGTCCGCCCAATCTCAGAGCAAAATGACGTCACAACGAGAGCGCATCTGCCACCTTTACGCCACCATGCACCACACTACTACTGAAAGTTATGATTTATTTCTTGAGGAAAAGTAGGGTTCAAATATTTTGGAAGATAATTAAAGACCAAATTAATTTAGAGCCGATGAGAAATTCACGTCATGGAAAAATTTCTCATACACTGGGAAGAGACAACACAAATTTGCCTAAGATAACTAATGAGAAGATAGACGATTCATTCACTCCACCGCCGCTGCGCGTCGCGGTCGAGAAGGGCGATCACTTAGGTTAGCAAGGGACAGGGAATCCGATAGGGAATCGGATGCTAAAGGAACGCTAGCTTCAACTGAATCACAGTTTATTTCCATAGGGTAAAGCATGCTGATGGCATAGTCTCCATAGGTTTTATCAGGACGCATGAGTTGAACGGAACGAGTACTTCCATCACTGGCCGCGTATAGTTTGGTAACCCTACCCATTGACCATAAAGGACGAGCCTTTATCGGAGAACGTATCAATGCTACATCAAGACGAATTCTATTAGACCACCTGGGTTGAAACGAATGCCTATTTCTATCTCCTAATGAAGTCAAGTACTCCGTGTAGTATGAATCTTTGAAGGATTCTAGCATTTCGTCTCTAAGTTGAAGGGACGCGAGAAGCCGCGCTCGGGAAGGCATCGCCACCTCACTGCCCGAGTGAGCCCCAAAGTTAGGGGCACCTGAAGAAAAGGGAGAAATGAACGAATTTGGAGATACAAAATCTAACTCGTCCCCTTTACCAGCACACAACGGTCTAGAATTGACTGCATTTTGAATATCTGAAACTAAGGTTAAGAAGGCAAAATGATCTAATCGCGTGCGACCAATAGATTTATAAAGGCAGCGCTTAACAGTTCCGATCAGCCTCTCCCAAACTGAACCAAACCATGCTGAATACAGCGGGATCCTAATATGGTTAATATTATTAAACGCTAAATGTTCGCTTACCAAGGAGTTCAGGTGAGATTGATTGAGGATTTCTACCGATTGGGCAAAGGTTGGAGCATTATCGCTATAAATGGCATCAGGAGTGCCGAATAGATTAACGAAACGCACGAATGCCTGCAAGAAAGATGACGCGGACATGTCTTGAACAATTTCCAAATGAATGGCTCTAATGCTTAAACAAGTGAATATGAGCAGGTACATTTTAGTTGGAGTAGGACCTAATTTAATGAAAAAATGACCAGTAAAGTCTACGCCTACATTCTGAAAGGGGCGCACATAAGTAACGCGAGACTCGGGTAAATGGCCCACTCGCGGGTATCTGAATGGTAAAGAGTTGAATTTTTGACAAATTGAACAGTCCTTGAGGACTAATTTTACCGTGGATCGACCCTTAGCGACCCAGTAACCTATATTTCGTAGGGTGTTAAGAGTAGAGGGAACTCCCAAATGCTTGCAAGTCTCATGACAATCCCGAATAACCAGCTGGGTCAGGTGGCTTTCGCGAGGTAGCAATACTGGATTTGCTACATCATAGCTTAGGAAGCGACAGTTTGCCAATCTGCCTCGAGACCTAATAATGTTATCTGAATCCAAAAATAAGTTCAAATTATCAATCAAGGAGGGAATTGGGTTTGTAGGATTTTTATTGCACAAGTACGACAGGATCTCAAAAAAAGTGCACTTGTTGCTCAAAACGAAGCAAATAAGCCCTGGCCAAATTTATACATTCTCTTCGAGCAGGCGGCAGTCTCCTAAGCCTCCTCGAAAATTCGAAGAGCCGTGAGGTGACGCCAAGTAATTTCTGCAGAGAAGAATAATTAGTTACCGGAAAAACTGAGGGAGGCAGTCTATCTTCGACTGCAGCTGACACACAAGTTATTAATTTCTGATTAACACGGGAGATGCAGGACAAGGAATAAGACGGCCAGGAATCAAGGTCCTTCAACCACGGTGGACCATTTAACCAAAATGAAAGCTTAGATGAGAACTCTTTAAGGGATATGCCCCTGGTCAACAAATCCGCCGGATTCGCTTCCGTGGACACGTAACGAAATTGCACTTTTAAATTAGTCATTGTGCTAACCTCTTCTTTGAAATTGGAAATGTCTTTCACACGATTGTTAGTGAATATATTTTTGCTTTTTATTTTATTGTCCAGAACCCAAGACAGAACCACTTGGGAATCGCAGGCCACTATAATGTCTGTCAAGTTTAAATTAGTCAGAGATGACAAAATTGAAATCAAACACTTAAACGCCAAAAATACCGCTAAAAGTTCCAAAACTGGCAAGCTTTTTGATTTCAAGGGAGCTACTTTACTCTTACTGAAAAGAAGGACTGGCAAATTGCCATTACTACAGACGTAAATGCAAAACCCATAGTTGGACTTTGAAGCATCAGTAAACACTATAAGTTTAGAAGGCACATTAGATTCAAAACACTGGCGAGGGAATTTTATCTTTTGCAATTCATTAAAATCTTTACGCAATTTTAGCCAAGTAGCAACTATGTCCTCCGATAGGCTCTCGTCCCACGAGACACGAGACTTCCACACGTCCCGCAGCAAGTTCTTGCCTCTAACAGTGATGGGGGTCAACATTCCTAATGGATCAAAGCATCTGGATACTGCAGAGAGAATTATACGCTTCGTTACCCTTTCACATTCATCTTTGAGTTTTACCTGTACGTGCATCTGGTCCGTATGCCTGTCATAAAAATATCCGAGCACCTTTTCAAAATCACCGTCATGCGGGTTACATACGCCATCCGCTACGAAGGTCTGCTGAAGATTCTCACAATTCGTGGTCCACGCACGCATTTCAAAACCTCCTGCCTTCATACGCTCGCATGCCTGCTGATAAATTAATTTTAACTTTTGCTCGCAATTTCCGGTGAAATATAGATTATCGACATACATTAGATTTTTCAGCGCATAATTGCATTCGTCGTCTGCAAACCTTTCCAAGTGTTTGGATAAAACAAAATGCAGCACGAAAGAGCTAGATATGAAACCAAACACTAAAGTTGTATATCTGTACACAACCAGTTTTCCATTACGCTCCCAAAGTATACAGAAACGGTTGCGATCGGCGGCATCCACGAGTTTTATTTGGAGATACGCTTTACGGATGTCACCCATCACTAAATTACGGTCACTGCGAACGTTCAGCAAAACCTTAAAAAGACTGTTCACCAAATCAATCCCAGGGTACGCTGCTTCATTCAGGGACGGGCAACCATTCACTTTCAAGCTGCAATTTAAGACTGGTCTCACTTTAAATGTACAAGAGTCTTCTGTTTTAACGACTTCCCGATGGGGAATGTATACACAAGCATCTCTATTACTAGGCTTAATTTCCTCTAGAATCCCCTCCGACAATTGTTCTTGAAACACAGCGTCGTATTGTTCATAGAGCTGTTTGGCTTTCAAACGGGCAATTAGTCTGCTCAACACAGCTCTCGAGACTGCAAAGTTATTAGGAACATCAGCTAAGCAATCCTTCCAGATCAATTTCACGTGGTATTTTCCTTCATCGAATACTATGTTACTCTGAAAATCTGCTATCATTTCATTATCAGGTACAGAAACGTCTTGGTCAGAAATTCCAATGGACTCAAGATCAAAAATTTTATCTAAATTTGCTTCTACTGATCCCTCGCTTGTTACACCCCCGACAGGATCTGGAGAAATTGGTTGCGGATCAAAACAAAATTTACGAAGGATTGATTAACTTTAGAGAAGGAACGCAACTCCTTATTCCGCATCAGAGACTCTTTGCGAGATAGAAAGTGCTCTACATTGCCAATAGGGATCATTTTATCGCAATACAGATAACCATAACCCTCCAGGCAAGGTACAAGCTTGAAATTAGGCAGGTATTGCAAGAGATCAATTCCTAGAATTCCATCTAGCTTAACGGAATCTGAACTACCAGTCGCGAACGAAGTGTCCGCCAAGCAATACTTTTTACGAATGTTTGACATAGCTCTGTCCAGGAAGTGAACACTGAAAGTCAAATCGAACGAATCGTCAATTAAGATGGGAGCTTGAATTCTATTGACTCCATCCAAAAGGTCAACTTCGAGGCTAATTTCCGCAAACTTACGAGACCCTTTAACTAGAAAGGAATTCACGGCGTACTCTGTCGTCATGACAGTTTCAGTGGGGTCAATACTACGCAACACTGCTCCAGACAAATGGCTCCGCTGGGCTCCCGTATCAAGTAAGAAGCGTGCCATAATCTGCTTTCTGCCCTTCCTAACAGGTAAAGTCAACGTGGGCAAAATGTACCCAGCTTGAACATCTGAGGACGCATTAATACAAAAGTTGGCATGAACCCCACCGTAAGTAGCTTGAGGACACAAAGCAGTCACATGCGATCGCTGTTTGCAAAGGTTACATTCATAGTCAAGGTGCCCCAGACATTTGCTAGTTGAATGTTTTGAACTAGTACACAATTCACAGAGCTTTAACTCCCTGCACCTTTCGACACGACTGCGATAATTCGGGTACACCGGACATCTCGTCATTGAATGGGTTTTCGCCAAGCATAGCTTGCACATCCTGTTAGCTACAGGTGCCACAGCAGCGGCGTTAGAAAACACGCCGGCATGGGCCGTAACAGTTTGCCCTTTCTTAACTTTAATTTTTTCATCATGGGAACCAGCATTATCGTGCAGATTCAAGAGAGCTATGACATCAACGTAATTGGCAAAAATTTCATTCAAGTCAGGGAATTTTCGATTTAACTTGCACGACAATTCTCTTTTAAATGAAACCGGCAACCTAGCGAAAACTGAATGACTCAACATTTTTCTTCCCACCTCAGAATTCACAACGTCACAATCGTACAACTTGAGATCAGCCAAAACTGCTCGAATTTCAGTTAGAAACAACCTAGTCTCAAGAAATGACTTGTCTACTTTACATTCTAGGTTCAAGAGTTTCAAGGTTAAGTGGTTCACCACCTCTTCTTTATCTAAAAATTCTTGCTTAAGCAAATCTAATGCAACGGCATAATTCTCATCACTAATTATTAGGTGAGAGACTAGCTTGAGAGCATAGCCTTCTAAACAACTCTTCAAATAAACCAGTTTTGAGGAGGCAGACAACCCATCTCTGTTACCAACGGCATTGTTAAATTGAGCCAAAAAATTGTGGAACTCTAACTGATCACTCTTGCTACCATCGAAGTGACCGAGCTTAACTAGCGGCAACTTCAACTGCCTAACTGATTCCGAACAATCGGACCTACAATTTTTATTCAGGCTCTCACGAAGGAGTTCAAACCGAACCAAGCTACTTTCCACTTCACTTTCGTAGGCTACTTGGGCCGAGGTCTCGGCTTCCAATAAGCTTTCATTGCCTAAAATTGAGGTTGTTAGCTCAGCGTCGAACGCCTTCACTCTCTCTAATCCTTCACGAATCGACTTACACTGGGCCGTTAATTTAGCTTTATCCGATCTCTCAACAGCTTCATCAGCCAACTTCATGGATAAGGTAATTTTGCGTTTAACAACCCCTCTTTTTTGAACCACTGCAGACTCCATGATGCACCCCCTGAACACAAAGACAACAGAACCACCAACTGAAAGAGGACACAGTTTAAAATCACGGCACATTCAACAACCTAGAAAGGACAGAGAAATAAGTGAAGACAGGACAGAAAGGAAAGAAATCAATTAAGTTCAGTAAGAATGTGTCAGAATTTTCACTTAGACGGGCGCTAAAGGATATCTGACACGCGGAAGGAAGGGGATGAAAAGAACAGAAATTTTAATTCACGCAGATTTTCACTCCGCATTTAGTTTATTATATTCCCAACAGGGCAAAAGGAAGCATCAAAACGGCTATGCCGTCAACAAGCCCCAAATTATTTAGGGTTTTCAATAATTTTATTCAAGACATAAACTCAGTTTAAAATTTACATTAAAAATGCCTCAGCTCGAGTCAAAGCGGGGCAGACAAGGAAGGTTAATTTTGAGTAGAGTAAGACGCATGGGGCGCTCCACAGCGCCTCAAGCAGACGCAGTTCACGATTAAAGACGGGGTGGGCGAAGCGAACTCATAACTGCTGAAGATTGTGGGACAGTATCCCGACCAAGAGAAGACAGAGGGTGTTCCCGCTGCAGGAAGAATTCGAGAGAAGAAAAATTAGCGATAACTTAATAAAACCGAATTGGGTCACTAATATGAAAATCAGATTGTTAACTATGCTCAGAAAATATCAAGTTAAGAATAAATTTTGAACTGTAACGGGGCACCACCAAGCCTTACGTACCTAAGGCAGAGCGGCCGACAAACTAAAGAAAACACCAGCGGCCGCAAGGCCGAATGAAGACCATTGGGAAGAGAACGATACGATGGAGCGGTCACCGCTTACTGAAAAAAATAAACAAACTAAACAATCTCAACATACGACCGACGAGAGGATATTGTAAATGAATCACGACAGAGCAAACACAGAAGAACAAAGCTAGCACACACCTGAACTTAATTGTGGCTTCAGTGGAAAAAGTTTCCTTTAAGGCCCGAAAGAATTTAAGGGAAAATAGGTTAAGGTCATTGGACTTTTAATAAGATCAATTCACTTCGAATAGGACACCTAATCCAAACTTTAGTTAGAGTTTAGATCAATTTTTAGAGGTGAACCCATTCAATTAAGGCTTATAAAAAGCTTCAAGCGCGGCAAGCCGCCGGCAATGTTAGACACAAGGGTGTCGTTAAGTAATTTAAATGCCAATGAAGATAAGCAAGAATTTCCACTGCGGCAAGAGAGCCAACGAAAATATAACGAAACGAAAATATGCCAGTCACACAAAATAAACATAGGATATGATATGAAAGAAGAGCAAGAACGGGCACCAAGGTCAGGATACTTCAACCCTCATAGCGCGAGGAATAGCCGGTAACCAGCAGGGTCGACGTGGCTCGGAGAGCACCAGCCAGCGCATCCACCGTCCGCCCAATCTCAGAGCAAAATGACGTCACAACGAGAGCGCATCTGCCACCTTTACGCCACCATGCACCACACTACTACTGAAAGTTATGATTTATTTCTTGAGGAAAAGTAGGGTTCAAATATTTTGGTAGATAATTAAAGACCAAATTAATTTAGAGCCGATGAGAAATTCACGTCATGGAAAAATTTCTCATACTGGCTAGAATTTAAATTTTTACTATAATAAGCCACAGGTCTCATAATTCGATCACTTGAATCATCTGTCTGCATTAGGACGGCTCCAATTCCAGAGTTAGACGCGTCCGTGAATACGTGGAAATCCTTAGTGTAGTCCGGATGTCTTAAAACTGTGTCAGACGTCAGAGCAGATTTGATAGAAGTAAAACTCTTCTGGCATTCGTCAGTCCACGTATAGTCAACGTCTTTTCTTAACAGATTGTACAGAGGGTGAGCTACTTCAGCAAAATTAGGTAAGAGATTACGGAAATAATTTGCTAAACCTAGAAACTGTTGCAGTTCTTTCACATTAACGGGAGCTCTGCAATCTTGCAATTTCTGTGAATATTTACATTTAATACCATCTGCGGCAATAATGTGTCCAAAGTATTCAATCTCTTTTTTGATGAAATGGCATTTTTCAAGCTATAAAGACAAATTACCGGAACGAAGCATCTTAAGTACGCTTCCAATATCAGCCAAATGCTGAATTTTTGTTTTGGAAAATACTAATATATCGTCTAGGAAGACGAATGCTAATTTGCCCAGGATAGGTGCAAGTGCAGAGGTCATTACTCTCTGAAAAACTCCCGGGCTCGTGCTCAGTCCGAATGGGACTCTTTGAAATTGATATTTACGATAGTTAACGCTGAAGGCGGTAAACCCCCTACTTTCTTGTTCTAATTCGACCTGATGAAAGGCCGAGCGGAGGTCAAAACTGGTGAACCATGCGTTACCTCCCAAGGTTGATAATATTTCGTCGATTCGAGGTATCGGATATGAGTCTTTTACTAAAACCTTATTTAGAGCACGAAAATCGATAACGGGACGAAGGTCCCCGGATTTTTTCTTAACGACGATAACAGGAAAATTAAAATCTGAACTAGACTCCTCAATTATACCCTGCGAAAGCATGTCATTAGTAATTTTCATCACCTCTTCCTGATACTTATGTGGAATTCTGTATGGTGCTAAATTTAGTACAGGTGCTCCCGGTTTCAACTGAATCCGGTGCTTCATAATGTTCGTAACACCTATAGCTTCTCCTTCGAGTGTAACCACATCTCGAAATTCATTTAATAATTTTACTCTAGGTAACTGCATGTCCTCTTCATCACAAGAAACATCATCATTATTTAAACCACGTCGTGCTTCCTGATTTCCTCCACACGATACACCTACTTGTGCATGAATTCCCAACTCCTCGTCATCAACTCCGTCGAGAAATTGATTTCTACCGCGAGCGTCAGCATTCAAACCAAGTTTTCTTTCAGCTATGGTCTTAATTCCACCACCAGCCGTGACAACCTGCATTGTATCCGACACTGCGTCAGAATTTGATTCAACATCATTAGCGTCATAGCTCTCTGAGTGCTGTTTCAACACTCGTCAAATACATTTCGCTCTCAATATCATCAGCTGCAATTAACTGAATATTGCACAACATCATATTCTCAGTTAAATAAATCGCATCTTCTTGTGCATTTAGAACCATCACCGGCACCAAGCCGTCGTCCTCTATACGAACAATGGAGTCAGCCACAAAGGCTCCATTTTCTAGACATCTTTTCAAAATCATATACTCTCCTGGAGTTGCTTTTTTAATGAAACCGTACACTACCTTCATCGAGTTACCAGGCACTTCCACCTGAGTGCAATGAACTATTAACCGCCGTGAGCACTGTCGCGCCTCAGCCGCGGCCACAATTTTTTTTTCCTCTTCGCAGTTACTATTTTTAGCCGGGTGACTGACCCCGTCGCTCTTCCTCACAATAGCAACATCCAATATCAGACAATCGCTGTTTACAATTTTTTTCATTACTGCTTCTCTGCTTAAAACCGGCTCCATTTTTAATTCACAAAAAGGGATTGAAATACCTTCCCAAAGCAGGGTTTTATTTTTAAAATTGATTATGGCACCATTCAGAACATCGCGGCCGAGAATTAGATCGTACTTGAATTTTGCCTCTTTTACGATAAGGGCATTAGTTTTTAGTACTTTTTTAGTGCCTGGAATGGTAATAGACAACTCTACCTCTCCGCTTACGTTACTTTTGCCATTTATACCCTTCACCATTAGACGACTCGGCTTAACTTCTTCGTTCAAATTTTTAACCTGCCTGTAACTTATTAGGCATTTTTCTGAACCGCTGTCTAGCAAGGCACTCATATACTGATCATTATTTTTTATTATTATTGTAGGCTTGTTGCTTTCTTTAAATGCAACCAAACCAGCGCCTTTTTTATTGCAATTCCCTTGTACGACACTAGCGGAGAAATAAGCCTCAACTGCTTTGCTTCGCTCTTGTCTATCCGCAAGCTCTTCGTCTTGTAATAATTTATACCTATTTTCACACTTGAACATGGGATCAATGAAGGATTTGATTGTCTCGGTGGTATCTGGACTTTCGACCACAGCTTCTAGATTAACGAGGGTGCTGTTGTTGACCTCGGGCTCAAACAAAATCAATTTCCTCCTGCTACCTCTACCTGGTTCTATTCTTCGCTTAAAAAATCCCGAGCACCCGGCTCGGCATCTGCAAAATGAACTTCACTCCTACCGCGCGTTATGCTCCCTCTGTTTACATTACCACCGCGTAAACTTCCCGTGGCTCTACAATTTTTACTAAATGTGCTCCACCACACGCGAAACATCCTCTCCCATGAAACTGACCTCTCTGTGACTGACCTCTACCTCTACATTCGAAATGACCAACCACTGAACATGAGTTGCAAAACGGAAAACCTCGTTTTTTACCCGAAGTTTGACTGAAACTAGGACCTGAACTTGCCCAGAACTGGAACCACTGTCTGTCCTCACGGCATTGCACTCCAAATACCCATTTGCTCGGTCTCCTACGGAACCACTAAATTGTGTGCTCTCCCACGAGGATTTCGCACCCAGGGCCTAGGACCTGCAATCCTGCGTGGTCCTACACGATTCCTACGGTGGGTTCCGAAATTCCCATGGAAAACTTCACTCTCCTGAAAGGAGTCCTGCGCTTCAACGCAGTCATCAAAACCATAAGATACACCAGCTACATAACTCTCACTGTCAGTTCGGACTGGGTACACAATGATTTTCTTGTTTTCAGCTTGACTCCTAACAGCTACAATTAACCGTGCCAGTAGCTCTTCTGAGGAACCAATTTGACACTCGAAAACTTTCTTCGCAAAGGATTGATCCAACAAAGGACCCAAATTAGTTATAGCAAGACTGTACACAATGCTGTATGCTACAAATCTTTTGAGTTCTGCCTGCGTTGTGCAAGCTTGGTAGTAGGGATGACGTTGCCAACCCAACGTATTTAAATTTAAAACATGATCAGACAGTTTACGTATTTTTGCAAAAACTGTTACTAATTGTGCTGCCAAGGCATCATTGCGGACCAGTTGGAGTTCATTTAAATCGCATGCAAGGGCGTGAAGCGACTTCTCACCCTTGCACACGTAAATGTCGTCCAAAATTTTTACAACCTCATCAAAGGTGTAATTTAGATCACTGTTAACTAACTTAGTCACTACAGAGTTGAAGTCACCCACTTGCTTATGGGCAGAACGCACAAGGAATTCCTTCTTTGCATTATCATTATTGACCTCTGGCAACAGTGACATATAGGCCTTAAGATTCATAATATGCGTTGTCCATGTTTTATTCTCAAGGAACTCTGGATCCGCAAATCGCCTTCTCCCTCGGAAGCTGGGGATTTCGGCACTCGACATTATGGTTCCTACTCTTGGAGGCATGTTTGCCACTATATCGCGAGCTAACTGAGTACTATCATTTTTATTCCTAGTGCTACTAGTGCTAGCACTAGCATTTGGGGTAGTCATTATCGAAACTTGAGTAGTAGGGACCGTAGGCTTACTTATTCTGCCACTCTTTGTTGTTGTGGGCTCTGTGCGAACGAACTCCGGTTCACTATCCAAGAAATCTGACATGGATCCTCCTACAGAACTATTTCAAGAATTTTCCTATTCACAATCAAAAATATGCAAAAATTAATGTCGCACCTCGCAAAACAAAAGAGAAACCAAAACACATCTGAATTCAAATAATATACACAAAAAAATATCAACAATGTTGAACACAATCCTCACTGATCTTTAGAAAGGTAAAAAACTTCAAGCAATATAATCTCCAGACAACTTCTTGAGCTCTCCGGATGAACTTGGCAACACTCTAGTACCTTTAGACGACTTGAGAAAAAAAATCACATCAAACACCGACGTTTTTACTGTTTTACTTATTGGGGTAATTTGCTTATTGGGGTAAAAACATGAAGCCTAACCCCTTTTATCAAAACTTGACAGCACCACAAAGACAGTATGCACTTACTTTGGCAATGAAACAAAAGGGTTTCGGTAATCTGCTAAACCAAGGGACTGCGTGACGCAGCAGTGCGTCTCGCCACGTACAATAGAAGACTGAACGTACTGGCAGGGACAGAGGCTTAGAGCCTTGAGTGTATACCCGCATTGCGGTAGAAAGAAAAAAAACTCGGGCAGCAAGGCTCTCCGGTACACACGCACTGAAGAAAAAAAAATATCAGGAGAACACTTAACTGCAATAAAAAGAGAGTCGTGCTGCTGTGTAAGACGCCACTGGTGCGAAGTGCAGGGCAAAAATGCTCCGGGACACGATGGCTGGGAACGATGCTGAAGATGCTGAACGATCAATTAAAATGGTTTAAAATAGTGAATCTTTGATCGTCACAATTTAACCACTGCTACTGTTTATTTATTTTAAAATGACAGTTATTGTACGTAGTAATGTATCCACACTCAAGTTATTGTTCAACAAATTGTTTTTACACTGATCACTCGTCGCTGGGGATGCGGCTATTGTCACTTCGAAGACAATTTAAATGTCTTCTCCTGCCTCATACACAAGAATTCTGGTGCGAAATGGTGACCCTATATTCAGCCAGAGCGTGAATTCGGTGTAAGCCTCTACCAACGCTTCCACTGGTATTTTGAAACCAAAGACAAAACTTGATGCTGTCGGTTGCCACAGTTGGTTATTGTTTTCGTTACACATTTGAGACTGTATAATGTTCCAATTACTGTACAATGTTCAGGACACTTGTTACCCTTTTAATTAAATATACACGCGCACGTAAGTTCGGTTCACCACATACTGTTGCCACCAATATGTGGGGCAAGTAAACACGATGGGAACTTGGCGGTAGAGTTTATTGGCCAGGTGGGTTGGCAGCAGGTACGAGTATGAATGAATGAGCGTCCCAGCCTCGACAAGTTCGGCTTATAAAGGTGCGCTCATGACACAGAACTCAAGAGGAACCAGACATAGATGGCAATAGTACATCGCTCGCGCACAATATAATGATGGTTGAAGAAATGAACAAATTTTTTGTAGTATTCTAATGATTACCAATCTTTATTAGTTACACCATTCCAAAGTACCTCAAAGTGTATGGAATAATACTTAAGAAAATGAATTCTCAGAATATGACTTTCGGGACAGAAATCTGTATTTTACTTATTGCCGGAAAACTGTAAGTTTGTCGTGCAATCTAATAAGCGTATACACTGCTATTATCAAAATATCTGCTGCAACTTCATAGACATGAATAACGAAGATAATCCTTTTGGTTCAGCATAAAATTAACCGATATTGACCCATTTTCTTCTTCGATAAAACCGCCGAAAGCTAGAAGTTTAACCCCCATGTCTCATTTAATGTACGAAACTAACTTTTAGTGCTCGCCGTGGCCGAGCGGTTGAGAACGTACCCATCCGTGAAGGTGTCAAGGGTTCGAACCCCGGCGCTGCGCGGCGATTTTCCCCGTTGGGTGAAAGGAAAACTCAAACACAATACCCCACTCTACCCAAATATCTGAAATGGATACCGGCTCGACAGGAGAGTAACCGTCCTGGTGCTATAGTAATACGGCATTTGAAAAACCAATGTACAAGATGATATTTTTCATGCTGAATTGATTGGAATCAAATTTTTTCTAGATTGCTAGCACGAGAAGATCTTCCCATGATTAAGGATGACAACTCAATTTTGCATGGCTATCCTGTTGAGGAACGAAGACCAACCAACCAAATTTGTTGACCAACGAAGTAGTTGGTTACCTCTTTCCATCTGACATGAAGAATTTTAAATTTGCTCGCTGATGTACGGTGTAGAAAGAGTGTTTTCGTAATACAAAATTATTCATGCCGATAAGCAAATAAAGTGTCCTATTTGACAACATTAAAAAGTACATTATTATTAAATGTAACCACAATGGTTAAACCTTGTTCTACTTTGAAATCTTATGTAATCATATTTTCATGTTTTTTTCATTAGGAGCAAATGCTCGATATTCTAAATATTGAACACTATTGTATTGAATTTATTGTATTGAATCATTACCTTAGAGTTCAATATTTACATCAAACAAGTTCCAACTAACTGAAGTCGGTCATTCAGCAGTGCATGTGCAAGACTTGATCGCATATTGTTTGCATATAATTGCGAGTACTGTGCATACGACACTCCGCAACCGCATATATGTAACCTCAAGCCGCATATTTTATGCGCGCATAATTTCATATGTGCTTGCATATATGCATGTGCATAATGGCACAGCTCTATTCATATCTATGAAGTCACAGCAGATATTTTGACAATAACAGTGTATACCCTCATAATATAGTGTATGATAAATTTACAGTTTTCGGCAATAAGCACAATACAGATTTCAATCCCGAAAGTCATATTCTGGGAATTCATTCTTGAAAGAATCATTCCTTACACTTTGCGGTACTTTAGGATGGCGTATATATAAGTAATGGTAATCATTAGAATACTAAAAGAAATTTGTTCATTTCTCCATTCATCAACATACTATCCAGTACATCTGAAAATTTGAATGCAAAAATGAATAATTTTTTTTTAAGTAAATGTGCGAGGATCTCATAAACTTCCTCTAGGCTATCCCCTCATTCCGGACATCCCTCGAGTGCAAAACATTTGCATTAGGTTTTGAACAACCGAATAGTGGAGGAATATTCAAATCAGCATATGATCACTATATGTCAATTGCAAATTTGATTGTCCTCATGTAATTCCAAGGAGCTAAATCATTATAATGATGCAAATTATGGGAATTTGTGGTATATTCGGAATTCAAGGGATTACCTTATTGAGATTTTTCTCATTTTTTATTAACAAGCAGAGCACAACAACGATATTTATTATTAATTCACTAAACGTATATGTTTCTGGAATTTATACAGTTGCATTTCCACAGTTCCACAGAAACTTCACAGTTGCATTTCCACCTTAACACTTTGTACATATAGGGAGGCCTATGTGTAGAACAAAACAAGAAAACTATCACTAGGTGTACAAAAACTGTTACACCATGTGATTCTTAAAAACTTCAAACTCCAATAAATTCAGTTCGGACACCTCAATTGTATTTTATTTATGAACCAAATATGACTGAAGAACAGGTCAAGAAGGAAACCTGGGGATCAGGTACTGAACATAGCGCACCGGGTAAAACTTGAAATGTTGCTTTAACAACTGATAGTGTGTATGCGAGAGATCCCATCAATGTACAAAATTTCTGGTTCTAATAACCAATTTTCAGTTTTACATTAAAAAATAAAATTACAACATTCGTATTACAGCATATATGCAATGAAATCGCGCATATGCAATGTGCATTTTGCATATTACATCTGTTATATTGCAAATGCAAAATTGCATATGTGATTTTGCATATGCACAAGATAATTCTTCGCATTGCATAAAACACTCTGCATATCTCTTGGCGTGCATTTATGCAAGTTATGCAATGGCACAGCTCTATTAATTACACTGCGTTATTTTTTATTTCAAACACTGTTAAAAATTGCGAAGGTAGGATTTTTCAGTTTAAAAATTTGTTGACATGAAAATGCTATTACACTCGCTTTGCGTAGATATTGTACCTCATGGTAATCGCTCAGTTCGCATAAGATGAATTACAATAAAAATAATAGGGCTTTTTTCATTTATGCACTCCGATAGTAAAAATTTGAAATATTGATGAGAACCCAGTACAAGTAATTTAAATTAGGCAGCACTTGACCCACAAAAAATGCAGCTTATTATGAGTGTACATGTATGAAAAAATTGATGTAAGATTTTTTCCATAGTAGTAACTGCATTGAAAATATTTGTTTCATGGATGACCTATATGTACTGCATCATTAGAAAGTTAAAAATAACGCGTAAATGATGAAGCTGAATTTGAATGCCGGTGTTCACTCAGATTTAAGAACTTTCAGAAAAAATCAAACAACTCCACTCCTTACTTCATAACTTCCACAGATTTTTTGTTACCTCAGATATTCACACAGAAAAAGTTCTGTCTTTTCGCTTCCTTAACAACACAAGATCTAAATTTCCGCTCGTTGATTCGAGCACCAAAAATACAAGTCTTCATGTAAACTCATTTTTGATGTTAGCCATGTAAACTTGATGAATAAATTTCAACAGCAGGGATTTTAAAAATGAATACGGAAAGAAGGGAATCTAAAGATCCAAAGGCTGTGTTGACACTTTTTACACAGCTGAAAGCAGAAATATATTTTTTCAACACGACCAGAAAATCAATTAAAATCGATCAATCAATGACGAATTTAGAGTAAGCTATAAACTTTATAAATTAAACGGTTAACCTCATTTCTGACCGGCTTATCTGATATATAGCGATAGGTGGAGACCAATTCGCCTGCTGGTTGTCTCCATTGGCCTGCTGGTAATGGTTAGAAGGTTGAGCTTTAATCAACTGTGTTTTTACTTAACTCGACTGCGGAAGAAATGGATAAAGTCATTTTATGATATTTTACGCGCAGTTAATAAATGACAGCCATGTAAGTGTGCTCAGCTTCGATGAAATGGTACAGGATTGCTAATACTGTAAATTTCGCCAAACTGTTCATGTTTAACACTATCTCATATATTCTTCAGTAAAATTTATAGCTTGTAACTTTGAAATGTTTCCCAACTCGAGCGCCAAAAAAATCAAAATGCTAACCACTGAATAAATACAGGCCAAAGAGTATCGCTTTGTCTTTAATTTCCTGTGTGGTGTCTAATACTTTTGTAACACTCTGAAGTGCAGAGTGTTACAATAAATATAAATACATTAAATTAAATACAATAAATGAAATCCATTGAATAATGCGCTCATTAATTTTCTCAATAAACTCATTAATAATTTGAATATTGCACTCATTATTTTCGAAGAGTAGCACCTCTATTTTAACTGGAATTAGATATAAGTCAAAGTAATTCCATGTAATTGGACAGCATATAACACAGTTATTGTTCCAACCTAAAGAAGATAGTAAAAATAGCGTTCTATTATGATCGTCATTAATGAATCATGAGAATGTAATGATGTGTCGTGACAAATCAAATCCCTCGATTGCGTAATAGTTGATCTCATTCTTGACATGTTCTTGTCGATTTCAATATAAAAACTTCAGGTTTCAATTGTTTGCAGCGGTTGTCGAGCTGCACGACGACGGATGTGAAATCATTGAGCGTGTGATGCTGCTTGCGTCCTCACATGCTCTGCTACATGCACAGCTGGTGTCATGGAGCAGGTTCATTGTGATGAAGTGCATTCAGAAATTGAACCAACTTGACTTAAAGCGCAATCCGAAAATAATATCACTGCTGCTGAAGTGAATTTGTCCTGAGGAGAAAGAAAAAAATTTCGCGTAAATGCAGAAAAACTTACTCAATCTCTCATAGAGTGACGGTTGTATCACAGGGTCGCCCAAGCGACCACGGGTTACGTGTCATTCAGAAAATATCGCATACAATAAATAATTCAGATCAATAATCAGATGCAGTTGCAACTACTACAATCAACCTCAGCTTCATTCTCTGCTCCACAGGACAAATTCACTTCAACAGCAGTGTTATTATTTTCGGATATTATTTTTTAGTCAAGTTGGTTCAATTTTTGAATGCATATCAGCACTAGGAGCCTGCTTCATGAGACCAGCTGTGCATGTAGCAGCGTATGTGGGGACGCAAGCAGCATCACACGCTCAACGATTTGACATCCTTCGTCGTGAAACTTGAAAAAATGCTGCAAACAAATGAAACCATAAGTTTTTATATTGAAAATCGGCAAGAACATCTCAAGAATGTGATCAACTATTACTCAATCGAGTGATCAAATTTGTCATAACATTTCAAAGCATTGTGACTATTCGTTGATTGCTGATACAAATAGAACGTTGTTTTATCATCTCCGTAAGACTGTATAGGTCGAGACAATAACGTTTATTCTTCATGCTCTGTTAACGCTATTTCAAGCTTCATAGTTTGCAACATCTTCTCTCGATATGTAATATTGAGGAAATAACAATTCGAAATCTTCCAAAACTTAAGAAATTACGGACGAAATTTTATTTTTAGGTCGATGATACATGCATAGATGTTTTACCAATGAAAGAATGTGGAGTCTTTTGTTTGAAAGAATTTATTCCACGTACCTCAAAACAATGATCGCACACCCAAATTTCTCTCTAAGAATTCAGCATTTCTGAATCGGTGAGCCTCCAAAATTTTTTCGAATTGTTATCTCAAATTGGCTTTACCAAATACTATTGAAGCTGAATTTTGTAACGCTATGTGAGTCGGATAGAGTTTTGTTCAAAACAGACTGTTGATTGCAATTAATGATAAGGGCAATAAAAACATTTGACTCAACGTCGCACCTCCGTATTACATTCCAGTGATTTAGCTCATTCCAATGCGCTGTGTACATCTCACACGGATTTTCAAAGCATTCAGTGTAATAACAAAGCATTATAATTGGAAATTGATTATCATTGACTAAATAAGTGAAGTAATAGTTACTGAATAAAAATGATTTGTGGTAGATATAGTGTACGGGCCAATGAAACGCTGGAGGTATTCTTGGGTGGAGGCTTTATTGGACCGAGACAGGTGAGGCACAGACGAAATACGAAGATGATTGAGCATAGTCCGAATAGTGACAGCGCTTTATACAGACTGCGAGAGGCAGCAAGCAAGAGTAAACGCAAGCAAGAGTAAACGCTCGTATATTACCTCCCCCCTTTCAACAAAATAATCGGGCGAGAAAAAAAATTTTAAACTCAGACAAGTTAACCAAACTAAAAGAAAACTCAAAGAGAATTAATCATACCCGAAAATGAACTAGCATAAATACATGTTGTTTCATTCCTTCGTTCAAAATTAATTCGACAACCCTAGGTTAAATGTAGTACTATTACTTGACGCAAGTATTTTAAGTCGCCTCGCCTCTCATGCGTTTTAAAATTTAAGATTGGCAAATGAATTTGAATCAATTGAATAAAAATATACCATCCAAGAATTATTTGAATTATTTATAACACTCGGCAACACAAGCAAAAACGAGGGCCGCTGAAGCGAACAAAAATAAAATGCCCTGTTCAAAGGTAAATGTAAACAACTCTGAACAACTGAAGGTAAACAACTCTAGCCTAGACAGACACATGGTTTAAGGACGTGCACTACAACTCATCACGAAATTAATTAATTAATTAATCGTCCAAACCGAGTTTGAAAACACTGAGCAGAATTAGTTAATGCTAAATATATTTAAAAAATAATAAAACTCAAAATCATTTACGAACTCGAAACAAACAACTATAGAAATATAAACTCAAAACGCAAAAAACAATAATAACACGCTATTTACATTAGCACATTAATGACCTACATTAGCAATTACCACTCATTTTGTTACACTTAATCTTTGAAGTTTAGTTCACCAAAAAAATAAATTATTTAATTACATAATAAAATGACATAGTAAAATTCTAAAATCAAAAACTTAGAAACCACGTAACATTGCGAAACGCGGAAAACGTTGTCACTCCACATACACGCAGTGAAAGATAAACACATTTTAAACTATTCCGTAAACTATTCCGGTTACACCAACTTACAACCATGGTTACACAAAAAGCGCAAAGAAAAACGATTAACAGCTGTTACTTAAAGAGCAACGAACAAAATGGCAAGTTGGTAATTAGCGAAACACCAGCTGCTACCACCGGTCAGCATTAGCACCAACTTACCGTGCAACCAGAAAGTCAGCACGACGACAGACGAAGGGTTAAAAAACGCCATATTTTTTCTGAGTAAACACCAATGGTAAACCAATTAAAAAAAATTCCCAACAATTCGAAAAAGAAAAAAATCCACAAAACACCATCCCACCACTCGCTTAAAATCGAATTCGTGGCACCGATACTTTTTAACATAGACAAATTTATCGTTCTGCACATCGTCGCTGGACATTTGTAAAACTGCGCAACACGAATAATAAAAGCATACAATTATAATATTAGAAGATTAAAGGGGTGATTAATTCATCTTACTGCTAAAAAAAACACAACTGCATTCAATAATATTTCAACAATTTCAATAATCACTACGTGGGGAGAACTTTAATTTTCAATGCCGCACTGGATTTCAATTTTCAATTTTCAATTTTTATTTTTTTCAATTTTAAATTTCGAAATCACACTTCACACATTAATACTTTGCGGCCGAATGTTATGTTCAATGTTTGTTACCCCTGCACCTCGGCCGGGTTGGTGACATTGTTGTATCTTGGCACCCTCAGTGTGACACGCCACAGCTGGAAATCGGCGTTCCGATTGCGATCGGCGACAACCTCCAAGCTCTTTTTAACATAATAAACTATGCCAGCTAACGCCATTAGCGCCACTGCTAGTAACATCACCAGGATGTCGGACACCGTGTCCGGCAGCAAATCCGTCCTGGACCGCGACTTCATCTCGTCTGCGTTAATTTTGTTAATTTCATCCATTACATCTTTGTTTTGTGATAGTGCTGACACCAACATGTCCATGTCGACCATTGATATCTTGTTCCCCATTGTCACTACGTCCTGCGTATCTTGCACAAGGAACAGAAACAGAAACGATTAGCATGACCAATAAAAATAATGAAATCTTACAAGTTGTTACGCAAGTTAAGCACGTGTTGCTCGACGGCCATCCAAATATTTAATTGAAAATTATGTTCAGACTCCCGTTTGGAGAATTTCCATTCACCGGATAAATTCAATTTATTTGCGCTGACGATAGAACATTCCAAACAACCATAAAAAGAGCAATTTAAATTACGTCTTAGCGCCAAGACTGACTGTCTAGCGAGATGAACTGCAATATCAGCGTTTGCATTTAGCAAACGAGGAATTCGCTCACCATTTAATTTGTCAATTCAGCAACAACATCCAAGCGGTCGCACGCTTAGAGTTGCATGTGCACAGCATAATACATAAATCAAAAATGAATTGCACAAATTAATAAAGACATATTAGAGACAACCTCAGTGATAGATACACATTCCTTTAACCTCGATGTTCGAATACAAAACTTAACCTAAATTAACCTGAAAAGCGCAGCTTAAAGAGCTGAAATTATAGTATACGGGTTATAGAGAATAATAATGAAACACGAGTTATACAGATAATACGTTAATAGCGCATATCACATAGCAAAATTCCTTAAACTATGATTATTAACCTATAGTGGAAGCGTTAAATTGAGTAACACAGTTGTCTTACACAGTAAATCGTATTCCGTCGAGTTGTTGCGACGTCAATAACGTAAGTCGTAGACATAGTAAAAATGGACTTGTCATTTTAACTCATTATTTAACCCTCCGTAAGGGTAATATATGGTTCAAATTGCTTTTATGAACTTTGGAACCAATCTTAACTTCGGCCCAATTACGCTTGACCTTCAGAACCACTCCCGGACCCAACCAAGTTATTTCAAGCTTCTCTTTTTTCCCATGATTTCTCAAAAAGACACGGTCACTAACAATGACGTTTTTATTCTTACGCTTGATATTTCTCTAAAGGTTCCTTTCCGTAGTGTTATTCAATATCAAATTCCCAATATTTTCGACAGTACGCGCTGCCTCTTTTGCTCGAAAATTAACCAAATCTATTTCTTCATCATAACTGTAAGTTATGGTATCAAAACTTTCACTTTGGAAAAATGGACAAGTATCTCTATTGAATACTACGTAACTGGGCGTGTCGCCCAAAGTAGAATTTAGTGCACTGTTCAATGCATTTTCGACAACCTCCAGGCACTGGTCCCACTCGGCATGAGGCAAAGAATTTACGTACAATTTCAACAAATTAGTAATTTTCACCGCCTCCTGATATTTATGAGGTATCCCGTACAGGGCTAAATTGAGAACTGGTGCACCCGGTTTCAACTGTATCCGGTGCGTCATAACATTTGTAACACCAATAGTTTCCCCTTCTAGCGTAACTACATCACGAAACTGATTTAATAAATTTACCAAAGGTAACTGCATGTCCTCTTCATGACATGAAATATCAATATTCGTTAAAGGACGACGTACGTCTTGCTTTCCTACACTCGACACACCGTCTACTTGTGCATCTTCTCCATACTCCTCACTACCAGCAAGAACTCGATTTCCGCCGCCCTCGTCAGACTGCAACCCAAGTCTCCCCCCAGCCATGGCCATCATTCCACCACAAACCGAGACAACCTGCAATGAATCTGACACAGCGTCAGAACTTTTTTCTACATTATTAGCGTCCCTAAGTGCTGTTTCTACGCTAGTAATATAAATTTCATTCTCGATCTCATCAGCATTAATTAGTTCCGAATTGCATAACATTGTATTCTCGCTGAAATAAATAGCATCTTCTTGTGCATTTAAAATCATGACAGGCACCACGCCGTCTTCTTCAACTCGAACAGTTGACTCCGCTAAAAGGGCTCCGTTTTCAAAACCTTTTTTCAAAATTAAATACTCTCCAGGTATTGCCTTTTTAACAAACCCGTAAATCAACTTCATTGAGTTACTTGGCACCTCCGCCGCAGGGCAATGAACTATCAGCGGAGCTTTTTTTTGTCTCGCCTTCCGCTTTGCCTTGCCTCAGCCGCCGGCACGGCTTTTTTTACTTCACTGCAGTTACTATTTTTCGCGCAGTAACTGCCTCTGTTGCTCTTCCTGGCAACTATTACATCAGACAATAAACAGCCACTGTTTACAATACTTTTTATCACGGCTTCTCTACTTAGTTCCGGTTCCACATTCAATTCTTTAAATGGCACAGTAACACCTTCCCGTACCAGGGATCCGTTTTTAAAGTTTATGATGGCATCACTCAGCACATCTCTTCCTAAGATTAAATCGTAATTAAATTTTGTATCTTTAACAATCAAAGCACTAGTTTTAAGTACTCTGTTAGTACCAGGAATTGAAATAGTCAAATCGACTTCTCCATTGACATTACTTTTACTGTTAATTCCTTTGGCAGTCAGGCAACTTGGCTTAATTTCCTCATTTAGGCACTTTATCTGCTTGTAACTAATTAGGCACTTTTCGTAGCCGCTATCTAGGAGGGCACTTAAATACTGATCATTTCGGCTTAAAATTATCGTTGGTTTACTAGGTTTACGGAAAGGAACTAATCCGGCGCCTTTTTTCTTGAAATTGCCCCTCAAAACACTAGTGGAGAAGTAAGCTTCAACTGCTTTGTTTCGTTTTTGATTATAATCCGCAAGCTCTTCGTCTTGCAGTAATTTGTACCTATTATCACACTTGAACAACAGATCAATGAAGGATTCAGATTTTATCGTCTCGGGCGTATCTGAAATTTCGACCACAGCTTTAGGATTTACGAGAGCACTGCTCTGACTCTCGGGCTCAATCTCGTTCTCACTGCTACCTATTCCTGCACGTCCTGTTTCTATTCCGATAAAAAATCCCGAGCATCTGACTCGGAATCTGCAAAATGCACCTCATGTCTACCACGCGATTGACTACCTTTGTTCGCGTTGCAACCGCGTAGGTACGCTTTATAGCTTCTAACCTCATTTACCGAAGCTTTACAACTTTTCACAAAATGTGGACCTCCACAAGCGAAACACGCTGGCCCGCCAATTCCTCTCGTTTTACTCTGGCCTCTATGAGGTCTACAGTCAAAATGATCAACCATGGAACATGAATTACAGAATGGGAAACCTCGTTTTCTAGCTGCAAAATGCCCTGAGGCCTGACTTGAGCTACTCTCTGTCCGCACGGTATTGCATTCCAAGGAACCTATTCCTTTATCTCCTACGCAACCACTAAATTCCCTCGCTCTTCCACGAGGATTTCGTCCCCAAGGTCTAGGAGTTGTCCTACGTTGTCCTGCTCGATTCCTACGGTAGTTCCCGTAATTTCCGTAATTTCCGTAAAAGACTTCACTCCCCTGAAAAGAGTCCTGCGCTGCAACACCTTCCTCAAGACCCTCTGTCACATCTGCTAAATAACTTTCTTTATCGTACCGCGTCGGGTACTGAACCGCTAGGATTTTCTTTGTCTCAGATTGACTTTGAACAGTAGCTACCAAACGCGCTGGCAGTTCTTCAGACGTACTGAATTGACCTTCAAAAATTTTTTCGAGAAGGATTCGTCGAGCAAGGGTACCAAAACCGTAAACGCCAGGCTGTAAGCGATACTGTCTCCAACGAAACGCTTCAATTCCGCCTGGTTTGCACAAGCCTGGTAATGCGGATGACGCTGCCAGCCTAGGGAAGCTGAATTTAATAGATTCTCTGACAATTTACGTATTTTAGCAAAAGCAGTAACCAACTGGTCTGCTAAAGCATCGTTGAGTATCAATTGCAACTCATTGAGATCGCATGCAAGGCGTGAATAAACTTTTCACCACTGCACACATAAATATCATCCAAGATTTTGATCACTTCCTCGAAAGTATACTGCAGGTCAGAGTTTACCAACTTAGTTACAATTAAATTAAAATCTCCTACTTGCTTGTTGGCAGACTGAACAAGGAGCTCTTTTTTACTGGCGTCTGAACTCACATCTGGCAGAAGAGACATGTACGCTTTTAAATTCATTACGTGCGTGTTCCAACTCTAATTTTTAAGAAATTCAGGATCCTCCCTTCGTCTCCTGCCGCGGAATACAAGAATCTCTGCATTGGACAGTATTGTTCCAGCCCTAGGGATATTAGCAGCAATTTCCCTTGCTAATAGGGTCCTATCCGTACTACTAGTACTAGATATTAAAATTCAAATTAGCACATCACCGTTAATACACACTAGGCAAAAACACACTTCTAAATTCTAATAATATACGTTCTAATAATACACGATTAATAATACGCACCCACAAATTTACGCGAAAAACTCGAAACAGTAAAAACACCATTAATACACCAAGAAATTAATAAATCATCTCAGCTCTAAATTCACCTACATAACAAATCAGAACAAGTTTAAACTCAACTCACTTTATGAAATTTGATATACCGACGTACGTCATATGGTAATCCTTTGAAGGTAACGGTAATCCACTACTGCACTGATTATACGCGTAACTGCATTCCCCAGTCTACACTGCCTCAAGGCTTCCGACTGAACGTTTCTCAGCCTGTCACTCGCTCAGGGCCTAAGTGCAACTGAGCTGTTGTTGCGCTGGCAGTGCAGCCTTGGGCGTTGCAAAAAAAAACTACTCCAAAAAATGAGCTGCAAAAACATAGAGCTACCTCGCTCACTCTGCTACTGCGCTGCACTCACGCACGCACTGCACAACACACCACCAAAGAAATGTTCTGATGCAATTTATACTTAACTCAACACGTCGGACTGAAAGCTGGGACGCCGCTGCAAAACCACGAATGTCGTAGACTTAGACGTAGTTTACGTTGTAGCTGTTGTAGTTGTAATTTGCAGGTAACACTTTCAAAAGTTTGTTTAGGTTAGAGTATCACTTATTGTCCGTTGCAAAATATCAACACTTTGAGTTTGTTGCACTCTCACTTATCACTCGTCGTAGGGGCGGGTCCTCCAAAGGTGATTTCTAACACGATTTTGAGATCTTCTCCTGCATCGAAGAGCAAAACACGAGTACGTGATGGAGAGTCCGTATTAATCCAAGCCAAAAGTTGCGCGTATGATTCCAAAAACGCCGCAAACGGAATTTTGAATCCCAGGACAAGAACCGATGGACGAGGCTGCCAAATATGGTTGTTCTCACTGTTGCCAGTCATCGATGAGACTTCGAAAGTACTGGAAATTTTCAGAACAGGAGCAACTTCAAACTTCTTCACTTATTGATAACTTCGTTAGCTTGAAAAGTATCACACGATGTCGTGAGTTTGAAAAATACTCGGCCACCAATGTACGGGCCAATGAAACGCTGGAGGTATTCTTGGGTGGAGGCTTTATTGGACCGAGACAGGTGAGGCACAGACGAGATACGAAGATGATTGAACATAGACCGAATAGTGACAGCGCTTTATATAGACTGCGAGAAGCAGCAAGCAAAAGTAAACGCTCGCATAATAGCGAAAACGTCCCTCGATTGAACTAAGATATATTTGATTTAAACATGTTTTCATATTTCATTGCTTATAATTCCTTACATGCAATGACGTACTTTTCATTCAAAGATTTACATCAAGTCGCATAAATAACCCGCAACCAAAATAACTAAATCATCATCCAGTCCTCGTACGCGATTTTATCAACATCAAATTGGTCAAAAACATTTACGAACAAAACCCGCAATACTGGCAGACACTAAAATAACAAATAAACCTACTAGGACTGTTATTAAATAATAAATTAAGGGATACCAACACCGCAAACTTTTTCTTAGTTTAGCCAGGAACGACAAAACAACTTTTGTGAAAGATGCTGTATAACGTTCCCTACATCAGGCAAATCAAACATTTTAGTTTGAAAACTAGAATTTGAAATTTCAAGGCGTATGTGTTATTCCAACAAATAATGAAAAAGGATGGGTAAGTAGCAAACACTTCGAATAAATATCTATATAAATATATTTGGAAAATTGATCACAGCAAGATATTGCTTGGGTCAACAAATTATTTGGTTCGTCGTTAAAATAGCGTCATCGGTCTAGGCTCTGACACGAAGCAGACAACGCAGGAGTACACAGTTTACTTCGTAATTAAATACAGCACAACTCAAACGGTTGTGCCTGTCGTTATTAGGCGTTAAAGGCCACGATCATCATCAAAGGAAGGTCAAAGGGTATCCATACTTCGGGTTCAGGGGTTAGTACAACCCGAAGAGATACTTGAGGCAGCCCGAAGTCTGGGGTCCGAAGTCCTCGTCGAGCTGCGGCACAGAGTAGCCGGCCTCCAGGTGCCTCTGGTACTCCACCAGCGGAGACTTGGTCATCCAAAAGCTGGCGCCGGTACCGCACACCGGACACGGGCAACTGCAACAAGAAGCATTGCGAAGATATAATTTACAACCACTTTGTAGAGGCTGGATTTGAAAGTCGAATGTCATGGATATCTATAAATACATGAGTCACACAAAACTCTAGTTGCACCATGAGTAATTTCATGACTTGTCATGAGTTAATGTGCTGCGTTGCATTGTTTCCGTATGAATCTTGCCTAAATCAAATTGAGTACATATGTCAAACAGTATTAAGTTAACAAATTTTTTTTCAACTCACCCTGGGTAGATTTGATTTTTATTTTCAAAACAACTCTTTGCTTTGTTAGATGAAGTTTGGGTAAACAGCTCATGTGACGAATACTCAAAGACCATTACGAAATAGTTGTTACTGCCGTGTTTATCGAAAAGTATGGGAGAGGTTGACACCATCCACCGATAAATATAAACGTTGAAACTATTTAAGTTGGAATCAAAAAAAATAAATAAATTAATAAGCAATAAGCTTGGTATTATATCACTCAGTAAAATTCAAAAAATATATTAATCATCAACGTAAATATCATATGAGGCGCTCAAACCAAGAACATTCAATTATTTCGTATGCCCTCATTTTTCAAGCTTGTCATCATTGACATTATTTGCATTTATATATTCCGTAATTTATGAATTTAAATCAGTGTGCACTTAAGGGAACCATGCTCAGGGCATCTGCAGTCCAAAAGTCGATTCTCCCGATTTTTTTTATTGCTTTAAATGAATTTGAGATATGTCCCCGAATGTCTGTAAAAATATCATGAACGTATCCCAGAGCTAGCGTCCCCCCCGGGAGGGGGAGAGCATCCCCCTTACGGACCTTTTTTTTCATTTATGAACCTAGAGCACTGAAATTAGGTATACTGATAGGAAATGCAATTTAGAATCATTTATCATTTATGACAAAATGCGATTTTCTTGAAAAGAAAATGGGAAATCATAGGAAACGACATTTTTTTTTGGGGGGGGGGTTTCTAAATGCTTCTCCTCCTACAGTTTTTGAGCTACAGTGACGAATTTGGTATCATTGGATGCAGAATAACATGGACATTCAAAAAAAATTCTAAAATTTTCAATTTTATTTTTTTTTTATATATATTTCATCATTCATATTCCTCAAGGTAAGCATCCCCATCCGAATATTTTTTTTATTATTGAATTTAGAGCAATGAAATTTGGTGTACTGATAGGAATTGCAATTTATAATCATTTATCATTCATGACAGAATGCGATTTTCTTGAGAAGAAAATGGGAAATCATAGAAAACGACATTTTTTTGGGGGGGGGGTTCTAAATGCTTCTTCTCTGATAGTTTCTGAGCTACAGTAATGATTTTGGTATCATTGGATGCAAAATAACGTGGACATTCCAAAAACTTGAATGCTTTTCCCCAAATTTCCAATATAAAAATTAAAAAAAAGAAAAAAATCAAAATATTCTCGAGAAAATTCAAATTTATGACGTCATAACTTTGAAACAAAAATGAATTTTGAAAAACTTCCTAATGCATTGTGAAGCCCTTGCTTTTCTGCATCCAATGATACCAAAATCATCACTGAAGCTCAAAAACTGTGGGAGGAGAAGCATTTTTTTTCTTAAATCGTCGATTTTGAACAATCACAATTTTCAATACATTCGTTATAATGGATCCGAAGTTTACACAGCTAGAGCAATGTGGTTTGCTGCATTTGGAAGTCACAGGTGTAATCTACAATTGCTGTCTACTTGATTTTCAAAAATTTTTACGTGAAATTTTTTCCGTAGACTTTTTACAATAAATTTTAACTCTGATTATAGCTTTTTAAAAAAAAATTCTATAAATTCAAAATGAATTCAAATTCAAAAACCGGTAGACAGCATTTTTGGAGAATACGTTGTACTTTCGCATGCAACAAACCGCATTGCTCTAGCTTTCTAAATTTTGGCGCCATTATAACGAATGTTATACATATATTTTTATTTATTTATCATGAATAACTCATTTTCTATGTCCCAATGCAAAAAACTTGAAGGTGAAAAGTTGTTGGGAATCTAGAGATCTAGTAGTCTGAAAATTTTCACAGACGTAAGTCCGATAGAAAAAAATCTACGGATGGAAAATCAAGTTTTGGAGAGCATGGTTCCCTTAAAATAACCCTCAATATTCATTCAGACTGAAACAAACTAGTGTGTTTCTAGCAGTCTGATATCGCATTTCATACGCAATAAAACAATTAACAGAAATATTTTTCAATGAACATAAATTATCGTGAACCCTCTAAAAAAACGACAAAACTACATAAAATGAAATCTACCATAGTCATTGATTGCCACAATAAGAAATGGTTGCACGGAACACCCGGTTCCTAAGCTCCCTGCAGGAAGTCAACACTAAAATAATAAACGTTAACCAATTGAACTCACTGCGGCCTGAGGCGAGAGAAGGCGCAGCGGTCGCAGAGGAAATGGCGACAGCTCGAAAGCACGCAGAACTCGTCGTCGTCCTGAATGGCGTCCTGACAAACTACGCAGGTCTTCAGGGTCCCGCAGCCCAGCATCTTCTCCACCGTAGAACAGGGCGTGATGGGGAGCTGAAGGGGGCTGGTAGCAAAAGCCCCCTGCAGAATCAAAGGGAAGACCAAGCTGGCGACCAGATTCTGCATGTGGACGGCACTGTAGAAGGCGGTCTTGCCCTGAGGAGCGTCACCCACGACGGAGCGCATCTCCTCATACACAGGGTTGAAGAGACACGTTGTACAGGAAACAAAAGCGGGCGAGGTCCCTCAGGTGAGCGATGGCGTTGCCGTCATAGAGTTGCGGCGAGGTGATGCGCTCCAAGACGAGATTGATGCCTTCCACCACGTCCATAACGTACCACTTCATCGATGGCACGAGAGGATAAGGAGCAGTCGGGGTGAAGCCATCATAAACACGACCAGCGCCCTTCAAAACAACGGTCAGCACGGACACCAGGGCTCCCACCTGACGCAGGGACGGACGCGAGAGGGCGGTGCCCAGGGCTCTCCGCAGCTCGCGGAAGCACATCGGCGGCACGAGGTGTTGGTGGCTCCGTTGGGCTGTGGCTACGTCCTGTGGACAAATCAAATTGTTTAGTTAAATCGTTCACACCTTTAAGTTAGTTAAATTCTCCACATGAAGAAAATAAAATTAAAGAAAGGAATGGTAGGTACAAGCTGAGTTCATTACAATTTCATTATAAATAACAACGTGTGAAAATTGGATCATAGAATACTGATAAATTGGTGGCATACATTTTGGAAATTATATGCACATTGAGCACAGCTGCAAAAATTTAAAAATTGAAAGAGACATGATTTGAGACAAAATTTTTGAAAGAAAACTAGAAAAGTAGTTATTGCTACAGCATAATAAAAACACTAAAGTATCAGCATTGAACGAAGTTAATTTCAGAATGAAGATATTTTGAAAACATTAACAATGCAAGTTAAACATTCAGAGTAACATCTCTAAATGACAATCCACGTAGCAATGAAGTTCCTCTGAATATTCGCTAGGCATCCACCTGAACAACCCCGAATGTCCCTAGTGAATATTCGCCTGGCTTCCTAATTTACAATATCACCGGGATCTTCATGTTGAATTTTCTAATATATCCCAATGGATACTTAACATCATATATCTTCACAAAAGTAACTTCAAGAATATACATCACCGAATATTCTGAAATATAGGGATTTGAATATCCAAATTCGTACCTAAACGAATATTTCTGAGTGCTCATTGATGAGTATTCGTGTGTATCCGCTACAGATATTTAATATCGAGTTGGAAGTCCATGAATATTCATTCGCGAATATCAAACGACATTCCTTATAGAACGTCGTTAGAATTTCATACATAACTTTCATGAGTATTCACTACCTACACTTCACTACTACATACCTTGAATAATTAAATATGATACATATTTCGTAGACAAGACGTTGTTAAGCCTCGCATGCGCGTCCATATAACCATATTTCTCAGATCGAGCGTTCTGGTTAGCACAGTTGAAACCCATCGCTTTACGTCATGAATGTTAGCTTTGATCGATGTTATCTCTCCTTCCAGCTCCACTCCCAGGGTAAATGTCATTGAAAAGACTGTTTACCTAAAAAGCGGTGCTAAAAGTGTCATGTATTTTCATCCTCAACTGACCGCATCATCGGTGAGAGCATGTATGCATGAAAACTCTTTGTTTGCTGAGTAGTAGCGTTACTTCCAGTCCCACTCCCTGATTAATTGTCACTGAGGAGACTTTTCATCGTGAGGGCTGAGCTCAAAGTAGGGCAATACCTTTACAAACGAGAACATTGTTGAATTCGTTAACATTATAGACTGCGAACACGAAAATATCAACTTACTTGAATATAAGCAATGCAGAAATTCGGCAAATGCAGTTAACGGCTTCCGAAATTGTAGTCTGATGGCCTTCCCCACTACATGCCTAAAAATTGTTGAAGGTCTTGACTTAACACGTACGAGTGTATAGTGACTTTGAAGTTCCTCGGTGTAGATTGCGAGTCACTATCTGCAACGTTCAATCACAAATTATTGTCATGATTCATCATTTACAATTTATTATCAAAAATTCACTTTGCAAACATGCAAACGTGTCAAACACACGTTGTACTACTTGTGCTGTGGTGACACGGCGCTGCTGATTTCAATTGGTTTTCTAGAAAGAGAAGTTTATTTCAGAAGGCTTTCCAATGCACGATCAGGGCTCTCACTAACAACATCAAACAAAATGCTGCTATTCCATGAGGGCCTTGCGTCGTACCTTCTGCGGCAATCGTTGAGATTTTTTTAACGAGGTACTGTCGAAAAGTGCATTCATTAAATAATAAATTTAAGAAAAACTCAAGAATACAG
The DNA here is from genome assembly GCA_030386875.1 of Morinoia aosen. Lineage (NCBI taxonomy): Eukaryota > Metazoa > Arthropoda > Malacostraca > Amphipoda > Talitridae > Morinoia > Morinoia aosen. The sequence goes on from CM059568.1 coordinate 26,780,519, forward strand.
TACTAAATTCGGATGTATTTTATGAAAATGAAAATAATTTCAACTTCTGAACATAAATGAGTGCACTTCGTCCTATCATCCTCGTGAAGCAATTATTCCCCCTGGGAATAGATTATGAGTTAGTTTAAGCCTCCCTAACCACTTACAGTAGATGTGATCCCAAGAGAGGAAAGTGGAAGGCAGTATTTAGTATGGAATTAAGCTAACAGGGAATCTATGCACGATGTTTGTCCCCACACCTTGAGCATACAAACAGAAAGATCGAAAGAAGTTAATGAAACAAGATAAACGTTGAAGAATAAAGTAATAGGTGCTAAATAAATGACAGCCGTGAACCAAAAAAAAGGTTCGTAACAAAATACAGCCTATTTGATTTCAACTTAAGGGAGGCCTACCTAACCTTCAGGTCTGGCCCAGACATCTTCCACCCTGGGATGGCTAATTCTCATAGATACGATAGTAGTATCCTCCTGAGGGACCGGCATTAATAATTTAACATTTCAAATCAGCCAGTCATAAAGTTTTCATCTTCAAAATATTTTATTACTTTCCACATTACTCCTTATTACTTGGTACTTAATCGGAATTGTATTAAATTTCATACTCCAATGGTTCCAAAGTTTCAAGCATAAATTTTTTGCTACGGGTTTTTGTCGTGCTAGGTGAAACAACTTCAGTGAAGGCAGGCGCAGAAGCAGTATAAATGGAAGCAGGAATTGAGGTACCAAAGGCAGAGGGGGCATGTTTAGCAGGCAAAAGGATGGCAGATGGCACAGAGGTTGAAGTTACAACTTCCAACATCGCTGTGTTGACACTACTTCGTTGTCTTTCATGATTACCACTGCCAGAAAGACTTCGAGCTTTTCGCTCATTCTCCGATGACACTCGATCTTTAGCATGAGCTAAATTACTACCAATTAAAGCTGAAATGGTTTTCGACTGCTCATCACGTCCGATGATGTCCTTCTTCGCGACTTCTGAATAGTGAATATCTTGATGAAGAAATTAATCATTACACTTTCGGAACCGACGATGCTGGTAGATAAATTTCAACTGAACTCATTTGATATTCCATACCATCTCTACAAAAAAAATAGATGTTCTAAGACGTCTTTCCAACACAGAGACAACACTATAAGCACTGTCTCCAGCTCGTCGATACATCCCACCCATGTCTACTCGGGGACTGACGCACTATCCGTTGTCTCTAATTGGGTTAAATGTGGAATCCAATACATATAGCTTCGTCCTATTAAGATAAATTCCTAGATACTAAATTTTACCCTACTTAGTCCCCAGAAATATGTCTATCCGGGCGTGACAGACAGGTACACACACAACTTCACACTGAAAACAAATTTTTCATATTGACTAAGCCGGTTTAGGCAAATTCATATATTGTTAAATTGACTATTTCTTGAGTCCAATCAATCAAAACAGTCAAGTATACTAATATTTGTTCAACAAAAGCCACTCGATTTTAAAGTCAGTGTTGCTAATTTCCAAGTGGTATCTACTTCAATGGCAATGCAATATCATTGAAGGCCAAGAGATAAAAGTAGGCCAAGCACGGTTTACCTAACCTAACCTAATCATTAACCGCAGTTGCAAGGGTGATCATATCTCTTGGAAATTTTATATGAGCAAGGTACAACTATCCTCAATATGGAGGCAAGGTTGCGCTTTCCTTATTCAGACGTTAGAATAGATTTCAACTGTGACTCTTCATATTATATGAGTTAATTTACAACTGCAGTTGTTAGGTTACGTACACCGCGCTTGGCCTATTTCTGTTTTTGGCCTTCAATTATTGTGGCAAATAAAGAATTTAGCAAATTATACTAAAATATTGCATCAATTTGCTGGCCGTTTTGACTAAATTCATTCAACCAAGCCTGAAAGCTTACGCTGCAGTAACTAAATAAATAGTTTAAATAAATGATTTAGTTGAATCAAATAAACACATAACTGCATCAAACATACATTGCTACTCAATCATTTTGAAAATGCAGCTAAAAATATTGCCGGTCCTTGAGTGACGAAATTGTTTAGTCAAATTTCCTAAATTTATTAATTAAATATGACAAAATTGTTCTGTCTGTGTAAGCACGGTAAAAACAATGCATAATTTTTGCATTCCAAGCGGGCTGTAACTATTTGTTCTATGAATACTGGTGTCAGAAGAATTTAAAGAAATATAAAATAGTAGATAATAAAGTTGTTTCGACTATTTTTAATTCCCACGAAATGCGAGAATGTATTGTTTTCACCGTGTGTGTCTTGTTGTTTGCGTATCTGTCCATCAGGCCCAAACACGCTTTTTATCAAGGGCTCAATAGTGTCATATATGGTAACAATAAGACAAAGCTATTGTTACCACTTTTGTTACCGCCACACATGACAAACAGAGCGTCACGTCCACAATTCAGTCACGGGTTAGCTGTATGAATTGAAATGACATTGCCTCTAGTTCAACTTATTAGGTGCGGTATAAATTATCTAGTTCAACCTTCACGCATATATACCGCACTATAACACTAAAATTCTTTGTTCTGCAAGTATGCGCGGAATGTATTTGATGTTGACTATGCCATAACTGTTGAATCATTGTAAATCATTTAAATTGGGTAGAATATAGTTAGATGCCAAACGTATGACTATAATATGAACTACAATTCAGTGCAAATAATATAGAGTTCTAAATATATACTGTAACGCTGATGAAATTTTAAGTACCTGCGATGCAAAGTGAGAAGAAAATATCAGTAATGCTATTTATGATTTTGAGTACGATATATATATATATTTAGAAACTTCTAAAAATAATCGTTCGCTATCAGCGTAAATGAATTTGCTCAATTGACCCATCTTCGCAGAAATAGAAAATGTTATTTTATTTAGCTGCAATCAAAATACATCAAATGTATTAGTTTGAAGGTTGTGAAATGGAAGCGCTACCCCTTGAACCATTTCATGGAAATTCCAGAGAACTACGAATATTCTCAGATAACATTTAATAGCTCCTTTCTTTCTCAAATGAAATTGTTATAGTAATTCATTACCATACCCTATTGAGTTCTTAGTTAATTCTACATCGTCGGTTCACCTACCAAGGATGCACATGCAGATTTTTGTAGTACAGAACCGCCGTTTCTTTCCAATACGGTCATGCAAGCTGAGTTGTAAAGCCATGTCTCTGCTGAGTACTCGGTTCATTATATTATTCATCAAGCTGCTCAGGTGGGTTCCTCCGAAGTTTGAAAGGATGTTCATGAATATTTTCCTCTCGGAATCCACCAGTAAAACTTCTTCAGTACGATCAAAATCAGTCATTGATTTAATCGGAAGTTTAGGAAGCATTTGGCTTACATATGATGATTCTTGTTCTTTTGGCATCTGAGATTTCTTCAGAGCACGCAGCTCATCTCTCATATTTGTCACTTCCTTATGCAGTGCTGTCATTCCTGCAATTAGTAACTCTATTTTCGTTGATGTCTTCTGTCCGTGCTCAATAATGACTGATTTAATATTTTTAAGCTCAGTTGTTCTTTCTGATGCAAGGAGACTGGTGTTATCACCTTTCACGTTTATGCTTGAAATTTTAGCGGTCCGTCTCTTCGTAGCGTGAGCTGAATTAAGGAGATCATGGCTGCACCAGTAAAAAGTCATGACATTTATTTAATTTTGCACAATTCGTTGCTTTGATTGCAGGTATTTTAATTCCAACAAAAATTTTACTGTTAATGTCAGCTTGTATCTGTTGATGAGAATAATTGTGCACACTGATCATATGTGAAAAGGCCTGAAACGCATAGCTTCTCACAGCAAGATGGTATGCAGCATTGTAGAGGAAATGCTTTATAGATATTTTACCATGAGTTTTATGAACTTTGGAGTCAACATATTTTATAGTTGAACCATTTTATCGCTAAAATTTACAAAGCATAAGAAATCAACTAAGATATCTAATTTTCACTCAATTGAAACATGCTGTTAACGTATATGTTTCATTTTATGCAAATAATATATGTTCCATTGAATAGCCTACTTCATCTCTCACAGGATCATTTTAAAAATTAAGTATATTTCAAAAAGTAACTGAACAACTAATTTACTGAAGCAATATTAGAATGGTAACAAAACACAGCAGGAGGAAAAAAATGAATGAAACAGTTATACAGATACAGTATAGTTATTTATCAGTTCATTCGAAAGAAAATCTGATTGATTATCTGATCATGAAATTTCCTCATGGTGAAAAGTAATGTTCCAAGATCAACTACTGCAATTTATGGCAAAGAAAGATTTTAAAATTTTCCAAGCTGTTCAATGATTTGTAACCAATCCTTATCCAAAACCTACTTACGTCGTGTAGAAGTATTTAGAGGATTATAGCATGGTGGCCTTCATGGCATCCGTAATTGTCTGGTTCCTATTATATATGCAACAATTCAATTGATGAAGCAAGGAATTTGTGTCAAATGACATTATTTCTAAAAAAAACATAATTGCATTCCTAATCTCCCACAAAAACTCATTTATTTGTATTATTTGAAAACATAATGTTCAAGAAAGTAATTCAAAACTAATATATGTATGTACTTACGTGCATCAGTAGCCTTTTGTTTCTTCCCTAGGAGGCTCTGGAAAGGTCTCAAAATGCGTAGCAATTCTTTAAAGCAGCTCAGAGGGACAATATTTTTATTACACCAACCACACAATTTGTTTTGCAGTGCAGGATTCTGAGCTTCAAGCTCTTTTGATTCCTCAATGATGAAAATTTCTTCCTGGGTGATGGAATTACTGTTATCTTCTTCATTGCCAATAGCAGGAGGCAAACGCTCTTCATTTTCGTTCTGAAAAAAATCATCAATACTTTCACCAGGAAAAGATTTTTTGATGTTGCTAACAGCTTTCAATACAGTTGAATCACTGTCATCAATTACTGATTTGTCATCACCACTTTCAGCCATCTCTTGCCCATTCACTAAAGCTGCACTCTGAACGTCATTATTATTGCAACCGCTCACTTGTCCGTCAAAACATAGTTCTTCTGCATTGACTCCGGAGGTATTTTCTTAAAATTCACTACCTGGATTATTGAATTCACAATCAGAGCAAGGCTCAACATATCTGATACTCTATTCAAACTTTGCATTCTCTTAATCAATCATATGATTATTTTTCTAATGAGCCATATTTGGTTATAAAACTGATAGTAATTAGACCACTGAGGAAAAAATAGATATATACTTCATGAACCATAATATCTACTATGAATCATATATATTTTAACGATTCCATTATAGACACAAGCTCTTTGAATATCTTAAAATATAATCATAATTCCGGTACCGGCTTTGTGGTCACACAAATTACCAAGGATTCATTCATATGAAGTTAATGGTTGAAATATATCCTTGAAGTTTCATCTACAAATCTAAATCTACAAAATTCATTTTGTTTCCTGTTCACATATGAACAAAATACTTTAAGAGGGTGGCACTTGTTTTATAAATATAGACAAAAGACAAGTAGGCCACACCTAAAGCTGGGTAGTATTGCTAGTGTAAAGCTGTCAACACAATTATTAAATTATTTTCTATTTTATTTTGTAGTAGAACAAAATAAAATGAGTAGAGTATTTAAAATAGGTTGCTAACATACCTTCCATTTATGAGTACTCAATACATTGTACACTTCAAACAGTTTACATGTATTTTTTGCTTAAGTAACTTACACAAAATTAGCATACATACTTCATCCCAAATCATATAAATGCACGTTTCATGCAACAGCCCCAGCTAGGGAGGTAACATATAGGCTAAATGCTTTACCCAAGTGTAGACAAGCGATAAATTACTACAGCTTAAAATTATACACTCAATATATCACTTTCCCGTTAATTTACCCTAGTTCAATAAAGTTCATCCGAATTGATAGCACATAAGAACGAGCCTTACGGGAAGAGTACCCCTTTAAAAAAATTTTTTATTATTGAACCTATAGTAATGAAATTGGTATACAGATAGGAAATGCAATTTAGAATCATTTTCCATTCGTGAAAAAATGCGATTTTCCCCATAGAAAACGAGATATTCATAGAAAACAAGATTTTGTTTTTTTTTTCAAAATGTATCTCCTCTTACAGTTTTTAAGCTACAGTGAAGATTTTAGTGTCATTGTATGCAAAAATACTTTTAGATTTCAAAAACCAACCTGGCAATCTTCAAACTTCAGTTTGAAGTGTAAAAAATTGAAAAATTCAAAAAAAGGTATTTTTCCCTAAAATTTCATATTTTATGACTTCACAACTTTCGATCGAAATGAATTTTCGAATGGCTTTTTAGTTTTTAGAATGCCCACGTATTTCCGCATCCAATGACACCAAATTCATCACTGTAGCTCAAAAACTGTAGGAGGAGATACATTTTGACCGACCAAAACCTATTGTTTACAGGATAAGCAAAACAAAGAAACATAAACAATTGAAATTAAATTTTTTTTTTATTTTTGGTTCAGGTTAGACCCCTGAAATTTTTATTGAGTAATCCAGAGACATAGGAGATGACATAGCAACGTCAAGCCGTGAAGAAAGTGCCAAGGGGGAGGTGTAATATGATACAATATCACTTCCCCCTCTCCTCCCCCCCATACTTCAAACCCCCGTAGCGGGCGAACCAACGAACACAGGAACTTCATTTTTTCACAGGATGTGAAAAAATCTTACCCTTCCTATGGCAGCTAAAATCCAACATCTCCAGGAAATTCGATATTTTGGGGGTACTCTTCCCTTAAGGACACCCACGCCTCACGATGGCATCTAATTAACTGAGGCGGCTAGTAACGTCAAACCGTCGTATGATCGATTCAAAACTACGACCAAATGAGTACAGAAAAAAACGTACTCTTTACTCAAATGCTCGCCAATCTCAGTCAACAAAACATCGTGAATGAGCAATATTTGCGAATAACAAAACTAATATTGCATTCAAATTTTCTCCTCTCTCTATTTATATCTAATGTACAAATGAACCTTTGAGAAGTGCAGCGTGACACTGGCAATGACATAAGTTCTACCCTTCGTTTTTTTCTGGTTTCAGACGCGTTGCGTAACTTATATTCAGGGATTTCTTATTTCGTTTCATTTACCTCTCGTTCATTGATATGAAATGTTTTGTAAATGCCCAAAATAAGGTTGATCTTTTTTTGAACTTCTTCAGTGAAACTTCTTGGATAAACTTCTTAATTAACTTCATGGATAAACTGTGAAAATCATTAAAAACGTACCAAAATTCGGCGCTTTAGAGTATTTGCATCAAATTTGTGCAAACGTAGCACATTCGACAGCAATGTATATTTGAATACTCATCTAATGATAATTTGATATTGATTAATACATTTATTCTTTTATTTCACGCGCTGTGAATCGATTAAATGAGGATGTTTAGAACTTTCTGGAATATTCATAAAATATTCAGTGAGGAATAACCAAGGCATATTCATCATTGAATATGCGAAAATATCGGTAATATCCAAAATTCGGAAACGAATGTCCCCGGATATACTAAAACGGGCGCATTGAAGCCTAATACCCTCGAATATTCCAGAATATTCGATTTCGGAAACTAGATTTTCCGGCACTTGAGAGAGTAAAGTGAATATTCAGTAATATCCCGTGGAGCTTCATTTGCTAAAGGGAAAGTATTCTCAGAGAATGCTTTAAGAACACTTCTTTCTGACTTGAATTCATGCTGAACAGAAAATTTGATGGGAAATATAAAAAACTCGAGTTAAATTTCAAATGGGAATTCAAAAAATATATCGTGGAACTAGGGTTCCGCAGCCTATGATAAATAATCTCAAATGGCATAAGTTACTCTTCATTTCAAAAACAGCAGTGGTCAAAAGAATAATAAAGAGTTTTTGTAGGAAAGAAGTAGAAATTTGTATAAAATTAAAAACACCAATTCACAAAATTAAATTGCAGGTATTTGAAACATTGTGCAGTTTCCGGTGAGAAATAGATGCCAGAAAATTAGAGAATAAGCCGCAAGCATGAAATACTGACTTATACAGCCGTTCATTTTTGACGTTTGACATCCAAAAAAATACTCCAATGCTGTCAAGCACAAAAGTTAATATCGTAGCGCTTAATTTACTAATTCTTTCAAACATTGTATTAAATGACGCGTAAATAATTGAGAAGATCAATATAGTTAATTCACAAAGATCTACTCTTCCTAATTGTTGCACACAGAACCAATACAGTGCTTATACCAACACACACAACTGAATGAAATAGAATGATCGGGAGCTATGAAAGTTCGAATAGATTTTAATAAACGAATTAACCAGTTAATTTGTCAATGATTTTGATGAGTCATCCGAAATAATATTATATTTCCAATAAACAATAATTAATCACGGAATTTTTTTAAGAATCGCTCAATTGAGCATTTAATTAGTGTTATTAGAAAAGTGGACTCGTTTTTTGTTGAATTTGGCATTGTGACAGAGGGGCCGTCAAGTGGAAGATTTATTAAAAACTTTCTAAGTTCTATCTTGAACATCGGCCACATCAGTAACAAAAACGCAATCAATTTTCAATAAATAATAACCACGTGGTAGCCACTTTTGCTATTACATTTCCTGGCACAAATATATAAAAAAAAATTCAATAAATAAAAATTTCACTTCTTTGGCAGGTTCTCTTTCCGATACTAGTATTACTACCTTTGCAGTTATTCTACTTCAAAGCACAATATCGCTGCGTATCATGAATACTGCTGTTAATTCAAATTACATGTTGAAATGCTAAATGAGTAATTTTATCTTCTAAAATGAACAACAATCGTCAACAACTGATGGGTGCACTCACCATACTCAGGTAGGCCTCCTCATCTTCACGCGATACAACATCCAATACGGAATGGTCCACTTCACGGATGAACTCCCAAATCTTCTGCCGGTTCACAGCAGACCAGCCGGCAGCGGAAGAAGCAGGCTGCTTCATCACTCTATGTGCGGCTGTTGGTCCTTTTACTCGCGGGGTTACTTGCAATAAGTTTGCACAGGTGATTCTCAACACTGGGTATGGGTTTCTAGTCACAAAACTTTCGAACCAGCAAAACTGTTCTTTTCTCACAAAGCGCTGATCACTGTAGAACACGTGTGTTTTGAAAGGCTGCTCAGTTGAGACTGTCTTCATAGTCAGGAGATTGGAGGTACCAGGCCTACGATACCTTCCAGCAAACTGTTTTTTCGTCATGTAATCTGATACCTCCCATTCACCGATGGTTCTGCGCTAATGAAAAAGAGACGATTCGTCACGGTGCAATCGGCCGCTTGTTTGGCTGCGGGTTTTTTTGAGTCGTTTGAAATACCTTGCGGCAGACAACCTTGGTTGCTTTCTTTTTTTAGTTAGAAATTATTTTCTGCTATTATGCAGGCATACAGAGGTTAGAGATACGCTGGTTACGTGCGATGTTTACTGGTACGATGCAGTACAGGTGGGGATGCGGACCAAATGCGCGGGCCCTAAAGAGCTCACCGCTTATAAGGCCTCTGAGGAGCTTAGGGTAGGGGGGCGTGCTCGCTCGCACATACCTCCCCCCTTAAACCGAATAGGTATTCAATTATAAATCAAAAAAAATATTCGGGCGGATAAAAACAAAAAAATTTAAATTTCAACACAAAATCCGCCTCACATGCGTGTAATACTCAAAGGTAATTAGTACCAGTACTTAGCTCAATAATTATCAACACAAGCCGCAACACAAGCTGGGAGTATAAGGGCGCTAAAGCGATAATATAATGCCTTTATCCTCAAAATTGAAAAGAAATAAAACACTAGCTGCTACAAAAAAACAACAGCACAACTATTGAACTTACAATGTCCTTACTTACGTCAACAAGACACAGCAAAGGGAAGTAAATGAAACGCCAGATAATCTCATTAATATAAACACAATTTCGATTCGCATCAACCCAAATAATTTCATTTCCTTCGCAATAAAAAGTTATTAGTCGTCGCAACAATTTGTAAATGACAAACAATTTCAACATCAGGTAATCACATGCATAACTGCAGAACCGTGAAAAAAAAATTCCTCAACTGAAATCATCACCAAATTAATTGACCATCGCCACTTGACGTTAATAAAGTCGCGCATAAACACAAATATTATTATTAAAAAACAAAATAAACCTAGGGATTATAGGGGTTATAGATTAACTGCAACGTGAAACACGAGTTCCTCGGCAAGGCAATTTCGGAAAATTTCATAAGAATCAAAACTATTACCTCGTAGGTAATGAAAACTGAGTGCAGTAATGGTAATGAATCTAAATGGTAATCAAATTAAAGAATCAATAAAGTTTTCACCAAAAAGAAAAAATACTGACGTTAGATTGTCGGATGCGTTTCCGTAGACTTCAGAATAGACGTTAATTAAAGTTATTCTTATTAATTTTTATAATGTTAAATCCAAACATCGCACAAATTGCAACGGAACTTTTCCACTAATAGTAAAACAACCAATCAGAATAAAAAGAGTGCCGTAGACTCGTAAAACTTAATTCTATCGGTAACATAATGATATAGAATGTGGAGTAAGATATAAGAAAACATGTAGTAAAATCAAACACACGCTAGTTTAATTAAAACATCAAGTATGAATATGGAAATTGGGTAAACCGTTTCAAATTATCGTAATCCAATTGTAACAAAATGTAAACAAAGCCATAATTTTGAACGACTCAGAATTTATAATTACCTACTTTCAAGTTTCTAAATATACTTAAACCACGTTGGCAACACTGCGAACATGGTGAAGTAACATCGTATTTGTATTTAAAGTCAATGGTTCACCGTATCAATGGTTCACCAATGGTTCACTGTATCAATGGTTCACCGTTGTTCTCCTTCCCTTTCATGAAGGTGAATTCTCCCTAGTAGTATGGGTAAACTGCGCGCGGCCATGTACATGTACCATGTACATGTACCATGTTACCGTGTTACAAGATGTTGTGTTACCGCTCGCACCCGTGCGACCTGAAATTGGAAAAAATACGAGAAGATTAGCATGGTTGAAGCGCAAAGTTTAGTACATGAATGATTGAATAAAGTAAATTGAGAAACACCTTTAGTGTCAGAGTGATCCTTTACCGAATCTTACTATTTAGTTAATGACAAGATAACATTCTTAAAACTTGGAGCCGATGATTTAAATGTCCAACAAGAACAAGTCTCTCATTATCATTTAAATTTTCTCAGAGAATGAATGCTGACTCAATAAAGATCAGCTGAATTCCGACTAGGCATTTAATTTGCTGAGAGATCGAAAACAATGTCTCCACATTAAAATCTCGGCATGAATAGCGACCGGATGTCGCTAGAATTTTCCAATCTGTATTTAAAATGTGAATTCAGCATATTAATTGTCATCGAGACATGAGAGTGCGTTCTTGAACCTTTCCCAGACAATGCACGGCAAAAAAAGATTTAAATTTGTGCAAAGTCGTCAATTCTCGCAAAACGTGCAAACAAAAAAAATCAAAAATTCAAAAATTCTCAACAATCACGTGCGGCTTTAACACAAGAACATTAGAAAATTATTATTCTGTGATTGTTAAACCTTTATACTGTAAACGGTTATTTTACATTTCACATATCGCGTGACGATAATGCCTTAAGGGGACCGTCTACGTAGAAATCAGGATATGTGTTGATTTTCTGTTTTTATATGCATCTTATAGAGGATTTTCTTGCGCTTTCATTGGTACTATCCGTTTACGTCTACTCCGAATAGTGCGCTCACCAGAGGGGGGGAAAGCGATGGGGGTGGAGTGACCTCGAACCCTCCCCCCCCCCCCTCATTATTTGGAGTCAATTGAGCGTTTCTCTGCGGGAATGGCATTATAGTCGTTCATGGGCTACTCAAAGTGGTTCCATTATTCAAACGAAACATTCTAAGGCTGAATAAATATTTTTTATGAAATTTTGACAATTTCAGAATTTAGCTGTTCTGCCGTATCTATGATACCGCAGCTTTCACTCATAGCGCGATGACAGCTGCAGTATCATAGCTACAGCTATGGCGAGCACACCAATCCAAAGGGCTTGAAAAGAGCTATAAAACAAAGGAGTTGACTTGACAAAAAAAACTATTTTGGTCGAAAAAAATGAAAAATTAAAAAAATTAATTGTTTTCATGAATTACACCTATTCTCTTTTGTTGTATATTTTTTTCAGAGTTACAGAGCTACACCAATGTAAATTATATCAATCGAAAGGGCTTCAAAAGAGCTACAAACGCTCAAGAGTTCATTGCAGAAAACCCTGTAGTTCAAAAGATAAAAAGAAAAACAATTTTTTTTGTGAAAAAACTCGTTTTTATGGAAACTTGATAATTGGTTTCTCAAATGCTACTTCTTCCACAATTTTAGAGCTACGAGAATGGTATATATACCATTCGATAGGGCTTAGCAAGGAGTATTCATATGCAATGACATTTATGGATTCATTTATTATTTTGAAAATTACACGACATGAAAAAAAAATGAAGATAAAGTAAATTTTTTTTTATTTTCAATTCCCAAAATCCACAAAAAGAAGTTAGTGAAATTCCCTATTGCATATGGATATATAGACATATGAGCAATCTAAAAACGAAGTACTGGTTCTGTAGCTTGAAAATTGTAGAAGTAGTAGGATTTTTAAAAAACCCCTTTTTTATCATATTTTTCAAAAAAAAAATTAAAGTCCACCTACAAAAATTTCGTCGAAATAACAAATGATCTATACATCATTTCACACCTACTGTGAAAATTTGAGAGAAATCCATCCATAAATAACGGACTTTTTTGTCTACGTAGACGGTGCCCTTAAACAAAAAGGTAAATACTAAAGCGTATGCGAGGTTAACATGAAGCATAAGCAAATACAACAAAAAGACACAATTGAATACATAAGTACATACTTTTTACAGTAAAAACACGATTTGTTGTCAAGGTAAAAATCAATATTGACGTTAACCACTCTGAATTTAAATCGTTCAATCAGTTGTTAAATATCCCGTAGAAACTTTGGGAGACTTGAGGATAAATTTTACATTCTTTTAAAGGTCTAGTTAATTTCAAATGTATGAATTTATTTATTTTAATTACAAATTATATTGCATAAAACTTTACTGATTATGAAATTCGAGTATGCTTGCAAAATGACTGCATGACGCTCTAGATCGTAAACGTACTCAAAAAACAATAAAAACAGCCACTCTCGTTTAAAAAATAGCTAAGAAATAAATCAATTTTTGTTATTAATTTTAATTAGTCTCCACTATTCAATTATTCGTCAATTGTCCAAAACACATCTTATTCGTGACTATTCACCAGTCATATTCATGAATATTCACCTATTCATATTCATATTCATGATCACGCTGTCAACTGTTGCCAGCCAAAGCTACCGGAAATACGGCGCCTCACTGTCTGGCGTATGTAGCGCCTTGATAGAGTTCAATGCTTGCATGGTACTTGCAGCCTTGAGCAACGCAACGAAAAAACTGCAAATACTACTCACTCGTACTGCACACACCGCAGCTCAACTGCACATGAAATTATGCGTGCTGCTCTGCACACTCTGCACTCTATTACTCGTTACTCTTAACTAATTACCAGACCACAACATGTGGTTAATTAATGGGCATCTATGGCCTCTCATTATTACTCTCGGATAGTACTTCTGTTCGCCAGCACAATGACAACCGCAATCTGCAATGCTAAACTCTGACCGTCATGGTATCAATGGTATTACTTCCACCACATGAAATTATGAACTAAAATCAGAGTCCCATCGAAAATCAACGGTAACAGCTTCTCTTAAAGCGTATTCACTTAATTGTCTGCGCAAATTAATGTAATACTATTTCTCAACAATATCACTCGACCTCGCTGGTAAATTTATCTGGTAACCTTAACCATTTACCATATATATCCACAGATTTGTCGGTATCTTTTACCAAGCGCTGCAACGCTTTATTTATTCTCTCACGGACATTCACTCTGCCGCGGTATCTTCTCTTTTTGCTCTATTTTTCTCACATATTTCTCACATATTTCTTCTTTCGTACTCAAAATGCGAATACTATATCTTCTTCACTTCCCTAAAACCTCCTTATTTTCTGTTACACACGGAGTCGTAAATTTACCACCAACTGTGCCACCAATATGCAGGCAGACAGAGGTTAGAGATACGCTGGTTACGTGCGATGTTTACTGGTACGATGCAGTACAGGTGGGGATGCGGACCAAATGCGCGGGCCCTGAAGAGCTCACCTCTTATAAGACCTCTGAGGTGCTTAGGGTAGGGGGGCGTGCTCGCTCGCACACTATTTTAGACTCATGGTCCCATCTTGTATATTTAATTCGGTACAATGTTCATCGAAGTAAAATGCCTATGATTGAAGAATGAAATAAGTAGTCTGAAAATACAACAGATGCTGATGTATAATTTTTATCAGCATGATTCATTATGAAATTCATTACACTTTGTTATTTTTTATTTCAAACAATGTTAAAAATAACGAAGGTAGGAATTTTCAGTTTAAAAATTTGATGACATGCAAATATTATTACCCTCGTTTTGCGCAGATATTGGTAATCGCTCAGTTCGCATAACATGAATCCATGGTAATCGCTCAGTTTGCATAACATGAAAAACAATGAAAATAATTGGGCCTTTTTCATTTTTGCACTCCGATAGTAAAAATTTGAAATATTGATGAGAACCCAGTAAAACTAATTGAAATTAGGCAGCACTTGAACCACAAAAAATGCAGCTTTTTATGAGTGTACATGTGTGAAAAAAATAATGGTAAGATTTTTTCCATGGTAGTGAACTGCATTAAAAATTATTTTTGTTTCATGGATGACCTACATGTCCTGCATCATTAGAAAATTAAAAATAACGCGTAAATAATGAAGCTAAATTTGAATGCCGGTGTTCACTCAAATTGAAGATCTTACAGAAAATTCAAAGAACTTCACTCCTTACTTCATAACTTCCATAGATCTTTTGTTACCTCAGATATTCACACAGAAAAAGTTCTGTCTTTTCGCTTCCTCAACAACAAAAGGTCTAAATTTCCGCTCGTTGATTCAAGCACCAAAAATACAAGTCTTCATGTAAACTCATTGTTGATGTTAGACATGTAAACTTAATGAATGTATTTCAACAGCAGGGATTTTAGAAATGACCACGAAATGAAGG
Organism: Morinoia aosen; assembly: GCA_030386875.1. Taxonomy (NCBI): domain Eukaryota; kingdom Metazoa; phylum Arthropoda; class Malacostraca; order Amphipoda; family Talitridae; genus Morinoia; species Morinoia aosen. The sequence continues at coordinate 26,795,793 of CM059568.1, forward strand.
GAATCTAAAGATTCAAATGCAGTGTTGACACTTTTTACACAGCTGAAAGCAGAAATGTATTTTTTCAACATGACCAGAAAATAAATTAAAATTGATCAATCAATGACGAATTTAGAGTGAGCTATAAACTTTATAAATTAAACTGTCAACCTCATTTCTGACTGGCTTATCTGATATCTAGCGATAGGTGGAGACCTATTCGCCTGCTGGTTGTCTCCATTGGCCTGCTGGTAATGGTTAGAAGGTTGAGCTTTAATCAACTGTGTCTTTACTCAACTCGACTGTGGAAGAAATGGATAAAGTCATTTTATGTTTTACGCGTAGTTAATAAATTACGGCCATGTAAGTGTGCTGAGCTTTGATGAAATGATACAGGATTGCTAACACTGTAAATTTCGCCCAACTGTTCATGTTGAACACTTTCTCATATATTCTTCAGTAAAATTCCTAGCTTGTAACTTTGAAATGTTTTCCAACTCGTGCGCCAAAAAACTCAAAATGTTAACCACTGAATTAATACAGGCCACAGAGTATCGCTTTGTCTTTAATTTCCTGTGTGGTGTCTAATACTTTTGCAACACTCTGAAGTGCAGAGTGTTACAATAATTTTAAATATATTAAAGTAAATACAATAAATGAAATCCATTGAATAATGCGCTCATCAATTTTCTCATTAAACTCATTAATAACTTGAATAATGCACTCATTATTTTCGAAGATTAGCACAACTTTTTTTAACTGAAATTAGATATAAGCCAAAATTGAAGGGTAAAAGGCACAAGTAGGACAAGCGCGAGATTCCCGATTTTTTCGAAAACAGTCAACAACCATGCTAAGCATCAGAACCTACTTTGAAGCGAAAGGCTTTGTTCTCAAATAGGCGTGAAGCGTAGTAGGATAAGCGCATCGTTTGCTATTTTCTATTCGCCGCTTCTTGAATAGAAAACGAGTTTTTTCTGGCATCCCCAATTAAATCATTTAGCTTGCATATGAGCTTAAATAGATCTGAGTACATAATGTGAAAAGTTTTCATTCGTGTTATTTCACTACTGCAGCTCACACTTGAAAATCAATGATTATGTATTGCTTAATTTTTGTAAATAAATTGATAATGTTGACGAGACTTCAATTTGTTGCTCGCATTATCACTCATTTGTGTTACATCAGGTAAAATTCGTGAATCAGTTTTCATAACTTACTGCTCCTGCGTCTAAAGTACACATTGACGAACATATAGACACTCATTCTCCAAAAACTTGCTATTTGAACTAGCTTTATCAGCGCAACTTTCCCACACGACCGAAGTTCTCCGTCTTTTATTACGACGCATTTTCGTTTTAACAAAAAAAAAGTACAAAACATTTATTGAGACATTCGAAAAATAAACTTTTCATTTCCATTGCATAGTGTCATATTTTCTCAACAACTTATAACCTATCGACAACAATATTATTCGCAATTAATTCTCAGCGCAATAATATTGCCATGATACTGCGCGCAGTAAACTACGTGTGACAAGTGGTGTGCGACATAATCACTGTTTTTGCACGAAGCGGTAAATGTGTTGAAGTCAATCGATGGCTTAACGTAGTTACAGAGACCTAATGGTTTGCTTGAGGCTTGCATACAATTTTTTATTTGTTTTATGATGTTCAATTAAATAGTGAAGAGGTTGGAGCAATAAATTCAATATCTTTAATGATCTGAGTTTTAAAGCTTTCTATACACGAAAAATACAATACATTAAATCGCACTGAATTTTCCTACTTCTAGTAAAATATATTTGAGTGATAGAGATAAAATCATAGCTTAACATCAATGCGTAGTCAAGCTTCTCAAGCGATCTCTTTGCAGCGTGACGGTGTAGCACTGTACATCAGTACATCATCTAAACAGTTGGGTTCGGAACGTCGTGAATGAAGGATGTATGTTCTAAATCTTCGCGGTGTTGCGAAGTACTAAAAAATTTTGAAAAAGCACTCTAAATGTAGACGTCGGTTGTTTGGAGATAAGTAATAAATTTGTTTTTGTTAAAAAACGCATTGTATCACTGTTTTTGTGCACATCGACGTCATCAAAACCAGAAATGTACGAACAAACGCGTCGCAGAAGTTTTGAAGTTTGTTAGCGTAGTAATTTTTTTTTACCTAAAAATACGATGATCTGTGGCAAATTTTGCCGTAATTTTATCATGTCATTTGAACAGTTACGCTTAGTTCAGTTTAAATCATACATTATTTAGGTTAAAAATTCATAATCATTATTCAAACCGCGATGCACCCGAGCGCATACAGTCCAGTTTGGCGAATTTCTACACCGCCCACCCCTCTCCCACCACCTCCGAGCAGCTACAGCAATGTTAGGTTAGGGTAATTAAGGTAAGGTTAAGTTGACTCAAGTTGGATTAAGTAGGTTTGATTAAGTTAGGTTAGGTTGGGTAAGGTTAGGCCAAGTTCAGTTAGTTTAAGATTAAGTTAAAAAAGTTTGAAAATGCCTGTTCATGAGTGCCGAAATGGATGGTCGAATGGCCAAACACCAGCGGTCGTTGTCATAACATATTATAATGATTTAATGCAGGTTGACTTTGGTATTCCGCTGTACGATCCACTTATTAAGTACTTGTAGTGTTTATAACGAACAGATAGGTTAATAAACCTCACTAGTACTACATAGTTAAATAATTGGTGCGAATGGCAACTTTATGTAGCAACACGGAGGTGGAAGGAGAGGGGTGGGCGGTGTAGAAATTCGCGAGACTGGAGTCTGTACCGCCTGAGCGCACTGGGTCCAGTCTCGCGAATTTCTACACCACTCAACCCTCTCCCTCCACCTAGAGCAGCTACATAAAGTTGCCATTCGCGCCAATTATTGAACTATGTAGTACTACTGAGGTTTATTAACCTATCTGTTCGTTAAACATTTATTATTAATCACTGCATCACAACCACTACAAGTACTTAGTATGTGAATAATTTAGCGGAATGCCAAAGTTAACCTGTTTTAAATCATTCTAATAAGTTTTGACAACGACCGCTGGTGTTTGGCTATTCGACCCTCCATCTCGGCACGCAAAAACAGGCATTTTTAAAGTTTTTTAAGTTAACCTTAAACTAACTGAACTTGGCCTAACCCAACACAACCTAACCTAACTTAACCTAACCTCTTAACCTAACTTAACCTAACTTAAATTAATTTAACCTGACATTTTTGTACCTGTTTGGAGGTGGTGCTGTAGCTGCTTGGAGGCGGAGGGAGAGGGTTGGGCGGAGTAGGAATTCGCGAGATTGGACCCTGTGCCGCCCGAGCAGCCAAAGAAGAATAAACGTACGTATGTGTTAACACACATGACACAGCTGAAGCTGATAAGCTAGTTAGGCACTGCCAGCGGGAGTAAACTAGAGAGGAGTGCGACTGTACGCGGATTTTTAGCACGTATTCTTCTCGAAACGTTTCATGCGTCTTAACGTTTGAAATCAAGCAGAGTCACACTTGTGTGTGTGCTGTGTACGGCATTGCGCCAGCTAATTTTGTCTTTTTTGCTAGTGCTCTCTGTACTCTCGCTTAAACAAGTTAATTAAAGTAATCAAATTAGCTGATTCCTTCGGATTAAATCGCAAATGTATTTGCTACAATATTTTTTGCTTCTTTAACGACAGCAGTTCACAGCGATATTTTTCATTATTTACATTACAAATTGTCTTCATCGTACTAGAATGATGTAATACTAATAGACTTCATAGCTTTGTGTACTATATGGTCTATTTTATTTTCACCTGTTGGACTTGAAACCCTAAACCGTTCATGTTGGGTCATGACGTTGGTGAACTACAAGGAAGGCTAGGTATGATAAAAATGCGAAAATTAACTAGAGTTCATTCTTATGTCGGTTATGTAATGTGATCGTTTGATTGGTGAAGTAGGGGATTTATATTTTAGGCTATCACTTTAATCCGTTCGTTCATTTGAGTGGGACTATCCTACAGATTTCATTTATTTACCTGCCTTCGTTATGCTGTGCGTGTCATTTTTCCTATATTTCCTTACATTATTGGGTATTATACTACTCAATTTTTGATAATTTGTTACGGACTGTTCCATATATGGGTGTATTTTTTAATCATTTCACTTTCGGTTTCCTGCTCCCTCCTTTATCGCTTAGATTTTTTCCAGATGTCTTTAATTATAGCTAATTTTTAAAATAACTTATTTAACTGAAATTTTTCACTAATTATTGTATTGCGAGTTATTCTCATTTCCCGCTGATTGCATCGATTTCTGCACTTGACTTGCTATTTTTAACTTTTTAACAGCTTCGTTTTTCATCTAATTTTGTTAGTAACCTGCTTCGTTATTTCGGATTCTCATTTTTTTTCCATCTACAGTCGAGTGCTGTTCTTCTCTAATGGGATATGTTTTATCGAATGTGCAGTTCTGTTGTCACATATTCTAATCTAACACAGTGTGAGCGAATGTTAATGTTGATATTACTGATGTACCGATTCTATTTTTTGGCTGATATCGATAACCATTTTTTGGCCGACACAGTTACCGATACTTGGGAATACCGATACTTTGACCGATACCGATGCTTTGGCAATTATAATAAAAATATATTTGCCCTGTATGGGTGTTATGATAAAATTATGCACTAATATATCCAATAATATAAAAATACTGGCAATAAAATTTTTGGTCGGGAATAATAAAACTGTTCTTGCTATGTTAACTATGATCTTGAGAAAAAATAACAAAAAAATCCATTCGATAGAAAAGTGTTTCTAATCGTATTGCAACGTAATATAGACTAGCTATAATAGCAACTGGTTCCAAAAGTAGACCAAAACAATAATTTTTCCACAAAATTTTTATAATTTTCGTGTTTTTCCCACCAAAATACATACTTTGGTGAAAAGAAAACATCAAAATTACATATGCCCCGAAAAGATCCGCAAACATTCGACCAACTATATGATTGCTCGTGAGTCTTTCAAACATCTTAAAATAGAAGAAAAATGCAAGATTCGTAATGTACGGTGATTTATATGTTGAATTAAAGTAAAGTTATTAACTTCATAATAATTGACGATTTACAAGCTAAATTAAAATTGAATATTCAGCTACTTCTACACTAAATTTACAGAAAACTTTAAAATGCACCTTCAACTTTATTTAATTGGTTTGATTTTTGTTTGCCTGTCACATACTGTAAGAAATGGATATTGGGTCAACTATATAGGTTTTAGTTGTAAAAGTTTAATAATTTTATGTCGCTACTGTGTTTAACTACTCATGCTAGATAGCTTTCACTTACTGATACGTGACTCATCGTGAATTCAAAGAATTCAATTCAAATAAATTCAGTTAGCGAGCCTGATTAAATCAATCGCTGAATCCAACATTAGCTAACTAATTTACTTGGTATGAATAGACTCTTTATTTGATTTATGATTTTTTCTTTCATGATTTATGACCTTCATTTTTATGATAAAATACGTATTATTGGAAAGTATCTGCCAGATTTTGCCGACACCGATACCAGTAAAAATAAGCGATACTGCCGATACCGATACATCGGTACATCACTAGTTGATGTAATTTATTGCACGTCTCCTTTCATTGCTTTTACGTAATTACGACTTGTTTCGGTCTAGTGCTACTTAAATATAACTAGCCAAAGCAGAAAGGTTACATCTACCTGTCGATTCATTATTCTACTTCTTTTATCTCGGCCTCAACACCATGGCATTCCCTCATTGTTCATGTGATATCGAGACTGGGAATATGAGTACTTGTTTATTTGTAAGCGTGAGAGCAGCAATGAAGAGTTGACAACAGAGATGCGACAACCCAATGAAATGTCCTAAATAATAAACAATGACAAGTACGATCATAAAATTCACTTCATTAGTTGTTTGGCGTAACTACAGAAGCACCTCGTTGGAAGAAGTTGTCACTTCAAACCCGAATTGCGGCACAATGTTAGCAGACTGTGTAGCCAATGACACATAGAATTATGGTAACTTTCTGGCCCATCAAATTATGTAATTATTATTTGTTTCGTTCTTTTAATTAATTTTAAATGTTCGATACAAAGAAAATATTACGCAATACACTGTGATACAGGGGCATGTTCAAAACTCCTCTCAAAGTTTTTTCTTCGCCGATGCTCTGAAAGTCAGGTTGACATAAATCAAATATATTCATGCAGATTTAGAATGTAATGAGCAGCATACTGCCTACTTATTTGATGTAGCGTTTGGTTCTGCGGAAGAGTTTAGTCATTGAACAACCATCAATGAAAATATCTTAGTCCACTCGAATTTGATAAAATAATTTAATTTCTTTTAGGGGAAAACGCAGAGGAGGGGCAACTACCTCTCATCATGGAAAAGTGCAGTCTTGCTGTGGAAGAAAATTCAATATTTATAAGTGCCTCAGCGTCCCCCCCACTCGCATTCCTTATTCCATCAAGAGTTCTCCATGAAATAGGTATGCCTTAATACGAATATTTTAGCATAGCAAGTGAACGATTTGGTCACGTTCTTCATACTCTGCGAAAAAAAATTGAAGATGTTGTATGAAAAGATATTTTAGATCTTGTGTTCTGCAGCATTAAGAAGCTGATATCGGAAATTTTGAACAGTGGTTTGTAAAAAACATGATATCATCTGACACATTGTAATTACCTGAAGTGAAACTGTGAATACCTTTGACTCTCAGAATGGCTTGAAATATACGTATAATAGAAGCACCCAAGTCGTGTAAAGTTCTCAAAGAGAGAAACATTCTTCTTTTGAAACAGTTGCATAAAGTTTTATCTACCAATGACCACAGGGGCTCAATGATATATTCAGGCATGGTGACTGTGGAGACTAATGAAGATGTGACAGTCTTAGCACCGGCTTATCTGTCCGGAGCAATTTGAATAGGTTCACTATGGTCTGAGTAATTTAAAATTGGTCATTAGCCACTCCGGAGAAAAGCCTACAGCATGAGATGATGACTCATTCCTTCGCAATGATGTTAATGAATGTTGTTAACAGGTCAGGAAAAATACCAGGAAATGGCTGCCCCAGCCGTCATTTAACGACAGAAATTTGTCACTATTGTGTTGGCGATGTCATTGTAATCTGTATCAGAAACACGTGCTGGTGTTCTCCACACCGAAATGCGGCAGGGAGTAACAAATTTAATCCTCTGTCAAGTCATCCATGGCTCTAAAGTTGCTGCATTGCCGAACATTTTCTGCTCGCGGATCTCTAATCTGATTGTTTTTCCACTACCAGCGTTTGTCAGCTTGGTTTTTATTCCATGAGTGACTTTAGGCGCCTAGGGACCTCTTTGGCACAATCATACCCCATGTGTTTTTTTTCTCTTACGCAACACTCTCTTAGTTCACGTAAGTGGTTTCATGGCACTCGTAGGCAGTTTTAATCTGTGAGTACTATATTTTGATACCCCTAATATTTCCTCTTTTTCATCACTGAAGTTTCCATTGTACCACCGTCTCCTTTTTTCGCATCCATGGGCTAGAGAGTTAGCCTATTTCTTTGTGCCATTAGCTACAGGGTCTTCTAACATTCTGATCCAATTCGGGTTTGAAGTGACCACTTCTTTCAACGAAGTGCTTCTATAGTTTTAGCTATGCAACCAATGAGGTGAATTTTGTGTTTGAACTGGTTATTGTTCGTGATTCACGGCATTGCATTGGGCTTCCATATTCTTTTTGTAAACTAATCTCTGCTTCTAAAGGTTAAGTAGGCTTCCTTTTTGTTAAAATAGAATAGGTTTATGTTTTGTTACGGACTATCTTTTTTCGGTTCAGTGCTGTCCTGTTTTTCAGCACCTACCACTTTCTTCTTCAACTTTATCTTGTTTCATGAACTTCTTTCTTAGCTTACTGTTATGTGCACCTTGTGCATAGATTCCGCGTTCCCTCAACACCATACTGAATGGTGCCTTCCTTCTTCCTCTCTTCGAACATCTTTGTCGTGGTAAAGGGAGGCTAAAACTTTCTTATAAAATAATAATAATAATTCGATTCTCTTTGTGTTCGATCCGTTAACTAAAGCTGAGTTTAGACGGAGGGTGCCTTCAACGGGGCAACACCCTCTCTCCCTCCCTGCCTCTTCAAAAAACCCCTAAACTCCCGTTCTATTGCATCCCACCCGTTCCCCAGGCGTGTTGACGTTGCCCCCGTTCATGCTGGGACTGCCTGCGAGCCACAGAGAGACTGTGCGCTACAGACAGTCTTGAGGGTAGGATGTATGTCTTAGCTGCTCTGTCGTCATGTTCTCATGCGTACTCTCAATCCAAGAAGTCTCTCCTGATCATGAAAAGTGGCTGAGGGCTTAAGTTGTCGCATTGATATGTATATTTAAAGCAAAGCGCCATTCTGATTGTATTTATTGCGGTTGTAAATATAATTTATTAAGTACTATCGCTGAAATGATTTTCGATTTAATTCAAAAGTAATTACCATTAACAATAGTAACACAAATTGTTCGCTGTCATGCTATTATTAACAAAAGATGGCTCGTGATAGGACTTAGACTGATATAATTTGAGGTACTTATTTCTATTTTCCGTAATCAGAGTCAATCGTGCATATATCATTTATTTTTGTCTCTATGTACATCTGCTGGGCAAGCTATATTTTATTATTCCTTAGTTTGCGCATTATGATCATATAAGAAGCTATATCTGCGAGAAGTTTTATTGATTCGCCTCCATTTCTTATTAATCTAATTGACACATTCGCTTCTGACAGGGCACATGGCCTTCGTTTAAGAAGTAATTCTTGAATTCTTCACGAATACGTTGATCTTCTCATGTCGGCCTTCGTGAAATAGTTTGCAGATTAAAAATAGCGTCCTTTTTTCTGCACATACCTTGAATTACATTTCGACATCCTCAATCAATCACAGTTATAATCTCCAAAGCTGCCGAATTTTTTCTGATGATCGTACCAAAACCTCCATGAAAATGTATCAAAAATGTTAAAGCGTACCAAATCTATTTAACTAGCAATAAAACGTAAAATTTAAAAATTTTACATACTCTTACAGTTAGACTGAAGCTTCCTCCTCTCCTTCCTTTTTCTGCCAATTTTTTTTATTTAATTGTCGATTAAGCTACCGTGGTGCCTTCTAATTTGTGCACTCTACAATATGTTCTCTAACGTAGATTTTGATCGCATTCATACATTTAGTGTTACTCTTTTTTACGAAATCCTGTGTTTTGTTTTTATGTAGTCAGGGTCGAATAAATTCTCTAGCTGCAGCAAAATAATGCGGTATTTACAAAAGCTGCATCATGAACTCGGGAAGCAGCGGGTAACAATACTGTGTACCAGAATTTTTCAGACACCGTTTCTGTCTTGAAAGGAGCATCTTGAACAAACAGTTCTCGCCAATTTATATTTATCTTTTCATGCTGCTCTGCTTTTACGAAGTTGGAGAAATGCATTGAATATGGTATTGTTAAATTACATTTACTAAGACCTTCCAATCCAAAATCTTCCAGTTTTTTGGGACATATTGTGTTGGCATTTCTCAGGAGAATGCTTTCTGCAGCTGCACCAAAATAAATCTCATTTAAATGAAATGTATTGATTTCTGGGAAATCTCACTTTTAGGATAAAAAGGAAAACCAACGTGGCTAAGAATATCATGATAAAAAACAAACGTTTCGGATTATGAAAAGTCCTCTGTCAATATAAATCTCATTTATATTAACATAGTTTGAGGGGTTACTTACATTTATTTAGCAATTGTCATTCGAAATCAACAGATCCCTTTTTACGAAGTTTTCCATAGTAAAAATTCTCACTCCAGTGATATCAAAATACATTTTTGTAAGGGGAACTTGTACATTTGCTGAACGCACCAATTTCGGCAACCCTGGGCATCTCACCCACCGTCTAAATGCAAGTGGGGAAGCTTGAGCGAGTGAGAGGGGTAGGGTGGGGGCGTCACCCTGGGGAAGAAACCCTCCGTCTAAAGCCACCTTTAGCGTGTGTAACAGTTAACGTCTGTTGTCTTAATTAAGATAAATTGTCATTCTTCAAACATTTATTTAGTAAGTCACATTATTTCTGAATCATTTCACCTCGAAAATAAATGAATGCATTGGTTAATCATTTTTCATGGTCCCCACTCTGGTGGGTGGCGACCGGTAAAAACTTCATGCATATAATTTTTTCCCCCATTTTACACACCTCATTACATAGCTTTTCGTCCTCACGCAACAGGATGTGCTTTTGTCACTAATGTTTCCACTGCATACATTATTTCATCATTAGTACTTGGGCTACAGATATCTAAGCGATTAGCTCCTGAAATTTTAAATTTGTTGTATTTTCTTCATTTCCTTCCAAAGTAAAGTCTTCGTTTCTAATCATTACTTGTAGAGTCAGCTATTAACGTTTCGACGCTCGTAAAAAAATGGAATATCGGTAAGCTTTGAGTGCGTTTTTAAATTGTTCATTTGAACAATCACATTACTATTAACTGCAAGTAAAATTTCATCCATGCCACCATAGTAAATTGGAAAATCATAGTACATCCCTTCGCAAACCTTGCATCAAGCCTCTCTGTGTCTTTCCCGGCATTTTCTTCGTTTTTTCTCATCTTAAACCCTCAGAAAGATACAACTATTAAACCTATGACGCTTGGAAAAATGTACGGGCCTGAGCAGATGGTTAGAAAACCCGTTTTAGGTGAAATAGTGCGTTTGCTCTCGACAAGAACTTTTTTCTGTTGACTTCTTTCCTTTTATTCAGCACCAACTAACTTCTTCTTTAACATGTATCTTTGAAGTTTCAACCTGACATGTTTTATTTGCTGAGACTCGTGTGGGTTCACACTTGTGCATAGGTTCCCCGTGTTCGTAATCATACTCGATGATTATATCGTGATTACTCTCTTTTTTAGCTCTCTTGTTGTGGGTAAGGAGACTAACTAACTTTCATACCAAAAATATTTTTACCTTATAAATATTTCAAGGCCTTTGCGCTTTTATCACTGATTGTAGAACAACGAAGTGGTGTTTCTATTCCTGATCTCCGGGCACATGTTTTTTCCTCGCTTTAAACGATCAGTCGGCATACAAAGGAAACTTATTTCCCTGTTCACGTACTGCGATCACAGTCGCTGATAAAACATTTGCCCCAAATGTACTTATATTTTTTTTATATTACTTTGTCGGAGTCTCTAATTTGTTACTTATTTCTCGTCAACTGTACTCCTTAAAATTCAAATGTATTTTCAATAATATAAGTCCCTTTATCCAGATGATAACGATGCGGGCAAAGTACTGCCCAATACGGCAGCACTTCCTACGGAGGAATATTTTGCCAGCGCTCCAACTACACCCAGCGCAGTACCTGTTGAGAGACGGGGCGTCTCCCCAACACCATCTGGAACGTTATGTGGAATCGGTATGATCATATGGTAGATCTGTATCATGAAATTATTTAGAATTTGTAATAACTTTTTGAAATAGCTGCAAATTCAGTAAATTCTACCGTTTAAAATATATTTGAAACCACAATAGAATACATTTTCAGCTGTTTCAACAATAAATTCTAATTTGGTTGCTGTTAGGTAGGTTTTGTACACTATTATTTCTTATTGGTTCTTCGGATTATTTAAGTTATCTCTTTATAATTTTTTGCTTATTCTATGTTCACTCGATTAAGTCGTAGTGGTGAGCTTATTAGAAGTTTGATTCTTTGTGTTTACACATTTTTGATTCATGGTTGATTTCTGAAAGTGTTTCGCTTTTATTCTATAGTAGAGAAGACAACTTTCTGAATTTTTCGAAAGTTTTCCTATTTCGAGATCAATGCCTACAAATAGCAAAGATTTTCTGGGCGCGCATTAGTCGAATTTCAAGATTCAACGTCTAATTCCCACGATGTTATGGAAAAGAAGAGCGGCTATACTCGAACCAGTAGCTTACCAGCATACTCGAATGAATGCATGTGCCAAAGATTATAAGTGCGTTTAGTCGGTTACCTACACTCTAAAAAACTTACAACTAATTTCTGTGATTGATAAAACATGGGGCCTTTTACCAGTACGCTTTCACAAACTTTTACAACCCGTGGCCTGTTGCAGCCGCTCGTTCTTTGAGCGGGAGGATGAGTCGATTATCTAATCTCTAAGTTGTAAAATTTTTATCGTTATTTAATTCTTCATTTAAAAAGGCGTGCATCTTTTTTAGTATCATTGGAAAGTAAGGTCTCCATTTTCACATTGAGTCTTGCTTTTGATTTGTCTCTGTAGTTTCATCCTTTTCGGTGTCACCCTTGTGCTAAACAAATTGGTTTTCAGCGGTTAGTCGAGAAGATCAGATGCTCACTGTCATGGACAAAAAAAGTATTTGGAGAAATATTGAACCGTATGTTGTGAGCGCTGACTGATCATCGCAATCGTACAAAAGGAACGATAATGAACTGCACTGATACTTTTGTATATTCATGATATTAGCAGTAAGTTTTGAGTTCTATTGATGCAACGTTTGCTAATGGAAGATGTGCGCAAATGCAGACAATAATCATGTTAAATTACTTTTTCGTTTTGATGCGTGCTGTTCTCGTTGTTTAGTAGGCAAATGGTGTGGGGTTATCTGTAAACTCTCGGAATGTGGTTATTAAATGGAATAATGAATTGACAAGCAAATGTACACTGCCAATTAAACGCACTGTTTGGCTACATTTACTCTCGCCTCAACAATAGGAAATTGTTCTGGGAATCAGCGAATGATTTATTACGACAAGTGATGTGTGGGCATGTATGTTCGTATGTGTGTTTCTCAGTACGCTGCCTGTCCTCAATTCCTGTTGTCCTCAATTCGGGTGTCCGCAATGCGCACGCTGAATCAGCAATGTTCTCTTATAAATACTGGTACGGACCTTTAATCGCCGCATTTTGTCTCTATTAACCCGCGTTGTCTGTACCAACCACGAAGTGACAGTAAACGACTCAGCTCCACCCTGGTTTATCTACCCTGGCACTTACATCTGGTGGCCAGTGAGTGTTCGAATTCGGCGGCACTTCGCGTCAGAAGAAGTTACGATTTTATGAAGAGAGTGAAATATTTTCGGAAGAAGATCAAGAGGACCCGAAGAAGTTCCACGCTGTGTTTTGCTTGAGTGTCTCTAAAGAATATTATGGATAAAGGAATAAACAGCGGCCGAGAAGTAAGAGAAGCAGAAGAATATCCCAACATTTTTCGTTTCATCAATCGTCGAGTCTCCGAAGAACAGCTCCGGGAACCGTTCAACGTGGAATTGTATCTTCCTCTCCCTGAAGGCTACAAAGTGAAGTTTTCCGTGTGCAAAGAAGAGGATTTCTTTAACATCGTGGTCTGCCTGAATTTTCATCGGAAGCAGGAATAAGAGTTCTAGCAAGCATATTCTATTGTGAAGTGCTAGTGCAATAACATTTTGGGACTGTGTGAATATTACTCTATTTTATTATTAACAAGGAACTTAATATATAAACAGTTTCAACATAAACAGTTTAAGTCCCAAGTGCTACAAACATCAGTTTGAAGTATCAGCACATCCAGCAAGCAACAACAGCAAAGCGCGCCGAGAGCCATCCCTGCAACTCAGAGAGTTGAGTAAGCATATTTTTGACGTTTTTGTACTATTGCAGTAGTGGTTTATTTCTTTTGCAGTGATATTGTTGATTTAGAACGGACGGTTATATATTCGGATTACGGTGATTAATTGAAGAAATTGTTAACATTGTCAATTTGAACTTGGACTTGATTGTTGATTTCCATTGTTCGATTTAAAGAATTCATTTAATGAGATTCGTTTGAGTTTAGCGTAAATTGTTTTGTTCACTGTTGTGGCGAAGAAGTTGTTGATTATACTTCGTATATTACTGTGAGACGTTTATTTTTATTGATTCTGACGCAGTACTATTTTTGGTGTTGTTCTCAATATTTTAGGTACTGTTTAATTGATGTCCTCGTCGGATTCAGAGGAGGAAAAGATTCGTGTAGTAGCAATTAGAACTAGTCGTGGCCGTGTGTCGGTTCCGCGTTTTAAAAATCAGAATAATACAATTTCAACGATGACAACGACCGCTGGTCCTAGCGTAATGACTACGCAAACAGTAACGTTCACTTTCCCCAGTACGTCCACAGTGACGACTGCGAGCAACCCCGTACCAACAATGTTGGCGCGAGGAAGTACTATACTTTCTGGTGCCGAATTGCCCTTATTCCGCGGTCGTAAGAGAGGTCAAGATCCGAACTTTTGTGAGACGAAAACATTTCGGACTCATGTTTCCAACCTTCATGCATACATCAGCATGCTTCCAGATGCAAATTCTGATGGGGCTAAAAAAGAGTTGTTGGTACGTAGTGCTCATAAACAAGTCGGAGATTTCAATTCAGTGGTAACTAAGTTAGTAAATCAGGATTAATTTACTCATTTGAAGAGGTAGTGAATATACTGGACGATATTTATATATCGAAAGGCGAGAAGAGTATACATGCTCTTGCTTGCGATTTGAGTCACCTAAAATTATTGAGAAATGATAGTCTAGCAGCTCAGTTGGTAACAGCTCTTGCTAAGAAAAGAAAATTGAGTGAGCATATCCTTACAAGCTCGGAGGTTGCTTTTCAAAGGCATCCCTTTGTCGCATCGAGTACAAATCCCAATGATTTAGCAAAATTTGCGGGAGACTTGATAGTATTTAGTTTAGCGATATCAACTTTGGCTCCGCTTTTGGATGAGAACTTTGCTAAAAAAAATTTCTTGCGACCATTCTTGAGCTCAGAAGAGCTGTTAGCTCGTTTAGTAGCTGCGGTCCGTAATCATCCGGAAAGCAGGCCAATAATGGCGGACACAAAGACCAGTGCGCAGTTCTCGCATGGAGAAACATACTTCGTGGACGCGGCAGGAAGCGACGCTTGCGAAGCGTCGGGCGAAGTTTTTTGTGCTTCTCCTTATAGTTATCAGCGTTTTCAGGGGCGCGGTCGGAGACAATTTTTCAGACCTGGAGCGAGATACTCGCGAGGTAGAGTGTGTGCCTATGTAGGCGATAGAAATCTAGGAACTCTTGAGTGTAATGAAGCTGGCGTAGAGAATTCCGGGAAACATGTTGCGGGTCAAAATCCCTACTGTTCTCTCTGCAATAGTCCAGGTCACGTAGAAACTACCTGTCGTAGGCAAGGTGCTCAGGGCAAACCAGGTCTCTAGGGCAGAGCCTGCTACAGATGTAGACAGTACGAGCATTTTGCTCGTGAGTGTAAAATGCGCGGAAGCAGCAGGGGTAGAGGTGAGGGGCATCACGCTGAGGCCCGGGAGAGCAGTGATTTTTTAGAATAACAACTGACGAAAGTGTGAGGGTTGAAGTTGAGGGGGAGTACAATAGGACAATGCCCGAGGGTCGGCCCGCAGCTCTCGTTAATCCTTATGTGGTGGTAGCAAAGCCAGATACTGTAACTAAGTCGACCGAGGTTGTTGATCCGCTTTTTGAGTGTAAGAACAAGTTTCAAATTTTAAAAGAACAAGAACTTAGTGAGGGTGCAAGATCGGAACAACCAGCAGAGGTTTGTTTAGCAGCCACAATTATGTCAGCAGGACGGCTGAGATAGGAAGGCGGTGGATTCTTTTCCCTACGGAAATCCAAGAAGCCTACCAAAATTCTAAAAAGCAATAACAATTCTCTGAGTGCCTTAATCGATAGCGGCAGTGACAAATGCCTAATTAGTTACAATAATATAAAGAGCCTGAACGAGCAAGTTAAGCCTACAAATTTAAGTGTGTCGGGCATAAATTCTAAAAGCCAAGTCACAGGGGAAGTTGATTTATGTATCACTCTGCCTAATAATAAAAAATTAAATATTACCGCTTTGATTTTAAAAGATGGTCAATTTAATTATGATGTGATCCTAGGAAGAGACGTGCTGCAGGATTCAGTCTTGGATTTTAATGAAGGGTTCATTATTATGAACGGAGAAAAGTGCCTTTTCACGATGTGCATGGGATGCATGAGGAAAGTAAGAGAGAAGTATTCCTGAATACCATAAATAAGACAGATTGTCTTATGGCAGAAGTAGTTGCTCAGAGCATGCGAAAAAAGAAATATTGGCAGAAGCAAAGAGAAACTAGCAGCCTAGGAAATGGCGAGAGGAAAGAAGGCCCAGAGATAAAAAAATCTGTTGAGCAGCAGAGAGAGAGTCTGGGGAAGAAGGAAAAAAAGGGGTAAGCCGACGAATTGTTGTGCACTGCAGAGCAGTGGAAATAAAGTGTAACTCTCTACGAGTCGTAAATGGCTATGTGCGAAGGGCGAAACCCGGAAAATATCTGATGAAGAAAAAAGTGTTGAGCAATGGAATCTATGTGGCCGAATCATTGGTGAAAATAGACTCTGAAGGTTTTGTACCTGTTTTACTGTTGAATGTCTCTGAAGAAGAGGCCTATCTAAGTGAGAATATCCATGCTAAGTGATATAGAGGCAGTAGACGAACTTGACGTAGAGCAAGAGATATACATGACTACTGTGCAAGAAGCTGTGAGGGAGTCAAATCTATGTGAGGTCAACGAGCTGGCAGATCCAACCAAGGTCGATAGGTGTTATGGTGGAAATTTCAATGCCATCACTGGGAATGAGCTTGCGTTGGGGGCTGATCAGACGAGGTATTGTTATCATTGTACTCAGGTTGACGAACTAGGAATTAATGTACGGAATAAAATTGTACAGAATGCATTTAGGGGCGAACGACGCCCATTAACGAGTAAGGACGTTGATTGCGATGAAAATGAAGAAAAACCATTATTAATCAAATTGCTAAATGAGTACCGTGACGTTATTACGTTGGAAGGCGAATCAATTGGTATTACTAATGTAATGAGACACAAAATAGTAGTAAAAGCAGATGCGCCGGTACAAAATCTGGTACCATACAGAATTCCGCATAAATATCGAGAAGATTTGGTGAAAGCGAATAAACAGATGCTGGATCAAGGTATCATTGAACCTTCTAGTTCCGAGTATAACTTTCCTTTGATCATTGTAAAAAAGAAGTCGGGCGAGATTCGTCCAGTTATCGACTTCGAGCATTGAATAAAATTGTTATCAAAGAGAGCTATCCGATACCTAGGATAGACGAGATCCTTTACACCCTTTGGTGGAAGTAGCATTTTTTCAAGTCTTGACTTGCGTTCGGCCTTCCACCAGGTCGAATTGGAAGAAAGTAGCCGTAAATATACCGATTTCAGTATTGGTTATGATAAATTTCATTTTAAGAGGCTGCCTTTTGGTCTGTCCTCGAGTCCTTCCGTTTTTCAACGCATAATTTCTTCTGTTCTTGCAAATATCATCGGCAAACTTTGTTTCGTGTTTCTCGATGATATATTAGTTTTTTCTAAATCCATGAACCAGCATCTGAAAGATTTAAAAAGTGTTTTTGAGAAATTACGCGAAGGCAATCTATCCCTGAAGCTTGAGAAATGCAAATTCCTTAAGAATTCTATAGAATATCTAGGTCATGTTGTATCAGCAGACGGCATTCGTTGTAAGGAGTCACAAAAGCCTAAAAATTTCCCTGTTCCACGAAACGTGAAGGAATTGCAGAGTTTTCTGGGTGTAGCGAACTATTTTCGAAGCCATATCCCTATGTTTGGTTCGATTTCGAATCCGCTCTATCAGTTATTACGAAAAAATGTTGAGTTTGTATGGGGGGCGAATTGTCAGGAAGCTTTTGAGAATATTTAATCTGTTTTAGCATCGGATACCTTTTTACGGCATCCGGATTTTACTAAGCCATTCCATGTTTTTACAGATGCTTCTAATTTTGGAATAGGAGCAGTGCTTTCACAGCACGGAAACGATGCGAACAAATCTATGCATCCAATAGCGTACTTCAGTAAGAGTTTAAACTCGACGCAAAAGCGCTACAGCACTACGAAGAAGGAATTCATGGCAATAGTTTGTGCTCCTAGAGCGTTTTGATATTTAATTTTAGGTTATCCAATATATGTATATACGGATCACAAACCGTTGTGTCCGTTATTCCAAAAAAGACTCCCTGACGATTCGACCATGGCGCGTTGGTGTCTAACAGTACATTCGTTTGAGCCAATTGTAAAGTATTACCCCGGTAAACAAAATATTGTAGCAGATTGTTTGAGCAGATTACCTGAGCAATTGACTGCATCTGACCTAAATGATTGTGCTGAGCTCGGAGAGGCAGAGGTGTGTGCTGTGACTACAAGGTGAGGTGCAACGAACTCTGGCGATGCGCTGACGCAAGCAGACAGGGTGTTGCCAGGGTCGAACGTACCGAGGTTGACAGAATACATTCCTAAGCTGTCAGAAGTTTCTTGGGGACTTGATGAGTTTCGGGCTGAGCAAGAGAAGGATCTTTTTTGTTCCGAGGTCAGGGACGCTTTACTAAATTGTAATAAGTCTACGATTCCCGATTTACAAAGCTATTTAATTTTAAACAATGTGCTTTACAAACGGCGACAGATTGACTCGAGACCCAGTACTATTTTAACTGTAGTTATGCCGACGTCGCTGATGAATAGAGCAGTGCTCGGAATTCATTCTTTGTATCATACCGATTATGTACATACCTTATTCAAATTTAAGCTGCTATATTTTCATTTACTAGAAAAAACAATGATAAGGAAATTTGTTAGTATGTGTGAAGTATGTAAGATTCTGAAGGCAAATACTACTGTGCCCATTAATATTTTAGACGCTCCTATAGCAAAAGAGCCATTTGAAATTGTGTCAATGGACTTTTTGGGACCACTTCCTTCGACGGATAAAGGGAATAAGTACATCTTAGTGATTATTGATTTGTTCACTAGATATTGTAAACTTTATGCGACCTCAGATCGGTTGGCAGATGCAGTTGTTTCATGTCTAAAAAGCTGCTTTAATACGTTCGGCTTTCCGAAAACTTTGTTGTCGGATCAAGCCCTTGAGTTCAAGTCCTTGGCAGTAAAAAATTTTGCTAAAATTCATGCAATTGCAAAGAAAGAAGTTCTCCCATGGAGTCCGCATGCTAACGCGATTGTGGAAAGAAACAATAGAAAAATCAATAACCTACTTAGGCTATACGTGAATTCCCTAGTACACACTGAATGGGACCAGTGGTTAGAAACGGCTGAAATTGCCATAAATAATTCTTTAAATTCTACGTTGGGTGACACACCTAGTTTCATTCTTTTCAATAGGGACACTTGTCCGAACTTCCAGGCGGAGACTTTTGAAGCTATTTACAGTTACGATACCGACGTGGATCGGGTGAAATTTAGGGCTAAAGAAGCGGCTCGTGTCGTTGAAAATGTTAGGTCTGTGATTGTCAACAATACAGCTGAACGAACGATGTACCATAACATTCGACGTAAGGATAAAAATTTCACCGTAGGAGACAGAGTCCTATTAAGGAACCATCTGAGAAAAAACAAGTTAGAATTGAATTGGCTAGGTCCTGCGAGGGTAACTAAAGTTAACAGAAACTATGTGGAATTGAAAATTGGAAACAAAATGTATAAGAGTAACAAGAACCATGTTATTCCATTAAGTAAAATGACCTAAAAGTTTCAAAAACAGGGTCTATAAATGTCTGCATCGTGATGCAACTATTTATTTTTCCGCTTTATATGTGTTTAGTTTAATTTATTATTGTAATCAATGTTTGTGCATATATCTAACCTTTTCAATTTGTTTGTTTTGCACTCCAGTTTAAATTGTGTTAAGGTGATTGAAAGATGCGCTCAGTTTGCAAGGTTCATTGTACCCTCATCATTGATGCTCATTGATGCGGAGTCGGAATTTGCAAGCGGTACAGCAAGACTGCTGACTCCGGTATATTTACTGCTTACTCAGCGCTGACTCAGCGATATTTATTGTTTACGCTGTGTTTCATTAGCTGCTCGAAGCTAGGATTTTTTTGTTGCTGTATTTTTGTTTTTTTTGGGTAATGCTAATCGGACTGTATCGTTCTCTTGGCAGAGCAAGGACGCGTGTGGTGCTGACGCAGCAGTTCGCGTGCCCGAGTTATCGAGTACGTCAGCTGGCCTTGACGAAGGTCACCGCAGTTGTCATTCACGGTCAAGTACTGCGTGTGCAGTCAGTGCTGATTCATTTCCTACCGTGGTTTAACATCCATCATGGGAAACCGCGTGACTACAGTTTCGGTGGACGCACTGACCAACGCTTTGGCGCAGCATCAGGGAAGAGTTTTGGAAGATTGGATCCGGGCGAATGCCCAGATCGACCTACTTCCGGATAGGGTCTCGGACCTTGCACTGATATTTCTAACCCTATTTACCTTGGGGTTGGGAGTGTCGGTGTACTACATGCGTAGAGAAGTGAGCGTGATGACTGAACGGTTACGCTCGGAGGATTTCATCCTCCGTCGCCAACAATTACGTTCACCGCATCTTGAACAATGAAGATGGGAGTGCCGTAGGAGTGAATTCTGCGGTGTTGCCCATACCCCTCAATTTGTCATTGTGGGAGGTGTTCGAGTTTTTGTGAATGGTCCTAAACGGTCGAAACCAGCTTTGAAAAGTCTGGCGACCGAAGTGTAGGTCGGAAGTGCTTCTATATAATCATTATTTATTCTATAATCTTTATTTAATCTTTTTCTCGCTATGTAATCACTGTTTAATCATGCTGATGTGTGTGTTTTACGTTCACTATGCGATCGATCGAGAGAGCGAGCGAGTGCGATCGAGCACAGGGTGGTAACATGGTGTGGATATGTGTGAAATTTATTTATTGAATTTGTTTTAATTACGTTTAATTATTAATTTGCGTTATTAATGTTTATTTGGAATCAGTTAAAATTTTATACACAGAGTTTTGTTAAGTTGGTGTGCGATATTTTTTTATGACTTATAATTATATTTTGCGTTTTTATTTGTTTATAAATGCGGTTATGATGTGTTTTTGTTTGGTTCTACGAGTCGTTCTTATGTTAAGGGAAGCATTTTGGGGCATCTGCAGTCCAAAAGTTGATTCTCCCGATTTTTTTTTATTGCTTTAAATGAGATAGAGACATGTCCCCGAATGTCTGTAAAAATATCAGGAACGTATCCCAGAGCTAACGTCCCCCCCGGGGGGGGGAGGGCATCCCTCTTACGGACCTTTTTTTTCATTTTTGAACCTAGAGCAGTTAAATTTGGTATACTGATAGGAAATGCAATTTTGAATCATTTATCATTAATGACAAAATGCGATTTTCTTGAAAAGAAAATGGGAAATCATAGAAAACGACATTTTTGGGGGGGTTTTCTATATGCTTCTCCTCCTACAGTTTTTGAGCTACAGTAATGACTTTGGTATCATTGAATGCAGAATAACGTGGACAAAAAAAAAATCTGAAATCTTCAATTTTTTTCCATTTCTTTTTTTATATATTTCATCATTCATATTCCTCATCCCCATCCGAATATTTTTTTTATTATTGAATTTAGAGCAATGAAATTTGGTATACTGATAGGAAATACAATTTAGAATCATTTATCATTCATGACAAAATGCGATTTTCTTGAAAAGAAAATGGGAAATCATAGAAAACGACATTTGGGAGGGGGGGGGTTTCTAAATGCTTTTTCTCTGATAGTTTTTGAGCTACAGTAATGATTTTGGTATCATTGGATGCAGAATAACGTGGACATTCCAAAAACTTGAATGCTTTTCCTCAAATTTCCAATATAAAAATTTAAAAAATTAAAAAGAAAAAAAATCAAAATATTCTCAAGAAAATTCAAATTTATGACGTCATAACTTTGAAACAAGAATGAATTTTGAAAAACTTCTCAATACATTTTAAAGCCCTTGTTTTTCTGCATCCAATGATACTAAAATCATCACTGTAGCTCAAAAAATGTAGGAGGAGAAGCATTTTGTTTCTTAAAAAAAGGTTTTATAAAAAAAGAAACTTATCAAGACGTTTGTCATTACATCTTCGAAGTTTACAAAGCTAGAGCAATGCGGTTTGTTGCATTTGAAAGTGACATATGTGCTCTATCAATATTACGGGGGGATTTCCAAAATTGTTTCTGGAAAGATTTCCGTAGACTTTTTTACCCTAAAATTATAACTTTTGCATTGAGACTCTGACAAAAAAATTCATATAAATTCGGAATGAAATAAATCAAAAATTCCCCCCGTATTATGGATAGAGCGCACGTTTGACTTTCAAATGCAACAAACTGCATTGCTCTAGCTTTGTAAATTTCGAAGATGTAATGAATAATATATGTATATATATAATTTTTTTTTTTTCAAATAAAAACTACTGTGGTGAATGTAACTTTTCTGCTTTGACTAGTTATATTTAAGTAGCACTAGACCGAAACAAGTCGTAATTACGTAAATGCAATGAAAGGAGACGTGCAACAAATTATGTCAACTATTGATGTACCGATGAATCAGTATCGGCAGTATCGCTCATTTTTACTGGTATCGGTATCGGCAAAATCTGGCAGATACTTTACAATAATACGTATTTTATCATAAAAATGAAGGTCATAAATCATGAAAGAAAAAATCTTAATTGAATAAAAAGTCTATTCATACCTAGTAATTTAGTTAGCTAAATGTTGGATTCGGCGATTGAATCAGGCTCGCTAACTGAATTTATTTGAATTGAAGTCTTTGAATTCCCGATGAGTCACGTATCAGTTAGTGAAAGCTATGTAGCATGAATAGTTAAACACAGTAGCGACATAAATTATTATACTTTCACAACTAAATCTAGTTTGACCCAATTTCTATTTCTTAAAAGTATGTGACAGGCAAACAAAAATCAAAGCAATTAAATAAAATTGAAAGTGCATTTTAAAGTTTTCTGTAAATTTAGTACAGAAGTAGCAGAATATTCTATTTTAATTTAGCTTGTAAATCTTCAAATATTATGAAACTGAAAAATTATCTTTATTCAGCATGTAAATCACCGAACATTACGAATCCTGCATTTTTCTTCTATTTTAAGATATTTGAGAGATTCACGAGCAATCATATAGTTGGTTGAATGTTTGCGGACCTTTTCGGGGCATATGGAATTTAAATGTTTTCTTTGCGCCAAAGTATGCATTTTGTGGGAAAAACACGAAAATTATAGCCATTTTGTAGAGAAATTATTGTTTTGGTCCACTAAATACAGCATCAAACTACAGGCCCATCAGTCTTTTGCCTGTCATGTCCAAACTATTGGAGAAAGTGGTGACAAATCAACTGTCATTTCACCTGGACGAGTCAAATCTACTCCGCCAAAATCAATATGCCTATAGAAGAAATACTAGCACCCAAGACGCTCTGCTCAATATATCTGAAAAAATCTACAGTGACATCGATCAAAAGAATGTAACACTCTTGCTGCTACTTGATCTCTCTAAGGCGTTCGATAGCGTCGAACATGAAAGACTTCTACGTAAAATACTGAACTTGGGAATAGACACGCAATGGTTTGAAAGTTACTTGTCAAATCGATCTCATGCAGTCCGCATAGAAAACAAATTGTCCCCATTCATTCAAAACAATTTTGGTGTTCCCCAAGGATCCATTCTTGGTCCGCTACTCTTTTCTATTTTCATTAATGATTTCCCTCCAATGCCTTCTAACACACGGATCTCAATGTATGCAGATGATGTTCAAATTGCAATAACAAGTTCAGTATCGGAAATACCACAGACGCAAATTAAAGCCGAAACTTTACTGACTAGCCTGAAATCATGGTACGACCGAAATGGTCTCAAATTAAATGCTAATAAAACACAATGCATTATTTTTGGATCCAAAGATGCAATTAAAAAAACTTCAGATCTTACTCTTGCAGTTGGAAATGATAAAATTAATGCATCAGAAAAAGTTAAAAATCTAGGTATCTGGTTCGATAGAAATATGTCCTTCAAATCTCACGTTGAGACTACTTGCAACAAAATCTACGTAACTTTAATGTTTTTTCATCGTATAAAAAGTATGCTAGACAAAAAATCCAGATTATTAGCTATTCAAATAAATAATGAAGGCATCTACGGATGCTTTATTTCTAATCAAGCCTGATACATATCACCTTGTACATTGGATTTTCAAATGCCTTATAACTAACGCGAGGACGCCATTACGCTTTCCCCCGGTCAAGACCGGTACCCATTTCAGACACCTGGGTGGAGTGGGGTATTGTGCTTAGAATTTTTCTCCTATACCCAACAGAGAAAATCGCCACTGCCAGCGCCGAGATTCGATCCCGGGTCTCCCGAACGGCGGCAGAACCCTCTAGCACATGGCTATGGCGGCACATTTTGGTTTCAATCCCTTGTGTTATCGCGCATTGACTACTGCAGCCTAGTATGGGGAGACTTACCTCAATACCTTCAAAGGGACTTACAAAAATGCATGAATTTTGCAGCCAAGGTGGTATGCAACGGTAATTTCATAAGAAGTGATCACGTAACCCCTCTCCTCAATAAACTCGGCTGGATTCCTATCCAAGAAAGGCTCCTCTTGCAGAAGGCCCAATACGTATTCTCCTCGTTATATCTTCCTCAGAGCAATGCTGAGATAGTGCGTTTCCATCCACCCACTGTAACCAATCAAAAACCGAACAGAAACAATAATGTCTTAGTCAACTATCGTTCATCTCACTTAGGGCAGAAGGCTCTGTCCATATCAGGCGCCTTACTGTGGAACAAACTTCCCCTGAATATTAAAGTCCCTCAAAGACCTAGAGAATTTAAAGCCAAAATAACTCGTCATCTTGTGTCTCAATAATAATTTTTAGTTACAGAACATACTGAATGAGTACTGACGAATCTCATTTGCCTGGTATCTCCATTGCTGAACAATCTCTCTCGCTCATTGTTTTATAATTCAAGACATCACACAACAGTTTGGAAGTATGCGTAGGTATTATGATTTGACCGCCTATACGTTGTCATTTGCAAACATGGTACCTATGTGTGTGTGTGTGTTTATCAATTGCAGACATTCTGCACCATATTACAAAGATAATGTGTTTTTTTTTCTAATTTGAAATTGTAAAGCATCCATGTAAAAAAAATAAAAATAAATTCGTTGTGTGATCATCCATTTATACTGCAGTAATATGCTGATTCTGCTTATAGTTATATGCTTATAATAATGTGATACCTATGTTTGTTCATGAATTGCTGACAATTTGCGCCATATTTCAAAGATAATGTGATTTGTTTTCTAATATGAAACCTTTATAGGACATTAATGTTTTCTTTCTTAACCACGTCCCACAATCGATTTCATGTTTCTGACTTAAGTAGACTGTCTTATGCCACTATTTTTAGTACTAAATTTTATAAAATTCATGCTATAATAAAAGATATTTTCTCTGCTCCCCTCGATTGGAATTCTGGTTTATAATGGCTAGTTTATGCTGATATTTGCGCACATGCTTACTTGTATATATGTGTACGTGTGCACGCTATGCGTATGACACTCTGTAGAATGCGTATGTATTGCCTCGATGCATAGAAATGCATTTGTGTATGCTTAGGAGTTTGGTGTAAGTATGTGCGTGGGTATGTTTGTGCATGCGTATGTGTATATATATACATGTATACGTGCACATATGTGTGTACTAAACTGACAACTAGCATTTTACTAGAGAAAATGGTCTTTTTTCTGTGCACTCTCAACTTGTAACATTACCTAACTCGTCACCTCTTTATTATTGTAAAGAATTCATGTACAAACTATACATTTGTTCTGCGATCATCCATTATATTTAAATAAAATGCTTATTAACTAACGACCGTTATGTTAAAATTGTGGAATTAGAAATACAAAACTTATAATCTTCTTGGTCCTCATGCTTATGCGTACATATATATATATATATCTGTATGTGTGTGTGTGTATGTAAGTATATATATATGTACGTATATATATGTATATGGATTTGTATTTATATATTTTTTTCATGCTTCCTTAAAATGACACTTTTGAACATTTGCCGAAACAAGCGATTCATATATTATTTCCTGGCATCAATAATTGCGAAGTTTTATGTCATGTACATGTAAACTGTCAAAAGTGTTTTCACCCCACAATGAAAATGCATCGTCCATGAATTTGCGTTATCTCTTATAATTATCATTACATGTATTGTCAAATGTAGATTAAGCAAGATTAGGAGTACATTGCCCTCAATCATATCTTTTCGACTAGTGACACGAGTTTTTTCAATACTCGTGTGTGTGTGTATCATCTAAGTGTATTAATTTTAAGATATTTAAAAACCAATGATTGTAATATTGTACAATCTCTATTGGAAATAATTTTTTTTTTTTTTTTTTTATGGAACCAGTTGCTATTATAGCTAGTCTATTTTACGTTGCAATACGACTAGAAACACTTATCTATCGAATGGATATATTTTTGTTATTTTCTCTCAAGATCATAGTTAACATAGCAAGAACAGTTTTATTATTCCCGACCGACAATTTTATTCTCAATATTGTTATATTATTATATATATTAGTATATAATTTTATCATAATACCCATACAGGGCTTGTATTTTTTTAATATATTTGCAAAAGCATCGGTATCGGTCAAAGTATCGGTATTCCCAAGTATCGGTAACGGTGTCGGTCAAAAAATGGGGGTCAATGTTAAGTTAGATGCAATCACGGAAAATAAGAATTCCGATTTTAGGAATCACAAAAGGAACCCATTTAAGAACGTTTTACATGAATGGCACTCTGCTCTCTGATGCGTTATTTTTGAATTATTGGACTTTGAAGTTGGCCTTCGCACGCCAAAGGAAGCGAACGCGCGAAACGGAATTTAATTAATAACGGAAGCTAACCCCCTATTACAAACGTAAAGAGGTTGGGTCGTGGGGGAAGGCACAGTTCTTCTAGTGAAAATTATAAATAAAGCTTCTAACCCACTCATTAGGGTGACGACCGCAATCTTGTTTACATCGGCTCCAAGATGGCGAAGAAGAAAGAAAATTCAGTGCTATTTAATGTATTGTATTTTTCGTGTATAGAAAGCTTCAAAACTCAGATCATTAAAGATATTGAATTTATTGCTCAACATCTTCACCAATTAATGAACATCATAAAACAAATAACAAATTGTTTTCAAGCCTCAAGCAAATCATTAGGTCTCTGTAACTACGTTAAGCCATTGATTGACTTCAACACATTGACCGCTTTGTGCATAAACAGTGATTATGTCGCACACCACCTGTCACATGTACTTTACTGCGGGTAGTATCATGACAATATTATTGCGCTGAGAATTAATTGTGAATTATATTGTTGACGATAGTTTATAAGTTATTGAGAAAATATGACACTATGCAATGGAAATGCAAAGTTTATTTTTTGAATGGCTCAACAAATGTTTGGTACTTTTTATTGTAAGAAAAAAAATGCGTCCTAATAGAAGACGGAAAACTTCGGTCGTGTGGGAAAGTTGCGCTGGTAAAGCTAGATCGAATAGCAGGTTTTTGAAGTATGAGTGTTTATATCTTCGTCAACGTGTACTTTAGACGCAGGAGCAGTAAGTTATGAATATGGATTTAAGAATTTTACCTAATGTAACACAAATGAGTGATAATGCAAGCAACAAAATGAAGTCTCGTCAACTTTATCTATTCATGTACAAAAATTATCCAATACATAATCATTGATTTTCATATGTGAGCTGCAGTAGTGAAATAACCTGAATGAAAACTTTTCACATTACGTACTCAGATCTATTTGAGCTCATATGCAAGCTAAATGATTTAATTGAGTATGCCATAAAAATCGTTCTCTATTCAAGTATCGGCGAATCGAAAATAGCAAAAGATGCGCTTATCCTACTACGCTTCACGCCTATTTGAGAACATAGCCTTTCGTTTCAAAGTAGGTTCTGATGCTTAGCATAGTTGTTGACTGTTTTCGAAAAAACCGGGAATCTTGCGCTTGTCCTACTTGTGCTTTTCACACTTCATTTGTCTCTTTCTACACACGACAAATTCACTTCAACAGCAGTGATGTTATTTTCGGATTGCGCTTTAAGTCAAATTGGTTCAATTTCTGAATGCCCTTATCACAAGGAACCTGCTCTATGAGACCAGCTGTGCATGTAGCAGGGCATGTGAGGACGCAAGCAGCATCACACGCTCAATGATTTCACATCCGTCGTCATGTAGCTCGAAAACCGCTGCAAAGAATTGAAACCTGAAGTTTTATATTGAAATCGACAAGAACATGTCAAGAATGGGATCAACTATTACGCAATCGAGGGTTTGATTTGTCACGACACTTCGTTACATTCTCATGATTCATTAATGACGATCAGAATATAACGCGATTTGTACTATCTTTTTGCATGCGCACTAACTCTCGCCCCCTACCCTTAGCGCCTCAAAGGCTTTATAAGCGATAACATGTTTTCTCTGGGCTCAATCGATCGCGTACCTCGCCTGTACCACACCTGCTACGGACCAAAAAAGTGTACCCCCAAGAAGACCTCCTGCGTTTCACTGCCCGCACATTAAGTGGTGGCCAGTATAATACGAATTCACGACGTTGTGAGAATACGTTTTAAGATAAAGAAGGTAACAATAAGTACGGAAAGGTGTTGCAACTCCGAAGATTTGCCGTGCAATAGTAGAAGAATTCTGAAGAAGTTTAGAACGTATCTGGCAGATACACCCATCGGTTATTGTCCTCGGATTCGAGATTCCTTTCTCGGCGCTCTTGGAATCCTATGCGAAGTTGTCAGCTTGGATAGATACGAGCTCTCCCTTTCGCACAAAAATTCTCATTTTTGACGCCGGCGACGACCTAGAAGTCGTGTTGGAAATCAGCTTTGGAGGACCAGCCTCTACGACAAGTGACAAGTGCTAATTCAACGAACTAAAAGTGATAACTACAAACTTCAACTATTAAAGTGTTACCTACAACTACAAAAGTGATAACTACAACGTAAGCCCGGAATCTACGTCTGCGTCATCATTGGCGGTCTTACAGCGACGTCGAGCGCTTTCACATCTTCCAGTTCGACGTTTTAAGTTAAGTAAAGATTAACAGAGTAAATATGATATGTGCTTTGCTCGAGGTGCAGTCGCTGTGGCAGTGCGTGCAGTCTGTGCAGAGCCAGTGGTTAGTTCTTTTTTGCATCTTTTTTTTGCAGTTCATTTTTTTGCGCACCAGCGTTGCAGCGTAGCGAGTGAGTAGTTTTTTGCAGCTTGTTTTTTGCATCGACCGAGACCGCACAGCTCTGTTTTGCTGCTGAGAGAGTAGAGACGTCAGTCTGAGCTTGGTTGCAGTGTGAGATAGCTGATTAACAGTTTATCGGACTACCAAATGTTTGCAGGCTGGGACGATATTTTAAGTAAGTGTAACATTAGCGTTGTCATTTTTATTAATGGTGGTCGTAAAAAAATATTGTGTTCTTGCTTAAAGCTAGAGGTGTGTAAAAATTTATAAAGTAGAGGTGAATTCTTAACTGATGTATATTGATGGTGATAAGATGTGTAAATTTGGATGTAAATTTCTTTGCTAAAGGAAAAACCATATGTCTGAGTCTTTCGATTCTGAGGAGTAAATTCATTCTACTACGATTAAAACAAATCGCGGCCAAGTTAGTGTGCCTAGATTTAGAACTCAGGGTGTTTCAAAAATGACTGATTCTGCAACAGTTGGGGCCAGTGGGCCGAGTACTAGTGCTACAGATAGGACGCTTTTAGCACGTGAAATTGCCGCGAGCATGCCTAGGGCAGGAACCATCCTTTCCAATGCAGAAATCCCAATATTTAGAGGCAGGAGAAAGAAGGAGGTTCTGGAATTCCTTGAAAATAAGAGTTGGCAAACTCATGTTGACAATTTTAAGGCACACATGTTCCTTTTACCAGACGTAACGTCAGATGATAGTAAAAAGGAACTCCTCGTTAGGTCAGCCAATAAGCAAGTAGGAGATTCTAATTTAATTGTAACAAAATTAGTGAATTCTGACCTGCCATATACTTTCGAGGAAGTGATAAAAATCTTGGATGATATCTATGTGTGTAGGGGCGAGAAATCGATCCACGCGCTGGCGTGCGATCTAAATCAGTTACAGTTAGTGCGTAATGATGCGTTGGCAGCCCAGTCGATAACTGATTTCGCTAAGATACGAAAATTGTCAGAGCATCTTTTGAACTCAGCCTCAGTAGCCTGGCAGCGCCACCCGTATTATCAGGCATGTGCAGATCAACAACAGTTGAAACGGCTCGTTGGGGACAGTATTGTTTACAGTTTAGCTGTTACGGTGTTAACGCCATTATTAGACGAATCTTTTTCAAAAAAAATCTTCGAGTGTCAGTTCAGTACTTCAGAAGAGTTGTTGGCCCCATTGGTAGCTACAGTTAGGAGTCAATTTTTACAGTTAGGAGTCAAAAGAAAATCTTAGCGGCTCAGTATCCGATGCGGTACGATAAAGAATGCTATTTAGAAGATGTGACTGAAGGTTCAGAGGAAAACGTTGAAGTGCCGGAATCCCTTCAGGAGAGTGAAGTCTTTTACGGAAATTACGGAAATTACCGTATGGGTCGTTTCACGGGGCGTAGGACTCCCCGTCCTTGGCTAAGAAATCCTCGTGGTAAAGTGAGGGAATTTAGTGGCTATGTTGGAGAAAGGGGAATAGGTTCCCGGGAGTGTAATGCTTTGCAGGCAGAGAGCAGTTCAAATCAG
Source organism: Morinoia aosen (assembly GCA_030386875.1). NCBI lineage: Eukaryota > Metazoa > Arthropoda > Malacostraca > Amphipoda > Talitridae > Morinoia > Morinoia aosen. Next base: position 26,826,501 of record CM059568.1, read on the forward strand.
GCTCCAGTGCACTTTGCAGCTAGAAAGAGAGGGTCTCCTTTCTGCAGTTCATGCAACATGGTAGGGCACTTTGATTGTAGACCTCAAAGAGACCAGAGTAAATCGAGAGGATATGCTTGGTTGTGTTTCGCTTGTGGGGGTCATCACTTTATGAGGAATTGTAGAGCATCCGAAAATGAAGTGAAAAACTACAAAGCGTATTTAAGCAGTTACAACGCAAATAGGGGTGGTAGTAGTCAATCGCGTGGTAGGCATGAGGTGCATTTTCCAGATTCCCAGCCAGATTCTCGGAATTTTTTGTCGAACGAGTAGGATGTGCAGTGGGAGGTACTAGTGAGAAAGAGATTGAGCCCGAGAGTCAGATCAGCACTCTCGTAAATCCTAAAGCTGTGGTCGAAAAAATTCCAGATACACCTGAGACGAGTAAGTTTGAATCATTCATTGACCCGTTGTTTAAGTGTGGAAATAGGTATGAATTATTGCAAGATAAAGAGCTTGCGGATGAGAACCAACAAAATAAGGCAGTTGAAGCTTATTTCTCCACTATAGTTCTAACAAGAAATTTTGAGAAAGAAGGCGCTGGTATAATTGTTTTTCGTAAGGCTAGAAAACCTACTATAATTTTGAGCAGGAATGATCAGTAATTGAGCGCGCTACTAGATAGCGGCTCTGAAAAGTGCCTCATTAGTTACAAGCCAATTAAGTGCCTGAATGAGAAATTAAAGCCTAGTTGTCTGAGCGTCAAAGGAATTAACGGTAAAAGTAATGTTAGTGGAGAAGTAGATTTAACTATCTCAATTCCTGGTACTAACAAAGTCCTTTAAGACCAGTGCTTTATCGTTAAGGATGCTAAATTCAATTACGATCTAATTTTAGGTAGAGATGAGCTACGTAATGCCGTTATAAATTTCAAAGAAGGATCTCTCGAGTGGGAGGGTTTAACAGTGCCTTTCAAAGAAATTGAAGTTGAGCCAGCGATAAGTAGAGAAGCAGTGGTTAGGAGAATTGTAAACAGTGACTGTTTACTTTCTGATGTGATAGTTGCCGAGAAGAGCAACAAAGGCGGTCAACGCACGTTGAAAAATAGTATCTGCAGAGAAGAAAAAAAGTCATGCTTGAGCTAGCGGCAAGGCCAAAGATAAAAAAGGATATCTCCTCTAGTATTTCATTGCACTACGGTCGATGTGCCGGGTAATTCAACGCAATTAATTTATGGTTTTGTCATGGACACCGTCTGAGTAGAAAAAAAGTCCGTTATTTACGGATGGATTTGTCTGAAATTATCACAGTAGGTGTGAAATGATGCAAAGATCATTTGTTACCTGGACAAAATTTTTGTATCTGCAGTGGATTTTTTTATTTCGAAAAATACGATAAAATAGGTTTTTTTTCAAAATCTTTTTTTTTACAATTTTGAAGTTACAGAACCAGTACTTCGTTTTTAGATTGCTTATATGTCTATATAACCATAAGGGCTAGGGAATTTTGATAACTTCTTTTTGTGGATTTTGGGAATTGAAAAAAAAATATTTTTATTTTTTTTATTTTTTCCATGTCGTGTAATTTTCAAAGTAATGGATGCATCGAACATTTGTAGCCCTTATGGATACACCTTGCTAAGCCCTATCGAATGGTATGTAAACCATTCTTGTAGCTCTAAAATTATGGAAGAAGATGCATTTGAGAAACCAATTATCAAGTTTCCATAAAAACGTGTTTTTCACACAAAAAATTGTTTTTCTTCTTATCTTTTGAACTACCGGGTTTTTTCAAATGAACTCTTGAGCTTTTGTAGCTCTTTTCAAGCCCTTTCGATTTATATAATTTACATTGCTGTAGCTTTGGAACCCTGGAAAAAAATATACATCAAAAGACAATACGTGTAATTCTTCAAAACAATCACTTTTTTATTTTTTCATTTTTTTCGACCAAAATACGTTTTTTTAAGTCAAATCCTCTGTTTTGTAGCTCTTTTGTGCTCCGTGGCACAGCGGTTAAGGGATCGGACTTGTATGCTGGAAGTCGCGGGTTCGTTCCCAGCGCTGGCGCGGAGATTTTCCCCGTTGGGTATAAGGGAAAGCTCAAGCACAATACCCCACTCAACCCAGGTGTCGGAAATGGGTACCGGCTTTACGGGGGAACCGTCATGGTGTCCTATATATAGGGTTAGTTATAAGACATTTGAAAAAACCAATGCTAAGATCATATGTATCAGGCTTGATTGGAAATAAAGCATCCCAAAGATGCCGATGTTAACCTTTAACCTTTAACCTTTTCAAGCCCTTTGGATTGGTGTGCTCGCCATAGCCGTAGCTATGATACTGCAGCTGTCATCGAGCTATGAATGAATGCTGCGGTATCATAGATACGGCAGAAGAGCTAAATTCTGAAATTGTCGAAAATTATAAAAAATATTTACTCAGCATTAGAATGTTTCGTTTGAATAATGAAAGCACTTTGAGTAGCCCATGAACAAACTATATTGCCATTGCCGCAGAGAAACACGCTTAATTGACTCCCAATAATGAGAGGGGGCAGGGTTCAAGGTCAAGCACCCCCCCCCCCATCGCTTTCCCCTCTCTGGTGGGCGTAACATTCGGAGTAGACGTAAGCAGAAAACACCAATGAAAGCGCAAAAAATCCTCTATTAGATGCATATAAAAACAAAAATCAACACTTATCACGATTTCTACCTAGACGGTGTCTTTAAAACCGGGTGCGCCAGTCCTTAATATTACCCCATATAGAATACCTCACAAATATCAAGAGAAATTAGCAAAAATTACCAATGACATGCATTCACACGGAATAATTGAAGGGCAATGTCTGACTATAACTTTCCCGTAATTGTTGTAAAGAAAAAAAGCGGTGAGCTTAGACCAGTAATTGACTTCAAGTCTCTTATTAAGATTGTGTTGAAAGAATCGTATCCTATACCCAGAATCGATGAAATACTGTCGACGTTGGGAGGTAACACACTCTTTTCAAACTTGGATTTGCGTTCCGCGTTCCATCAGGTCGAATTAGATCAAGAGAGTCGGAAATTCACAGCTTTTAGTATAGGGTGTCGGAAATTCTAGTTCCGGCGCATCCCGTTTGGGTTGAGTTTGAGCCCGAGCGTGTTCCAGAAGGTGATGACCTCTGTTCTTGCGCCTATTCTAGGACAAATGCGCTTCGTCTTTCTTGACGACATTTTGGTATATTCAATGACTAAAAACCAGCATTTTTCTGACATTGGGAGTGTCCTTACGATGCTTCAGTCTGGGAATTTGTCAATAAAACTTGAAAAATGTCACTTCTTTAAAAAAGAAATTGAATATCTGGGACATATTATTGCTGCAGATGGTATTAGGTGTAAGAACTCGGAGAAACTGCAGAACTGTAGGGCTCCCGTATAGGTGAAGGAGTTGACGCAGTTCTTGGGACTAGCAAATTATTTTAGAAATTTTTTACCTAATTTCACTGAAATTCTTTTAAGGAAAGATCTCAGGTAGCAAGAAATTATTAGGCCAATATTGGGTTGATAATTATTTATTGACCTGATATTGGAATCCTGGATTACAATAATAGGCTAATAACAAGCCGATATCGAAAAAAGATATATATATTTATGATATCAACTTGTTATTGGGACAATGTAGTAAATAGTTTTATTTCTAATCTTGAACTAACAGTGTATATATGTATGTACGATATTCATATAAGTGGAAACTATCTCATAATAATTAATAATCTCGCAATTTAATAAAATTTGTTAAAATAAAAATTATTATTGCCCAAAAATTGGGCTGGTATTGTACGCCAATAATATGGAGTAATTTGTTTAAAATGTACCAATAAAGTTAATGAATAGTTATTGCAGTCATTAATGAGTGCAGATATATTTGACAGTTATCAAGAAATGTGAATACGTTACAATAATATGTATATTCAGAATTACTGTAATCACAGGTTCACAGTTCTTGTTTTTTCAGTCGTCCTATGAGTTTCGAAGGTCTAATTTTTTCAAAAATATGCTAAAATCGTTTGTCATATGTTACTATAGCAATAAATGTCTATATATTGAATTAAGATGATATAATGTCATTTATATAGATGCTATGAATGCCTTAATTTCGTAACGAAGGTATTGAGTAGGCCTATTCCTACCATATAACCCATTTTGCATGCATCATTTTTTGAGTTAAGCGCTTTCGTGCAATTTTTTAATCACGCATATATATGCTGCTTAGATGAACGTATATATGCTGCTTAGTACAGGTTGCCCGACCACTGGTACGTACGTGCAACACAAAATTTGGACTACGATGCCAAAGAGGTTTGTAATCATGGATTTTAGATAAATTTTGAATGCAGTTTAATTCATAGTCTTGTAGACGTGTAGGTATGTACATCGGATAACATAGATATCAGAATTATATATATTTCTCGTTTTTGAACCCTTCTGAATATTGATGCGATATTAGAAATTAATTATTGAGCCAAAGTGTTGTTTAAGAAAACACCTCAATATCAAGTCAATAGTAACACACGAATTAGCTGATACTGGGTTAAAAATAAATTATTATTGGGACAATATATTCCACAAATATCCACTTGATGTCAGAAAATAGGTATTGGGCCTGTAGTACCCTACTTTAGTTACCCCTCAAACTCAGTTCTAGTCCATTTGTGTTCAGTAATACTAATATGTGTGTATGTAAAATTATCCTAGAAAAAACTGCTAACATTTCCATAGTGTATAACCGATACCAACTGCAGGAAAAGTAGGAGTATATACATTAAGTCGCTGCTTCACTCGCCGCAAGCGGAACTTAATTGCTAAAGCGGCAACAACTACAGGCTTTACAGGCCAATATTTTTTTAAGGATCTCCTCAATATCAAGTCCATAGTGACACATTAATTAGCTAATATTGGATTAGTGAAATTATCATTATCGGGGCCATATGCTTTACAAATATCAACCTATCAGGAATTGAGTATTAAGCCAATGTTATTGTAGGGAACACTTCATTATCAAGTCAATATTGGCACAATAATTAGTTGATATTAGGTTGATGATAATATTGTTAATGGGACAATATATTTTTCTAATATCAACCGAATTTTCCAAAATAAGGTATAGCCCCAATGTTCATTTTGAATATCCAGTTAATATTGAGACTGTATATTGGCTCAAAATTAGGTCGATAAATTTTGCTACGTGGGATGTTGTTTTTGATTGGTGCGACGAATGCCAAAAGAGTTTTAAATATATTAAATCTGCTCTGACATCTGAGATGGTTTTAAGACATCCTGACTACACGAAAGACTTTCACATTTTCACACATCTAATTTTGGGATTGGAGCCGTTGTGATGGAGGCTGAGGATTCAAGCAATAAAATAATGCGTCCTGTAGCTTATTTTAGTAAAAGTTTAAATTCTAGCCAGAAACGCTACAGTACAACGAAGAAGGAATTTTTTGCACTGTATTCAGCTCTTAAAGCTTTCAAATATTTAATTATTGGATATCCTATCCGCGTTTATACGGATCATCGTCCCTTGGCTCCTCTTTTTGCAAGGAAACTCCCAGAAGATAAAGTCATGGCGAGGTGGTGTATTAATGTTCATTCATTCGACCCTATTGTCAAATATCTACCTGGTTAACAGAATGTCGTAGCTGATTACTTAAGCAGATTACCTATAAACTATGATCAATTAACAATTAAAAAACTAGAGAGCTGTAAAGCTCTGTATTCAGAGTTTGAATCAGAAGCGTGCATCGCAGAGACTCGGTCTCAAATAAAAAAATGACTGTCTAGACAGCCGGGCGGTCTCAGCGGCTCGTTGCAGAGCGACAATACCGACGCTTGCTTGACACGCAAGGAAACGCAACCGAAACTGATTGATAACGTACCGACAGAGAAAGAAATTTCTTGGACTATAAAAAATTTATTGACGAGCAAAAACAAGATCCATTTTGTGTTGAGGTTAGAGAAGCGCTACTTCATGGAAATGCGTCCACAATACCTGACTTAGAGAGTTACGTAATTTTAAAAGACGTATTGTACCGACGGCGACGGATTAATACACGACCAAGTACCATATTAACTTCAGTGGTGCCAACTTCCCTAGTGGAAAAGGCAGTTTTAGCCATGCATTCAGTGTAACATACCGATGATTTGTACACTTTATATAAATTCAAACTCAAATATTATAACCATTTGGAGAAAACGATTGTGAGGAAATTCGCACGAAATTGTGAGGTTTGTAAACTGCTTAAAGCACGACCTTCTGTGCCCATTAATATTTTGACGGCTCCTATAGCGAAAGAACCTTTTGAAGTTGTTTCAATGGACTATCTTGGTCCTCTCAAGACTACCGATAATGGTAATAAATATAGATTGGTTATCATTGCTCTTTTTTCCAGGTATTGCGAATTATATGCGATGTCTAACCGTCGAACATACACAGTTATAGCATGTCTAGGAAATTGCTTTAGCACTTTTGGATATCCGAAAACGTTAATGTCTGACAACGCACTTGAATTTGGATCGCAAGCAGTGAAGCAATTTGCCAACATCCACGCAATTGCGGAAAGAGAGGTTCTAGCTTTCAGTCCTCATTCGAACGCTATTGTTGAAAGAAACTATAAAAAAATTACTAATATATTAAAATTAACGTTAACTCATTACCTCAAGCGGAGTGGGATCAGTGCTTGGAGGTCGTTGAAAATGCATTGAACAATGCACTAAATTCTACTTTGGGGGATACTCCTAGTTACGTAGTATTTAAGGACACCGTCTGGGTAGGAGAAAAGTCCGTTATTTATAGATGGATTTCTCTGAAATTTTCACAGTATGTGTGAAATGATGAAAAGATGATCATTTGTTATTTCGACAAAATTTTTGTATCTGCACTGGATTTTTTTTTTTTGAAAAATATGATAAAATAGGGTTTTTTAAAATCTATCTTCTTTTACAATTTTGAAGTTACAGAACCAGAACTTCGTTTTTAGATTGCTTATATGTCTATATAACCATAAGGGGCTACGAATTTTGACAACTTTTTTTGTGGATCTTGGGAGTATTTTTTTTAAAATATGTAACCTTTTTTCATTTTTTTCATGTCGTTTAATTTTCCAAATAATTGATGTATCGAAAAATGAAACGCCCTTATTGATACACCTTGCTAAGCCCTATCGAATGGTATTTAAACCATTCTTGTAGCTCTAAAATTGTGGAAGAAGTAGCATTTGAGAAACCAATTATCAAGTTTCCAGAAAAAGGTGTTTTTTCACAAAAAAAATTGTTTTTCTTTTTATCTTTTGAATTACAGGATTTTCTACAATAAACTCTCGAGCGTTTGTAGCTCTTTTCAAGCCCTTTCGATTGGTATAATTTATATTGCTGTAGCTCTGTAACTCTGAGAAAAAATATACAACAAAAGACAATTCATGTAATTCTTCAAAATAACCCCTTTTTTATTTTTTCATTTTTTTTTCGACCAAAATAAGTTTTTTTCAAGTCAACTCCTCTGTTTTGTAGCTCTTTTCGAGCCCTTTGGATTGGTGTGCTCGCCATAGCTGTAGCTATGATACTGCAGCTGTCATCGAGCTATGAATGAAAGCTGCGGTATCATAGATACGGCAGAACAGCTGAATTCTGAAATTGTCAAAATCTTCTAAAAAATATTTATTCAGCGTTAGAATGATTCGTTTGAATAATGAAAACACTTAGAGTAGCTCATGAACGAACTCTATTGCCATTGCCGCAGAGAAACACGCTCAATTGACTCCCAATAATGAGGGGGGGAGGGGTCAAGGTCACGCCACCCCCATCGCTTTCCCCCCCTGTGGTGGGCGCACTATTCGGAGTAGACGTAAATGGAAAGTACCAATGGAAGCGCAAGAAAATCCTCTATAAGATGCATATAAAAACAGAAAATCAACACTTATCTCGATTTCTACCCAGACGGTGTCCTTAACAGGGACACGTGTCCTTACTTCCAAGGTGAAAGTTTCGACACCATAGCCTACAGTTATGATGAAGAGATAGATTTGGTTAATTTTTGAGCAAAAGAGGCGGATCGTACTGTAGAAAATATTAGGAACCTGATATTGAATAATACCACGGAACGGAATATTTGCAGAAATATCAAGCGTAGGGATAAGAACATCATAGTCGGTGACAGAGTCCTTTTAAGGAACCACGCATAGAAGGACAAGCTTGAGCTAACTTGGCTAGGTCCTGGTGTAGTCTTGAAAGTCAAGCGTAATTGGGTAGAAATTAGTATTGGCAACAAGGTTCACAGAAGCAATTTGAACCATGTAATATCTTCAAGAAGGGTTAAATAATGAATAAAATAACAAGTCCATTTTTACTGTACCTACCTACGACTTTCATTTTTGACGTCGCGACGACTCGACAGTATACGATTTGCTGTAAAGGATAATTGTATTACTCAATTTAAGCGTTTTCCTTATAGTTTAAGAATTTTTCTGTGTTGTTAGCTTTACTAACGCATTATCTGTGTAACTTGCTTTACCACATTCATTATAATCTGTATGTACTGTTTTCAGTTGTTGTACAGCTTGTTTGCTGCGCCTATTTTAATGAGTTAGGTTAAAAGGCATGTTTATGCATCTCTTAAATGTCTCTAGAGATGTTTCATATGAATTTTTTGCAATTCTTTGTTTTTTGATTTGTGTTGTGCTGTGAACATGCAACTCGAGGCGTGCATTCGCTTGGACGTTGTTGCTGAATTAACAAATTAAATGGTGAGCGAATTCCTCGGTTGCTAAATGCAATCGCTGACTTTGTAGCTCATCTCGTGAGACGGTCGATCTTGACGCTACAGCGAAATTAAAATTTTTCTTTTCATTTTTGATTTGAATGTTTTTATCATCAGCACAAATTAATTAAATTTTTACAGCGAATGGAAACTCCTCGAACGGAAGTCAAAATGCAGCTCTTTCATAAATAGCTAATCTTGCCGACGAGCAACACTTGTTAATATCTTGTATAATTTCCTTGGATAAAAATTTCCTTATATTTTTATTAACTGTTCATCATCAAGCTGCAGTTCTCTTCGAGCAAGACTTTGTGCTTGTGTTTCCAATTAGTATATTATTTAGGTTTGTTGAAATTGTGTTTATTTTATTTTTAAATTTTTGTTTGGTCATGCTAATCGTCTCTGTGTTTTGTTCCTTTTGCAGGATCAAGATGGGCAACGCTGTGTCAACCGTGGATGTGTACACGCTTGTGTCAGCGTTGTCAAAACACAAAAGCGAAATCAACCAGGACTGGTTGGAAGCAAACTCAAGGCTGGATTTACTACCGGACCAGGTGTCGGATATTATCGTAATGATGGTAATCATGGCGATGATGGGGTTAATCGCCCAGATGTATTTCGTCAAAAAGAACGTGGAAGTTTTAGCCGAACGTAGCTGGGCAGGGGATTTTCAGCTCCGTCGGAGCACGCTGAGGCCGCCAAAGTACAACAACACCGGGGAAGTGTAATGAACATAACAGTCGGCGGTGATGTAGGGGTTTATGTGCCTGGTTCAAGGCGGGCTAGGCGCTCGCAACGAACAGGACGCACTAGACGCCCATTTTCCCCAACAGATATGCAGCCGATGCCTTTGAGTACTTGCTCCTGCGCCTTCAGCAATTTGGCTACGGAAGTGTAATTTTCCGTTTTGTTAATCCATTTTGTTAATCAAGTTAACGTAATCGTAGAAATTATAATCTGTGTTCTTGAGGGCAAGCCAAGTATAATCGATATGAGTACAACATGAGCCTACGGCATTTTTATTTCATTTTATTTACTCCGTCCTTGCTCGCTGGCAGTGTGAGAAAACCCTTCATATGTTTTTAGCTATAACGTAGTCTTGGGTTTTGGTTATATTATAGTCTACGGAGACGCAGGCGATGTTTTGCAATGATTCCCTACCATCATTGGTTTCTTTACCGTTCCGTAAAAATTTAAAGGATCTTTGATTTATATTTGCTCTGATGGCCGTTAGTTTCATTAAAATTAAATATTTAACATCGCTCACCGTTCGTAGGCCACGAGATGATAATTTCGATTATTGTTGAATTTCCGTAATTGCTCTGTCGAGGAAATCGTGTTTTACTTTGCAGTAAGTCTATCTAACCGTTACTATTATCCTGTAATCTTATGCTTTTCATTTATAATTTGGTGTTTATGCGCAATTTCACAAACGTCAAGCAACGATGTGCAGACCGGAAAATTAGTCTCTGTAAGGATGTTCACTATGCCACGAATTCGATTTTAACCAAGAAATTGACAGGTGTTTCCTTTGTTTGTAATTCAAAAGAATTTTTGCGAGGAGTGAGTTGCCTTTTGCGATGGGGGGTGAAATTATTTTAGGAATTATTATTTTTTTTCCTATACCATTGGTGTTTATTGAAAGGAATATTTGGCGTTTCTTTTACCTACCTATATCGTTGTGCTGACTTTGTGGTAGTATGGTAAGTTTGATGCTAGTGCTAACCGGTGGTAGCAGCTAGTGCTTTATTTCTTTTGCTAGTGCTTTATTTCTTTTCAATTTGTTCGTTAATTTTTAGTAATGCCTAATAATCGTTTTTCTTTGCGCTTTTTGCGTAACCATGGTTGTAAGTTTGTAAAACCGGGAGAGTTAAAAACTTGAAATGAGTTTTTTTCGCCATCCACTGCGTATAATTGTGGTAATAACATTTTCCACGTTTCGCAATATTTTGTGGTTTCTAAATTTTTCAATGCAATTTTTACTATGTTATTAAATCATTTGTGGATTTTTCGTCTACTAGCCGTCAAAAATTCAACGTAAAAAAAGTTATGGCGAATGCAGGTCGTCAATGTGTTGATGAAAATTTGCGTATTATTATTATTTTTGTTTTTTGAGTTTTAATTTCTATGGTTGTTCCTGATTGGCGTTTTATTTTTTTTAGCGTTAACTAATACTACTCTGTGTTGGTTTCCGGTTCAATCCGGGAGGTAAAATTATATATTAATCTCTTGGTGAGTTATTACTAACGTTTTTAAAACCATGTGTCTACTTGCGCTGTTTGTCTATTAGGAACCATGTATCGTGTAATGGTGTTTTACCGGGTAGTTTACCTTTCCATTTTGAATAACAGGGCATTTTTGTTCGCTTCAGCCGCCCTCGTTCTTCTTGCTTGTGTTGCCGAGTATCACTGATAATTCTTGAGCAGGGTAACTTTACTAATTTTATTCAAATTTGATTGATTTGAGTTTAACACGCATGAAGGCGGAGACGAATTTGTTTTTGGTAATTTGCTTGAGGTTAATATTATTTTTTCCTATCGCCCGAGTATTATTTTTTTAATTTGTTATTTGAGTACCTAAATTGTTGGTGGGGGGAGGTAATGTGCATGCGCGCTTCCTCTCGCCCCCTACCCTGAGCGCCTCATAGGCTTTATAAGCGATAAGCATGTTTTGTCTGGGCTCAATCGATTGCGTACCTCGCAATCGTACCTCTGTACCGCACCTGCGGCGGACCAATAAAGTGAACCCCCCCAAGAAGACCTCCTGCGTTTCACTGCCCGCACATCTTCTTTAGGTGGAAACAATAACTGTGTTTCATGCTTTCCAATCACATGGAATAAATTTGGCTTATATCTAATTTCATTTAAAAAAGTCGTGCTACTCTTCGAAAATAATGAGTGCATTATTCAAATTATTAATAAGTTTACTGAGAAAATCAATGATCGCATTATTCAATGGATATCATTTATTGTATTTAATTTAATGTATTTAAAATTATTGTAACACTCTGCACTTCAGAGTGTTACAAAAGCATTAGACACCACACAGGAAATTAAAGACAAAGCGATACTCTGTGGCCTGTATTTATTCAGTGGTTAACATTTTGATTTATTTGGCGCACGAGTTGGGAAACATTTCAAAGTTACTAGCTAGGAATTTTACTGAAGAATATATGAGATAGTGTTCAACATGAACAGTTTGGCGAAATGTACAGCGTTAGCAATCCTGCATCATTTAATCAAAGGTCAGCACACTTACATGGCTGTCATTTATTAACTGCGCGCAAAAACATCATAAAATGACTTTACCCATTTCTTCCACAGTCGAGTTAAGTAAAGACACAGTTGATTAAAGCTCAACCTTTCAACCATTACCACCAGGCCAATGGAGATATTAAGCAGGCGAATTGGTCTCCACCTACCGCTATATATCAGATAAGCCGGCCAGAAATGAGGTTAACAGTTTAATTCATAAAGTTTATAGCTAATTCTAAATTCGTCATTGATTGATCAATTTTAATTTATTTTCTGGTCGTGTTGAGAAAATATATTTCTGCATTCAGCGGTGTAAAAAGTGTCAACACTGCCTTTGGATCTTTAGATTCCCTTCTTTTCGAATTCATTTCTAAAATCCCTGCTGTTCAAAAACATACATTAACTTTACATGTCTAACATCAACAATGAGATCACATGAAGACTGGTATTTTTCGTGCTTAAATAAACGAGCGGAAATTCAGACCTTGTGTTGTTAAGGAAGCGAAAAGACAGAACTTTTTCTGTGGGAATATCTGAGGTAACAAAAGATCTGTGGAAGTTATGAAGTAAGGAGTGGAGTTCTTCGATTTCCTGATAGTTCTTAAAACTGAGTGAACATCGGCATTCAAATTTTGCTTCATTATTTACGCTTTATTTTTTACTTTCTAAAGATGCAGTAGTACATGTAGGTCATCCATGAAACAAATATAATTTTTAATGCAGTTCACTACTACGGAAAAAATCTTACAATAATTTTTTTTACAAATGTACATTCATAAAAAGCTGCATTTTTGTGATTCAAGTGCAGCCTAATTTAAATTACTTTTACTGGGTTCTCATCAAAATTTCAAATTTTTACTATCGGAGTGCAAAAATTGAAAAAAGCCAAACTATTTTTAATGTAATTCATGTTATGCGAACTGAGCGATTACCATGAGGTATAATATCTGCACAAAGCAAGGGAAATAGTATTTTCATGTCAACTAATTTTTAAACTGAAAAATCCTACTTTCGTAATTTTTAACATTGTTTTAACTAAAAAAATAACAAATTGTAATGGATTTCATAATGAATCATGCTGATAAAAATTATACATCAGCATCTGTTGTATTTTCAGACTACTTTTTTCATTCTTCAGTCATAGGCATTTTACTTCGATGAACATTGTACCGAATTAAAGATACAAGATGGGACCATGAGTCTAAAACAACAGAAAATAATTTCCAACTAAACAAAGGAAAGCGACCAAGGCTGTCTGACGCAAGGCATTTCCAAACGACTCAGATACGCCCGCAGCTAAACAAGCGACCGATGGCAGCCGTGACGAATCGTCCCTTTTTCATTAGCGCGGACCCATCGGTGAATGGGAGGTATCAGATCACACGCGAAAAAACAGTTCACTGGAAGGAATCGTAGGCCTGGTACCTCCAATCTCCTGGCTAAGAAGACAGTCTCAACTGAGCAGCCTTAAAAACACACGTGTTCTACAGAGATCAGCGCTTTGTGAGAAAAGAGCAGTTTTCGCTGGTTCGAAAGTTTTGTGACTAGAAACCCATACCCAGTGTTGAGAATCACCTGTGCAAACTTATTGCAAGTAACCCCCGCGAGTAAAAGGACCAACAGCCGTACATAGAGTGATGGAGCAGCCCGCTTCTTCCGCTGCCGGCTGGTCTGCTGTGAACCGGCGGAAGATTTGGGAGTTCATCCGTGAAGAGGACCATTCCATATTTGATGTTGTATCGCGTAAAGATGAGGAGGCCTACCTGAGTATTGTGAGTGCACCCATCAGTTGTTGACGATTGTTGTTCATTTCAGAAGATAAAATTACTCATTTAGCTTTTCAACAATTTGAATTAACAGCAGTGTTCAAGCTACGCAGCGATATTATGCTATGCAGTAGAATAGCTGCAAAAGTAGTAATACTAGTATCGGAAAGAGAACCTGCCAAAGAAGTGAAATTTATATTTATTGAATTTTTTTATATTTTTGTGGAAGGGCTACTACGAAGTGGCTACTACGTGGTTGTTATTAATTGAAAATTGATTGCATTTGTGTTACTGATGTGTCGATGTTCAAAATAGAACTTAAAAATTTTTTGATAAGTCTTCCACCTGACGGTATCCATGTCACAATGCCAAATTCTAAAAAAAAACGAGTCCATTTTTCTAATCACTTCAATTAAATGATCAATTGAGCGATTCTTAAAACATTTCCGAGAATATTTTTTGTTTATGGGAAATATAATATTATTTCTGATGACTCATCAGATTCATTGACAAATTGACTGGTAAATTCATTCATTAAAACCAATTCGAACTTTCATAGCTCCCGATCTTTCCATTTCATTCAGTTGTGTGTGTTGGTGTCTGGACTCTATAGGTTCTGTGTGCAACAACGAGGAAGAGTAGATCTTTGTGAATTAACTATATTGATCTTTTCAATATTTTACGCGTCATTTAATACAAATGATGTTTCGAAGAATTAGTAAATTAGGCGCTACGATATTAACTTTTGTGCTTGACAGCATTGGAGTATATTTTTTTAGTTTAAACGTCAAAAATGAACGGCTGTAGAAGTCAGTATTTCATGCTTCCGGCCTATTCTCTAATTTTCTGACATCTATTTTGTGCTTGTTGAACTAAATGTAATTTTAAGTTGAACAAGAACAATCATTGTTAGAAGTTAATTTTAACTGAACGCAATTCAACAAAAACAAAAAACGCAATGAGAGCGACGACGAGACATAGCAGGACGGCAGCAGCTCGCATAACCAAGGTAGTGCAGAGCCGGCAACTTGAGGTCTCTGAACAGGGTCACAGGAGTTCAGGTACGAGCCCGCTACTATCAGAGCAGAAAGGTCAACAGTAGAAACTGCATCAATGGCCGCAGCGGTAGAGACTGTTGTAGTAGCAGTAGTACACGCGGCAGCAGTAGCAGTAGTACACGCGGCAGCAGTAGCAGTAGTACACGCGGCAGCAGTAGCAGTAGTACACGCGGCAGCAGTAGCAGTAGTACACGCGGCAGCAGTAGCAGTAGTACACGCGGCAGAAGTAGCAGTAGTACACGCGGCAGCAGTAGCAGTAGTACACGCGGCAGCAGTAGCAGTAGTACACGCGGCAGCAGTAGCAGTAGTACACGCGGCAGCAGTAGCAGTAGTACACGCGGCAGCA
The DNA here is from genome assembly GCA_030386875.1 of Morinoia aosen. Taxonomy (NCBI): domain Eukaryota; kingdom Metazoa; phylum Arthropoda; class Malacostraca; order Amphipoda; family Talitridae; genus Morinoia; species Morinoia aosen. The sequence goes on from CM059568.1 coordinate 26,841,699, forward strand.
GTAGCAGTAGTACACGCGGCAGCAGTAGCAGTAGTACACGCGGCAGAAGTAGCAGTAGTACACGCGGCAGCAGCTTGACCAGTGGAATGATGTAGGAGATACTGTTGAAGAGTTAATCCGTTAATTGGCGCCTAGGTAGCAAATCGTGGGTTAAATAGTGTGAAACGATTAGAGCAATATTTGAGCACGACTTCACAAAACTAGGGCACAACTCACCTAAGCTGATTGATTCAGCCCAGTGGGCCTAGGAACGCCACTTTTTGTGAAATTTGAAACCCTATCAAAGATGAGGGGATAGTGGTAGTCAGGCTCACCGTAAGGACAGGAAGAACAGTTGAAGGTTCGTCTGCTTAGGAAAAAGTTAGAGAGAAAGAAACCTAATCCTCCACTCTAACCCTACTAGACCCCAAACAAACTATGCTAAATTCACCGATGGAGGATGTTCCCCAGACGTACTAAGGTGAGCCTGCAGTGAATAATTAAACGTGAACCCTGACAATCAAAGAAATAACTTAAACAGGTCACAGGCACACCAACATAACGATAGTTGAAGTTAGATTTTAGGAAGATGAAGAAACCTCAGCCACTGCCACTTGCTGCACTAAGAACACCGCGCCGCCTCCCTAACACGGGGCTGCCGTAACCTCAGTCCTGCTCTACCTGGGTGTCGATCGCATCTGTCTCATGTTAGAAACATGCTACCGAAGTTGCGTCTGAACCGCGCGCGGGACAAATGACGGCGCAGATGCGCCGTCAAACTAAATTTCTTATATACTGGGGGGGGGCACAAATGAGGCAAAATTTTTTAAAGGAAAATCTTGTCGAGATCACGCAAGAGCAGTTTGAGAAGTTATTGGTTAGCCATGTTACGTAATCTGTGTAAGCATTGATCAGCCGCCTTTCGTCGCACCCTCTCCTCCCGTGCCACACCGTCACTGCCGGGCCCTGCAGAAACAGAAAAAGCATCAGGAGGCTGATAAGGTGGAACTGAATCTAAACTCAGTTCCAATGGATACATGAGCGAAATTGAGTAAACACCGCGGGTGCGGTCAGGCCGGAAAACTTCCGCAGAACGGGTTTTACCGTCGTTACCGACGAGCAACTTATCAATCCTACCTAAACTCCATAAAGAACAGGTCTTGTTTGGAGAAGAAATGAGAACAATGTCTCCAACCTTAACCCGGTCTTCCCACTTCGGCTGATATACGTTTCTGTGAGTTTCACGTAAGGCAAGTAAGTATTCATCATACCACAAGTCCTTGAACCTGTAAAAAATTTCTTCTCTATTTTCTAACGTCTTAATCAATTCTTCGCGCGAAGGCAAGTTTGTGGTACTTCCCGCCAAGGAACCGAAAGTTAGATTACTACTCATGCCTAGTAGTTTTAGGAAAGAGTTTGGCATGATGATTTCCTGCGAAATATCGCTAGAATCTTTATAAGTAAGTGGTCTAGAATTTACTGCCTCCTGTATGTCAGAGATTAAAGTTAGGAATGAGAAATATTCCATTCTATTTCTACCTATGGCCTTGTACAAACAGCTCTTCACAACTCTGATCAGTCTCTCCCAGCTGGAAGCAGCCCAAGGCGAATACAGAGGCACTCTAATATGCCTAATACTATTCCTCTCAAGGAATGCTGACACGTCGCTGTCTGAAGAAGAAAATTTGTTCAGCAGCTCTGCTGCCTGAATAAAGCTAGGTGCGTTATCGCTGTAAATGGACTTTCCCTACATACAATGTCACATGGAAGCCACGTGGTTAGGTGCTGGTTACGTGGATTTTAGTTGGCAAAATGGATTTACCACTGAATATACTCATCATAGCCATATTAGTACATTGCATGCTGGATTTGATACGTGGGATCCACGTGTGATTTCCTATTAGCTACCACATTGCCTTCAAATAAATTTTTCCACATGGGAGGCACGTGTGTATGCAACGTACTTGCCTATGAACGGCTTTTAAGAAAATATTGCGTATATATAAATATTAAAATAATTGTTATATGTTTTCGATGAAATGTCAAAGATTCCATTCAGAGCACATATTAAATTCTACATTTATAACCAATTACCCGTTTACACATCAGATTATTCCCAAATTTACTAATATTTTCTTGATGGTCAAAAATATATACGTTATTATTTGTAGTATTCAGGGTCAAGCTGAGATAAAAGAAATTCTTTGTGCTAAAAAATCTAACATTCGCCTTTTCAAGTCTTAGTTGTGTCTTATTCAGTTGTAATGCTCATTTTAAACATCAGTAATAACTAATAAGTTAATCATTTCCTATGAAATATATGCTGATAATCTCTTTGAACCAAAAATTGGGATAACTAAATTCTATATATGCGTCTGGTGCGATTTCAAAAGCTTTCGTAAAATAATACTGAAAGACAGAACACACCAATGAATAAATTGTTATACACACATGAAACTATTTGGATAAGTTTTGACGTTTCGATTTCGAAAGAATGTGCATCTGGCAACTACCCCTCCTCTCAGACGTTGTGGCACCTCCTATTCAAACTTCCGTGCTCCGTCTTCCGACCGTAACCGTTACTTAGTTCTGCTCAAGACGTGATCGGTGTTAATTGTGCTCCTGTATATTTCTAGCAACATCATTCAATTCGCAGTATTAGTGAATCTAAGTGGAAGATAGGGATAATTAACAAGACGAGCTTTTCACTGTCCATATAAGAGACATTAAAACTGAGCATAGTTCTTATGTGCTGCTGGTTAAAGCGATACGGCTGGTTAATTTGTCTTCATAACTTTCTGTTGAACTGTAGCTCATTTTGGTACTGAAGCCATGAACAATAATCTGATTTTATTACAATAATTCTCTCATAAGCATGCCGTTGTGATGAGGAGTGATGAGTCGCTGGAAATCGTGTAAGATTAATATACAGAGTTCTAGTTCTTATATAAATGTAAACCTTTCGACAGTAATGATAACTTTAATTGCGCCATTTCTCGTTTGCGCTGAATGAATAAAATATCTTCTAATTCTTTTTCTTGTAATTCATTTTGTTGCTTTGTGGTACTTATGCTATGAAATATATTTACGTAAGCATTTACATTTGAAATACCGCCTAAGAAATCCATCATTACAACTATTGACTGGTAAAATTTTGTTTCTTATTTCATTATTTATTGTGTTGACCTTCATTTTGAGGGTTTATCAGTCTTCACATTATGGATGAGGTTTGCGAGTATAATTTATTTTGTCAATGTTTTGCCTGAATTTGTCATGACACAATAGAAATATACAATGAAGGACAAATTTACACCCTAAAATGCATAAACATGTATTCACAACCATTATATATGAATTTGAACGAATTGGAAGTGAATTGTTAACAAAATTTCATGCATTTGAGGGGTAAATTCATTCTTCATAGTTCATTTTTATAGAACCATGATGTTTCATATGTGAACATTAAAGTTAGCGCTGCCATTTTATCATATTTAAGGAATTAAATTTGTTTCTAAGAAAAGTTAACAAAATCCAAGAATGAACAATTAAGCTAGTACAATTTCTCGATTTTGATTGATGAAGTTTGCGGGGCCATTATATTATAGGAATTTGATTTGCTTTAATAAAAATGTTACAATTCATAACTGAACAATTCATCTGTCATCTTGATTTTTCGAGTTTGAATATTTATATTCCCTGCCATAGTATTGGTGGACTTTAATTTTTTCTAGAAATCATTGCAAAATTAAACAAAAAATTCCTTGCTGACGGTCAGGTTTTTCCATTCCAAATTAATGTGGTGGATATCTGCCCTGGAAAAAATTTATGAACGTGCTTTTACTACGAACACCCAAACTGGGTGTCCCCCAAAATGTCCCCGACTTGTCGGTTGATTATATCTCCGCAATAAATTAACATATTTGAGATGTCTTTTTTTTCACAGTGTAACAAATTTAGTTTCTTTTTCGAATAATTTACGTTTTTGAAAATAGTTTAATAACCACTTAAGTGTTATGACATACTATGCGGTTGCGGCAGCGGGAAACTGTTACCGCGACCGCGTGCGGTAAAAACGCATTTGTAGGTAGATGACACATTGGCGCGCTAACCGTGAAGGTTGTCGCGCGTTTTTTCGTACAGTGCTGTTTGGAACTCTGAACAGAATGGAGGTTTCACATTTCATAAATGTTGCCACTGTGTGCGCAGCTGAAAGCGAAGGATTATTGGATATGCCTCGTGTACGGAGATATTTCGTGCACCCATACAACGTGGCTGAGACAAGTTTCCTCGTTTTTATGAAAATATTAGAGAGCACAGTGATAAATGAAATAATAATTGCTATTACAAATCAGAAATAATAATAGATAATAGATAAAATAATAATAATAAATAATATTTGATGAAAATATATGGATATCTTCCTGATATTCTATGGGAAACTAGAAATGAATTGCGTTTACTGCAGCGCTGTGAGCGGCTAACGTGTCACTAGTCATTACTTTCTGTGTTGACTGCTCTAAACCGCGCCGCGGTAAATCTCCTTCCGCCGACACGCGCGGTAGAAAAAATACCGCGCGCGTTTTCCGCGCCGCGGTTTCTCTAGTATGTCAGGCCTGGTAAGACAACACGTGCTGACGGATTTGCGGCTACCGCAGCTTTGCGCGGAAGCGCGTTTTAACGCTTAGTATGTCACTACACTAACAGTGATCGATTTACTAAAAGAGGCAGAAAAACTAATTGTTCAAAGGAAAGTTTTAAAAACAACACTGGTGATCTTCTTCATTTCCCAATACCTACTGTTAAGAATAATTTCGCAATGATCTATCCTACATACCGCCAAGTCTTTAAACCCTCTGAGAGGTTATTTACTTTCTTATTTCATCATTTGAAGACACTTAAAATGCAGCTAACTAACTATCAATGAATTTCCATCGTATTGGAATACGAAGCAATGGAAATCTATAAAAAAGTTTGAAAAGCGTTTAATGAAACATTCCCGGAAAGGAACTCGTCATATAAGAAGACTGTATTTCTTACTGTTAGAAAATATGGACGAAAATTTATTGCTCTTACTTTTTCACCGCTTTTCGTTGCTTCATATTCATTCCAATACGATGAAAATTCTTTGATCGTTAGTGAGCTGCATTTTGAGTGTCTTCAGACTTCAAATGATGAAATAAGAAAGTAAATAACCTCTCAGAGGGTTTAAAGACTTGGCGGTGTGTAGGATAAATCATTGTGAAATTATTCTTAACAGTAGGTATTTAGAAATGAAGAAGATCACCAGTGTTGTTTTTAAAACTTTCATTTGAACAATTAGTTTTCCTACCTCTTTTAGTAAATCGATCACTGTTAAGTGGTTTTAAACGATTTTCAAAAACTTAAATTATTCGAAAAAGAAACGAAATTTGCAACACTGTGAAAGAAAGACATTTCAAATATGTTTATTTATTGCGGAGATTTAATCAAGCGAAAAGTCGGGGACATTTTCATGGGACACCAGGTATAGCGTGGTGTAAGTTATGCCATGGAGGGTTCATAGTCTTGGTTCTTCTTTGAAAGCCTTATTTATAGAAGCATTCAATTTTTGAATTTATCTTATTACAAGTCAATGAGTACAAAGAAAATTTGAAATGTTTGAATAATGGAATTATTCACTGCATCTTAGCCTGGCTGTTAACCCTACTTTCTTCACTCGGGAAAAAAAACGCAATTTGCAAGTTGCTCCGAGATCGTCGGTTGATATTTCATTCACAATGCATGTGCGCCTTTGTGAATTAACAGCCTTGTGACATAAATATTAGTATAATACTTGTATGTATGTCACTAAAACACGCTACAAAGAGTGGTGGAGGCTGCCATGAAACCCTATGAATACTGAAATGCCATTCCTTCGCCCCTAATTACTGTCCCGGCTGATAAATTACTGCAAAGAAAGTCGCGAAACATTTGCATGAGTGTTCATAAAATAACCATATATGGAATCAAGGATTAGTGAGGGAGGAGAATGGCATTTTGGGGGGACGTGTTCTACACGTTTGATTGCAAACAGGTAATCTCCTACAAGACATGACAATGCAGCGGCACCGTCACACCGAAGCGATCAACTAACTTTGATAACCACATGGAAACGGTGTATAATACACGTCAGTAGAATTCATGGTAAGTCTGCTTGATTCATAGATGGAACCCACGCGTAATTACCAAATGGATCTTAGCTGGCAGAAGCGAGGGATAACCATGAGGCATATGGTGTCCATGTAGAACCCACATCCTCGACACGTGTCCTAACCATGTTGGCACCAGGTGGGGCCACTTTCCAAAAGTCCATGTGGTTTCCACATAGCATGGGCAGATAGAACCCATATGTAAAACATCTACAATCCATGTCGTAACCATGTGGTTTCCATGTAGAACCCACATCCTCGACAAGTGTCCTAACCATGTGGGTACCAGGTGGGGCCACTTTCCAAAAGTCCATGTGGTTTCCACATAGCATGGGCAGATAGAACCCATATGGCAAACATGGACAATCCATGTCGTAACCATGTGGCTTCCACGTGACCTTGTATGTAGGGTTGGCAACCCAAATCTGTTCTTAAACCTAATGAATGCCGATAAGAATGATTTTGTACTCATGTCCTCAACAATTTCCAAATGTACTGCTCTGATGTTAAGGCAAACGAATATCACAAGATACATTTTAACGAATGATTCCGACAACTTCACAAAGAAATGCCCCGTAAAATCGACCCCAGTATGTTCAAAAGGTCTGACAAAATTCACTCTGTCACCCAAGTAATCCGTAGGCTTAGGGTATCTGTAAGAGAGAGCATTCATTTTGTGCAAACGGTGCAACGCTTGATCACCCTCTTTACTTGCGGCCTAGCTCTAGGCAGCCACAATCCCTGGTTACGTAGAGTGTTAAGAGACGAAGCAAGACCAATGTGCTTGCACCTCAAGTGTGCTTGAGTAATTAGAAGATCAGTAAAATGACTGTTGCGAGCAATAAGCACAGGATACTTTACATCGTACGACAAGTGTTCACATTTGCTTAACCTCCCTCTAGAGCGGATAATCCCGCGTGGGTCCAAGAACAAATTCAAGTCATTTACCAAGGAGGGAATCGATTGAGAATCATCACCACTCTTTAAGAAAGCAAGCTCTCTAGCGTAATGATGAGCTTGTTCGTACTTCAGCCAGTATTCGCGCGCCAATGTCAAATTCTTCACTCGGTCTGATTTCTTTGTACGAAGGGAGTTTATGAAATTGTACAAACGAGCGGTGAGGGAAAGTAATTTATCTAAATCAGAATACTTCTTACAATCAATCACAGATTCAGGTAACGAGTCTACAGGAGCAGCTGTTACTATTACATTGCTAACAATCTGCTTATTTGCATCAGATAGGCTAAGCAACTCTGATGAAGGCCACTCAGATGGTTCCAAAATGAATTGTGGTCCACACTGCCAGAAGGCAAACAACTTTTTGAACTCTTTAATGCTGACTCCCCTAGTTAGGAGATCAGCGGGATTATTAGCTGTCGGAACATAGCGAAATTCACATGACAGGTTATAGTTTTCTTTCAGTACCCGCCTGAAATTACAAATATCTTTAACTCTGTTGTTGGCGAACACATTTTTGGATTTAATTTTTTCATTGAGAACCCAAGACAGAGCAATTTGAGAATCGACAGCAACTACAAGGCGAGTAATTTTAACCCCATCCAAGGCAGCCACCACAGACATCAAACTCTTCATTGCTAAGAATATTGCTAAAAGCTCCAGCGTCGGCAAACTCCGAGTTTGAAGAGGAGCTACCTTGGTCTTGCTAAAGAGCAACCTGGAAGTTTTTCCTTGCTCTCTGGAAGTGACAGAATAAATATTGAATCCATAATTAGTTTTCGATGCGTCAGTAAAAACAGTTAGTTCTACTTCTTCGCCAGTGATTAAAGCCTGACGATCGAACTGGAATGAACTTAAACATTTCAGTTCTTCCTGTAACACAAGCCATTTCTGCGTCAAATCTTCAGGCAATTCATCGTCCCATGCTACTTTAGATTTCCATACGTCTCTCAGAAGAGACTTACCCTTAACTATAATTGGATTTACGAAGCCCAACGGATCAAAACATTTGGACAAATTTGACAAAATGTTCCTCTTTGTGACCTTTTCCTCCTTATCAATACTAGGCTCAAAAGCAACAGAAAGACAATCATTGACTGGGTTGAAGGAGTATCCTAATACCTTCTGCAGTCCCTTATGAGAGGCTGCTACCTCGTCAGTTTCAAAAGCCTCTGTGAGCTCGGGAGAATTTGACGCCCATGAGCGAAGCAAAAAATTACCTTCAGAGAGGCGTTGAAAGGCAACCTTGTACAGACCGTGAAGCTGCAACGGGTTGTTGCCAGTAATGTACAAGTTATCTACATATAAGCAATTATTCAGAAAATAATAACACAAATCGTCTGGATATTTAGCAGCATGATGTTTTATGACAAAATTGAGTATGAACGGGATGGCTATGTAGCCGAAAACTATTGAAGTGTAGCGGTAAGCTACCACCTTGCCATTCCGCACCCAGAGTACACAGAACTTATTCCTATCAAAGTTATCAATCAACTTTATTTGAAGAAAAGCCCGCTTGACATCTGCCATCATCAAGTATTTATCGTGTCTAATTCTGAGGAGAATATTAAATAGGTTAGATAACAAATCTACACCTGGGAAGGAGGCTTCATTCAAAGAAGGAGTCTTTCACTTTAAGGGAACAATTGAGGACCGGCCTAACTTTCTGAGTACAAGCCTCATCGGTCTTGACTACACCGGCGCGCCATTTTAGAGAACCCATCTAAGATCCTTCCTGAGTTACCCTGACAAATAGGGTAATTTCTGAACTATAAGACGTAGAATCTTGAAATTAAAACCAAATTAATGCTCGTGATGAGTACAACATTGTTATGTATTTAAATAATTTTTTACGCCCCCGTGGGCGGCAGGAAGCGTGGCTCTCGTGACCCCTCAGTGGTCGGCCGATTTTCTCGATTAACCCCATTTTCCGCCATCATTTATTCCTAAACTATTGCACCTAAAAATTTGAAATTGGTTTCATTTTAAACATCAATTCATTCTGCAACGGAGAGTGTATAATAAAACTCTCAAACGTTTCTTGGCGAAGCATGGATGGAAGTTTTCATGCGCTCGCAATGGTCGGCCGATTTTCTCGATTAACCCCATTTTCCGCCATCATTTATTCCTAAACTATTGCACCTAAAAATTTGAAATTGGTGTCATTTTAAACATCAATTCATTCTGCAACGGAGAGTGTATAATAAAACTCTCAAACGTTTCTTGGCGAGGCATGGATGGAAGTTTTCATACGCTCGCAATGGTCGGCCGATTTTCTCGATTAACCCCTTTTTCCGCCATCATTTATTCCTAAACTATTGCACCTAAAAATTTGAAATTGGTGTCATTTTAAACATCAATTCATTCTGCAACGGAGCGTGTATAATAAAACTCTCAAACGTTTTATGGCGAGGCATGGATGGAAGTTTTCATACGCTCGCAATGGTCGGCCGGTGTTCTCGATTAACATCATTTTCCGCCATCATTTATTCCTAAACTATTGCACCTAAAAACTTGAAATTGGTTTCATTTTAAACATCAATTCATTTTGCAACGAAGAGTGTATAATAAAACTGTCATACGTTCCCTGAGGGATGACAGAGAGCAAGGTTTCCCCACCTTCTCCTAGCCCGATAATTCGCGCTCGCAAATGCCGCGCTCACCTAAGTTATGACGTGCTGTTCGAATGCTGGTCCATAGCCATGTCTTTCTAGGCACACTCAACCAACATCGTGCCTCTTCGAATCCCGGAGGTGACAAATTTTTTTCTCAGTTGAGAATGATCATTTTCATGTTTTTCTTACTCATGTAGACTTTTGTGAGGCAATATTATAAGTAGAGCTGTGCAATTGCATAACTTGCATATATGCACTCAAAGAGATATGCAGAATGTTTTATACAATGCAAGAAATTATCTTGTGCATATGCAAAATCACATATGCGATTACGCATATACACTATAACAGGTGTAATATGCAAAGTGCTTTATGCATATGCACAATATCATTGAATATATCCTGTAAGACGAGTGGTGCAATTTGATTGTCCTGTTTTTAAGGGAACACTGCAAATTTGTTCATTAATCCAGAAAGTTTGTACAATTATGGGACCTCTCGCATACATACTCAGTTGCAAGCAACATCACACGTTACACCCGGTGCACTGTCGTCAATACCTGATCCCCAGGTTACCTTCTTGACCTGTTCTTCAGTTGTTGAATATGGTTCATCAATAAAATACAATAGAGGTTTTCGAACTGAAAGAATTTTATAGCTTGATAGTTTTGTACATCTAGTGATAGTTTTCTTGTTCTCTTCTACACATAGGCCTACCTATACTTACAAAAGTGTTCAAGTGAAAATACAACTGTGAACTTTGTATCAATTTCCGAAACATATGCATTTAGGGAAGTGATTATAAATACCTCTGTTGTGCTCTGCCTGTTCATTAAAAAATGAGAAAGAACTTACCAAACCAACTTTCGGTGCTCGCATGACCAAGTTCCCTTACGTCAAGTCAAGGTGTCACGGGTTCAAATCCCATCGCTGCGCATGACTTTTTGCATGACTATCCATCGTTATCACATACGTTTTACTTTGGAATCCAGTGAATATTTTCATGTTTCTAATATTTCGATGTTTCAGTGAATATTTTCTTGTTTCTTCATTATCAGCAAATGCATGATATTTTAAATATTGAAGACTATCCTAGAGAATCACTACTTTACGGTTCAATATTTGAAATATCGCACAAGTTCCAACTAACTGAAGTCCTTCATTCAGGAGTCGCAGATTGCTTGCATATAAATGAGAGTACAGCACGTAGGCACGGAAGTCGGCCCAATAAGTTTCATTTTCCGCTGAGTCGAATTTCTAAACTATCGCACCTTCGAACTTCAAATAGCACTGGTCATTGACGACGAAATTAAAATTTCTTCCTTCCTTCAACATCCGAGACGAGTTGATCGCGTGTCCGTTTTCATATCTGCCGCTCGTTTTCCGAAGGTCGTCGTTGTAAATGTTTAAAATCCAGTTTTCTTCTCGTGTTGTGAGTAGGCTTTATTTCTAACCCCACTATATAGGCAAGCTAGCAGAAATCAGCTGGCCGTAATAGTGAGGCTAAAATTTGGGCCGCTCTCAGCCTTTATTTGAGAAAGCAAAGTAGATTCATTCCATGCTTAAAAATGGAAAGTTGCAGTTGTCTACGGTTCCTCAGATCCTGCTACGTAAACATGTTTGTACACGAATTACGCCTCATTTATTAGGTGCCAGTATTTTATGAAATCATACAATCTTTCTAAAACAATTATTTCACAAAACGCTACTAAATAATACTTAGAAACAAGGTTAGCCAAAAATGAGCTATACTAAACGTCGCACACCAAGAAACAAGCACACACTTAAAAGCCTGCACAATGAATTTCATAGCTTGCTCATCTTATAGATGGTATTAAAATTTGTTTCCAGAAACGTATGCTGACATTGCATACGTATCATTCTTTTCTTTGCAGTCATGTCAAACACAAAAATGACCAAAAATCATATAGAAAAACACAAGCCAAGAAACTTTGATAAAACTCGCAGTCGCCCGTCCTGCTATATCGAAGTGACGGTTTTCTTCCTCATATAGTCGACAGAAATAATTTTGTTATAAATTTTAATGACTTAGTGAACGTGAAAATGAGTTCATTGCTAATCTTCGAACAGGATTTTCATGGAAATCAAGCTACAGTTTCAGAACAACAACTTCATCCTCGCAGGATTCGCATTAACAAAGAACAGACAGACATGGGTACGTGGGAGCAAATACAGGCACCGTAATAAATTTATATCACAACAAGAAATAGGTAAAAAGATTATACGCATGGGTGATTTATGAACCTAATTATGGTTTCTAAATGAACTGCACTTTGCAGGCAAATGAACAAAGATATGCGATGTGAAGTGAAATATTTCCTTCCCATTACATTCTCTAGCTCTTTTGGTTTTTATATGCTCGGGAAGCGGCTTGTATTCACGAGACACTGATGGATGAACTTGCAACTTAGGACATTTGATGTGACTATACAATAAATAAAAATTAAGATTCATAATTTTACTACTCTCGCTCATTTGAAGGAATCTCATAAGATAGTTGTAATAGCCGCACGAAATAACCTACGCTTTTGGAGACATCCAAGTTATTATTCTAGGCTAATTGTTTGACGGGTAATAACTTCGGGTCCGTGCAGTCCAGTTGGTTCCCCCCCTTTCATCGTGAAATTTTTGCCTTTTATCAACGAAGGGAAGGGTGTTATAGAGCGGCCTTGAAGGCACTCTATGATATGGGAACGCATTTCCTCCTTCACATATGTGACGAGGCACGGGTTTTCTCCATTTACCACGGACGTCATAAATGCCAGTGAGAATGGACCGCAACTCGCTCCATCCTCTTGGTGTTGTACTCCTAGACACTCTATCAGAATGTGTCTTATGTTCTTCACGTTCGCGTATAAATTTCTCAAGTACTTTATCACATCAGGACTGGGATTACCATTCAAAGAGCACAGGTACTGGACGCGCGCTACGCCTTCTTCAGCTCGGCGGTCGCGACACAGTGCGTTAGTCACGACGATCCAATGACTTCCGGTGTCGCTAGCTTTTTTGTAACCTTCTTCACGGACCTTTACCGCACATTGCAAATACGAGGTATTTAATATTTGCACAAACAGCTCTGCGTGACAACTCAGCGGCTTCGGTTCGAAAACCGTGAGGGGGGAGTGAACTCTGTATTGTTGGTTCTCCCTGCTAATAAGAGTACAAAAGGGCTCAATCTCGTCACTCGAAAGCCAACTCGTTGGTTTAATGATATTTAGTTTGTTTTTAGTTTCCAGGTTCAAATCTTTGAGCCACCAAATCTTGCTTAATGTACTTCTGTCTTCCGATTCACAAGTCCCGACACATAGGAGGTCTTTTGTATTTGTTTTTTGCTCATGATCCGTATAGGATTCACACTTAATGCTAGATATTTTTCCTTCATTTTGTTTCTCATTAGGAAGCTCGGAGATGAGATCAACTGTAATTATTCCCTGCTGAGTGCTAAGACATGTATCAGAACCTTGTTTTCCTGTAATGCATTTACTTCGATTATCAAGAGAAAATACAGGGGCCAGGTTTTGTACAATGCTTTCGTGTTGCGTGTCATTGGTGAATTTCACTTTTTTTTTGTGCAGTCTTTTTTTGGGGAGAAATCGAAAGCGCTCTGCTAACACGGATTGTTTGAAGTTTCAAAATTGAATGGACACTTTTCAATTTCTTTTTGATCGTCTTAGTACCCTCTTGGGGTCGACCCTGCAGAATTTGATTGAATTTTTCTCGAGCTTTCTCAGTTACAGATTGTGCCCGAGATCGCTTTCCCCCCCAGCGCTCTTCATACTCGTTTTCGCCTTCTTTCACTTCTTTCACGGCCTTCTTATTGCGTTCCTTGTAATCGAGCGATGCTTCTTTCGCTCTACCCTCCGCTTGTGTCTTCATAGTACGAATGAACTCTGCTAGTGTTTTTCGATCTCCTTGAAGTATATCATGCTTCACAATTTTATGCCAGCCTTCTACTAATCCATTTGTCTTAGTTCCACCATGCACTCCACACCAGAGTGGAGTGAATGGCATGGAAAACGTCAATACGTCCTCCAGCATTTCAGGGGAATACAAAGGATTAGGAATTGTTCCTTCAATAGTCCTGTTTTTTTAACGTCTGCCGCGATAGCCACGAATTTCTTACCCACGGCACACTTATCGCGGTATCTCCCGGTGTCTTCTACTATCATTGCGTTAGTAGGCTCGACATCGTCAGGGTCAATGTCGATGGACACATCACGAGTCATGAGACGTTCAATTCCCTCTTCAAGGAAAGGAGTGAGAAGAAGTTCGCTAAGGTTCCTAAAGATTGCGTAGATATGCTGTTTTGAAGGAGCTTGCGCCATATCGGCAAAATACTGGTTTATTATACTGCGTTCCTGAGGCTTCAGTTTTGGGAAGAACTTCTTAGATTTGCCAGCAATTGTCTTCATAAAATGCGCGTGGCAAAGCTTCACCTGTGTATAATTGAGCTCCGCCTGATCGGGAGTCATCCACAGGCGGTCCAGATATGATGGTAGTTCGCCCAATTTCAGGGCAGCAGTGATCGCATGTAAGTATGCGAAACTGTGGTCGACGACAATGCACTTCGGTTTGAAGTCTTTGCCGTTGACTTCTCTATAGTTCTGTACGAGGATTGCGAGCATACCTTCGATGTAGCTTGTAGAACTTTTTTTACATACCATAGAGATGGCTGATAATGGCGAATCACCTTTTTTTCTTTGAAAAACTGCTGCATGATAGAGGTATTTGTTCGATTCGTCACCTTGTACGATTCCTCCAGTGGAATCCAAATGGAGAGTGGCATCCGGGGTTCTGGCAAGCTCGCGCAGCTCTTCTTCGGTCTGAAGTATTATTTTCGAGTTGATCGTATCGTATTCTTGGACAAAAGTGGGGATAATTTTTTTGTTGGCCTTGTCAGAGGCTTTCAAGCCTTCGATGGTTAACTCTAAGTCCGACTTGTCATCCTTAGCAAGTTTATTGCGGTTCTTCACCATCTGTCCAAGTTTCCTGACACGATCGAGGGACGAAATTTTCGTGGTATCCGTACCATTTCCCGTATTGGCAAATTGTTTATAGTAAACACTCGCCGCGCCTTCCAGTAAGACAGCCTGTCCAATGCGTTGTTTTTCCTCAACTTTTGCCTGTCTCTTACTAATTTTATGATTAATATTCGCTTCGTGTGCTTCCAACAAGAACACTGTACATCTTCCCGCTATTTCTTCCTGCCCGTTGAAACAGACAATTTTTTGCTTGAGGCCGCAGAGCGGGTCTTGGCAGCGAACTAGGAAACTGAACAATGGTCGTCCTGCAAGAAGGGAGCTCGGATATAATTTTCTCTTATAAAATGTGCAATCACACTCTTGGTTGAGATTTGCTATGCCTTTCAACAGAGCAATGTGCCTTTCATGTCCTCGTTCATAAATATGTGTAATATTGCAACCGTTCAGCGTTAACGTAAACCGCTGTTTCAAATGGTAAATCTGATTTTTCTTTGCTCTCATGAAGCTTTCAAAATTGTCTTCAACGCTTCTTTTTTGCGCTGCTAGCTGCCATTCCATAAAAAAGTTATCTGTCGTACTTTCGTACTTTCGTTCGCATTTTCCGGAGGAAATTTCATACTGGAAGTCGTCGTCTGAATCTTGGCCCTCGTTGACCTTTTGTTCACTTTCAGCGCCGTCGTTACTCGCGGAGTCATTTTCATATATTTCATGCTGGAAGTCGTCGTCTGAATCTTGTTCCTCGTTGAAATTTTCTTCACTTTCAGCGCCGTCGTTACTCGCGGAGTCATTTTCATATATTTCATGCTGGAAGTCGTCGTCTGAATCTTGTCCCTCGTTGAACTTTTCTTTACTTTCAGCGCCGTCGTTACTCGCGGAGTCATTTTCATATATGTCATGCTGGAAGTCGTCGTCTGAATCTTGTCCCTCGTTGAAATTTTCTTCACTTTCAGCGCCGTCGTTACTCGCGGAGTCATTTTCATATATGTCATGCTGGAAGTCGTCGTCTGAATCTTGGCCCTCGTTGACCTTTTGTTCACTTTCAGCGCCGTCGTTACTCGCGGAGTCATTTTCAGATATGTCATGCTGGAAGTCGTCGTCTGAATCTTGTCCCTCGTTGAACTTTTCTTTACTTTCAGCGCCGTCGTTACTCGCGGAGTCATTTTCATATATGTCATGCTGGAAGTCGTCGTCTGAATCTTGTCCCTCGTTGAAATTTTCTTCACTTTCAGCGCCGTCGTTACTCGCGGAGTCATTTTCATATATGTCATGCTGGAAGTCGTCGTCTGAATCTTGGCCCTCGTTGACCTTTTGTTCACTTTCAGCGCCGTCGTTACTCGCGGAGTCATTTTCAGATATCTGCATTGGATGTAAAAAAGTGGGATTGGATTTAAGGGAAACATTTGTATTGCTCATTTTGGAGCCCATCATTGGTACAATTGCTAACACTTATTTACATATATAAGTAAGCAATTCTCCAAGCTCAATAGATTATAGGAACTCACATATGATGATTTCTTCGTAGCTACTGCTGCTGCTGCTGCAAATTCGGCGTGGAAGAATTCATTCAGAGGGACCGCCCCTGCAGGGGGGTCTGGGAGAGTCTTGCATTGGCGCTGAAGAGGAAAAGGACAGAACACTAGTAACGTACAGCTTTAAGAACGGTCTTCATTTGTGACTCTTCGGTCTATCAAGCGTAAAGAGAAAGCGAGAGGGAGGGAAACGAAGAGACAGTAGGAGGGAGTGAGGGAGGGGAGAGATAGAGCGAGAGAGCGAAATTGCGGAAGTCATTGTACGATGAAGTGAGAAATGCTCACGACAAAATAAATGCATGGTATTCCTCATGCCGGTGACACACTCGGAGTTTCGTTTCCGATCTGATTTGTTTTCACGAGCGATTCCGGCTCTAACTGAGACTGCACATCTTCATAATTTTGCGACTTAAACTCTACCTATTCACAATTTATAGTATGACTATTTTATTTCTCAATGTTTGTATGTGTTGCAATGTGTACATATGTTTACCCTATTCTTTTTTTAACTAATTTTAAATAGGCAACAGAAGTTCAAAAATGAAGTTCTAATATTACGAGTGCATAGGACCCGTCGAAAATTCTTATACAATAAAATACAAAGTGTCTCCTTAAACAAATGATTTCATAAATAGATTTAGGGTTTTACTGTTCATAATTTCTCCTATCTTATTACAATGGAAATTTCATTGAATAAATGACATTGGTTAGTCCGTCTTGCTTGGTGTTTCTCCCTTTCACGCTCGTAAAAGTTGTTAAGTGATTGTTTCTGCGATACAGCAAAAAATCATGATATATTTCCAATAGGTCGATTCTTAGGGAATCTCACGCGTAAGATAAAAAGGAGAACCAACGTACAAATATACATATCTATTTATTTATTTTAATGGCAAACGTTTCGAAATATTTCAGTTCCATCTTCACTGCAGAAAAACATACAAAAAGGTCAAAAAGATGAAACAACTCAAAATACATAAAGTTCATACATTTTAAGTCAATAAAGTTTTGTAGACTTGCAGTTCCAGTACTTGTTGCATTAATTAATACAGAAACAATTACAGTAATTAAATGTACCGGGTGTTCCACAAAAATGTCCTCGACTTTTCAATTGAATATATCTCCGCTTTATATTAACATATTTTAATTGTTTTTTTTAACAAGGTGGTAAATCTTGTTTTCTTTTCGAATAATTTAATAGAAATAAAAGGACGATTTTTAGGAAATCTAATACGTAAAATGAAAAGAAGAACCAATATAAAAGGGAACATTCTTTTAATGGCAAACGTTTCGGAATCTCTGATTTCGTCATCAGTGCTGTAAAGCAAGGAATAAAAAACGATAATGAACAAATTGCGAAAAAGCTATAAGAAATGAATATCACTATTCCTACATCGAAAAATAGTTATGCCTAACCATTAAAAATAAAAACACCATTTCTCTTAAATATTCGAAGCCATACGTACACATACACCTTAATTCTAGCAATCAAACCAACAAAAAATAACATTTACACTAAGTAACAGAACTGCATACACACACAGATACACGCACACGCACATTTCGACACACTCCTATTTACACAGTTGGGGCAATATTTAATTTGATCGCACTTTGATCATTATTTAGCTGAGGTCTATGGGTAAAAATGAACAATGATTCCAAAATTATAAGGTCAAATTCCTCTGTAGTTCTACTAAGTGTGGAGAAATTGGAACTTTTGAAAGGGTGGTTCGAACTATGGCAATGATTTCTGATGGCTGACTGGGAGGGAGATGAGTATGGACGGCCGATTCTATGGGAGATACCAGAGTGTTGGCTGTGACGAATAAATTGCTCGAGTGTGGTACGTCCAACATAGGACTGCAGGCAGCAATCACATTTATACAAGTAGACAACCATTTATCAGGCACTTTTCCAAACGCTATTTTCTATTGAGAAATGAACTTACTTTAAAAATATTTTTATTTAATGGTAACACGCCAAAGAAAGTAAAATGATAGCGTATCAGAGATAAAAGATCCTTTCTCATCTCCTTGAAAAGATACCCCAAGAAAGAGAGCTCGACGAAAACTTTCTGCTTTGGTGCGGTCAGAATTGAACACGGAGAGGAAAGTTTTTGTCTATAAACTTTTTAACCAGATTGTTAATTAAAGATACAGGCTATTTATTTTGTCCAAGTAACTTTGTGATACATTTCACTTCGTCATGAAATATTTTATATGTATTTGAAATACCGTTTGCTCTATGCAATAATGTAGTGACACTTTTCTTACTAAATCCGTGTAAATGCAGCTGAAGAAATTGGTACATAATCCCGTAAATGTAGATTTTCTATAAACAAAAGTGGTGAACGTTAAATTAGTTTTCTTTACGAGAACGTCTAAAAATGGCAATTTATCATTCTGCTCAGTTTCTATTGTGAAATTTATCTTCGCGTGATATCCATTTATGTAGTCAAAGAATTGTAGGGCCTTTTCCTGTGAACGAAACAAAACGAATGTATCGTCTAGGTACCACATTCACCTAGACTATACATTCACAGTAGGTATTTCACAGTAGGTATTTCACATGGTATTTCACAGTAGGTATTTTATTCCTTGTTTTACCGCACTGATGATGGAATCAGAGATTCCGGAACGTTTGCCATTAAACGAATGTTCCATTTTATATTGGTTCTTGTTTTCGTTTTACGAATAATTCAAGTTTTTGAAAATCGTTTATTAACCACTCTACAGTGATCGATTAACTGAAAGAGACCGAAAAACTATTTCTTCAAAGGAAAAGTTTTAAAAACAACACTGGTGATCATCTTCATCTCTCAATGCCTACTGTGAAGGAACGCAATTTCAAAACATCACCTCCATCGTTAATAATTCTTCGACAACGAGTTGAAGTGTTTCAAGAACTAAAAGAAAACAGTGAAATGATCCGCAAAACTCTTCGTTTAATAGTGGCTAGAAGTAATGCTTGCCTTAAGAGAAATGGTGGGTATGTCGAAGGGTTCTAAATTACTTTTTTATTTAAACTTTATTTAATGTATTGCTTTGTTACTCTTTTAAGTTTTTGTTCGTTCGGTTTTTTGGGATGTGCAAAATAAGGAAGACTATAAATATTGTTTTTAAATGTTGTCCTGCGAAAAATTAGTTTTCCTATCCGTTTCAGTCAATCGATCAATGTAAAGTTGTTATTAAACGATTATTAAAACATAAATTATTCGAAAATGAAATAAAATTTACTACATTCTGAGAAGATGAAAATTAAAATATGCAAATTTAAAGCAAAAGTATAATCAATTAAAACTCAGTGAAATTTTCGCCAGACACCCGGAATAATGACTAAAAGTAGTGCGTCAGCAGTATGGGATTACTTTCACAAATCGGTGAAGAGTGTAGAAATTGCCGTGTGCACCATTTGTGAAGCGAATATACGACGAGGAGCGGCTGGTGCATCTTAGAAAACTTTCTAAACTAAATATTTATGAGGCCATCTAAAATCGACACAAAATGATCAATTCCTGGAAGCTGAATAAAAACATAACATTGAATAAGAATTGAAAAATAGAAAAAAACGAACAAGAAGAAAAACTAAATGTCTATGTATTGAAAACAAACAAAGGCAGTTTAGGTTGCAGCAGTGACAAACCTGCCTATTGTAGCAAGTCGTCTTAGTCTACTGGCAAACAGCTGACTTTGAAAACAAGATTTACTCAATATAAAAACTGGGAGCCAAATAATACTGTCAAAGTACATAGAGAGAAATTGTTAATTTACTGGCTTTGTGAGGCGCTCAATCCTTACGACCCTATGGGGAAGGAAGCTTTTTTAATTTTGTAGGGTTTTTGAATAAGAAGTTTCAAGTTTCATCAGAGAAGGTAATTACAACAAGACTAATTCCGGACCTCAGTATCCAAATTCAGTTTGCTATTTCAGAGGAAATACAAAAGTAAATTAACGAAAATAGAGTCTTATCAATAACTGCTGAGATTAGGACCTCTCCAAGTCGAGATTCTTTCATGTCAACAACTGTGCACTGGATTATAATTACACTGGATGGTAGCATAGATACTGCTTTTTCTTCTCAGTGACAGCATGTTCTTCAGGATTGCAATGAAATTGCAAATCTCGTGAGAAATGGTTTTAAATTCATTTAAAAGACACGTGAATTTTTCACGAGCGGGTAGCCGGGCACACTACGCTGTATTGACTTCAAATTAGTAATCCAAGTCAAGTTCAAATTAATCCAAGTCAAGTTCAAATTAAATTTAATCCACGTCAAGTTCATATGAACCCAAATCAAGTTCACATCAATCCAAGTAAAGTCCAAATTAGACCAAGTCAAGTTCAAATTAATCGAAGTCAACTTTAAATTAATTCAAATCAAGATAAAATTAATCAAGCTCCAAGTTTAATTAATAATTGACATACATCCCTCGTTAATTTGAGCGTTTTTTCTTTAAAAATATATCTGTTGGATGTGATGAGCAAGAAAAACCTTTTTCCTTTCAGCAAGGAATACATAAAATTTCTGCAGCGTTAAAACAAGCTGTCGTAAAATGTGCTAAGTATCCAGCATCAGGAGGCAGAGAGTGATTCAGATCTTTGAGCGGAGTAACAGTTAGAAGTCAATTATAAAAACTTCGTATTATACTACACACTAAAGTTGTTTTATAATTCTAAATTGATGGCAGTATGCATCCATTCAAATTATTATGTTCATAGTTACTTTTATGTTACAGATACACATAGTATCAAGGAATTATTTACACTCATATAAAGATTTACATGCCTGAAATTCAACTTCATCACATTTATGAAATAAAATGTGCATGCAATTACAAATGATTGCAACTGGACGATGTGTAGATTCAACCTTTTAAAGAAATGAGCAAATGCGATTCACTGAGTACTTATGTACGATACCATTTGATTACAATTTATATGAGTACATTACTACAAAGATACAAATCTGTAATAGCAATAAAAATTGGGCAATCCCTTCAAATGAATAGGCCTAGGCAAATATATCATCTCGACCGGTGAAGAAAGTTGAAACCTGTTTTTACAAAAAGCGTTTGAACAACCAAAAACAGACTTCGTTGCTACATTTCTTTTAAAGGTTAAATCTACATATCATCAATTGGTAATCTTTCGTAGTTGCATGCATACGAACGAAATTTAACGCATATAAATATTTATATGAGTAATTAAATCATCGATACTACTATGCGTATGTGCGTGTGTAACATAAAATTGTCTTTGAACATAAATATTTGAGTGGATGCACACTGCCATTAGTGTAAAATTGAAAAAAAAATTAATGAATAGTTAATACGAAGTTTTTATAATTCATTTCTATGTGTTACTCCGTTCAAAGATCTGCATCACACTCTGCCTCCTGATGCTGGATACTCAGCACGTTTAATTTGAATTTGACTTGCATTAATTTGAACTTGACTCGGATTAATTTGAACCTGACTCGGATTAATTTTAATCTGACTTGGATTAAATTGAACTTATCTTGGAGTAAATTGACCTTGACTTGGATTAATTTGAAGTGAAAAAGGTGGAGTAAAACACTAAAAACCCCGGCCAAAACCCCGGTTTAGGGCACTATTTTGCCGGGGCCGGCCGGGGCCGGGGTCTGCAAAAATTGTCGGGGCTTGCCGGGGCCGAGGCCGGGGTCAGCTAAAATGGCCGGGGTTGGCCGGGGCCGGGGCCGGGGCCCCGGTCGGTCTATAAATTCGTGAGTTGTGCTAACGTGGGTCATTCATATAGACTTGCTACTGGGTCCACCGATGTAACTTACAACATTGAAGTGCTCAATACGCACGTTTAGGATTAAGAGAGCGACATCAGCCCGAATTAAAACTTAAAAATGTGAGAGAATGCAAGTCACAAAAAAATTATTTATGAAGTGCAGATGGGTCGGCCAAAAACACAGCGTTTCTCACACGTCTAAAACGAAAATATTTTTAAATTAAATCAGTATATTGATATTGCATACAATAAAATTCATCCGGGATATTCAATTACTATAATTGTTTCTGTATTAATCAATTCAACAAGCAGAGCAACTGCAAGTCTACAAAACTTTATTGTCTTGACATAAATACACACCCAACCGCACCCGTAATTCAACATGCATTGAGCCACTAACCGGCGTTATGCATTACGTCGTCGTGTCACGTCCTGACACGGTCTGAACCTCGGCCCCGGCCCCGGCCGTGGTAAATTTGATAACCCCGGCCCCGGCCCGGCCCCGGCCATGACTAATTTGTTGACCCCGGCCCCGGCCCCGGCCAAATTTTCAACCCCGGTCGGTCTATAATAGACACATTAAGTACGTGCAGTCCTACCACTCTTTATGTGAGTGCCACGTATTGCGTCAGCTGAGCTGTTCTGCAAGTAACTTGAAACACATTTACAGCTAGTTTGTACTTCCTATGTATGAATTGAAGGGGAAATGAACGAAACAGAAAGAAACAAATTAAGTTTGCGAAGTTTTAAGTTTCTCATTCCTGCTGTTTAACTGCAAAATATTCATTATTGCTTCAGTACGAAACTTCTGTTTCGAAACGTAGAAACCTCACATATTTGTATGTGTGCGAACCTACTTTGTCTACATTTCAATGACAGTGTGAGGTAATTGGTAAAAATATGCTGTTTCGAACTTCGGAAAAAATATCGGGAAAAACATTGCGAATTTTTTAACTTTTCGGTCAAGTATTTTAACTCTCTTGTGTTTCCTTTAGTTTTAAACAATTCCAAATCATTTACAACGACAATTAAAATTGGAGTCACACAAAATAGCGACTCCTACCTCTACTCCACCGCATTCGGAAAAGCGACTCAGACTCCGACTACACCCCAAAACACGAGACTGCGGAATTGCATTCAACCGGTGGAGATCCTGGTCATGACTTTAAAGGTAAGTAAAAATATAAGGTTGCAAAATCTTGTATTTGTGTGCAGAACACAGCCCCCTATTTGCCACCATTTCTGGGAAGGCGGTAAAAAAACCCTCGAGTGTATAGCGGTAGTAGGCGGCTGCATTGCAGCCATCGGCGTTAAAACAATCCGCTCGTTAATTTTTCCGCTCAATGTGTCCGAAACCATTTAATACTACTTCTGGTACGGCCGCAACGGGAAAAAATCCAATCGAAAACAAAACATCAACTGTGTCACCGGCCTAACAGAGCTGATTCATGTCGCTCACATAATAAAAAAAATAGTTAAAAAGTTATCGGGAGGCTTCCTAATCTTAATTAAAAAGGAGAGAACTAAAAACACCGTATAAAACATTTACTCGAATTAAAAATGGCAAGTAAACCTATATAATTGAACGTTTCAAGCATTCGCTCATCTTCATCACAAAACAAATTTACCTGAAAAGACATGAAATGATTTCGATTGATGATAAATTGGAAAAAGAACTAACCTTAAAAACCACCGGTTAATTATTTATAGCGAAAATAGCCAAGCTGATTATTTCAAATCGGCTTAAATAAATGGAGTGCACATTACGCACGCTTAGAATTAAGAAAGTGACATTAATCCGAATTGAAAATTCAACATGTGAGACAATGGTAGGCAGCCCATAGATTCTTAGCGTAGTGCAAATGGGTCAACCAACATCACAGCATTGTACGTACGTTTTAAACCAAGAGATTTCCAATTACATTATACATTTATCTTGCTTGCAGTACAATTCATGGCGATCGTTTACATGAATCATTATACCCAAATTACAGTTTTCAATTACGAGAATTCAAAATAGCTTAATATATGCGACCCATATGGCACTGCCCGCCAAACTTAAAGCGCTCTGATACTTTCTTCCACACAAATAAATGAGAGGAAAACAGAGAAAAAGATGAATGGAAGGAAAGACGGATAAACAAAAAGAGGAAATTGCATCCTGTGTTAGAAGTGAAATTATGAGGTCTCGATGGTAATACTTACACGTAGAATTCTCTGAACTTGAAAATTGAAGGGGGGGCACGTCTTTTCTAGCTTTTGAAATCGTGACCTTTCTTTACGGTATCGTTTGTAACGAAATTCCACAATTAGCTTCCCGTAAATTTTTTCTTTACTTTCAACACTATTGCCTTCAAGCGTTTTTAAGAAATCTATTTCACGTTCCATTTCAAGTGTTTCACTTTACGAGATTGTCTTTTTGTGTTCCTAAATTACTCAGACAATATTATAGTTCTCATAAATTTCAACATAAACTCAAACATCGGAAGTCTTTTCCACGTGCAACTTTCAAGTTGAACCAGACACTAGAGCAGCCGTAACGACACTATACCCCGAATGTTATCCCGATGCGTGAGACCGCTGTGCGAGACGGAGAAACACCTAAACAATTTTAGGGCTTCAGCAGAGTCAGCATAACTCCCCTAATGCAAACATCATACAATGATTATAAATATTGCCCTTAGCCATTGCTCAACCAGTCTGCCCTTCAGTGTCGCCTTTAGTACGACTACATTGAACATCATTATAAAAAAGTTGTTATCGCGTTTGATCTAATCGCATATGTGGAATGTAACAAATACACCTTTTTCACTCCAAATTAATCCAGGTCAAGTTAAAGTTAACCAAAGTCGAGTTCGATTTAATTCAAGTCAAGTTCAAATTAATCCAAGTCTAATTCATTTTAATCCATAACAAGTTCAAATTAGTGCAAGTCAAAGCCTAATGGGTGAAAAAAGTTTAATTTCACGCATATAAATCTCTATTTCAACAAACATCAACTTTAAGTGTAAATAAATCCTCGATACTACTATGCGTAACAAGAAGTTACCTTTTGAACATAAATTTTTGAATGGATGCATTCTGTCATTAATGTGAAAATTTTGAACAACTGTAATGAGTAGGCCTAGTATGATTCGAAGTCTTTATAATTTACTTGTAATTATCACGTCGCTCAAATGTATGAATCACACTCGATCTGCCTCTTGATGCAGGATACTTGGTACATTTTGAGACAGCTTTTCTTTAAATTTCATTGCCGTTTGAAATTTTATGAATTCCTTCCTGATATGAAAACCGATTGTCTTGCTCATCACATCCAATAGGTACATATATAACACAAAAGAGGCTGAAATTAAAGAGCGACTATGTCAATTCTGAACTCAACTTAAGGTTGGATTAATTTGAACTTGACTTCAATTAAATTCAACTTGACTGGAGTTCAATGGAACTTGACTTGGATTCATTTTAAGTAAAAAAGGTGCATATTGACGTATGATTTCGTTTGAGCATGTTTGCCCCTCATTCCTAATTTTGATAACGATAATTTCACTTGGTTAATTTGTCTTGTAAGTGCAATAGTTTAGAAATTAATGTTGCACAAAACGAGGTTAATCGAAAAAATTGACCGACCATTGAGGGGCTACGAGAGCGTCGCTTCCTGCCCCACACGGGGGCGTCAAAAATATTTTTAAGTACGTAAAACTGTTGTTTTCGCTACGAGAATTAATTTGGGACCAATTTCAAGGTTGTATGTCTTATAATTTAGAAATTACTCTATTTGTCCTATTTTTTTCATAGGTTCTTTCAAAGAATCTTAGATCTGATCTTAAAAATGGGCTAGCCGGTAATTTACGCAGAGGAAATTTATATATATGTTTTCATTTGAAAGTTCAGTGCTAGTGTGGGCTGAAAGCACACTAGCACTCAGTAATTTATATAATAATATTATGTAATAACTAGGTAATAAATATAAGTAACTAAAAAACATAATCCTCGTAACGCATACGTGTAAAGCACTCTCGTTAGGGCGCACTTGTATTGGAATATGAGCAAACCAACACAGGAACTGGTGATTGGAGGATTGAATGTTAAGAGTAGGTTGGACAGATTTAAATTATTTTGCGTCTAAGATTATGAGGTCGACATTCAGAATGATTTTTTTTTCGTTCTTAAGTATCGATTAGTTTACCAAAATAACGATCTCGAAGTGAATAACATGTTTTATCATAAGACAAATATAAAAAAAATCACAAAGTGCGCTGATAATACTGGCACAAAAGAGTTCACTCGCGATAGGGAAATGAGGATTGTTGTACAATGGAAACCATAACATTTGCACCATAGCTGGAACAGAGCGAAAAATTAACTACCGAAAATAGATTTGTGATAATAAACTCAACAGCGTGAGAAAACGGAAGTTGTCCGACACGACTAACAAGAGCATTTTATGAGGAAGATAGGGAAATAAAAATGAAAAATGGGAAGAAAACTGTGCACACTTGATCCAAAAGTGTTTTCGTATTTTGGACGCAGAAAAGCTAAGTATGTGACTCATTGTATCGCCAAAGTAATTAGATGAGTTCGTAATAGGCATAATCAAGTAGCGTATAGGTTCGGCCAAGAGAAGTAGAGAAAGCAAAATCAAAGGCAGAAACAAAGATAATGACTCTCGGATTATGGAACACAGCAATTGACTGACATTTAAAACAGTATTTCCTGGGTTTCGAAGAAAACGAAACGAGAGAGGTATAAAAAATATCAGAAAGAGGAGAGACCAATAAAAATGCAGTTGTTCAGTCCATAGCATGCGCCGTTTATGGGGGGTAGGAGAACCTTGCTCTCTGTCATCATCCCAGGAAAAGTATGAGAGCTTTATTATCCACTCACCGTTGAAAAATGAATTGATGTTTAAAATGAAACTCTTTAAAATTTTTAGGTGCAATAGTTTAGGAATAAATGTTGGCGGAAAATGCTTGTTTCTTGATGTGCGACGTTTAGTATAGCTCATTTTTGGCTAACATTGTTTCTAAGTATTGTAGTAGCGTTTTGTGATATAATTGTTTTTGAAAGATTGTATGATTTCATAAAATACTGGCACCTAATAAATGAGGCGTAATTCGTATACAAACATGTTTACGTAGCAGGATCTGAGGAACCGTAGACAACTGCAACTTTCCATTTTTAAGCATGGAATGAATCTACTTTGCTTTCTCAAATAAAGGCTGAGAGCGGCCCAAATTTTAGCCTCACTATTACGGCCAGCTGATTTCTGCTAGCTTGCCTATATAGTGGGGTTAGAAATAAAGCCTACTCACAACACGAGAAGAAAACTGGATTTTAAACATTTACAACGACGACCTTCGGAAAACGAGCGGCAGATATGAAGACGGACACGCGATCAACTCGTCTCGGATGTTGAAGGAAGGAAGAAATTTTAATTTCGTCGTCAATGACCAGTGCTATTTGAAGTTCGAAGGTGCGATAGTTTAGAAATTCGACTCAGCGGAAAATGAAACTTATTGGGCCGACTTCCGTGCCTACGTGCTGTACTCTCATTTATATGCAAGCAATCTGCGACTCCTGAATGAAGGACTTCAGTTAGTTGGAACTTGTGCGATATTTCAAATATTGAACCGTAAAGTAGTGATTCTCTAGGATAGTCTTCAATATTTAAAATATCATGCATTTGCTGATAATGAAGAAACAAGAAAATATTCACTGAAACATCGAAATATTAGAAACATGAAAATATTCACTGGATTCCAAAGTAAAACGTATGTGATAACGATGGATAGTCATGCAAAAAGTCATGCGCAGCGATGGGATTTGAACCCGTGACACCTTGACTTGACGTAAGGGAACTTGGTCATGCGAGCACCGAAAGTTGGTTTGGTAAGTTCTTTCTCATTTTTTAATGAACAGGCAGAGCACAACAGAGGTATTTATAATCACTTCCCTAAATGCACATGTTTCGGAAATTAATACAAAGTTCACAGTTGTATTTTCACTTGAACACTTTTGTAAGTATAGGTAGGCCTATGTGTAGAAGAGAACAAGAAAACTATCACTAGATGTACAAAACTATCAAGCTATAAAATTCTTTCAGTTCGAAAACCTCTATTGTATTTTATTGATGAACCATATTCAACAACTGAAGAACAGGTCAAGAAGGTAACCTGGGGATCAGGTATTGACGACAGTGCACCGGGTGTAACGTGTGATGTTGCTTGCAACTGAGTATGTATGCGAGAGGTCCCATAATTGTACAAACTTTCTGGATTAATGAACAAATTTGCAGTGTTCCCTTAAAAACAGGACAATCAAATTGCACCACTCGTCTTACAGGATATATTCAATGATATTGTGCATATGCATAAAGCACTTTGCATATTACACCTGTTATAGTGTATATGCGTAATCGCATATGTGATTTTGCATACGCACAAGATAATTTTTTGCATTGTATAAAACATTCTGCATATCTCTTCGAGTGCATATATGCAAGTTATGCAATTGCACAGCTCTACTTATAATATTGCCTCACAAAAGTCTACATGAGTAAGAAAAACATGAAAATGATCATTCTCAACTGAGAAAAAAATTTGTCACCTCCGGGATTCGAAGAGGCACGATGTTGGTTGAGTGTGCCTAGAAAGACATGGCTATGGACCAGCATTCGAACAGCACGTCATAACTTAGGTGAGCGCGGCATTTGCGAGCGCGAATTATCGGGCTAGGAGAAGGTGGGGAAACCTTGCTCTCTGTCATCCCTCAGGGAGCGTATGACAGTTTTATTATACACTCTCCGTTGCAGAATGAATTGATGTTTAAAATGAAACCAATTTCAAGTTTTTAGGTGCAATAGTTTAGGAATAAATGATGGCGGAAAATGATGTTAATCGAGAACACCGGCCGACCATTGCGAGCTTATGAAAACTTCCATCCATGCCTCGCCATAAAACGTTTGAGAGTTTTATTATACACTCTCCGTTGCAGAATGAATTGATGTTTAAAATGACACCAATTTCAAATTTTTAGGTGCAATAGTTTAGGAATAAATGATGGCGGAAAATGGGGTTAATCGAGAAAATCGGCCGACCATTGCGAGCGTATGAAAACTTCCATCCATGCCTCGCCAAGAAACGTTTGAGAGTTTTATTATACACTCTCCGTTGCAGAATGAATTGATGTTTAAAATGACACCAATTTCAAATTTTTAGGTGCAATAGTTTAGGAATAAATGATGGCGGAAAATGGGGTTAATCGAGAAAATCGGCCGACCATTGCGAGCGTATGAAAACTTCCATCCATGCCTCGCCAAGAAACGTTTGAGAGTTTTATTATACACTCTCCGTTGCAGAATGAATTGATGTTTAAAATGAAACCAATTTCAAATTTTTAGGTGCAATAGTTTAGGAATAAATGATGGCGGAAAATGGGGTTAATCGAGAAAATCGGCCGACCACTGAGGGGTCACGAGAGCCACGCTTCCTGCCGCCCACGGGGGCGTAAAAAATTATTTAAATACATAAAAATGTTGTACTCATCACGAGCATTAATTTGGTTTTAATTTCAAGATTCTACGTCTTATAGTTCAGAAATTACCCTATTTGTCAGGGTAACTCAGGAAGGATCTTAGATGGGTTCTCTAAAATGGCGCGCCGGTCTTGACTACTTCCCTATGAGGGATGAAAACCTCATCTCCAGAACAATTTTCTAAAGATATTTCTTCTAAGACACCATCGTCTAACTGCTCCTGCAAGATTTCATCGTATTGATCAAATAATCCCTTCTTATTGAGCCTATCTATTACTCTCAAAAGTACGGCATGTGCAATTGCAAAGTTGGAAGGGACGTCTTTGATTTCATCTTTCCACAACAGTTTCACATAATACTTGCCATCAATGAATTTAATATTTTCCCGAAACTGGTTAACAGCGGCAATATCGTCAGGAGAAAACTCTTCATGCTCTGAAATGCCTATCGTTTCTAATCGGAAGATATTTTCTAGATTACCCTCAACACTGCTGTCCTTTAGGACATCAACTATAGGGTCGGGACATTTAGGTTTAGGGTCGAGGATAAAATTTATACAAGCACTGTGCTCAGAATTAGTACCCAATAAACTCTTGTACATACTGCGAGCCTGCTCACGCGATAAGAAGTTTTCCACACTACCGAACGGAACCACCTTCGTTCCTATCGAGATCGCAACGCCATTTAAACAAGAAATTACCTTGAAGGGAGCCACGTAGGGTAGCATATCAACCCCTAGTATGCCATCAATATGCACAACTGACTCTTGAACCTGGCCGTCACCCAATCCCGCATCGGCCAAATCAAAGTCCCTCAAATTCTCTAAAGCTTGATCTAGGAAAGGTACAGAAAATGACATTTCAAAATCATCGTCGACAAGTATAGGCAGCTGCCAATTCCTATCACAGAGGGTTAGCTGAAGGCTCACCTCCGAAAAGTATTTTACACCTTGATCAAGAAAAGTTTTCACGGTATAAGGAGTCTTCCTACGATCACTTGGAAAGTTAATACGTCCAAGCATTTTACTTGAGATATAAGATCTCTGAGACCCAGTGTCTATGAGCATACGGGCAAAAGATGTAAATTTACCCTTTGTGACAGGAACTGAAATAGTAGGCAAAATGTAAACAGAATTTCTATCAAGGGATGCATGTAAGCACACGTTAGATTGTATTGCAGGTTCAACAAATTTCTCGCACATGGCAGAAATATGAATTCGACGCTTGCAAAATCTACACGGGTAGTTCAGAGTATTATGACAATTTGTCTGTTCATGTTTGGAACTGGTGCAATTAGTACACAATTTCAATTCCACACATCTATCCACTCTAGCCCTATGAGATGGATAAGCTGAACAGTTCAACATGCTATGGTTAGCGCTACTGCAAAATTTACAGGAGCGTTTCTCCGCTGATGTTACAGAAGGGTTGGTGAATACAGATTTAGGCTTCTGACCCTCTTTCCGAGCATCTCTACCAAAAACCCTCCGACCTACGGGGGACTGCTCCAACTGCACTAAATTCAGATCCAGCTTTATCAGCACGAACCTTCAAAGTCAATATCTCAATAACACTGGCATAGTTTTCAAACAGTTGATACAAGGTGGGGTAGCTCGTGCCTAGTTTTCTAGCTAGCTCGTGCTTAAAGTTAACTGGTAATTTAGAGAATGTCAAGGAACTAACAATAGTTAATGCAGCGTTCTCGCCAAGAACGTCACACCCGAAAAGCTTCAGGTCTGCTATTATACTCCTCACGGTGGTTACGTAAATGCGAGTTTCATGGTAGGTAATATCATACTTGCATTTCAAATCTAGCAACTTTTTAATTAGCTGGTCAATTAAAGAATCTTTGTTCAAGAATTCCTGCTCTAGCAATTTCAACGCTAAATCGTAGTTGTCATCTATCAAGGTTAAATGCTCAACGAGCTTCAAAGCGTAGCCCCTAAGGCAACTCTTCAAATACGTCAGCTTCGCGGCAGGTGAAAGTCCACTACGACAATCTAAAATACTGCGAAACTTCGTTATAAAGGAGTGAAACTTTAGCACAGATGTTCCTTCTCCACTAACGGAGTCTAAACTTACTTGAGGTAATTTAATATCTTTGCCAGCGGCAGCCTCTACACGCTCAGGCAACTTGCTTGGCTCCACTAGCAATTTCAATCTTAAATTCACTTCGGTGGAATATGAAGCTTGACCGTCCATTTCCTGATTGACTTTATCTTGATCATCTTTTGACTCACCGGCAAGAAGATGATTGGTGACTTCTTCATCGATGCCGGCAATGGTCTGCATGAGCGTCTGGACCTGCGATTGACACACCTCTATCAGAGCTGCGGAACAGTCTTCCCGCTCCGCATCCGCAAGCATTGACGTCACCTTCCGCTTCAGAGCAGCGCGCTTACGCACAAGCCTCTCCATACCGGAAAGTCAAAAATTAGACAGAACAAAGTGCGCAATATAGTAATAAATGGGGGAGGAGAGGGTCGACTGCTGAAAATAGACGCAAGGTTAAAGTCTCGCCCAACTGCAGATAAATTAGAGAGGCAGCATCGACGAATGCTATTCTGTTGAGTAACCTAAATTGAGCAGATCGCCCCAAATTGGAACGATGATCAACAATCAATCAGCTTAGTATATAATTATGTAAGGAATTTTTCCGTGGCAACCTTACACAATAGTAGTAAAGGTAATAATAAGGATTTTAACGCTTATCCAGCGAAGCATTTACTTTTTATTCGACATTGTAGTTCTTTTGTTAAACTAAATGTAATTTTAAGTTGAACAAGAACAATTATTGTTAGAAGTTAATTTTAAATGAACGCAATTCAACAAGAACAAAAAACGCAATGAGAGCGACGACGAGACATAGCAGGATGGCAGCAGCTCGCATAACCAAGGTAGTGCAGAGCCGGCAACTTGAGGTCTCTGAACAGGGCCACAGGAGTTCAGGTACGAGCCCGCTACTATCAGAGCAGAAAGGTCAACAGTAGAAACTGCATCAATGGCCGCAGCGGTAGAGACTGGTGCAGTAGCAGTAGTACACGCGGCAGCAGTAGCAGTAGTACACGCGGCAGCAGTAGCAGTAGTACACGCGGCAGCAGTAGCAGTAGTACACGCGGCAGCAGTAGCAGTAGTACACGCGGCAGCAGTAGCATTAGTACACGCGGCAGCAGCTTGACCAGTGGAATGATGTAGGAGATACTGTTGAAGAGTTAATCCGTTAATTGGCGCCTAGGTAGCAAATCGTGGGTTAAATAGTGTGAAACGATTAGAGCAATATTTGAGCACGACTTCACAAAACTAGGGCACAACTCACTCAAGCTGATTGATTCAGCCCAGTGGGCCTAGGAACGCCACTTTTAGTGAAATTTGAAACCCTATCAAAGATGAGGGGATAGTGGTAGTCAGGCTCACCGTAAGGACAGGAAGAACAGTTGAAGGTTCGTCTGCTTAGGAAAAAGTTAGAGAGAAAGAAACCTAATCCTCCACTCTAACCCTACTACACCCCAAACAAACTATGCTACATTCACCGATGGAGGATGTTCCCCAGACGTACTAAGGTGAGCCTGCAGTGAATAATTAAACGTGAACCCTGACAATCAAAGAAATAACTTAAACAGGTCACAGGCACACCAACATAACGATAGTTGAAGTTAGATTTTAGGAAGATGAAGGAACCTCAGCCACTGCCACTTGCTGCACTAAGAACACCGCGCCGCCTCCCTAACATGGGGCTGCCGTAACCTCAGTCCTGCTCTACCAGGGTGTCGATCGCATCTGTCTCATGTTAGAAACATGCTACCGAAGTAGCGTCTGAACCGCGCGCGGGACAAATGACGGCGCAGATGCGCCGTCAAACTAAATTTCTTATAATCTTTCCATTTCATTCAGTTGTGTGTGTTGGTGTCTGGACTCTATAGGTTCTGTGTGCAACAATGAGGAAGAGTAGATCTTTGTGAATTAACTATATTGATCTTTTCAATATTTTACGCGTCAGTTAATACAAATGATGTTTCGAAGAATTACTAAATTAGGCGCTACGATATTAACTTTTGTGCTTGACAGCATTGGAGTATATTTTTTTAGTTCAAACGTCAAAAATGAACGGCTGTAGAAGTCAGTATTTCATGCTTCCGGCCTATTCTCTAATTTTCTGACATCTATTTCTCACCGGAAACTGCACAATGTTTCAAATACCTGAAATTCAATTTTGTGAGTGAGTGTTTTTAATTTTATACGAATTTCTACCTCTTTCCAACAAAATCTCTTTAATATTCTTATAACCACAGCTGTTATTTAAATGAAGAGTAACTTATGCCCTATGAGATTATTTGTCATAGTCCGGGAAACCCTAGTTTCACGATATATTTTTTTGAATTCCCATATGAAATTTAACTGGCATTTTTTTTATTTCCCTGCAAACTTCTGTTCAGCATTAATTAAAGTCAGAAAGAGCTGTTCTTGAAGCATTCTCTGAGAATACTTGTAACTTAGAGATGTTACTCTGAAAGTTGAATTTGCATTGTTAATGTTTTCGAAATATTTTCATTCTGAAATTAACTTCGTTCAATGCTGATACTTTATGGTTTTTATTATGCTATAGCAATAACTACTCCTCTAGTTTTCTTTCAAAAATTTTGGGTCAAATCATGTCTCTTTCAATTGATAGGTTTTTTCATCTATGCTCAATGAGCATATTATTTCCACAATGTATGCGACCAATTTATCAGCATTCTCTGATCCAATTTCCACACGTTGTTTTTCACAATGAAACTGTAATGAACTCAGCTTGTACCTACCATTCATTTATTCAATTTTATTTTCTTCATGTGGTGGATTTAAATAACTAAAAGGTGTGAACGATTTAACTAAACAATTTGATTTGTCCACAGGACGTAGCCACAGCCCAACGGAGCCACCAGCACCTCGTGCCGCCGATGTGCTTCCGCGAGCTGCGGAGAGCCCTGGGCACCGCCGTCTCGCGTCCGTCCCTGCGTCAGGTGGGAGCCCTGGTGTCCGTGCTGACCGTTGTTTTGAAGGGCGCTGGTCGTGTTTATGATGGCTTCACCCCGACTGCTCCTTATCCTCTCGTGCCATCGATGAAGTGGTACGTTTTGGACGTGGTGGAAGGCATCAATCTCGTCTTGGAGCGCATCACCTCGACGCAACTCTATGACGGCAACGCCATCGCTCACCTGAGGGACATCGCCCGCTTTTGTTTCCTATACAACGTGCTGCTCTTCGACCCTGTGTATGAGGAGATGCGCTCCGTCGTGGCTAATGATCCTCAGGGTAGGACCGCCTTCTAAAGTGCCGTCCACATGCAGAATCTGGTCGCCAGCTTGGTCTTCCCCTTGTTTTTGTAGGGGGCTTTTGCTACCAGCCCCCTCCAGCTCCCCATCACGCCCTGCTCTACGGTGGAGGAGATGCTGGGCTGCGGGATCCTGAAGACCTGCGCAGTTTGCCAGGACGCCATTCAGGACGACGACGAGTTCTGCTTGCTATCGAGCTGTCGCCATCTCCTATGCGACCGCTGCGCCCCCGCTCGCCTCAGGCCGCAGTGAGTTCAATTTGCTAACGTTTATTATTTTATTGTTGACTTCCTGCTGGGAACTTGGGAACCGGGTGTTCCATGCAACCAATTCTTATTGTGGCAATCAATGACTATGGTAGATTTTATTTTATGTAGTTTTGTCGGTTTTTTAGAGGGTTCACGATAATTTAAGTTCATTTAAAAATATTTTTGTTAATTTTTTTATAGCGTATGAAATGTGATATCAGACTGCTAGAAACACAATAGTTTGTATCAGTCCTAAAGAACATTGGCCGTTATTTTAGGTGCACACTGATTTAAAATTCATAAATTACAGAATTTATAAAGGCAAATATTCCCAATGATGATAAGCATGACAAATGAGAACATACGAAATAATGGAATGTTTTTGGTTTGAGCGCCTCCTATGATATTTTTGTTGATGAATAATTATGTTCTTAAATTTCACTGAGTGATAAATACCAAGCTCAATGCTTATTTATTTATTTTATTTGTTTGGTTTCCAACTTAAATAGTTTCAATGTTTATATTTATCGGTGGATGGTGGCTACCTCTCCCATACTTTTCAATAAACACAGCAGTAACATTTATTTTGTAATGGTTTTTGAGTATTCGTCACTTGAGCTGTTTATCCAAACTTCATCTAACAACACACAGCAATTATCTTGAATATAAAAATCCAATATACCCTGCGTGAGTTGTAAAAAAATTTGTAAACTTAATACTGTTTGACATATGTACTCAATTTGATTTATGCAAGATTCATACAGAAAACAGCAACGCAGCATATTAACTGATGACAAGTTATGAAATTACTTATGGTGGAACTAGAGTTTTGTGTGACTCGTGTATTTATAGATATCTATAACATTCGACTTTCAAATCCAGCCTCCACAAAGTGATTGTAAATAATAACTTCGCAATGCTTCTTGTTGCAGTTGCACGTGTTCGGTGTGCGGTGCCGGCGCCAGCTTCTGGATGACCAAGTCTCTGCTGGTTGAGTACCAGAGGCACCTGGAGGCCGGTCACTCTGCGCCGCAGCTCGACGAGGACTTCGGACCCCAGACTTCGGGCTGCCTCAAGTATCTCTTCGGGTTGTACTAACCCCTGAACCCGAACTATAGATGCCCTATGACCTTCCTCTGATGATGATCGTGGTCATTAACGCCTAATGACGACAGGCACAGCCATTTGAGTTGTGCTGTATTAAATTACAAAGTAAACTGTGTACTCCTGCGTTGTCTGCTTCATGTCAGAGCCTAGACCGATGACGCTATTTTAACGACGAACCAAATAATTTGATGACCCAAGCAATATATTGCTGTGATAAGTATGTCAAATATATTTATATAGATATTTATTCGAAATGTTTACTACTTACCCATCCTTTTTCATCATTTGTTGGAATAACACATACGCCTTGAAATTTCAAATTCTAGTTGCCGAACTAAAATGTCAGATTTACCTGATGCAGGAAACGTTATACAGCATCTTTCACAAGTGTTTCTTTGTCGTTCCTGGCTAAACTAAGAAAAAGTTCGCGGTGTTAGTATCCCTCAATCTGTTATTCAATAATAGTCCTAGTAGCGTTATTGTGTATTTTAGTGTCTGCCAGTATTGCGGGTTTTGTTCGAAAATGTTATTGACCAATTTGATGTTGATAAAATCGCGTGAGAGGACTGGATGATGATTTGGTTATTTTTGCTACGCGTTATTTATGCGAATTGATGTAAATCTTTGAATGAAAAGTACATCATTGCATGTAAGGAACTATAAGCAAAGAAATATGAAAACATGTTCAAATCAAATATACCTTAGGTTAATCGAGGGACATTTTCGCTATATCGTTCACAAATCATTTTTATTCAGTAACTATTACCTCACTTATTTGGTCAATGATAATCAATTTCCAATTAAAATGCTTTGTTATTACACTGAATGCTTTGAAAATCCGTGTGAGATGTACACAACGCATCGGAATGAGCTAAATCACTGGAATGTAATACGGAGGTGCGGCGTGGAGTCTAATGTTAAATTGTTGCCATTATTATTAATTGCGATTAACAGTCTGTTTGAACAAAACTCATAGTATTGGGTGAGGCCAATTTGAGATAACAATGCGAAAAATTTTTGAGGCTCACTGATTTCAGAAATGCTGATTTGTTAGAGAGAAATTGTGATCATTGTTTTGAGGTACATGGAATTTATTCTTTCAAACAAAAGACTCCACATTCTTTCATCGGTAAAACATCTATGCATGTATCATCGACCTAAAAATGAAATTTCGTCCGTAGTTTCCTAAGTTTTGGCATAATTCGAATTGTCATTTCCTCAATATTACACATCGAGAGAAGATGTTGTAAAATATGAAGCTTTAAATAGCGTTGACAGAGCATGAAGAATAATCGTTATTGTCTCGACCTATACAGTCTTACGGAGATGGTAAAACAACGTTCTATTGATATCATCAATCAACGAATAGTCACAATGCTATGAAATGTTATGACAAATCTAATCACTCGATTGAGTAATAGTTGATTCCATTCATGAGATGTTCGTGCCGATTTTGAATATAAACACTCATGGTTTCATTTGTTTGCAGCATTTTTCAAGTTACCCGACGAAGGATGTGAAATCATTGAGCGTGTGATGCTGCTTCGTCCTCACATGCGCTGCTACATGCACAGCTGGTCTCATGAAGCAGGCTCCTCGTGCTAATATGCATTCAGAAATTGAACCAACTTGAATTGAGGTGCAATTCGAAAATAATATCACTGCTGTCGAAGTGAATTTGTCCTGTGGAGACAGAGAATGAAGCTGGGGTTGATTGTAGTAGTTGCAACTGCATCTGATTATTGTTCTGAATTATTTATTGTATGCGATATTTTCTCAATGACACGTAACCCGTGGTCGCTTGGGCGACCCTGTGATACAACCGTCACTCTATGAGAGATTGAGTTTTTCTGCATTTGTGCGAATATTTGTCTCGTTCTCCACTGGACAAATTCACTTCAAAAGCAGTGATGCTATTTTCGGATTGCGGTTTTAAGTCGAGTTGGTTCAATTTCTGAATGCATATCAGCACGAAGAACCTGCTTCATGAGACTAGCTGTGCATGTAGCAGCGCATGTTAGGACGCAAGCAGCATCACTCGCTCAATGATTTCACATTCGTCGTCGGGCAACTTGATAAATGCTGCAAACGAAGGAAACCATAAGTTTCTATATTGAAAATCGGCAAGAACATCTCAAGAATGTGATCAACTATTACTCAATCGAGTGATTAGATTTGTCATAACGTTTCATAGCGTTGTGACCATTCGTTGATTGCGGATATCAATGGAACGTTGTTTTACCATCTCTGTAAGACTGTATAGGTCGAGTCAATAACTTTCATCCTTCAAGCTCTGTCAACGCTATTTAAAGCTTCATATTTTGCAACATCTTCTCTCGATGTGTAATATTGAGGAAATAACAATTCGAATTATGCCAAAACTTAGAAAACTACGGACGAAATTTTATTTGTAGTTCGATGATACATGTGTGAACGACGAAAACTGTCGTTCGTTTTAATATACATTTCTTTGAATAAGAATCCCTCATTGAACCTGTGCGCTCCAGTGTACCCATGCGCGTGTCGTCCTGCTTGCGACTTTTTAAAGTACAGTCGGCAGTAGAGTATATAGGGCGTGGCTTGGCGTGTCATCGGCAGTCGTCAACGTCCTGCTTTCTTGTGCGGACGATACTCTAGCCGCTCTGCCTCAGACCTAAGCCTTGTTTACTTGTTGCTTGTGACTAAGCCTGACGTTGTGTTGTCATATATCGAGCCTGGTTTGCCGATCACCGAGAAATTCCTTATATGTGTTTTATTTAAAAACTTTATTCGTCTTGCCATCGTGGCAATTTTATATGTGCAAATCTTGAATAAACATAAATTTTTAGAATCTTTCCTTCACCACGTTTAACTGAACACTCGCGTGAACTTTTGAAAATCTGTGGCCAGGAGAGCTAACTTTTCCTATCGACCTGCGGCTTTGTTAACCTAGTTCCGTTGCTTGTGCCATCTGAAAAAACTAAGAGCAAGAACTGAGCAGCGTTGCTGTAGCTGGTGTGTAACTGAAAAAGCTTCAGCAGCTGCAGTCTGTTGGTTACAGAGGCGCGGTGACACATGCATAGATGTTTTATCAATGAAAGAATGTGGAGTCTTTTGTTTGAAAGAATAAATTCCACGTACCTCAAAACAATGATCGCACACCCAAATTTCTCTCTAAGAATTCAGCATTTCTGAATCGGTGAGCCTCCAAAATTTTTTTCGAATTATCTCGAATTGGCTTTACCAAATACTATTGAAGCTGAATTTTGTAACGCTATGTGAGTCGGATTGAGTTTTGTTCAGAACAGACTGTTGA
Source organism: Morinoia aosen (assembly GCA_030386875.1). Lineage (NCBI taxonomy): Eukaryota > Metazoa > Arthropoda > Malacostraca > Amphipoda > Talitridae > Morinoia > Morinoia aosen. The sequence continues at coordinate 26,881,202 of CM059568.1, forward strand.
TTGCAATTAATGATAATGGCGATAAAAACATTTGACTCAACGTCGCACCTCCGTATTACATTCCAGCGATTTAGCTCATTCCAATGCGCTGTGTACATCTCACACGGATTTTCAAAGCATTCAGTGTAATAACAAAGCATTATAATTGGAAATTGATTATCATTGACTAAATAAGTGAAGTAATAGTTACTGAATAAAAATGATTTGTGAAAGATATAGCGAAAATGTCCCTCGATTAAATTGAGATATATTTGATTTGAACATGTTTCATATTTCTTTGCTTATAGTTCCTTACATGCAATGATGTACTTTTCATTCAAAGATTTACATAAAGTCGCATAAATAACGCGCAGCAAAAATAACCAAATCATTATCCAGTAATCGTACGCGATTTGATCAACATCAAATTGGTCAATAAAATTTACGAACAGCACCCGCAATACTGGCAGACACTAAAATACCAAGTAACCCTACTAGGACTGTTATTGAATAACAAATTGAGGGAGACCAACACCGCGAACTTTTTCTTAGTTTAGCCAGGAACGACAAAACAACTCTTTTGAAAGATGCTGTATAACGTTTCCTACATCAGGCAAATCTAACATTTTAGTTTGAAAACTAGAATTCGAAATTTTAAGGCTTATGTGTTATTCCAACAAATAATGAAAAAAATGGGTAAGTAGCAAACACTTCGAATGAATATCTATATAAATATATTTAGCATTTTTATCACAGCAATATATTGCTTGGGTAAACAAATTATTTGGTTCGTCGTTAAAATAGCGTCATCGGTCTAGTCTCTGACACGAAGCAGACAACGCAGGAGTACACAGTTTACTTCGTAATTCAATACAGCACAACTCAAACGGTTCTGCCTGTCGTCATTAGGCGTTAAAGGCCACGATCATCATCAGAGAAAGGTCAAAGGGCATTCATACTTCGGGTTCAGGGGTTAGTGCAACCCGAAGAGATACTTGAGGCAGCCTGAAGTCTGGGGTCCGAAGTCCTCGTCGAGCTGTGGCGCAGAGTGGCCGGCCTTCAGGAGTCTCTGGTACTCCACCAGCAGAGACTTGGTCATCCAGAAGCTGGCGCCGGCACCGCACACCGGACACGGGCAACTGCGACAAGAAGCATTGCGAAGTTATTATTTACAATCACTTTGTGGAGGCTGGATTTGAAAGTCGAATGTTATAGATATCTATAAATATTTACATGAGTCACACAAAACTCTAGTTCCACCATAAGTAATTTCATAACTTGTCATGAGTTAATGTGCTGCGTTGCATTGTTTGTGTATGAATCTTGCCTGAATTAAATTGAGTACATATGTCAAACAGTATTAAGTTGACAATTTTTTTCAACTCACCCTGGGTAGATTTGATTCTTATATTCAAGACAATTGCTATATTTTGTTAGGTGAAGTTTGCGTTAACAGCTCATGTGACGAATACTCAGAAACCACCACAAAATGAATGTTACTGTTGTGTTTATCGAAAAGTATGGGAGAGGTAGACACTATCCACCGATAAATATAAACATTGAAATTATTTGAGTTGGAAACCAAAAATAAAATGAATAAATAAGCAATAAGCTTGGTATTATATCACTCAGTGAAATTCAAGAAATAAATTAATCATAAAAAAAAATCACATGAGGCGCTTAAGGGCACGGTTCGGGTCTCTTTCTGGATTATGGTCATTTTTCGGTTTATATACTCATCTTATAGATATTTTTCTTGCGCATCCAACGATATAATTGGCTTTCAAGTACGTCAATTGGTTAGTCTTCTGGACGGGGTAAAAGACGCTCACTAGTCTGACCTTGGGGTGCACCAATGGATGGGTGACCTCCCTCTTCTCCCCCATTACGAGCCAGTATTGAGTGTTTCTCTACGGGAATAGCATGAGAGTTCATTCATGGCCTGACTTGAAACGCTTTTGTACTCAAACGAAATATTCTATTTCTCAGTGATGATTTATGATGGTGTAATTGAGTGTTTGTTTTGAGTCCAGCTGCTGAGTCATCAGCTAATTAGCTGGCTATGTAAACATATACGCCTCGCAGAGTTTTAAAGCAACAGGAATGACAATTATATCAATCGAAAGGGCTTAAAAAGAGCTACGAAGCAATACAGGTAATTGAAAAAAAAAATTAGCCAGCTTTGAAAAAAAATGGTAAAAAAACCTGTTCTGAAACTTGTATTTATTGACTTTTGATATGGATCTTTTCCCACTGCTTTGAAGGAACATAAGAAAGTACAGAATCGCTAATAAGACTCAATTTAAAAACTAGTACGGAACGAAAATTTTTTTTTTTTAAATGGTGTTTCTGCAAACTCACTTTTTGATTTTCGAAAACCTACTCCCACAATTTTGAAGGTACAGAGATGGCGAGCATACCAATCAATAGCGCGTGAAACAGAAAATAGATCCGGGGCAAAAGTTTTCTTAATTTCAATTCACCTTAAAAATTAGAAGCAAATTATTCAAAAAAGTGGAAAAAAGGACAATTTTAGGGAAAAAAGTTCTCAAACTCAAAAAAATCAAATAATCGAAAAACTTTTGCACCGGATCTCTGGACAAGACAATTTGCTATCTATAAAATATTTCTCAATTCTCTGAGTTCAAAATTGTAGGAGTAGGATTTTCCGCAACACATGTTTTTTCATGTTCTTTTGAAAATAATCCTTTTCGTGTTTGGTTACGAAAAATACGCACAAATAAAAAAATTTTCATAACAATTTACACCTACGGTACATATCTCAGAAAAATCCACCGAGAACTTACAGACTTTTTTTTACCCCGAACCGTCCCCTTAAACCAAGAACATTCAATTATTTCGTATGCCCTCATTTATCATGCTTATCATCATTGAAAATATTTGCTTTATATATTCCGTAATTTATGACTTTTAAATCAGTGTGCACTTAAAATGATGCTCAATGTTCTTTATGACTGAAACAAGCTAGTGTGTTTCTAGCAGTCTGATATCGCATTTCATACGCAATAAAAAAATTACCAGAAATATTTTTCAATGAACATAAATCATCGTGAATCCTCTAAAAAACCCACAAAACTACATAAAATAAAATCTACCATAGTCATTGATTGCCACAATAAGAAATGATTGCATGGAACCCCCGGTTCCTACGTTCCCTGCAGGAAGTCAACACTTAAATTATAAACGTTAGCAAATTGAACTCACTGCGGCCTGAGGCGAGCGGGGGCGCAGCGGTCGCAGAGGAGATGGCGACAGCTTGAAAGCACGCAGAACTCGTCGTCGTCCTGAATGGCGTCCTGGCAAACTGCGCAGGTCTTCAGGATCCCGCAGCCCAGCATCTCCTCCACCGTAGAGCAGGGCGTGATGGGGAGCTGGAGGGGGCTGGTAGCAAAAGCCCCTACAAAAACAAGGGGAAGACCAAGCTGGCGACCAGATTCTGCATGTGGACGGCACTTTAGAAGGCGGTCCTGCACTGAGGATCGTCAGCCACGACGGAGCGCATCTCCTCATACACAGGGTCGAAGAGCAGCACGCTGTACTGGAAACAAAAGCGGGCGAGGTCCATCAGGTGAGCGATGGCGTTGCCGTCATAAAGTTGCGGAGAGGTGATGCGCTCCAAGACGAGATTGATGCCTTCCACCACGTCCAAAACGTACCACTTCATCGATGGCACTAGAGGATAAGGAGCAGTCGGGGTGTAGCCATCATAAATACCATCAGCGCCCTCCAAAACAACGGTCAGCACGGATACCAGGGCTCCCACCTGACGCAGGGACGGACGTGAGAGGGCGGTGCCCAGGACTCTCCACAGCTCGCAAAAGCACATCGGCGACACGAGGTGCTGGTGGCTCCTTTGGGCTGTGGCTACGTCCTGTGGTAACGAAAATATTATTATTGCGGGGCAACGAAAATGTAAGCCAATTAGATAAATTTATTTTTATTATCAATGCCTAATATGTGGCTCTTTATATATAACAATTCGCTGTAGGAGAATAAATGAATCATAAAAAATTAAGCTAAATAGGCGTAATGTGCGGCGCAGGTTTAACCCGTCCGATGCGCGAGAGGCCAGCCGAAAACCGACTGTGTCGCGGTGCTCTCGCACGTCCCCGTCTTATTTCGTTAGTGAAGGACACGTGCATTGCTGGAATAAAGAGAAGATATTCGAAGGTTAAAGATCTATCATTTTGAAGTATCATTTAGAAGTATCATTCAGAAGTATCATTTAGAAGTATCATTTAGAAGTATCACTCAGAAGTATCACTAGGAAGTATCATTTAGAAGTATCATTTTGAAGTTTCATTTAGAAAGAAAGATTGAAATAAATTCAAAGGTATTATTTAAGAATGAATAGACTTTACAATCATCGGATTTTGAATAGCTTTGCATGAATGTAATAAAAAAATTTCAGCAATAATTCGTTAATTAATGTCCTTCAATAAATTAGACCAGGTTGCGAATGTATATTCAAGAAGTTCAAAACTACAGTCAGTCGCTGAATATTCCCGACACGAGAATATCTCTGGCTTACGTAGTTGGATATGAAGGTGAAGTGTAAAGACGCTGATGAGGCGGTGGGGAGAACGAAGGCCGACATAGCCATGCCCCGGGGAGGCAGTGGAGAGACTTAGCCGCTCATGATAGCAGTTCCGTCACCTCGCACACAAACATGGGCACCAGCGAGGGCGAACAGGGAGAGGGGCTGTCCACGGCACAGTTCTGCGGAGATATCTGGCAGGCTCTCCAACGTTATCAGTCTGTCTAACCACGCTTCAACCTTCTAAAGTCACCTCTAAATTTTCATTTTTTGACTCTTCCAAGAAGAAGTTGGGAAGGCAGTCAGAGACAATTGTCGAACTCTCAGCGACCGCAGAAAGATTAAATCAATAATAAGTATAAAGATGAATTCCGATATTTACATTTGTTGGTAAGTAATTTAAACCAAAAAAATAGAGCCTTCAAAATCCGATTTATTATACATGTGGACAAATAAAATTGTTTAGTTAAATCGTTCACACCTTTTAGTTAGTTAAATCCTCCACATGAAGAAAATAAAATAAATAAATGAATGGTAGGTACAAACTGAATTCATTACAATTTCATTGTAAAAAACGTGTGGAAATTGGATCGGAGAATGCTGATAAATTGGTGGCATGTGTTGTGCAAATAATATGCTCATTGAGCATAAATGCAAAAATTTAAAAATTGAAGGAGACATGATTTGACACAAAATTTTTGAAAGGAAACTAAAAAAGTAGTGATTGCTACAGCATAATAAAAACAATAAAGTATCAGCATTGAACGAAGTTAATTTCGGAATGATTATATTTCCAAAACATTAATAATGCAAATTCAACATTCAGAGTAACATCTTACTTCAAGAACAGCTCTTTCTGACTTTTCAGAAAAATTGCAGGGAAATCAAAAGAACTCGAGTTAAATTTCATATGGGAATTCAAAAAAATATATCGTGAAACTAGGGTTTCCCAGACTATGACAAATAATCTCATAGGGCATAAGTTACTCATAAATTCACTAACAGCAGTGATCAAAAGAATATTAAAAAGTTTTTCTTGGAAAGAGGTGGAAATTTGTATAAAATTAAAAAACTAACTCACAAAATTTAATTTCAGGTATTTGAAACATTGTGCAGTTTCCGGTGAGAAACAGATGTCAGAAAATTAGAGAATAAGCCGGAAGCATGAAATACTGACTTCTACAGCCGTTCATTTTTGACGTTTGACATCCAAAAAAATACTCCAATGCTGTCAAGCACAAAAGTTAATATCGTAGCGCTTAATTCACTAATACTTTCAAACATCATATGTATTAAATGACGCGTAAAATATTGAAAAGATCAATATAGTGAATTCACAAAGATCTACTCTTCCCCATTGTTGCACACAGAACCTATACAGTGCTTACACCAACACACACAACTGAATGAAATGGAAAGATCGGGAGCTATGAAAGTTCGAATTGATTTTAATGAATGAATTTACCAGTCAATTTGTCAATTACTTTGATGAGTCATCAGAAATAATATTATGTTTCCCATAAACAATAAGTAATCACGGAAATTTTTTAGGAATCGCTCAATTGAGCATTTAATTAGTGTTATTAGAAAAGTGGACATGTTTATTGTTGAATTTGGCATTGTGACGTGGGGACCGTCAAGTGGAAGATTTATCAAAAATTTTCTAAGTTCTATCATGAACATAGGCCACATCAGTAACGCAAATGCAATCAATTTTTAATAAATAACAACCACGTGGTAGCCACTTTTGCTATTATATTTCCTTGCACGAAAATATGAAAAATTCACTCTATAAAAATTTCACTTCTTTGGCAGGTTCTCTTTCCGATACTAGTATTACTACCTTTGCAGTTATTCTACTTCAAAGCATAATATCGCTGCGTATCATGAACACTGCTGTTAATTTAAATTACATGTTGAAATGCTAAATGAGTAATTTTATCTTCTAAAATGAAGAACAATCGTCAACAACTGATGGGTGCACTCACCATACTCAGGTAGGCCTCCTCATCTTCACGCGATACAACATCCAATATGGAATAGTCCACTTCACGGATGAACTCCCAAATCTTCTGCCGGTTCACAGCAAACCAGCCGGCAGCGGAAGAAGCAGGCTGCTCCATCACTCTATGTGCGGCTGTTGGTCCTTTCACTCGCGGGGGTTACTTGCAATAAGTTTGCACAGGTGATCCTCAACACTGGGTATGGGTTTCTAGTCACAAAACTTTCGAACCAGCAAAAACTGTTCTTTTCGCAAAGCGCTGATCACTGTAGAACACCTGTGTTTTGTAAAGGCCCTGATACACTCAGTAACTATCACGGTGATAACCGCCAGCACGCCTCTCAATGTGCCTCCTATCCCTGCACACCAGCCAGTTGGCAGAGTCCCCACCGAGCTTTCAGCGATCCGTGCATGTGTGGATAAAGGCCCGTTCACACTATCAATCTTTCGCCAAAGTTCGTGTTTTAGTCCGCGAACACGAACACAGATAAAATGTTCGCAGATATCGGTGTGTTTGTGTTTTCCGTCGTGATGGAAAACACGAACACGAACTTTCGGTCAAACAACGAACACTCGCTAGTTTATGTATTGTGGAAGGTGGTTCTGCGAGTGAATTACTTGGTTTCTATGTATTTTTTCTTCTATTTTATCGATTTATTTATGTTTTTGTTGCAAATTATTTTAATTGTACGGAGGCGAGGACATTTATTTACCAAAATGAACCACGTAACGTTGTTATTTCATTTTATTCAGATATGGCTGAATATGTGTGTAGGTTTAGATTTAATTGATGTGAATTTAATGAAATAAAAATTGCCGGAACTGAAGCTGAATATGCATAAAATTATCAAAGGTTAGCTATTTTGACATCCAAATAAAATTTTGGATATTTTTCAGTAGTATGTCGAAAGTCGTAACTACTAATTTGCTGCTGATGAAATTGGCACAAAAATTCATTTGCAAAATCTGTGACAACTATTCATTGTATTTCTTTATAACATTTTTTGGTTAAAATAGAATACTGTATTTCCCTTATAGCCTGATACTGATATTAGAATCAAGTCCCTAAATTAGAAATTGTATTATAAAAAAATCGTCTGGGAGAAATATATACTCTTTTGCTAACTTTAACGTATAATTTGTAGTTTAAAAAAGCATAATCACCACCGATTTCAAAGATTGACCTGCACTGTTGAACCATTGATTTGGAAAAAAGCACGAGCTGTGTGTAGTCATTTACGTATTTGTTCAGAATTTGAATATTTTGTTTATGGAAAAGCATTGGGAAACTCTTATTATCTATGTGTCTCTTTGAATTTTAGAAACTGCTTTATGAGACTTGTTAGGCTTTTGAAACTTTTAACTTCTTTACCTCGTGGATCCAAAAGTGAATTGCTTTAAATTAAGCTTGTTCTACAACTTTGGTAACAGCTAATCCTATTTAAATCTGGCTTAAAATCTCTTGCTTTGGGTAATGTCTTGTTTTCATTTGTTATATCATGAATGTGGCCCTATTGGAAGTGGGATAAATCATCTGTTCTAAACTATCATGTCTCAAACTGAATTCAAAAGATTTCCGTTATATATCTAGAAAAGTAAATTCATCCAACATACCATTCTTAAAGGTAAAGTGTGTGCTGTAGTAGAAGCATCAATTATCATTACATTGAATTGATGTATGTTTGTGTATACTTTGCTGTAACAGTGATAATATTTTACAACATTTAAAGATTACCATTATTTATATCCAAAAGTCGATACATTATTGTTACCAGAAGTATTTGAACAATTTAAACTAACATGTATAAAAACTTATTCTCTAGATCCAGCACATTATTTTACAACTCCAGGATTGTCTTTCGATGCTTTACTGAAACACACAAAATAGAATTGGACTTGTTTGATGATCCTGATATCCTCCTATTCATCGAAAGAGGAATAAGAGGTGGGATTTCTCCTATATCAACACGATATGCAGAAGTAAACAATCCATATATTATAGAAACATTATACAAAGGAAAACCAAATAGTTTTATCATATATATAGATGCAAATAATTTTTTGAGCCTCGCTATGTGTCAAGCATTACCAACTGGAAACTTTATATGGAAAAATCCAAAGTCGAAACTCAAAGCAGATAAAGGTTATATATTAAAAATTTATTTATGTCATCCGAAAGACTCACATGCTCTACATGATGATTTACCCTTAGCTCCAGAAAATTTGTTAATAAACGACGCAAATAAATTAGTTCCACATCTTGGAAAACGAGAAAAATATGTTGTACATCTTAAATCTGACACAATATTTAGATCTAGGATTGAAGTTAGAAAAAATTCACAGAATATTAGAGTTCGATGAAAGTCAACGGATGAAATCATATATTGATATCAATACAAAAATGCGTCAGCAAGCTAAGTATGAATTTGAAAAAGAATGCTACAAACTGATGAACAATTCAGTATTTGGCAAAACAATGGAAAATATTAGAAATAGAGTAGATGTGTGTTTAGTAAAGTCGGAGAAAGAATTATTAAAATTGGGTAATAAACCAAGTTTAACAGTTCTAAAATATTCTCAGAAAATTTGATAGCATGTCATATGCAAAAACAAAGACTAAAATTTGTTAAGCCGGTCTACGTAGGGCTACCTGCTTTATATATGAGTAAAACATTAATGAATGATTTCCATTATGATCATATTAAAAAGAAATCTGGTAATAAGGCAAAGATGTTGTTTTCAGATACAGATTCATTGTGTTATGATATCGAAACAAAAGATCTGTACGAAGATATGGAAAGAAATAAAGACTTGTATGATACATCAAACTATTCTAAAGAACACTTCCTATATTTTACAGAAAATGTGAAAGGAATTGGGAAAATAAAAGACGAAACTTGTGGAATACCAATTGAAGAATTTGTCGGTCTCAGAGCAAAACTATTTTGTTACAAAACGAAAAATTCCGTATGTAAGAAAGCAAAAGGTGTAAGTTAGAACATAATTGAGAACAATACCACAATGGATGAATATTAAAGAGTATTAAATTATGAAACAATATACAAAACATTGTACAAAATCCAAAGTGTTAACCACGAATTATATTCTAAAGAAATAAATAAGATTACATTTATTAAATAGAAATGATGTCAAGAGACATATATTACCAGATGATATCAACACACTAGCATTAAATCACTATAAAATGTGTTCGATAAATAAAGTATAAATATGATTGTCTACAATAATAATGACTTCTATAGCCTAGACTTATTATCTGGTGAAAATGAACAGTATTGGAGTAATTTAAAAAATTACTTGATGAAGAAAAACTGGGAAAGGTATTGTAAATACTTTGCTTAGAAAACTTCCATTACCTGATATGCATTTGAAATTACCATTTATTATTCAATCTGAACATGTCTCAAACGGTTCATTAAACAATAAAAATACCTACTCATTTTGCGGTCCGGGAACTAAGTTGCAGAAGCGAATTCAAGAAGGTTATCAAGGAGTTAACTTACTTGATCAGGCTTGTAAGAATAATGACATATTTTAATCACAACATCCAAAAACGAAAGACATAAATGACGCTGATGATATTCGAGCGAAAAGAGCCGCTGAAATTGCAACTGATCTAAATGAATCAGAACCCGTTCGACAAGATGATAAATCAGTTAACGCAATTATGGTAGGAAAGAGCTGGGCAGGGAAAGGGATTTCGAAAAAAGTTTAAACAGGCTCTCAAAGGTGATCGACAAAATTTTGAATGACTCATATTATAATCCTAAGCCCGGTTATACTGGAATGAATCAACTTGTTAAAAAACCCGGCTTATCTTCAACTCATGAACGAAATTGGTTAGAAACTCAAAAAAACTCACACTCTACATTAAGCTATATAACATAATTTTTAAACAAGAACGATGATGGTATCAAGAATTGATGTTCAATGGCAAGCTGATTTAGTGGACATGCAAAACTATAAATATCAAGGAAAAATTGGCATTTTAACAGTTATTGACATTTTCAGTAAATTTGCGTGGTCGATTCCAATAAGTTAAAGTTCAGACAAATAAAAGCTTAAAGTTTACAAATAAATACACTCAAGAACTATTTAAGAAACATAACATTCAGTGGTTTAGTTCAGAAAATTAAACCAAAGATCGAGTTGTGGAACGCTTCAACAGGACGTTAAAAACCAAAATATGGAAATATTTAACACATATTAAAACTAAAAAATGGGTGAATATTTTACAAGATATAATGCAAAATTACAATAATCGCCATCATAGAACAATAAAAATGACACCTAACCAGGCATCATTGGAAAAAAACAGTAAAAAGGTTCATGATAACTTATTTCCTCTAACCGAGCCAACTTTCACATAACCGAAACTAAAAATTGGGGATATGGTAAGAAGAAGTGAAAAGACTTTCGTAAGAGTTATTTGTCAAATTTCAATAATAAGTTATTCATTGTATCCGAAATACTGTCTACTGAACCAATTACCTATAGATAAAAAGACATAGATGGTCAAGAAATAAAAGGAAGTTTTTATGAACAAGAACATTCAAAATATAGCAGTGATGTTTATGCACTTGAGAAAATTCTTGAAAAAAGTAAAGGAAAGCTTGTAAAATATTCACACTTGCAGGAAATTTATAAACGAATATAGAAGGTTTATTCACGTTTTATTTAAGGTTTTTAAAATAGCCGTCCCGGCCGAACACAGACTAATATTGAAGAGCCGTCCAGGCCGAACACAGACTAATATTAAAGAGCCGTACAGACCGAACACGAACGATTTTAAAGGAGCCGTGAAGGCCGAATATAGAGTATTTTTGAAGAACCGTAAAGGCCGAATATAGTTTGTAATTTTAAAGGATTTATTTAGTACTTTTTATTATTTTATTAGTTTACGTTATAGATTAGCGCATAGAGCGCTTGTTTTAAAAAAGCCTTCGCCTTACCTCAAAAAAATGGCATAAGTGACACGGGTGCTCGTTAAATTAAAATACACCTCACAAGCATCAACTGCTGCAGCCGCAGTTGGGGCGAAGTAGGTAGGTGTAAGCAATTACAATAGGGCAGCATTAATTAGCTGCTGCAACCGAAGTAGCAGGTGAGCAGTAGACGCTATTAAGGGAGCAGCAAGAATGCTGCAACCGCACTTGTAGGTTAAGTAGTAAACGAGATTTAAGGAAGAGCAGCAGGAATCAGTCTGGTCAGCTTCCTGGAAGGGCAAATTAATTCTTCAAGTTAACAGAAAGAAGATACACCGTAGAAAATTAGGTAACTCAAATTTTGCACGACAATGAATATAAGACATTCAAGCTCCTAGAACGCACCCCACAGTAGTGTCAGCTAGCCCCAGAATCGCACTCGAGGCCTGACAAAACCCTTGAGCCAGAGTTAATTAAGGTGAAGCAACTGACGGCAACCTCCCAGGGTGCGTAGCGGTAACTATACCAGCAGCAGAACATACTAGGAGCGGAAACAAACGCAAATTAACATGGGTAGCCGCTACGGCGAAGTAGAGATGAAATATTTCAGAGCACTAATTTCAATAATATCAGAATTACAATTAGTGAGCTCTCACCCAAGTTAATTTCCACTCGGTGGGTCGATAAGCCACTTTCAGAGGTTGTCAAGGAAAAAAAGATGAAAATAGTGGTAGAACGGTGTTCAGGCGAAAGTACGCTACAATCAGGTAAGTAGTTGATAGAAGGGAAATGAAACAAGCCCTTAAGGCAATATAACAAAAGCTGGATGAACTCAGGAAGAAACCGTGGTCAATGTGAAGTTTAATGCAATCACGGTAAATAATAATTCCGATCCCAGGAATCACTAAAGGAACACATTTCAGAACGTTTTACACGAATGACATTCTACTCGCTGATGCGTTATTTTCGAATTATTCAGATTTGATGTTATAGGTGAAATCGCTTTCCTGCGCAAAATGTGCAACACAGATTACGACCAGGTTTGGTCGGGAAAGCCAAAGTTCGGATCACGAGGTGTCAAAGTTTTCGCCAGAACTTCATAAAAATAAAAGAATGATAGAAATTGTTAATAAAATAATAAGAAATATTGTTATCAGTCAATAACACAAAAAGTTAACGTACTATTTCTCGTACTTGGTGCTTTTGACGTTTTTTCGTCATTATTACGTTGTCACCTTTACAGTCAGCTCATAGATGGCGCCACCCGGTACGACCGCCGCCATCATGGAGCAGATGTAAACACAATTGTTAACGTGACCTTAATGGGTTGCTTTAAACCTTTATTTATAATTTTCACTAGAAGAACTGGGGCTTCCCCTCACGACCCAACCTCTTTACGTTTGTAATAGGGGGTTAGCTTCCGTTATTAATTAAATAATTCTGCTCGGCGCGGTCGCTTCTTTTTGCACGCGAAAGCCAACTTCGAAGTTTAATAATTCGAAAATAACGCATCAGCGAGCAGAATGTCTTTCGTGTGAAACGTTTTTAAATGGGTTCCTTTAGTGATTCTTTGGAATAAAATTATTATTTTCCGTGATTGCATTAAACTTTACATTGACCGAAGCCGTTACAGTTTCCTCCAAGTCTCAGGAGTTCACCGTAAGCAAGTAGGTTTATAAACTTCAGACGAAGCAATTTAATAGGTTTAGAACTCTCTTTGAAGTAGTTTACTGGCCACTGGCCTTTTAACTAAGTTAGAATTATTAAAGACCTGAACACCAAGACAATGTCTCAAAATAAAAATAATGAAATTCACAACACAAGCATACAAATTTAAACAAAGCAAATTAGAATGGTATAGGGAGGCTTAAACTAACTAATAATCTAATCTAATTAGAATGGTAAGTGAAGAAAAGTAATACATAACCTCGTGGCTAAGTATGAGGTAATAACTAGTGCCCTCCAGGTGCTGCTCAGACTGCCGCTGCTCCAGTAAAAGAGTCAATGTCGAATCACTTAAATTCTAAAAAATCATCCGCCCACTATACCTTTGCTCCGCTCAAGCTCCGCGGCAACAAATGACAGCGCGAAAGCGGCGTATGGCTCTGCCACTAAAGGCAATACGAGGAGTATGTGGGAAGAATTTTCCACAAGCTACTGGTCAAGTGGAAAGGTTATGATGGATCTTCATTGATCTCAGCAACTTAATGTCAGTTCGGAGTAAACTTATATTAAGTTAAAGTCTTTTTGTGTTTTTCTCTTTAAAAAATGGCGTTGAATGATATCAAAACTGAATCAGATTTACTAAACTTAACAAAGAGTTTGAAAAAGTAATTCACAAACGATAAAACAGTCGAACAAGATTTATACCGTGATGTTAAAAAAGTTTACAAGCCGTTGATTGAACCTTTATCAAAAATTGTTGACGAAACTAAACCAACTAGGTTGGCAATAAAAGATATACCTCATGAAAAACTTGAATCTATCGAAGGAAAACCTGTTGAGAAACTAGCTTTACCCTCTTCTGAATCCAACACTGTAGTTGGACCTATCGCATTAAATTTCTTGCGTCTTGCAGGGAAACCTGGAAATGAGTGTGACCAAGCTAAAGGCATTCGATGGGATGGAAGTAAAGTTATGCAAGGAAATAAAAATGTGGGTAATGTGGGTAATGATTTCAAAATTGCAGATAAAGTATACGAAGGCAAAACTGAGTTATGGGAACTATTAACAAAGCAAAATCCTAATGATTTTAAGGACGAAGATAAAATAAATTATTATGATATGTTGGATTCAACTGATGCCTATTTGAGGGAAGGCAGTACCATGAAAGCAAATAGGGGAGAAAAATATTTTAAATTTATTAAACCCTTTTATCAAATAGTTCAATGAAGAAAAGCTCACGCTGCAGTTGAAACAATTAGATCCGCAAGTCCATCAAGTCGTGAATCAAGCCCTAAACCAAGTCCTTTAACGACCCCAAGAGTAGTAAAATCCTCAATTTCGAGTCGACACCAAAGTCCTTCAACAAACCAGAGACCATTTTTCGACCCTTCACGAAGGTCTACTTTTAGACCAAATCCTACTCCTAGACCTTCTCCTATATCTTCTCCTATACCTCCTCGTCATCCTCCCAGAGAGGATTCAGACGTTTCAGGATCAGGTATTATTGGATTATCATCTAACATCAATGATCTTGTAAAAAGACACGAGTTATTGTTCGGCTCGTTTAACGTTGGAAATACAGGAGCTTTTAATGAACTGCAAATATGTACAAATGAACTTTTAAAGCAAAGTATATTAAATACTGCCGAAGTAAAAACATTTGATGATTTATTGTTTAAAAAATGGAATCTCAAAGCGTTGTAATTAGTGAAAGAAAAAGTGACTTTGTATAAATTTTAGATCAGCTATAGAATCGAACAAAAATAAATTTCACGAAATGGCACTAATTGGGTAAGGCATGTATCATTCTATTCCTAATATAGATAAAAATAATAAAAAATTTTATTAGGAGTTGAAAGGTGTTGAAAATGTAAGAACACTTCCAACAGGTTGTTATGAAATAGAAAGCATAAACGAATTCATTCAAAAAACATTAGCAGATTTTATTGAAATCAAAGCAAATACTAATACTTTGAAATGCGTCTCAGTTCTCTATTCATCTGCGTAAAAGTATTTTTCAGTATAGAAAATTTTTTAAATACAATGCTAGGATTTGGAGAAATTATCTTAGAAGATGTTGGAGAACATGAAAGTATAAATATAGTGAACATAATGTCTGTTGACGCAATACTAGTTTATTGTAGCGCAATTAACGGCTCATACCTCCACGGTTCTTAGCATAATCCCAAATGTCCCACGAGAATATAAAATTGTAGAAAACTCGAACAAACCAATTTATCTACCGATTCATCAACCTGTACTCTATGATTTGAGAATTTGGCTTACTGATCAAAATAGGCACACTTTGAAAACTAAAGGTGAAGAAGTAACTGTTTGATTACACCTACGATCTAAAAATTATGATAATTTAAGAAAATTATCTTTGAAAAATGGATTCTTTGAGATGTAATGAAGCATTAAAGTTGATGAATCAATTGAAAAAATGGAAACGCATAATAATGAACCACAAATAGGTATTGATCTGAATCGTGAACATAACGATATCAAGATCATTATCCAGAATCAAAATAAGTTTGTATTACCAAGTAAAAGTTTCATTTATATAGAAGGAGCTTTGAATAAAGAAGATGCAAGTGATTATAATTTTAAGACAAAAAAAACAATAATCAACAATTGAATATTGCATTTGTTCGGTAGAGTTTCTTACAGAATTGGAGATGAAGAAATTGAAGGTTATAGTTATCCTGGAATTACAACATCTCTAAAAGGATTAGTTAGCAATTCGCGAAATGCAAAAGAAAACATGATATTTTTCTGGAGCTTTGATAGTAAGAAGAATGAAAAATCAAACGGAGGATTTAGTGATCGAAATGAATGCTTGAATTCAGCTAATGGGAAATTCAGCGCTGCTATCCCACTCGAACATGTGTTTGGATTTGATGAAAATTATGAGAAGGTAATTTATGGAGTGAAACATGCTCTGACTTTGAGAAGAGGTAATAATTCTAACACTATATTTAAAACGGACGAGAAAGATGCAAACCAGCAAGATAAAGTAGTTGATAGTAAAATTACAAAACTAATTTGAAAAATACCAGCTTACAAACTGTGTGATGAGAACAACATCAAGCTATATCGTCAAATAAAGGATAAAATAACATTACCTATGTCGATATCGTGGTGCGGTCGACATGAGGGTTCTCGGAAAAGGGGCTGTCTTCTGTGCAGCTACCTTTTTCTGGGGCGCTAGCTTTTCAGAGTTTTGTGTGGGTACCGCCCTTCCTGAGGTTTGTGTGGGTACCGCCTACGCCGTAATTAGTCCGCTAGGGCAACAGAAGTAATTTTTTATGTGCCGAACTACGGCGGTACCGTTAAAGTAAGGTTTGTGTGGGTGCCGCCTACGCCGTAATTAGTGCCTTAGGCCAACAGGTGTAAATTCTGTTTGTGCCGAACTACGGCGGTACCGTTAGGAAGACGAGCAACTGTCTGCGCCGTTATCAGTCTGTTAGGGCTCCTCGGGGTAATTCCCTGATTCGCCGAACTGCGACAGCGTCTTCCTTTACGACAGACTATGCGGAATAGTTTGTTCTCCCCATGGAGCTAGGATATATAGAGGGAGCATAGCGCACTCCGATCGGGCTCAATTTGGCTGCAAAAGTTGAAAGACTCGGGCACTGTCAAGGCCTGACACGTCACAATTCTGAGTCAACCACAGATGCTTGGCTAAAGTTGGCTCCACCCACCTTCCCTACAACCCCTCTCATTTTCCAAAGCAAGATTAGTACCCCCACCACAAGTCAAAGGGTGAGGTGTGCGTGCAAGTCGCTCTAATTTGTTATAATCAAGAACCTGCAATCTTTATAGTTTTCAACTCCTAATGTATTTTTGCTGCTAATTTTGATAGTATTAAGTGTCTCCAAGTGAGGAAACAGAATTTATTATCTTTCGGAGTCTTAGAATCCCAAATAAATAATTAACGATTATGCGATTAACTAAACAGCTGGATGAGCATTCAGCGAGCGCGTGCGCACTTCAGCGTAGTCAGTAGGTAACTGACTTCCGTGCTGACGTCACACTTGCGAGACGGCTATTGGTTACCACAGACATAGATGAAATCTCAATAACTAGTTCTCATCACAGACGGTATGCTCCCTCCATATATACTCCCTCCACGGTTCTCCCAATGTGGTTCCTTCAGCCCTTTCCTGGCGAGATGTCGTAATAGACTAAAGCCTGTATCAAAAAGGAGAAAGGAAACTCTATTTACCTCAGGATGTTAGTTCTTTACTGCAGAATCTATTCGTAGTGCCTCTTAAATACTGATACATTTAGCAAAGACAATGATATATTTGATTTTCGCCAAAACAACGTGCATAAACATGAGTTACTGCATAACACGGTACAACACGCAAAATTACATTTAAAATTTTTGTCCCATTTAGCTAGGTAAACAATCTAATGTTCGAGTATTGAAATACAATACGAATGAAACTTAAGGGCTAACGAAAGTAAATACACAGGCACACCATCGGCGCAGAGGAACAGACTTAGGCCGGGTACAAGGCCCTGATCACATTACTAAAAGAAAATACTTAAGATGATGGGTAACTATAACAGAATAGACTCGAAACCACGGGCGCTGCCTGACACGCCCGGGGGAGGGTGTCTCTGCTTCGATAGCCGAGACAGGAAATCCCCAAGGTGGTTGTCGACTCCCGAGAGGTGTTCTGCTCGGAACCTAGAAAGGCTGAAATACAAAACCCAGCGTTTCAATTGGGGGTTCAACTTGTCTGTATGTTGCAAATAAAGGAGCGGTCGATGGTTGGTGTGTAACACAAATTCTTGTCCATACAAATACACCTCAAACTTCTTAGAACCCAGTAGATGCTTAGTGCTTCCTTTTCAATGGTAGAATAGTTTACTTCCGCTCTTCTCAGTCGACGTGAAGCATATGCTACTGGCATGTAGTAACGGAAGTCTCATTTGCTTGGCTGAAGGAGAGCCGCTCCAAGTCCAGTTTGGGAGGCATCTGTCCTTAGAATGAAAGGATATTTGGGGTCTCGTAACTGTAAGACCGGTCTTTTGAGTAACGCTGTCTTCAAACTTTCGAACAGATCTTCTGTTGTATCGGTTCAAGGTATTTGTTCTGGGTAATTTATTTTTAGGAAATCATGGAGTTTAGAAGTCAATTGCGAGGAGTTAGGTATGTACTGTTGGTACTATCCTACTGTACCGATAAAGCTTCGGAGCTCCCGTTTTGTTTTTGGGAGGGGAGCCGATTTCAAGGCTTAGACTCGGGTTTCCAAAGGCTGGATATGATTACTGCTGAGTTGATGACCCAAATACTGGAGGCTCTCAAACCCGAATTTGCATTTGGAAAGCTTCGCTTTAAGGCCATGTCGAGAAAGAGCTTCGAACAGTTTAGCTAATGCTGCGCAGTGGTCTTCTCAGGTAGTCAAGAAGATTAAAATATCGTCCATGTAGATCTCGGTACCTTGCAGTCCTGCAGTGTACAAAATTCTGGTGGAAACGGGTTGTCCATGTTTTATCCACTTTACTGGCTTGCTGACCAACGCAGCCGAAGAACACTTCAGGGCTTTCCAAGACTGCTGGAGCAGTTAGAACACAGCCTCCATTCTGCCTTAACATTGTTCCGCTGGTGATTCTTCAGCTATTCTTGAGCCTCAGCCATCAGTTATCGCGGATTGTGCGACCATCGTCGAGCGTCTCCATTCTCATCACGGCCGCTGGGAGTCCGAGCCATCCCAAGGGGGAAGGAGTTGATCTACTAACTGGGGCCATTGGAAGGTCTGCCAAGGATTTTTACATCATAATCCTGAGTTTCCACAAGGTGAGGCAATCTGCCAGTGAAACTCCTGATCTCGCCCCTTGCCATCTTATTTAAAGTGGATGATCTCATAGAACTGGACCGTCATTTTGTTTCCACCAGGTTTTGTGCCAATACTATAATTGCCATATTTACCATAATTACTATAATTGCTCAAATATCATTCATATCTCACATACTATATTCATGGTTCCCTTTCTCCGCAGGTGCGAATGTTGTGAGCCTGGCGTGGATGGGGAGAGCTGGAACTTGTATTTAACAATAAAGATAAAAAATAACCTGGAAGGAAGAAAACTTTTTTCCATAAGTAAAAACCGATTTGTTATTTCACCTTCAACCTTTAGTTAGTAATTAGAAGGCACAGAAACAGCCTAGTGGTTATTAATTCTTGCAGAGCTTCAAGCTCACTCAATTCGATTCACATTCATTTTTTTGTATATGCAGTGACTTGACATATAAGGCGGGAAAAAGTGGTTGGGGCATTTGCTAGGCCGAAAGGCATGACGTTGAATTTATAAAGTACATACCTATTTTTGAAAGCGGTGTATTGGCGGGACTCAGTGTGTATAGGTACCTGCCAATATCCACTGGTCAGATCCATTTTGCTGAAGATTGTTTTGCCAGCTAAATTGGTGAAATGGCAGTGGTGTCTGCTATTAGCTCAGCATCGAATACTGTCTGGCTGTTGAGATGCCTGCAGTCCAGACAAAATCGTTGGGTGCCGTCTTTCTTTCGGACGGCAAGGAGCGGTGAATAGTAGGGTGGATCGTTTTTCCACGTTTTCCGATTTGATTTTAGCGGTAGTGCGGAAAAGTTGTGAATGGACACCAAAATAACTTGTGAAAAATCTTAAAGCTCTGAGATAATATCTTTAGCTTGCACAAACGCACTGAAAACTGGAAAAAGTGGGGAAAAAACTGCCTCCGGTTCATTATCGTTTTATCACATAGTTTCAAGGAAATCACGTTCCGGTGGCTTCCATTTGAAAGTGATTTCAATACTTTTCAATCTAGTTTAGGTGTGTTTTCTTCAGCGAAGTCATCTTCTGCTTCCACAAATAGCTTGAAAAATTAGAAAAATACCCGAAATACCAATAATTGACCATTTTTATCAATTAAGCTCATCATCATAGATATGGTTACTATGACGTATATTGCACTTGTTTTGCTAAATAATGCATATTTCTGAAATGTACAGCACTTAGTTAATGTTTTCTCAAATTCAATTTGAAGGCGATAACACAATCCAAAACTCACCACGAGGAGGTGGCTGTACGACGAGTTAATCCTCCCTTCCATTGCTAATATCTGTGTACACTGTTTTCAGTGTTCTGTTTAATAAAGCAAATTCTGTTTTTTAGTTTCAAACTTGGGTATTTTTTTCCTTCCATAAATTCGGTTTCTTATAAAACCATCACGAGCAGCTGCTCCTACAACTGATTTTGAAGCCTGTGTTACTAATTTAATGTGTCTTTTCACCGCCTGGGTATGACAGGGAAAATCTGGGAGAGCAGAGGGCTTCTCTTTAGATTTAATTAGACATAATGTCCTCTGATGATACTCTTCTCGTGAGAGGTGGTTCTGTCAGTTGGATGTTCTGCCAATCGATCATCAAATGAAAGACAATAGCATGAAATAGTAGCTTTGTTTGTTGGAATTTCCGAATTGTATTTCTTTGAACTGGATTATCTCTTGCTTTGATTATTCTTCTGTCGTCAATCTCACGAATGGCTGTAGATTCATCATGAATCATAGCAATAAGGAGACTTTCATGCTGAGCAAAGTAAGCATTGTTTTGCAAAACTTGGTGGACAATATTTCTGCTTTCATCTGACAAAGAACGAGACTTTGTTTTCATTGAGAACAAATGCTTTGCACCATTGCTTGCAGAAGGGTTCATGATGCTACAGATCATGATGTAACAGATGCTACCGCTCTGTAAATGATTACAGAGCGGTAGCATCTGGTGAATGTTCCAGCCAATTGGCACTCATGAAACCAGGGAAAATACATCACGCCAGATGGTTAACAACGGCAAGTCGTATTCTCCGTCTCTACATTTCAACAGAAAACCCTTCATATCAGCTGCTTCAGATTGTGAACTTTATCATGGCAGTATATGTTCCAGTATGGTTCAATATCAAGATGAACCCTTCTGCATGCAATGGTGCGACGCATTTGTTCTCAATGATAACAAAGTCTCGTTCTTTGTCAGATGAAAGCAGAAAATTAATATTCTCCACCAAGTTTTGCAAAACAATGCTTACTTTGCTCAGCATGAAAACCTCCTTATTTCTATGATTCATGATGAATCTACAGCCATTCGTGAGATTGACTACAGAAGAATAATCAAAGCAAGAGATAATCCAGTTCAAAGAAATACAATTCGGAAATTCCAACAACCGAAGCTACTATTTCATGCTACTGTCTTTCATTTGATGATCGATTGGCAGAACATCCAACTGACAGAACCACCTCTCACGAGATGAGTATCATCAGAGGACATTATGTCTCTAATTAAATCTAAAGAGAAGCCCTCTGCTCTCCCAGATTTTCCCTGTCATACCCAGGCGGTGGAAAGAGACATTAAATTAGTAACACAGGCTTCAAAATCAGTTGTAGGAGCTGCTGCTCGTGATAGTTTTATAAGAAACCGAATTTATGGAAGGAAAAACTACCCAAGTTTGAAACTAACAAACAGTATTTGCTTTATTAAACAGAATACTGAAAACAGTGTACACAGATATTAGCAATGGAAGGGAGGATGGGTTGGGTAGGGTGGAACTCGTCGTACAGCCACCTCCTCATGGTGAGTTCTGGATTGTGTTATCTCCTTCAAATAGAATTTAAGAAAACATAAACTAAGTGTTGTATATTTCAGAAATATGCATTATTTAGCAAAACGAGTGCAATATACGTCATAGTAACCATATCTATGACGATGAGCTTAATTGATCAAAATCGTCAATTATTGGTAGTTCTGGTATTTTTCTAATTTTCCAAGCTATTTGTGGAAGCAGAAGATGACTTCGCTGAAGAAAACACACTTAAACTAGATTGAAAAGTATTGAAATCACTTTCAAATGGAAGCTACCGGAACGTGATTTCCTTAAAACTATGTTTTAAAACGATAATGAACCGGAGGCAGTTTTTCCCACTTTTTCCAGTTTTTAGTGCGTTTGTGCAAGCTAAAGATATTGTCTCAGAGCTTTAAGATTTTTCACAAGTTATTTTGGTGTGCATTCACAACTTTTCCGCACTACCGCTAAAATCAAATCGGAAAACGTGAAAAAACGATCCACCCTAGTGAATAGTAAGGTGATGTGGATGGCGTCAAGATTCCCATCCTCAACCACTTCTCTAAACTTGACTGCAGTTCAGGCATCAGCGCTAGGGGAAGTGGATACGAATGTTGAAGTCGAAAACTGGGAGGATCCTTCAATTTCATTTCATGAACTGCCGTGCTGGTTCTTCCGGGAGTATCTGTGAAGAGATTGCGATATTCTCCATGTAGTTCCTGGAGTTCTTGGCGTTGATTTGTAGTCAACGTATAGGAGATAAGGCAGTCTTCAATGGTTTCTTCAACGGGTGACGGTATCTCTGGTTCTCTTCGGTCGAGCTCTTCTTCTTCGCAGGTAGGTTCTAGGGCGAGGCCAACCGCTGTAAAAGCTTCCTCTACTCTCTCGCTCGTCGCATTCCTCGAGATCGCTCTCGCTTGGTGAGGGGGAATTTTGCTGCTCCTGGTCGGGGTGCTGGCGAAGGAGGTTGATGTGATAAACTTTGTTGTTTCCATCCACGACCAATGTATAGGTATAGGTTCCCAGGCGTGACTTTACTGTATAGGGACCTTTCAAAGTCATTAGTGGCTTTTTCCGAGAGTCGGGCAGAAATACGACGACTATATCTCCTTGCTTTATAGTTCGCATCTTGGTACGTCTGTTGAAGAACTTAGCGGTTTTCTCTTGGCTCCTCTTTAGATTCTCGTGAGCGATTTTGCGTGTTTCTTTCAATCGGTGCTTCATTTCCATTAGATACTGAGCAGTGCTCGTGTCGTTTTGCAAGCTTTCACCAGTCCAGCATTCTTTGAGCACGGTTAACGGTCCACAGACACGATGGCCGTAGATGAGTTCGAAGGGAGAATACCCGGTTGAGGCCTGAGGAGCGTCTCGATGAGCAAAAAAGAGGGAAGGCAGATACAAGTCCCAGTCAAGTGGTTGTTCTAAGGCTAATTTCCGCAACATGACTTTCAGCGTACCATTGGCTCAGTTCGACTATGCCGTTCGATTGGGCATGGTATAATGGCGTCAATCGGTGCTGAATACCTACCTACGAGTTTCAGAAAAGCTTCGAAGGTTGCGGCTGTGAACTGAGTGCCGTTGTCGCTCGTTAGCATGTGAGAGAAACCAACTCTGCTGCAGGTTTCGAGTAGCTCCTGGGCGACCGTTTCTGCATCCATATGTCTGAGCGGGGCTGCGTCTGCGTACCGAGTTGCTTGGTCCACCACCGTGAGAATGTATCGGATGCCACGTGCCGAAGCTGGTTGCAATGGGTCAACCAAATCAACATTGAGCGCGGAGCATGGAGTGGTGAAAGGTGGGGTTCAGATTGATGCCTTTCTGTGTCGAAATGGAGCGTGCGCCTGGCAGGTATGACAGGAGTGACAGTATTGGACCACATTTTTTGCTAGGAACGGCCAGTAGAAATCTCGTTCTAGTCGAGCCTGAGTCTACTTGTGGGAATAATGGCCCGCAAGTGGATTCTCGTGAGCCACTTCCAAGATTTGTGGGCGCACGCTTGCATGTGAAACAAGTTTATGGGTTTCCTGACCGTCTCGTAACGTTTCCCGAGGCAGAATGTCGTCATGGAATTCATAGGTAATCACTCTGCCATTCTTGTGCGTTTATTTTTTGCCATTGTCAACTTTCTTGAACAAAAACTGCAATGTTTTACACTCCCGCTGTAGTTTCTTGAAGTCTTCTTTGCTGTGTTGCACCATATCGACAGTACTTGGTGCGGCAGGAGGATTTTCGATCGTTTTTGCTGCAGCTCATGTGATAACGTTAGAGACTTCTGCAGTAACTGGTTGTTCTTCATTGTCGGTCATCTGCTCTTTGAAGGAGGTGGTCCCGGTAACTCGGCCGAGGATGACAACGTGGGAGAGCTCTTCCATGGCTTCGGCTGTCACCTCTCCGTGGTAGTAGGGGCAAACACAGTACAGAGAAGAGAAGTAGTTTCAAGTAGTGGGGTTGGCACGACCGCTTTTGGCAGCGTGTGACGTCATGCTTTGGCTAAGCGTGACGTCACAATAGCCGGCCGCTGATTGGTCTATTTCGTGTACGCTTTCTGCCAGACGTACAATACCTCGACTGCGCTGCTTCTGGCGTTCCCAGCTGTTCTTTGTTTGCTCATAACTTTTACCTAGTCAAATACGATTGGAATAGAAATGTAAGTATAACTAAAATGCTGGGGCTGTATTATTTATTCAATGAATACTTCATCGTTATAAGTTTCTTTGCTCTGGATCATATTTTAACGAGCCTTCAAAAATACATTTTTACACCCGTACCTGCATAATTTACAAAAGCTATCATTTACGTGTTGTTTAAGGGTATAGTATTTCAATGTTTTGATCCACAAATTCGTGAATTAATGTCCATGATTCCAAACCCACAATATTCTTCAACACGAGCTTTGGTGAATTAGCGACTCGTGAGTTAGGGTCATCGACATGACGCATATTTTCGGTAAAAAAATTCCGACGCAGATGAAATGAATAACAATAATAATTTTACGGAAACGTTTCTACTGGGGTAGCCAGCGTAACGCCAATGTAGACCCCCCCGTCGCTGGCCGGGAAAAACTCAGATATTCTGACTAAGGCAGACCACAGCAAGATACAAGAGGCTCACGCATTATGACACGTCGCACTGGACACACAAGAAAGACAATTACCGAGGACATTTTGATGATACACGGTTTGGGTTAGTGAAGGGTCGTAATTTTTAGAAGTTTGAGTAGTACTAGTAGTAGTTGTAGTAGTAGTAACATGGGTTTGCAAGCGCTTCAGTTACTCAAACTATATTACACCGAAGGTCACATAATCTAATTCGTATCTGACTCTTCCAGATAAGCACACAAGATAAACATTGCTATTATTTGAAACATCAAAGATTAAATGAAAATAATTTAGTGATGTACCGATACCGTTTATTTTACGAAACCGATACCCACTTTTTGGCCGATACCGATACTCCGATACTTGAAATTACCGATACTTTGACCGATACTACTACCGATACCGATACTTTTACAATCATCTAACCTAATAATACCCGTTATATGTTTGTTTATGTACTTGTTCGGTGTCCGCTTCTTAAGAAACATAGGATGTTTCAAAGACCGAATTCCTCATGAAACATTGAAAGATCGTCTCTACATGCACTGATATGTTTGAAATTTTATCTGGATTGGTTAGTAGTATTGGATAGGTTGTTGTGATCGCCGTAATTTGCGCATTTTCCCTAACCATGTCGCTTTTGTGTAGCTTTCAGGCCATATTGAATAATTAAAAGACATTGAATTAAATATAGTAATTTTGAGAATAGCTGTGCCCGAAGTCATCGTTTTTGAGTAATGGTAATTTGTCACCGGAGGGGAACTCCGAGTCAAGAGAACTTAGTGTGTTCTTGTGCATATGTGCTCGGAATAAACATTTTAAACCTACCCGACTTTCCATTCCACGTATTGGCAACTGCGGACAACGCATTAGTGGTGTAGGGCCTACAAGAACCGCAGTTGCTACCATGTAATGACGATCGCTAGGCCTTCGTGTCGTGAACGTGCTTTGCGGCGGTGCGAGTCACGACATAGAATAAGGATAGCATAGGTTAGATAATGTTGACGGAATTTTTCCATGGGTCCATCTAGCTTAACGATGACATTGTCCTCGGCATTTCCATGGGTCATACTGCTACCTAATAATACCCTTGCCCTTGGTTTATTTGTTTGGTGTCTGTTTCTTCCATTTCTCTGTCACTCACGCTCATAAGGATAGTTATAATGACCGTATCTGTGATACGAGTTTCACCAGTGCGCACGTACAAGAATAATTTTTATCACGGGTACTGTTAGGATGGATATACTGTATTTGTTTGTCATCTTCATCTTGAAAATTCGTTCATGAAAGGTAGTGAATCACATTTTTGGCGGGCCCTGCACACTTGTTTTAAGGGGAATATCCCGAGATCTTGCCTTTTTTCGTTCGATTCGTTTGAAAATTGGCCAGTATATGTCTTTTGTAAAAGTAAACCTTTTTTATTCAATTAATTTTTTCGATTTAGGCCTTTTTTTGACGAAAAATGTGTTTTTTGGTATATTTTTATTGATATTTCAGATTGAAACTCTTCCTTCAGTTTTGATGCTAGAAAAATAACAAAGACAGTTGTAGAACCCTTGGAACATTTCTAACAAACTATAATTTGGCTTTTTTTCAAATTCAAATTTTTTCTATTTATATGAAAAAAATTTGAAATTTCAAAAATCTGCAACAATTATTTGGGTTTAGAGCTATCTATTTCTTCAAAGAATTCGAATTTGAAAAAAAGCCGAATTTTAGTTTGTTAGAAATGTTTCAAGGATTCTAAAACTGTCTTTGGATTTGTTCTAGCATCAAAACTCGAGGACGAGTTTCGTTTTGAATGTTGAAAATCATTTTTTTTTTTGGTATAAGCCATAACAAAATGTTTGGTTGAAGTGTAATATAATGAACAATTGATGTAATTGAATGCAGTTTCAATTTTTATTTCGATACTTTCCATACATAACTTCATATTCAAACTGTGAATTGTGATTTCAAAAAAACAAAATAATGAAAATTTTTTATTTTTTTCAAACAAATGAATTTTTTTCATTTTCGGTCTGATTCTTATGAAATTTGACTATGATATGTAACCTTTGAAAAGAAACACAATTGATTCCATTCATTTTTTGATTGAGGCCTTAGATTTTGCGAAAATTTGACATAGGTTTTTTAGGTATTGATATTTCACTTTTGTTGACATTTCAAAATGGGACTCCTCCTTCAGTTTTGATGATAGAACAAAAGCAAAGACAGTTTTAGAATCCTTGAAACATTTCTAACACACTCAAATTCGATTTTTCCCCATTTCCCATTGGTTCTCTTTATATATGGGGTCAAAATCAGGAAAAAGTTAAAAATTTTGGGTGCTTTTCATTGATTTTGATATTTCAAAATGGAACTCCTCCTTCAGTTTAGATGCTAGAACAAACACAAATGCAGTTTTAGAATCCCTGACACATTTCTAACAAACTCAAATTGAGCTTTTTTTCCATTTTCCATTTGTTCTCTTTTTATATGGTGTCAAAAATGGGAAAAATTGAAAAATTTTGGCCCCCTCACCCCCCCCCCCCCCCCGGGAGGGGGGAATTATTGTCGTAGTGCCATAAAATTTTAGGAACGAATAGTCCACCAACTCAGGGTCCTTCTCCAACAAAAACTTGCAAAATGGCCATGAGATCGACAGGATCTGGCAAGGGCCCGGGATATTCCCCTTAAAATAAAACCATTATGAGCCCTACATGGGGGTAATAATAAAATTATTTGCTAATATGTCTAATAATATAAAAGTATTGATAATAAAGTTTCCGATTATGTATAATAAAATGTTCTTGCTATGTTAACTATATTTTTGAGAAAAATAACAGAATGAAATCCATTCAACAGATATGTGTTTCTAATCGTATTGCAGCGTAATGTAGACTAGCTATAATAGAAACTGGCTCCAAAAGTGGACCAAAACAATAATTTCTCCAAAAAAGGGGTTGTCATTTTCGTGTTATTCACACCAAATACGAGTATATACTTTGGCGAAAAGAAAATCGTAAGATTTGATAAGCCCCGAAACCGAAAATATCCGCAAACAAGCAACCATCTATAAGACGAGGAATTTAAAAACAAAAATTTCAAAGAACTTGATCATATTTATTAGGAATGCGTTTCGGAGTCCAGATCCATCATCAGTTCGTGAATTTACAAATCATTATGTCTGCAATAAAAAAATAAAAAAATGTTGGATACAGTCATTAAAGGAAATCAAAAAAATAAAAATAGAATTAAAACATGTCCCAGAAAAACTAAAATCGAAAAGATTATTATTTAGTCACAATTTGTAATGAGTAGGAACTATTAAAATTGTTGAGGGCCAGTTTTCGTTTAAAAATATGTAACGATTTTAAAATTCTGAGGTCACATGCAGTTGAAGCCGAATCTAAGATTTTGAAGTCCGCAGAGGATATCGGTACGTTGCATTTTACTGCGTGATTCGTAGCGCGGAGTGTGAGGGGTAAGCTAATTGATTCCCCGTGCGGAAGCTTCGACCCCCATGTTATGCCATTCTGTTATAAAAAATTCATGACGTCATGCCGACGTACGACGATGTGCACTGCACACAACTGTACAACTGTAAGAATAAATCAGAGAGGCTCGCATCTCCATCGGAAGCGTATCCTTGTACCGGAAAAAAAAAGCAAACTTAAAATTATACAATTCCGGTAAAAGGATACGCTTCTGATGGAGAAGCAAGCCTTTCTGATCTATTCTTACAGTTGTACAGTGGTATGCAGTGCACATCATCGTACGCCGGCATGACGGCACAAAATTTTTGTATCAGAATGGCCGAATATCGGGGTTGAAGCTTCCGCCCGGAGAACCAATTCGCACAATTCGTACGTAATCACGCAGTAAAATGCAGCGTACCGATATCCTCTGCGGACTTCAAAATCTTAGATTCGGCTTCAACTACATGTGACCTCGGAATTTTAGAGTTGCTACATATTTTTAAACGAAAACCGGCCCCAACAATTCTGACAGTTCCTACCCATTACAAATTGTAACTAAATAATAAGCTTTTTGATATTAGTTTTTCTGGGACATGTTCTAATTTTATTTTTATTTTCTTGATTTCCTTTAATGATTGTATCCAACATTATATTTTTCCTTTTATTGCAGTCATAATGAATTTTACTTTTACGAACTGATGATGGAGCTGGACTCCGAAACGTATTCCTAGTAAATAGGATTAAGTTCTTGGAATTTTCCTCGTTTTTAAATACTTCATCAAGTTGCGATTAAAGCAATCAACTGACCCGTTCAGATGTATTCAACTATAAGATTGTTCGTGAATTTTCAAACATCTTAAACATAGAAGAAAAATACAAGAATCGTTATGAACGGCGATATACTTGGTAAATTAAAATAAATTCTTAGCTGCGGAATATTTGACGATTTACAAGCTAAATTAAAATAGAATTTTCAGCTACTTCTATAATAAATTCACAAAAAATTTCCAATGCACCTTCAACTTTATTAAATTGGTTTAGTTTTTTTAGCCTGTCACATACTTTAAGAAATGGATATTAGGTCAAACTATGTGGGTTTTAGTCGCAAAAGTATAATAATTTTATGTCGCTTCAGGGTTTAGCTATTCATGCTACATAGCTTTCAGTTATGACCGTGACTCATCGGGAATTCAAAGTAGTGAATTCAGTTCGCGGGCCTGATTAAACGCAATAATTCAACAGTTAGCTAACTAATTTACTAGGTATGAATAGGCTCTTTATTTGATTACACATACGCACCGCCCGCCAAAAATTACGGGATTCACTAACTTTCTTGAACAAATTTTCCAGATGTGGTGCCTAACGAATGTATCCATCCCAATAGCACCCATGATGAAAAAAATTCTTGTACTTGCGCACTGGTGAAACTCGTATCAGAGATACGGTCACTATAACTCTTCTTATGAGCGTGACAAAGAAAATGGACGAAGCGGACTCCAAATAAACCAAGGGTATTATTAGATAGTAGCAGGACCCGTGGAAATTCCATGGACAATGTCATCGTTAAGCTAGGTGGACCCTAGAAAAATTCTGTCAGTATTATCTAACCTGTGCTAACCTAGCCTATCCTAATCTAAGCTAATCTATTCTATCATAACAAAATCTATCCTGATAAAATGTCAAATATTTAAATGCATGGAAACGCCATCTTTTAATGTTACACTGAGGAATTCGGTATCCATGACACCGCAAACTCACACAACCTATGTTTCTTAAGAAGCGGACACCAAATAAATGTATAAATAAACACACAACGGGTATTATAAGGTTACATACTTTTACTTTCATGATTTATGACCTTCATTTAAATGATAAAATACATATTATTGGAAAGTATCGGTAAAGTATCGGCCGGATTTTTCCGATACCGATACCGATACCACTAAAAATGGCCGATACTGCCGATACCGATACCGATACCGATACATCGGTACATCACTAAATGAAATATTTACATTTAGGATGGTAACAGTGCACTCTATATTTTCTACTAATGAATGGCAGTAACGCTTTATCATGAAACTAAATACATGGACATAATTCAAGTTTAGTTTACTAATAAATACTATTATTTCTCCAATAGAAAAACACCAGTTCAACTTGGTTGATTGCTCCTAAAAGAAAGTACTAAACAGTTAGTACTTATTATTTCCTATAACAAGCTACGTTCCGCAACTCATCGAAAACAAATAGTAAAACTAGACAGAAGTAAACAAACATCTCCATGTAACATGAGTAGTCAATATAATTCTCATATAATACGCATCTTTGAAGAGTGTGTAATATATTACACCACGACGATTACATACTGAGTTAGTTTACGCCTCTCATACCACGTGAAAGGTGGTCCCAAGATAGGACAGCAGAAGAAGCCATTTAGTGTGCAATTAAGGGAATGGGGAATCAAAGGACGAGATACGTCCACACACATCACGCACAGAAACAGCAAGATTGAAGAATGTTATTGAAATATGATAAAAGTGGACAAAGAAAGTAACAGATGCTGAAAAAAGACACCATGCAGTGAACCGCAAAAAAGATGGTCCGTAACAAAATCAAACATATATTTACATCTTTCCCTATGTCAGAGCTAATTCCCACAGATTCAATAGTTGGCTCCTGACACCAGGAAATAAAGGCGTCGGTTATCGATAAGAGCTAACGGGGATTTCTGTGATGAAAATTGACACCAGAAAATTAAATGAAACATTGCCCATAGCGAGAAAAAGTAAAATGAGGGCGGCCCATAATTAATTGACCTTTTAATTGGTTGATGAGAGTAGAGCTATGAACACTATCATGTTAATACTTATTTATTCGAATGAAAAATATGTTTATGCTTACATATAACGTGGTACTTTATTAACTCAGTAACTAGAAAGCTATTCTTGCTTTGCTTCGGTTTCAAACCCACAATTTATCATGCTTCACTTGACCCCTCGTTCTCCAAATTTGTTCCCCAAGCGAGGTTTTCTTGTGGGACTCGTCACGAGTTATGTAACAAAATCAACAAATTTACACGAACTTAATAAACTTTTCATGAAATAGCTTAACTCTCGTGTAATGCGCGATGGAGCGTTATTGAAACGATAAAGAATAAAGTTCAAATTGTAAAAACGGCCATGGCCATCACTTAAAGAGTCCTGTTTTCAAAACGTAGCTTTCATAAACCATATGTTGTTTATCTTTAAAAGAAAATTAGTTTCAAAATCCGAG
Source organism: Morinoia aosen (assembly GCA_030386875.1). Lineage (NCBI taxonomy): Eukaryota > Metazoa > Arthropoda > Malacostraca > Amphipoda > Talitridae > Morinoia > Morinoia aosen. The sequence goes on from CM059568.1 coordinate 26,912,793, forward strand.
TATTCATAGTATTTTTTTATCAGCAAATTAAAAGGATCGGTTACTTCTGGGGCAACATATACAACGGTAATATGTTCAGCAGATCGTAAATAATAAATCAAAAAATATATATTATGATCACTAATATGAAATTACTATTCGCTCAAACTCAGATATTGCACGAAAATTGTAATAAGCCAGCGAATAGATTAAGAATAAATGAACTGCCAATAATAGAAAGAACAAATAATAACACCAGCAATAACTTCAATGTTAACCTGCTTGTTTCTTTCTTAGTCAATCAGACTTCTACAATTATGAGAAATACAACAAGTGTGCGGTAAATTATTCCGTCCTTCCTCTAAGCAAATTTGCATACTTGTATTTAATTCCGATTGAGTTTCTTCCTTCCGTCCATGCGTGACAATCTTATCTTTGACACTATTCAGCATCATATGCAACAAATTGACAGTCTTTTACACGACCGCAGATACTTTGTAACATGAATATCGCTGCGCTCAATTCAATACAATACGGCGGAACGAAAGTAAAGCGAAAAGGAATTACGTAATTAGCTGGCAAATTAAGAGAAATTTAATACACAATTCTTACGAAAGAGCAATACGAACATGTATACAATCGTGCACCAATGCTGTTCATTACAAAGAAATAAATAACGAGCAACGAAAAGAAATGAAGCTATATTTTTCCAAAACCAAGTCTTGTTGTAACATTTCATTGATGTGCAATTTTCTTTATTTTATCACTAGGATTACTGCTCTCTAAGGCTTTATTGATGTGCTTAATGGTTTGATAAGTCCTGCAAGTCACATAAAATTTGCTTAAGAACTCCTTCACATCAGCAGCGCACAATATAGGCGGAGAGCACGTGTAGTGTTCTCCCTCAGGCTGCTTTACACTCCGGGCAGACTTTGTAAACCTTTAGACTTTGTAAACCTTTAGACTTTGTACATCAATGCCCGGAGCGAGTGCCTGAGGTGCAAACGAACCCGACAGGGTAAGGAAAACACAACTGGAATTAATGCCGTATTATTGAGAAGATCGCCGACAATAGTGGCACACAACGAAATATCAAAGCCGGGTAGTACAGCAACCGAGGACGTCTAGGCCGGCCGACGGTTGGGGAGGCGCAGCGTGGTCGTAGGACGAGAGCAGACCGGTGAGGCGGCTACCGACCGAGAGTCTCCGCACGAGGAGTATCAGAGGCGCTAGCAGGGAACTGGCTCAAGTCGAGGGAGCGACGAGGAGTGGCGGCTGGCAGTCGAGGCGGCGGTGACGGTAGCAGAGGTGGTGCTTGCGGAGCGTCGAGACTTTGTTGTAAACACCAGGGACGCTGCGAGTGTACTGAGGCTCCGCTGGCTGCGCGGCTGTTTATATAGGCCTCGCTGGAGGCTGACTCTACCCGTCCAGGTCTCCGATTGGCTGAGACTGGGGTGCCCACTTTTCGCCGTCTAGGCTTGTGCTATACTTACGGAGGTTACTATCGACGTTGCCTGACTGTTCGAAGCAGACTCCTTATAAAGCTCGGTCCGCCACCCCAGCGCCAAACTTTAGCTCTGATTATTGGTCGTTTAGTACTGGCGCTTTGAGGCTATGAGGTGGCGCTTCTAAACTTGTGTGGTGGTGTGTGTTCATACCACCACAGGTGCCTCCCCGTTGTTTTTTTAAGTTTCCGAGTATCTCAGTGGAGGTTTGATTCTTCTTCCGTATTTAGTTATGATTCCTTGTTCAGGAGCCACCACTGCCTGGGGGAATGGAACTCCTTCGTAGACATCGTGTACTTTTGCGCTTGTTGGTTCCACATGCTCCGTTTTTGTTTCGCTGCTGTCGGGTAGGTGCGCTGCTTTCACCCTGTCAATCGTTATATTGGTAGGTTTCCCTCGTATGTCTAAGGTGAAGTATTTCGGGGTCCTCTCTAGAACGCGAAAAGGGCCATCGTACGGTCTCTGCAATGGTTTTCTGACCCCTCCATGTTTAACGAAAACGTTGGTCGCCGTTAGCAAGGCGTTAGGGACATTGATGTCTGTAGGCCCCTGTTGCCTTGGGAGTACTGGCTGTAATCGTGTCATTGTTTCTTGTAGCCTTTGCAGGAATTCTCCAGCTGGGAGAGTTTCGTTCTTCCTTGCAGGTAGTTCTCCGGTGAGGCGTAACGTTTGCCCGTACACCATTTCGGCCGGCGAAATGTTGGCGTCTGAGTGTGATGTGGCTCTGATGTTAAGAAGTATGAGGGGCAAAGCGTCCACCCAGTTCGCGTCGGTCACAGTAGCTTTCAGGGCTTCTTTCAATCGTCGATGTAGTCTTTCCACCAAACCATTGCTTTGTGGATGGTAGGCTGTAGTCCGGTGTCGCTTTGTACCCAAAGCTGCTAGGAGGTTCCTCCACAGAGTCGATTCGAACTGTACTCCTTGATCCGTGGTGATCGTCGTCGGAACTCCAAACGAAGACACCCAGCCCTGGAGGAAAGCGCGGGCTGACGTTTCTGCCGTACAATCCATCATTGGTATAGCCGTGCACCATCTTGTGAAACGATCGATGCACGTAAGAAGGTACCGGTAATTCTGCGATACGGGCAGCGGTCCGACGATGTCCACGTGTATGGTTTGGAATCGTTCATTTGGAACTGGCATTTTTCCAAGTGGACTTTTGACGTGCTTCGTAATCTTGCTCGATTGGCACGGAATACATTCTCGTGTCCACTTGCCGACATCTTTGTTGAGGCCGGGCCAGATTACTCGTTGTCTCAGGAGATCTCGCGCAGCTTGAATTCCGGGGTGACTGGCCCCGTGAAAATGCGTGAATATTGTTTTTCGGCAACTCCTGGGGATGTACGGCCTCTCCTGGCCGGTGGACACGTCGCACCACAAGGGTATTTTGCTGCCGTGTGTGTTGATAGGTCGTATCTTCAGAGCCGTCTTTGATGCTGGATTCAGGAGCTCTTCTAATTCTTGATCTTCATTCTGTTCCTTTATTATTTCCTCGTAGTCGATTGAAGGTTCTTTTGGTAGGATTGTTGACACCATACGCGATAGCGCGTCTGCTACAGTGTTGGTGGTGCCACTGATGTGGTTGATCTCACAGTCGAACTGCGAGAGATACGACAGTTGCCTGGCCACGCGTGGATTGCTGCCCTCCGTAGATTTGTGAAGAGCGAAGCAGAGTGGTCGGTGATCCGTTTTGATCTCAAAACTCCGGCCCTCCAAGAAATGTTCAAAGTGTTGGACTGCTAAGAAAATAGCCATTAACTCCCGGTCGTAGGTGCTGTATTTGCGTTGCGTGCCGTCCAACTTCTTTGAAAAGAAAGCTACTGGTAGTTGCTCTCCTTCGATTTCCTGTTGCAATACGGCCCCCACCGCGGTGGCAGAGGCGTCCGTAACTAGGATTGTCTTGCCTTCTGGAGCCGGGTGCGCTAACATGGTGAGCTGGGAAATCTCGTTCTTCAATCTCACAAAAGCTGCATCTTGTTCCGGAGTCCAATTGATGATTTTCTTCGAGTTCTGTGAGTAGCCTTTCGTTAGTTCAGTGAGGGATTGCATTTTTTCAGCCGCCGCTGGGAGAAATCGATGATAGTAATTGACGATTCCCAGAAACTGTCTTAGTTTTTTTATCGTCGATGGTCGTGGGAAGTTGCAGATGGCTTCTATTTTCTGTGGAAGCGGCGAGATCCCCCGAGCTGACACTCTATGCCCGAGGAAGTCTAGTTCGGGCACTCCAAAAATGCATTTTGCTGGGTGCACTTGTAGTCCCTCTTTTCGCAGACGACGGAACAGTAGCCTTAAGTGATCTTTATGCTCCTCGGCAGACGAAGATGCTATCAGCACGTCATCTATATACGCCGTGACAAAATCCATGTCTCTGGTGATCGCATCGATGTAACGCTGGAACGTTTGGGCAGCATTCCGGAGTCCGAAAAACATTACAGTGTACTCGTATAAGCCGAAGGGCGTGGTGATGGCCGTTTTCTGGATGTCTTCGGCTTTCACCGGTATCTGATGATAGGCCTTTACGAGGTCAATTTTTGAGAAAATTGTCTTCTTGTGCAGCTTGTAGTGGAAGTCTTTGCAGTGTGGAATGGGGTAACGATCGGGCTTCGTAACTGCATTTAGTCGCCTGTGGTCCCCGCAGATTCTCCAAGCCCCGGGTTCGGACGACTTAGGGACCATATGCATAGGAGACGCCCAGGCGCTTTTTGATGGTTTGATGATGCCTTGATCTAACATCTTATTGAACTCTTCCCGTGCTGCTTCGAGTTTTTCTGGAGGGAGTCTCCGCGGTCTCGCGTACACCGGGGGGCCGACCGTTTCGATGTGATGCTCTAAATCTTTTCTTCCTGGCTGAGGAGTGTGTTTGCGTTCGTGTGACGCCAGTATCTCGGGGAACTCCTCAAAAAGGTCGTTGAACTCCGGCGATGCTTGATAATCGATCCTGTGAATTTTTGCGCTGCTCAAGTTTGCTCGCTCACAAGGAATTTCTGTTTGTGTAGTTTGGATGTACAATCTTGCATTTGCTGCGTCGACGTTGATTTTGTTCGCGTGTAGGAAATCAATGCCTATGATGGGTTGACCGACATCGGCCACTACAAAATCCCATCTTACGAACAATTGAGGGGCGAGCTGGATGTTCATTCCTGCCGTCCCGTATGAAGCTATTGGAGTATTGTTGGCTGCTAGCAAATCGTAGGACGGGGGTCTGGTCGAACTTTTTCCGTCGGGCGGGATTAAACTGACCGCCGAGCCAGTATCGACCAGATATCGGACGTTGTTCGCGTCTTTAACGTACAACAGCTCGCCTGCTCTTGCCTGCGCGAAAGATGGGGCGCCTACCATCCTCCGCGGCCGTCGTTTCCCGCAAGGCTGCACGGTTGCGTGCACTTTCTTGCACGATCGCCAAAGGTACGGTGGTAGTAGCAGTAAACTTGTTCGAGCCTGCTTCCTTTGTTAGCGTTTTGGACGTTTCTGGGCGCCGGGGCTTGATTCCGCCAATTCTCTGCTTGGTGGACATTTTCTTGCGGGCGTAACGCCCTTCCTAACATTTCTTTGAGTTCTGCTATCTCCTTCATAGCTGCGTCGAATTCGGCTCTTGACACTGTCGGAGACGGTGATGGCTTGACAGCGTTTACGGTGAGGGGCTCGGCAGTTGAGGACCGACACGCGGATTGCCTTGCTGTGACTTGATGGGCAATCTCCCTGTACTCTTCGTCCGTTTTTCCTCTTCCTAAAGCTTCAATCAGTGGCTGCGCTTCCATTGGCAATTTTGAAAGGTGCATCGAGCGGATGACTGACGGGGGTAGCGGAGCTTGTCTACAGTTGTTGAGACGCGTCATTTCCAGCAGCAACTCTGAAGGCGTATTGTCTCCCAGCGTTATTTTAACGATGGCGTTGTAGTTTGTTTCTTCGTCGTGACGCACGAAACGTTGCGTCAACGCCGCCTTTAATGCGTCGTATTTACCGTTTGCCGGGGGGTTCAGTAGTATCTCTTGTACTCCGGATACAATGTACGTGGGTAGTCCTCCTAGGAGCGCCCCGAACTTCGAAGCGTCGTCCAGGTTCGGGATTTGTGCGAGAAAAACATCGCAGTGAATGAGCCATCCCTTGATGTCACCACTGAAGGCGGGTAACCGGACATCTCTCCCAGCCATGCTTCCACCTGCCGGTTCACTCTGGGGTCACCAGTGTAGTGTTCTCCCTCAGGCTGCTTTACACTCCGGGCAGACTTTGTAAACCTTTAGACTTTGTAAACCTTTAGACTTTGTAAACCTTTAGACTTTGTACATCAATGCCCGGAGCGAGTGCCTGAGGTGCAAACGAACCCGACGGGGTAAGGAAAACACAACTGGAATTAATGCCGTATTATTGAGAAGATCGCCGACTATAGTGGCATACAACGAAATATCAAAGCCGGGTAGTACAGCAACCGAGGACGTCTAGGCCGGCCGACGGTTGTCGGGGAGGCGCAGCGTGGTCGTAGGACGAGAGCAGACCGGTGAGGCGGCTACCGACCGAGAGTCTCCGCACGAGGAGTATCAGAGGCGCTAGCAGGGAACTGGCTCGAGTCGAGGGAGCGACGAGGAGTGGCGGCTGGCAGTCGAGGTGGCGGTGACGGTAGCAGAGGTGGTGCTTGCGGAGCGTCGAGACTTTGTTGTAAACACCAGGGACGCTGCGAGTGTACTGAGGTATACGCTGGCTGCGCGGCTGTTTATATAGGCCTCGCTGGAGGCTGACTCTACCCGTCCAGGTCTCCGATTGGCTGAGACTGGGGTGCCCACTTTTCGCCGTCTAGGCTTGTGCTATACTTACGGAGGTTACTATCGACGTTGCCTGACTGTTCGAAGCAGACTCCTTATAAAGCTCGGTCCGCCACCCCAGCGCCAAACTTTAGCTCTGATTATTGGTCGTTTAGTACTGGCGCTTTGAGGCTATGAGGTGGCGCTTCTAAACTTGTGTGGTGGTGTGTGTTCATACCACCACACACGCTTCATCAATGACCTTCTGAGCTAGTTCACAGAAACCTTGAACATGACTGAACTTATCAAAACAGAACAAAAATACTCTCTCGTAGTTCATGATTGTTTCAATGAAAGTTTTGCTGCAGTAATGGAGGCTTCGTTGCGGATCATTGTTTCGTACATATTCTTTGAATGACACGAAGAGGTGCGTGTTTAGGTCTTCAGGCGCAAGAATTAACGAACACGCAGAGCAGTCTTTTAACATTGAACCTTTCTTACTTCGGTGATATCTATCAACTTTCATAGCAACATACCCACTCAAGTAAGCTACTGCATTGTTGATCTCGGCCGACTCAAACAGAGTTCCAACCGATTCGTTGCCATCGAAGTGCTTCGCGGTAGTCATGTCTTCGTCGTTGAGTACAACCGGCGGCGGAGACAAATCCTCATCTTCTGGTCGCTTAATCAGAGGAGGAAAACAGTTTAATATTTATACATGCCGACTTCCATATTTAAATAGTAAAAAGTAGTAGTAGTAGTAGTAGTAGTAGTAGTAGTAGTGGTAGTAGTGGTGGTGGTAGTAGTGGTGGTGGTAGTAGTCGTGGTGGTAGTAGTCGTGGTGGTGGTAGTTGTGGTGGTGGTAGTTGTGGTGGTGGTAGTTGTGGTGGTGGTGGTAGTTGTGGTGGTGGTGGTAGTTGTGGTGGTGGTGGTAGTTGTGGTGGTGGTGGTGGTAGTTGTGGTGGTAGTTGTGGTGGTGGTAGTTGTGGTGGTGGTAGTTGTAGTGGTGGTAGTTGTGGTGGTGGTAGTTGTGGTGGTGGTGGTAGTAGGAGTAGTGGTAGGATAGTGGTAGTGGTAGGATGGTGGTAGTGGTACTAGTACTAGTAGTACTATTACTAGTAGGAGTAGTAGTACGACTACTAGTAGGAGTAGTAGTAGGAGTAATACTTGAAAAACTAAAACTGTGTGATGCGCGTTTCTGTGATACAGGCTTCACTGGCTGTCAAATTCCCCCTATTTTAATCCCTCAGATGGAAAGACAAAACATCGAATTTCTCAAATAATCCTCGTGATGTATATATTATAATAGAAGTAGTTATAGCCATTCGAGTCATATCGTAGATACAGAAATTCAGCATTAATGAAAGCAACTGTGAGCTTCAGTATGTAAATTGTAGCGTTATATGCAAAACCCCGCCGACCTCAGTATACAGGATACGGACTCGAGTATATAAGACTCTGGATCTCTATAATGTTTTGAAAGTGACTTAGATTATAGTGCACTTGTACAGCGAAAATGAGTGCATTAATTTACCAGTGAACTAAAACCAAGACCGCCAGTCCTAATTTCTTCCTATCTATTCTTAAGAGGCAAACGCGAAACATATAAATAAATCAATATATAAACACACGACGGTCATTCTTAGTATAGGGATTATAAGGTGACCATGGTCACTTTCTGTGACCATTCATCTAAAGTGACCATGTACTATTTTTTCCCTTCGAGAATAAAAAAAATTACCAAACGGAACATTTGAATCGAATTTCATAACTCAAAATATATTCTTCCAACGCGAACAATTAAAGTTTCTCGACACTTTACAACCGTGACGTCACGACGCGTATTTGATCCTTATGTTGAATATCACTTTAAGGGTTATATGAATATCACCACTTAGCTTCGAAAAGTAAACCAAAGTCGCGTCCAGCTGGTCATCTACAGTCTTGCAATTAGCAGACAATGGCGCTCGCATGAATGACGCAGTAGCGATTTTTGAGTAGCTGTCGGCAAATGTTCTGGCGTCCGGAAATTTCTGAAGGAATCGAATCTAGCCAAAGAAACACTCGAGCCCGTCTTGACATATATTCCTCGTAGACAAGTAGGGTAGTTTATACTCGCCCAAGCGTTGCCGAAGCTGCAGGATCACATTAATGGACTGAATCCATCCATTGATAAAGCTACATCGTTTCCTAGCATTGAGAACTTGTAACTCTTGCAACCAAAGCACAGACTCACGAAGAAACTTGAACTGGTCCGAATTAGTACATATGGGTCTTCGTAAAGGTACTGAACATCTCGATGTGACGGAATTCAAGACGTCAAATAGGTCGTTTATCTTCTTGCAGTAAGAACTAGTAGCTGCAACTGACACATTATTCACTGTTTGCGCAATACCGGCATCTAGAGCTGCAGCAGTGGAATTCGACAACACCTGAGCTGCAAGTTTCACTTTCATTTTTGATGAAAACCTCAAACTGTGCACATGCCTATCAGACAGCTTTGGAACCATTTTCAAGCTGTACATTTTCTCTTTTTCAAACCGTGTGACGATGTGATCCCAGCTTGCAGCGTGCTTAAAGCCTGGCACAGGAACGTCACTTCTGAGCAAGAGATTTCTAGAGTTTTTCAGTAGATGGGGAGGGTCTTTGTAGACAAAGTAGGACTTCGTTCCTAGCTCAATAGTTGGGTTTGTATGTGAGCAACCTAGGCATTTGAAAGCTTTTTCAAAATTTGAACCTTGGTCAGAAGTTATTCCAAGCACTACAAAGCCCTCAGTTTCAAGGGATTTTATAACGGTCTGAAGAATTCCAATAAGACTGGTAGATTGAACATTACCCGATTTTAAATAATATCCAATTGGAAATTCCCAGTGTTTCTTTACCCCACACGCCATAACGCACAATGCTGATGACACCAAGTTCTTTTTTCTCTGAAAATCATCGTCTGCGTACCCAAATATTTTCTTCTTGTCGAGACTGTACGACAGGCCTCTTCTTAATGACATTTCATCCATAAGGATGAAAATTAGCTTATCGTGTTCACATTGGGGATTAACTTTGAGTTTTAGCATTGATATGTTCTGCTTATTGCAACCGGGGTTCATTATGTGGGCCTTCAGGACACGAAGAATTTTAGAAGGCGATGGTAGTGGTAGCATTCTCCTCAACAAGTTGTAACTGGATATGCTGCAACTCACTAGCATGTTAACTGCCATGAAACGATGTGTAGCGTCGCTTTCCTTTCAGTTTAAATTTGACAAGTTCCGTGATGTACGGACCAAATGATGGATGAAACTGTTGTACTATGTTCTGCAGGTTATACCGACGATTGATGATAGGTCCCCTAACTCTCTTTCTCATGAGAGAAGCCCCTTGCTTTTGGGTTATAAAAATGTAGACGAACGATTGGTCGTTACTAGTGCAGAAGGCTGATCAAACAATTTCTTCTTACAGGTCAGAGTTGCTTCATCTTTCGTCATACAGGCCTTTTCCTGGAAGAAACGAACAAATGAACAAAAAGGCAATGGAAGGAAAATTCAGATGAAAAGAGGTTGAGCGCTGACAAAAATAAGTAGCGTAGAATATGATACGTTATTTAAACACGACAGGGAAGGAATGTAGGCCTGTAGGAATATGAAGGGAAGAAGAAATATTAGGGGCTTGATAATTCGAAAATACACAAATGAAATGGAGGTGGAGCGAGAGCAGGGTTGACACATAAAACCCCCCTCCAAAAAATCCACCCAAAAAAGCCAAAAAAATAACACGTAAAAAAAACACTAAATAGTGTTTTTTGGGGGCTTTTTTGGGTTTTATTAGTGCTGTTTAAATTTCACTTGTTTTCAAGCTTATAGAATCAAAATGAGCTAAATATTTATATTGTCAAAAATTCGTCCAAGGCATTTGCATGACCATGACAATAAAAATTGAAAAACAAAAAACACCACTATAAAAATAAAATAAGAAAAACCCGAATCACAAAAAAAACTCGAGGGACTAGTATACTTCCATGAGTTCCATTTCCAAGGTAAAAAACAAAAACCAAGAAACAAATGCAGTTTGACGATTTGAGAGTATAGAGACTTCTGAATTCTTCCTCTGTCTTCTAGACTAGACTGCTACTACAGTACTACTGTGTTTCTCTTTCCACATCCACTGACATTTCATCATTGTCATCCACATCATGATCATTTGTGAGGTGGCGATATACTGAGACCAATTTCTGTGCGCGTAACGATCCTAATCTATTTCTCAATTTATTCCACAAAATTCCAAATGTTGAGAAAATTCTCTCAATGGATCCTGAACTTGCGGGCAAGAATGAAGATTGCTTATAAACTTGCAGAAACTCTCTGTCAGTGTTTTTTCATGGATCTGCACTTTCTGCTGTTTCATGTCTTGAATATCCCACGATCAACGAGGAGTCATTGTCTTAGTGATATTCTTGTTGAACAAGTGTTTTGGGAAGATGTTTGAGCCCTTCAATTTATACAAATAAAGCGCGCTGATGAACTCCGGATTGTATTCAGCCAACCACTCTTCAATATCTGTCTCCTGTGAGAGCTTTGCCTGAAATAAGTCTAACAATTATAGTCAGATGGGATAAGACACGACCGCAGCCATCACGGGGTAAGAAAGTAAAGAAACGACTGGCCTATGGTGAGCATTCAAGCTGCACTGGAACAAACTTGACGATGGAATCTGTTAGAGCATTTATTTCTTATCATTTTAGTGTTTGTTGCTATCCTGAACTGCAAAAAGTGATTTTTTTGGCAAAAAATTTTTGGCCTGTCACTACATGTTGTAACATGTAACAGTGTGGTTGACTGACTTGGCTTGCGTTGCTAAGCACTCCAGCTCACACAATACACATGTTAAGTTGTTAACAGCATGGCTGTTAAGTGATGTGCAGCTGTCTTGGTTCAAGTCGCTTGTGGTGGTTACTTATGATCTGCATGGTGCTACCCTCTCACATGACTTGCGTCTGTCTGCTGCTAAAACAACTCACTATGAATTGACAAGCTCAGCAATTCTCTTTGCACATCTTATATCTTTACAGACTGCCGAGCTATGTCCCTATGCAAATGGTAATTGGTAAATGGTAATTATGATGGACAAACTTAATTCATATATTGTTCATATAATGTAATAATTCATATAATAATGTTAAATAATGTTAAAAAATCAAGTAATCAAATAACAATATTAACTCAATAAGTGTATATATGAATATATATCTGGAAAAGAGGCAACTGGAGCTGTGTGAATAACTTTTTTAAACAAAATCAGGTATTACAAAAACCCAATAAAGACCCAAAAAAAATAAAACCCCCAATACCAATTTAACCCAAAAAAACCCATGGTTTTTTCCATCCCTGAGCGAGAGGAATGGGAAAGTGGAGGAGAATGGTAAGGTGAGTTGGGGATAAAAAAGAGGGAAAGAGAAGAAAGAGAGATAGGAGAATGAGGAAAGTTAATGTATGATTTTAATAAATGTTCTACACGAATATAAAAAATTTAAATGGCAATGAAGACAGTATAAAACAAGCAACACTCACTGTCCAGTTGAAGGAATCTTTTCCAACTTTTTCAGTTGAACCCATATTTGAAGGAGTAGTAATTTGTTGAGACTGTGATACACAAGTTGGGTTAGGTGCCTGTAATGAAACATACACACTCTATTAAATCATATGCACAGGAATAAATGTGTACTGCGAAATTCATTAGTTATGGAATCTACTTTGAAATGACACGAAATTAATAGAAAATCGAACAGAATCTTCATAGAATGATTTAATAATTAGAAACCAAGGGAGTAAAAAATCTATTTCTATAATTTGAAAATAACAATAACCGGCTATCCTAGGTATTTCTTGAGTTTTATTAGACCTCTTTATTTCTTGAGCTGAGAATCAGCTAAATGACTGGTTTTACACATAGATGTCCTTTACACATAGATGTTTGGAACCTAAATTATAAGATAAAACTATGCTTTAAGGCATATATATACACAGAGCATAAATACTTCACGAACACTAAACACGCCAGTAGGACCCTGGTGCCTGCTGAGCTTAAGCAACAAAGAACTTTCTAAAACACAATGCCCATGAAGAAGCTTACAGCGGTGTACTTTTATTTTAACAGGAACAAAATGTATTACAGAATATATAAGTAGAGCTGATAATTGGCATACCTCGTAAGTCTCATACGTTACACATTATGAGACCCTACAACCTTTTTTCCTCACATCTTCTGTGATTCAATTATATTGTCACCTCCAGAATGCTAGAACACATCAACAATCATGATCACACAAACCACACAACAGTTGTTGAAGGCTCAGCACATGAAGAATAAATCATTATGAAAAACAAAGGTCCTGATTTTATGTTATGAACAAGTTTGAGCTACTATTAAGACAAGAAGCAATCCGAACATAAAAAAAACAAACTTTTTAAATGTAACACAATTGTTAGAATTGACCTTGGGCAGTCATTAATCGAACTACAATCTTTTGAAACTACATTGGAAACATATACACTGCTGATCAAAAGTTTAAGACCACTTTAAAAGTTTAAATAATATAATATTCGGATAAATACATTACTCCTTCACTACAGGCTCACTTATTAGGCAAGGTTAATTACCACTCTTGACACCAACAACCATCACTGGAGTGCTACTACTTACAGCATTGATGGAGGTCTTTGACAAAACTGTGGCAGGACTTGTGACTCTGGCTTTGACTTGGGTTGCCACAGAAGATCTGAGGGGGATTCTGATGGGAGTCCTCATGGGACTTCTAACTGAAATCTTTGTTGGAGTAATCACAGGGAATGCTCCTGAAGTGCTGGCTGGGAGTCCAGGGGTGCTGATTGGAAGCTGATTTGGGTTGTGGGGCAGGCTTCTGACAAGGTTCCTAACAGGCGTTCTTGCTGGGGCTTTGAGAGGTGTTCCGATTGTAGTCCTCATTTTCTTTAACGGAGACTCGTCAGAGGTTGATGGAGAAACTCTCTTTGTAGGGAACATGAGCTGAGCATTAGCTGTGAGGAAAAAAGAACCCATAGTTAGCTCTTTGCAGCGAAATCATTCTCCTTCTGTTAAAACCTGAGAGGTTGTCACAGGGTTGGCTAAAATCTTTTTTGCCCTAATTGAATATTGTTTGGCAAAATTAAAACCTAAATACCCCATTGTTCAGAATTTAAAAAGTATGAACGAGTATATTTAAATAACAATCAATGAAAAATAAATGATACACACAACTCTTTCAATCAGGTTGGCCAAAATTCATTTCTTTAAAATTCAATTTAATTTAGAGGTTATCATGTTTTTCCAGTAATATTTATTTCTTCGAGTGTTTTCATTTCATTCCAGTATTTTATTCATTGGGAATTATTTCCATTTTTTCTTACAGGACTGACAATTAATATATAAATATTTGCAATTTTATCATTTAATAGGAGATGTAAGGAATCAGGGTATCAAATTTGAGCCTGAATACTTCAGGAACAAAACACATCCATCACTATTACACAGTGCCTTCTAAGCATAGCTAACATGAAAACTTTTCAAAACATTGTAACCAATGTGACAGTTGTATAAATATACTGCTACTTTAATAGAAACAGATATGAGTGCAGATAATAAAAACAGAGCTAGAATATTTTCAGTTTCTCATATCCCTTGCCTTTTATACTAAAAGAACCATTAGGTAATTAGTCATCCTCACATGTTGAGCAACTCAGCGATATTTTACAAAATATGGGAAAATTATGAAAAATGAACTTAATACAACAATGTAAGCTCATATTGCATATTTATTATAACTTTTGTTTTTCAAGAAATAACTGTTTTCAAAATTCATTCAGGGGTATTATTCTACATCTCATATATCACTCAACAAAATGCAAATTTGTGATTGAGTTGTAAATATTTGTATCCAGCATATTTGAAGCAACAATGACGTGTATTTACATGGTTATATTACTTTATTGGTTGCAAATGTTTGAGTTCAGATCTAGGATAAAGTTCAAATGGGTATTTTCATTTGTTAACTCTGTCTTGTGAGTTTTTTAATACTGACCTTGTCCTTGATAAAAGCTCAAAAAGGTTTGCAGTTTTTGGACTATATTTTTTTGGGCACAAGTGTGAGGTTTGGACAAAAACCCAAAGCTCTGACCAACTATAGCAACTGTGTGTTAGTTTATATATCTGACAAAGTCTCATCCTCCTTATTGAAAAATGAACTTTGTTTCTATGAAATTAAATATGAAATACAGCTAACAATGGGTTTACAATTCTTTATGTTATATTAGAACTTGTGATTTTTACTTCAATGACCCTTGATTTGATAATCATAGCTAGGTATAGGTATTTCTGAGGTCAATATCTACAAAATTGGTAGTTGTACAGCAAATAAATAAATTCATGTCTGTTTTCAAAAAATAGCAGGATATTCAAGAATACATATTATCAGAAAAAAATGTTAAATCAAAGTATCAGCAAAATTTCAGGCAGAAGTACATTTATTATACAAATGTGAGTGCAAGGAAACAAAGGTTCACCAACAACGTTGGACTTTCTACACTAAAATTAAGAAACAAACTCAAGATCTTGAACTGTCCTTCTTCATTGATTAAGAAGTGTAATATTTGAGAACTGAAATTTCCAGAACTTATAATAGTAAAGTAGTGTACTCTTTCTAAATGGAATAAATTTTTATTTTCAATTGAATAGAACTGAGAACCAACTACTTAAAACTTTCGTGGTGACCAATACATTAATTAGCACATACATTAAAAACTCTGGAGAATATCAAAGGAATGCAAACTATAAATAAAAGTGTTATAAAAGTGCAACTCATTAGGAAATATGCATGAAACTATACTGTAAAGGGACTGATATGTTATGAAAGCCAACGAATAATCCACAAAAGGAATAAGGAAAACCCCACCAAAATGTAGATGAATTTCAAAGTACAATAAATTAAAAATGAGAAGATTTAGTATGACCATAACGGTAACAAACTTTCTTATGTCAGGCTAATGTACCCAAATAAACACTTACCTTCATCAGACTTAAGAATGTCAACATATTTTTGTGGTATTGCACCCTCATTCAGCCAACTCTTAGCCTTTAAAGGTGATAATGTTCTTGTGAAATCAGACCGGTGGAAGTGCTTAGCACAAATGTATCGATGCGTTCTCAAACTCAGAGATAAAATTTTCAACTTTTCATTTCCAGATGCAGCAATCCATTCTAGGTATGATTTTTTAGGGAAGTTGAAAAACCTAAGCTCTGAGTCGTCTTTGCTGTTACTTGAACAATTCTGGTAAGAACACTTTTTTTACGAATAGCCATCACGATTATTGTTAAACAACAACCGTGGCGAAAGCCCTCACGATTCATACAGAAGGTCACGTCATTCACATCCGTGCTCTGAGTGGATGATGGTCGCTGTGACGTCACAATTATTATGACGTCGCAATAGCCGGTCTGGATATGAAGTTACTTTTCTTCTCTGTACTGTGGGGCAAATGAGAGAGACCCGAGTAAGAGGCGCCTCGAAAGAATGATTGTTGGCCAGTCGTACGGTAATTTCCGTCTTAAAAATGGCGTCAGCCGGGACGAAAGCCTTCTTGACTTAGACTGCTGTTGCTCCTCCATCGAGCAGTACTTGGACGGGTTGTTGGTTCACGGTACCAGACCATATTTTCAGCTGTCCCTATTCGATCAGCTTGTTCGAGGCGATGCGATTGCATGCGACTGGGGGAATATCGTCGTATTAATCTGCTTCTTCATTCGTTGTTAGATTGTTTACTTGAGCTGTAGTCCTGGAAATAGGTGGGCTTTCATGGGCTGCTCCATTACTGTGGCTATCACCTTGCCTCCTCTGTAATTGGCGATATTCATCACTGGAATATGATCACTTGGGGCCATGGAAAGTGCAGTAAAATCCAGTGTAAGGTCCTGTGCAAAGGCCGTTTATCTATTCTCTTTCGAGGAATAAAGGTTTCGTAATAACTCTAAATCAAATCAGGCAAAATACTGTGAACAATGGAAACCACGAATAATGAAAACCAGCTTGCACGAGGCTACATATAATTATAAATGTTACTTCTACGTTGATATGTACCAGACATCCTTATATTTATATCATATATTTACAAGCCAAATTCATTCAAAAATGTAATAACTTGCTCTGCAAGAGTTATTTCAAGTCCAATTGCATAGACAAAGTAAGAGAATAGAACTGTACATCAACTAAAATAAATATTTTCAATGCTACCCAACCTTGTGCGTTCTCAACCAAATTTAAATCAGAGGCTTTGCTGCTCTACACACAAATGTGGCACTAGCTGAACTCCTCAAAAACACATTTCTGTGACTTAAAATTCAATCGCCAAGATATTTTTCGAAAGTATACATGAAACAACTCCTATTTAGAGTTAAGACAACATTTCTGCTCACGCTATTCATAATATTCGGGCTCACGCAACATGCAGTCTATAGACGCTGTATGTTGTTGGAAGACGCCGCGCTTTTTATTATCTGGCGCACAATACAAAGCTATGAAAACAAACTCGAGGGACATACGGAGCAAAATATGTTGAAATTGTTTTGCTCTTATACCGACCGATGGAATCATATATTTATGGGTGATGAAAATTTTCGCTCCAACATTACTGTTGGCAAGTCAGTTAAAACAGCATACCAGCGGAACGAATGACTTTTTTAATTATCCTAAACAAGGAATGTTGGGAAAATGTACTTCTTACGGTAAACTGGATCTGAAGTATAAAATCAATTGGGATCGTATTTAGTATTTGAAAAACATATTTCTAGAACATAAATATGGTCACTACGTAATTAATATCTCACCAGTGCTGGAATGCCCTCTACCCATGTATCTGCGAGATTATTTAGGATGTTCTCTGCTACATTTTATGATGAGTTTGATGATCACCCGAATGAGTAATAGATATACTTCTCGGATCGTATTTAGATTAATTAGAACAGCGGGTACTCTATTTTCTCCCGGACGAAGGCTATATTTCATTTACATTTCATTCAATTGCGTAATTCTACAAGTGTTCAGTAATTTACACCTTTTAGCTGAAGTATTCAGCGTCAGGATTTTTTTGCTAAATTACTCATTGTGAGGCCATATTAAAAAACAAGTTCATTTTTTCGTAGCATATTCTACTGAAATAAATATTCATTATTTATGAAGTGAAGGCCAAACAATGTATGAATAAAGGGTTAAGCTTTTTCTTCATTTACATTTTTTCCGTGTTTTTAAGAAAAAAGTTTGAATATTTCAGAAAAAATGAAGTTGCTTTTATTATTCTCACACCAACACCCAGTATTGCCGTAAAAACACATAATTTATAGGACAAAATTAGCAACGGCAATAGTTGTCTCTCCAGAAGCAGCGTTATATTCTCGCCCGACCTGTAAGTGGGTCATTGTGGGACTATCATTTGGGTTGATAGCTGTGGCAGGAGGGCTCTTTGTTACGATCTACTTTAGCAGTGTTACCAAGGTTCAGTATTGCTGGAGGCGGGTAATCTTTATAATTCAGGAATGAAAGTATTTTGTCTTTTGAGAAATCAGCGAAAGTGAAATGTGAAATATTTTGTACCACTTCAATTTACACCTTCGTTGATCAATCTCAAGCGTGAATATTGTCACTGTTGAAAACGCCAGAGTATAAAATCATTGAAATTCAAAACTTCGATGAGAGTGACTTCAACATTGTGAAGCTAATTTTCAAGTGGAGAAAAGCCCATCTACATAAACAAGAAAACATGGTCGAAAAAATTATGTAACATTTGGGGATGATCAAATATTTCAGCGTGAAAGGTGCTGAATTCCTCAAATTTTTATAGTCAATGGGGAACTGAAAATTTAAATAAGAAATAAGCTTCCGAATATAGTGTTATTTTAAAACTTTTTACGATACTGAAAAACTTCTAAGGTAATGTCCGAACTGGCGCTCCTGCACAGATGGAGATGACGAGCGTTCCCGAAATTGACTCTTCATTTATCCTTATTGCCCTAGCCGTAAATGGCGGAGGCAGTGCAGAATCAAAATAAATAATCGTTTTACTTTTATAAAATTGAAGGAAATTAATTCTTTTTGTGCTAAAATTGCTTCACTAAATCATATTGTGGGTTGCACATCGTTTTTTTGTGAAACAAAATATTACTCGCAAGGACTTGTAAATTTAGGCACCTCTTTTAGTCGAAGCCTTATTAGTTAAATGGTTTCATGCATAGATTTTTTTTGCATTTATCTAAAACCAAAGCCGTACCACAATACTCACTCTCTAATGTTTGGGGGATGTAACACCAAAACCAAATCAGTGAATAAAAAGACGTCTTTGTTCCAAAAAAACTATATTTAAATTATTTCAGTTCATTTTAAATAGTAAATATACGATTTAAAATGACGTGATGAATATGACTTGTAACTATTGAACCTCATTTTTGCATAACTAGAACTAACACCATCATAAGATGAATACATCCGATTTGAAACTGAACTGACAGGAGCGCTTTTCTGCTTCTAGGCGAAGCGAGGCTCATTTTCCTAACTTGGGTTTCTCTAAAATATCCTCCTGTCTTGTTAGTTCTTCAAGTTCTTCTGAAAATTTCAGTCTTCGAGCTCTGGTTGAGACAATAAGCAACTGTTGCAAATGGGTGTGCTCAGAATAACGCTCGGCCGTCGCTATCGTTGTAGAGCTTGACAATTAAATGAGCGACGGACTTAATTTTGAATTAAATTCATTTAAGAGATCGATAAAAGAAAATCGTTTTTGTCGTTATTGTCGTTATTGTCGTTATTGTCGTTATTGTCTTTATTGTCGTTATTGTCGTTATTGTCGTTATTGTCGATATTGTCGTTATTGTTGCTATTGTCCCTATTGTCATTATTGTCGTAATTGTTGCTATTATCGTTATTGTCGTTATTGCCGTTATTGTCAATATTGTCGTTATTGTTGCTATTGTCGCTATTGTCATTATTGTCGTAATTGTCGTTATTGTCGTCATTGTCGTCATTGTCGTTAGTGTCGTTAATGTCGTTATTGTCGTTAGTGTCGTTAATGTCGTTATTGTCGTTAGTGTCGTTACTGACGTTATTGTCGTTATTGTTGTTATTGACGTTATTATCGTTATTGTCGTTATTGTCGTTATTGTTGTTATTGACACTATTGTCATTATTGTCATAATTGTCATTATTGTCATTAATGTCAATATTGTCATTATTGTTATTAATGCCATTATTGTCATTAAAGTCCTTAATGTCATTATTGTCATTATTGTCATTATTGTCATTATTGTCATTAATGTCAATATTGTCATTATTGTCATTACCTTCATTATCGTCATTGTGTCATTGTTGTCATTGTTATAATTGTTGTCATTGTTGTCGTTGTTGTCATTGTGTCATTGTTATCATTGTTGTCATTGTTGTCATTGTGTCATTGTGTCATTGTGTCATTGTGTCATTGTGTCATTGACATTGAAATTGTGATTGTGATTGTTATTATTATTGTTATTGTTAGGCCTATTGTTATTAATATTTTTAGAATATTAATATCATTATTGTTATCATTATTATTATATTATTAATATATTATTAATATAATAATGTATTATTATCAATAATATTATGATGAATATCATCATTATGATCATCATCATTATGATTATCATCATTATGATTGTCATCATTATGATTATCATCATTATTATCATCATCCTTTTTATCATCATCCTTTTCATCATCATCCTTTTTATCATCATCATTTTGATCATCCTCATTTTATCATCATCCTTTTTATCATCTTTTTTATCATCATCACTTTTATCATCATCATTTTTATCATCATTCATATCATCATTTTTATCATCATCATTTTTATCATTCTCATTTTTATCATCATCATTTTCATAATCATCATTTTTATCATCATCATTTATATCATCATCATTTTTATCATCATCATTTTTATCATCATCATTTTTATCATCATCATTTTTATCATCATCATTCATATCATTATCATTATTATTATTTTATTTTTCTTCCTAAAAAGCCATTCAAGATTTAGTTTTAGGAAGACAATAATTTTACACTTGATATTCTCTGTAATTGTCAACTGGAGGGAAACTTCTTAAGTGACAAAGCATACTAAGATTACCGGAAAGATTTTAAACTCAAATGACACCAAAGATATATACAATGAATGAAATGATTTTCCTCATTTCCAATGAGGAAATGATAAATTCTATTTCCCACTGCTAAACTGAAGCTGATATATTTTCTACTTGCCCGCAGATTTCGAGGGGCGAAGAAATCGACGGACCGCACCCCGATAGCGTAAGTTTCTGCTCCCTATAGCATGCTAAAACTCCAGCGTACTTTCCTATGTTCGCTACAGTTATTTTCCCCTTATTTAACCCAAAATATTTCCTACCAAACTTACGAGAAGAGAGCATATGACTTGGACACTCAATAAGAGTTATGAAATAATTAAAATAAAAACCAATCTCTGTGACCAAAAATACCGACTAAAAGGGCATTAGTTGAACTCACTAAAGATCTAAAAGTTCTACTCACTATGTGATGATACACAGGTGGCTGTTATGTCGCCGTCAGCCACATCCCCGTGGGGCTGTGGGCCGCCGAAGCCTGTGAACGTCTGCTTGAATGACATCAAAGTTAAAGGCCCAGACTCCGATGTGGTGAGTGGAGTTAGTGTGGTTCTTGCATTCTACGTCCTTCTGTTCTCACCCAGTTTAAACTTGTCTACTTCATTTAGGATTGTCGCTGGGCTTCAGTTTTCGTGTTGTTATTCACATCACCTCTTGTTTTAGAGGCAACTATTGACGTGGTAACCTTAAATGTCTTTTTCGTTTCTGGTCAATCTGGTCGTTCTTTGAATTTGCGTAAACCAATATTCCCGCCAGGCTCAATTGATTTTTTTTAGTTATGATGGTTAATTCAATCTGCAGAAGCAACCGCAATCCATCATCACGAATAAAATGAATTTAAATGAAAGAAAATAAATAAAATATCAATGAAAATGAGATAGTAAATTAATCAATTGATAATGAAACCAGTAACCCAATGAAATAAACTCAAAGAAATTAAATCCGTCAAATACTGTCAAAGATGTTGAACACAATCAATTATATTTCATCATCGATGTCATCATCATCATTGAAACTTCTGCAAAGTTACTTCAAAATGTCCCGACAGAATTCTAGAAAATATTTTTTGCAAGTAATAATTAACATTATTTACAGTGGGAGGGGCAAAATAATAGAACACTTCGATTAAATCGCCTGGTTCCACATTTCTAGACCAAGTACAATTACCAAAATTGGACTATATATAAACAGTAGTATAAAAGGTTAAAAATATATCTAAAACCCACGAATATATAATAGATATAAATGTATAGGAACATTTTAATAAATACGTAAACAAAAGTTTCCAACTCATTTGAAGATATACATACACAAGTACTTCTTTGCAGACCCGTTATTATTAATTATGGCTTCGAGATTGTTAGAGTAGTTCGCTAACATCCTTTTACGGGTATCGGGCGTAATATTATTCCATTCTTCAATGCCAATTTTTTCGAGTCCAGTGATAATCGGACCTTTCTTCTGAATTTTCCATTTCAATTCCCTCCATAAGTTTTCAATCAGAGCCATGTCCAGGGATTGACTTGGCTATTTAAAATATTTATCTTCTTTATCCTCAACCATTCATTGTTTTCGTTTGCAGTATGCTTTTTACTGTTGTCCTTTGTAGGTCCATCCACGTTTCAATTTTAACAAACAGGCTGAGAGTAGGAGTTACTCTTCCAATATTTCACGATATATCCTGCCATTCATTGTTCCTTCAATGATGTGAAATTTACTTGCCCCTGATGAGCTGAAACATCCCCACAACATGATTGAACCCCCTCCAAACTTAACAGGAGGTATGGTGCCTTTTGGTTTATGCTCTTCGTTTTGTTGCCTCCAAACAAGAATTGTGCTGTTTCTGCCAAATAGTCAGATTTTAGTCTCATCTGACCACAGTACTGAATTCTAAGCCGCTGTTGGCTTGTTCAAATGGTCGTTGATAAACTTCAGCCTGACCTAGACGTGGCATTTCTAGAGAAGAGGTCTCCTACGAGGGGTGCGGGAGCGAAGACCTTAAGGCAATTATAGACGTGCGGGATTTTCAACGTCAATTGACTACTGGTGTTCACATGAAGCCACGCCCATGAGAGTAATTGCATGCGCAACTGCAGCCGATGCTTATACAAGTAGTTACCGCTTGCATTCAACGCAGTCAATGTAGTGAAGGGAGCAGCTACAATATAGACCAACTCTTGGTAGCTACAGATCTATTTTTCAAGAGCTAAGTACTGATTAGAAATTATTCTGAAAGTACATGTGGCTTTAAGTACCTATGTTTCAGCAACTTCTCCTCAAAGTGACCGAAAAAAATCGGAAATAATGAGAAACTCCATCTCACCAGGAGCTAGATTGGGAAGCTACGTTACCGCAAACATTTTTCAAAAAGCAGAGAATATCGTCAACCATAGTTTCGTTTAGTACACATCGTCAGTTCCCGAACCAAATTTTTTGTTTTCTTCAAGACCATATTTTCATTTCTGTTGTTAGAATTTTAGAATTTACTGCTCACAGTATAACTTGGGAGACTCAAAAATTTTACAATGCGTATCATCTCTAGTTTATATTTTTATTATTTTCCAATTTGGTATTCAATATACAAGGAGAGTATTTGCACATGGCGATTAATATCACATCATCTCCAGAGAACACCATCGTGTATGCTCGACAATAATTGCCCGCAAAGCACTTGCCACCTCATTACACCGGCTAGCCATTTTAGAGAATCCATCTAAGATCCTTCGCGAATTAAACTGACAAAAAGGGTAATTTCTATACTATAAGACGTACAATCTTGAAATTAGTACCAAATTAATGGGCGTGACGAAGACAACATATTTATGTAATTAAGAAATTTTTTACGCCCCTGTGGGGGGCAGGAAGAGAGCCTCTCGTGGCCCCTCAATACTCGGCCGATTTTCTCTATAACGCTCATTTTGTACGCGTCATAATTTCTAAACTATTGCACCTAAAAATTTGAAATTGGGTTTATTTTGAGCGTCAATTCATTTTCCAAATGTGAGTATATAATAAAACTCTCATCGAAAGCTTCATCACCAACTATCACATGTGGTACAACATTATTTGACAACGCACCCTCTGTGGATCTACTTTTAAATATCTCACTTTCCTCTGAACCATCTTCTTCAGATGACTCTTCTTCTTTCAAGTTTATTAATAATGCGTTGTCTAGATCGTCCACTCTGACATTGTGCGAAACCATATGTTCACCGCAATGCTCACCGCAACGCATTATAACAACTGCCAACTTTACACTTATGAACGGCCGTTATATTACGTTCGCCGCAGCACGGCAAAATACGGTCGTTAAATAGCGGCACCGCTTTCCTAGGAAACCGTAGCTTTAGGCTCTCACACTCACATCGTGGGTCTTCGAATCCCGGAGGTGACGAACTTTTTTCTCAGCGATCACTTTCATGTTTTTCTTACTGATGTAGACTTTTGTGAGGCAATATTATAAGTAGAGCTGTGCCAATGCATAACTTGCATATATGCACTCAGAGAGATATGCAGAACGTTTTATGCAATGCAAAAAATTGTCTTGTGCATATGCGAAATCACATATGCAATTACGCATATACACTGTAACAGATGTAATATGCAAAGTGCTTTTTGCATATGCACAATATCATAGCACATATGGTGTCATGCGAGTGGTGCAATTTAATTGTCCTGTTTTTAATGTAAAACTGCAAATTTGTTCCTTAATCCAGAAATTTTGTACATTGATGGCACCTCTCGCATACATACATACTCTCAGTTGCAAGCAACATCACAAGTTTTAACCGGTGCACTGTCGTCAGTGCCTGATCCCCAGGTTACCTTCTTGACTTGTTCTTCAGTTGTTAAATATGGTTCATCAATAAAATACAATAGAGGTGTCCGAACTGAATTTAATGAAGTTTGAAGTATTTCAGGATTGCATAGTGTGATAGTTTTTGAACATCTAGTGATAGTTTTCTTGTTCTCTTCTACACATAGGCCTACCTATACGTACAAAAGTGTTCAAGTGAAAATACAACTGGGAAATTTGAATCAATTTTCGAAACATATGCATTTAGTGAAGGAATAATAAATACCTCTCTTGTGCTCTGCCTGTTCATTAAAAAATGAGAAAGAACTTACCAAACCAACTTTTGGTGCTCGCATGACCAAGTTCCCTTCCTTGAAGGTGTCACGGGTTCAAATCCCTTCGCTGCGCATGACTTTTTGCATGACTATCCATCGTTATCACATACGTTAAGCCTTGTTTTACTTTGGAATCCAGTGAATATTTTCATGTTTCAGGGAATATATTCTTGTTTCTTCATTATCAGCAAATGCATGATATCTTAAATATTGAAGACTATCGTAAAGAATAAATACTTTACGGTTCAATATTTGAAATATCGCACAAGTTCCAACTAACTGAAGTCCTTCATTCAGCAGTCGCATATTGCTTGCATATAAATGAGAGTACAGCACGCAGGCAGGGAGGTCGGCCAATAAATCTCATTTTCCGCTCAGTGGAATTTCTAAACTATTGCACCTTCGAACTTCAAATAGCACGGGTCATCGACGACGAAATTATAAGTTCTTCCTTCCTTCAACATCTGAGACGAATTGATCGCGTGTCCGTTTTCATATCTGCCGCTCGTTTTCCGATGCTCGTCGTTGTAACTGTTTAAAATCCAGTTTTCTTCTCGTGTAGTGAGTAGGCTTTATTTCTAGCCCCACTATATGGGCAAGCTAGCACAAATCAGCTGGCCGTAATAGTGAGGCTAAAATTTGGGCCGCACTCAGCCTTTATTATCTCAAACAAAGTAGATTCATTCCATGCTTAAGAATAAAAAGTTGCAATTCTCTATGGTTCCTCAGATCCTGGCACGTAAACATGTTTGGAGACGAGTTACCCCATATTTATTAAGGGCCAGTATTTTATGAAATTCTACAATATTTCTAAAACAATTATGTCACAAAACGCTACTAGAATACTTAGAAACAAGCTTAGCCAAAAATGAGTTACACTAAACGTAGCCCAACGAGCACATAATGATACAAGTACACACTTAACCCTGCACAATGAATTTCACAGCTTGCTCATCATATAGATGGCAATAAAATTTGTTTCCAGAAACGTATGCTAACCTTGCATACTTATCATTCGTTTCTTTTCAGTCATGTGAAACAGAAACATGACCAAAAATCATATATAAAAACACAAGCAAAGAAAATTGGATAAAAATCGCGATAACGCAAATGGCAGTCGCCCTGCTATATCGAAGTGACGGTTTTGTTCCTCATAATAGTCGACAGAAATAATTTTGTAATAAATTTTAATGACTTAGTGAACGTGAAAATGAGTTCATTGCTAATCTTCGAACAGGATTTTTATGAAAATCAAGCTACAGTTTCAGAACAACAACTCCTACATCCTCGCAGGATTCGCATTAACAAACAACAGACAGACATGGGTACGTGGGATCGAACACAGGCACCGTAATAAATTAATATCACAACAACAAAAAGGTAAAAAGATTCTACGCATGGGTGATTTATGAACCTAATTATTGTTTCATAATGAACTGCACTTTTCAGGCAAATGAACAAAGATATGCGATCTGAAGTGAAACATTTCCTTTCCATTACATTCTCTAGCAGTTTTGGTTTTTATACTCGTATGCTCGGGAAGCGGCTTGTATTCACGAGACACTGATGGATGAACTTGCAACTTAGGACATTTGATATGACTACACAATAAATAAAAATTACGATTCATAATTTGACTACTCTCGCTCATTTGAAGGAATCTCATAAGTTAGTTGTAATAGCCGCACGAAATAACCTACGCTTATGGAGACATCCAAGTTATTATTCTAGGCTAATTGTTCGACGGGTAATAACTTCGGGTCCGGGCAGTCCAATTGGTTTCCCCCCTTTCATCGTGAAATTTTTCTCTTTTATCAACGAAGGGAAGGGTGTTATAGAGTGTGCTTGAAGACACTGGATGATATGGGAAAGCATTTCCTCCTTCACATAAGTGACGAGGCACGGGTTTTCTCCATTTACCACGGACGTCATAAATGCCAGTGAGAATGGACCGCAACTCGCTCCATCCCTTTGGTGTTGTACTCCTAGACACTGTATCAGAATGTGTCTTATGTTCTTCACGTTCGCGTATAAATTTGTCAAGTACTTTATCACATCACGACTGGGATTACCATTCAAAGAGCACAGGTACTGGACGCGCGCTACGCCTTCTTCAGCTCGGTCGCGACACAGTGCGTTAATCACGACGATCCAATGACTTCCGGTGTGACTAGCTTTTTTGTAACCTTCTTCACCGACCTTTACCGCACATTGCAAATACGAGGTATTTAATACTTGCACAAACAGCTCTGCGTGACAACTCAGCGGCTTCGGTTCGAAAACCGTGAGGGGGGAGTGAACTCTGTATTGTTGGTTCTCCCTGCGAATAAGAGTACAAAAGGGATCAACCTCGTCACTGGAAAGCCAACTCGTAGCTTGAATGATATTTTGTTTGTTTTTAGTTTCCAGGTTCAAATCTTTGAGCCATCAAATCTTGCTTGATGTACTTCTGTCTTCCGATTCACAAGTCCCGACACATAGGAGGTCTTTTCTATTTCTTTTTTGTTCATGATCCGTATAGGATTCACACTTAATGCTAGTTATTTTTCCTTCATTTTGTTTCGCATTAGGAAGCTCGGAGATGAGATCAACTGTAATTATTCCCTGCTGAGTGCTAAGACAGGTATCAGAACCTTGTTTTTCTGTAATGCATTTACTTCGATTATCAAGAGAGAATACAGGGGCCAGGTTTTGTACAAGGCTTTCGTGTTGCGTGTCATTGGTGAATTTCACTTTTTTTTGTGCAGTATTTTTTTGGGGAGAAATCGAAAGCGTTCTACTAACACGGATTTTTTGAAGTTTCAAAATTGAATGGACACTTTTCAATTTCGTTTCGCTCGTCTTAGTACCATCTTGGGGTCGTCCCTGCAGAAGTTGATAGAATTTCTCTCGAGCTTTCTCAGTGAAAGATTGTGACCGAGATCCATTTCCCCCCCAGCGCTCTTCATACTCGTTTTCGCCTTCTTTCACCGCCTTCTTCTTGCGTTCCTTGTAATCGAGCGATGCTTCTTTCGCTCTACCCTCCGCTTGTGTGTGCATAGTACGAATGAACTCTGCTAATGTTTTTCGATTTCCTCGTAGTATATCATGCTTAACAATTTTATGCCAGCCTTCTACTAATCCATTTGTCTTAGTTCCACCATGCACTCCACACCAGAGTGGAGTGAATGGCATGGAAATCGTCAATACGTCATCCAGCATCTCAGGGGAATACAAAGGATTAGGGATTGTTCCTTCAATAGTCATGTTTTTTTTAACGTCTGCCGCGATAGCCACGAATTTCTTACCCACGGCACACTTATCGCGATATCTCCCGGTGTCTTCTACTATCATTGCGTTATTAGGCTCGACATCGTCAGGGTCAATGTCGATGGAAACATCACGACTCATGAGAGGTTCAATTCCCTCTCCAAGGAAAGGAGTGACCAGTATTTTGCATCAGTTCCTAAAGATTGCGTAGATAAGGTGTTTTGAAGGAGCTTGCGCAATATCGGCAAAATACTGCTTTATTGTACTGCGTTCCTGAGGCTTCAGTTTTGGGAAGAACTCCTTAGATTTTTCAGCAATGGTCTTCATAAAATGCGCGTGGCAAAGCTTCACCTGTGTATAATTGAGCTCCGCCTCATCAGGACTCATCCACAGTCGGTCAAGATATGATGGTAGGTCGCCCAACTTTAGCGCAGCCGTTATCGCATGTAAGTATGCGAAACTATGGTCGACTACTTTGCACTTCGGTTTGAAGTCTGTCCCATTTACTTCTCTATAGTTCTGTACGAGGATTGCGAGCATACCTTCGATGTAGATTGTAGAACTTTTTTTAGATACCATAGAGATTGCTGATAATGGCGAATCACCTTTTTTTCTTTGAAAAACTGCTGCATGATAGAGGTAGCTGTTCGATTCGTCACCTTGCACGATTCCTCCAGTGGAATCCAAATGGAGAGTGGCATCCGGGGTTCTGGCAAGCTCGTGCAGCTCTTCTTCGGTCTGAAGTATTATTTTAGAGTTGATCGTATCGTATTCATGCACAAAAGCGGGGATAATTTTTTTGTTGGCCTTGTCAGAGGCTTTCAAGCCCTCGATGGTTAACTGTAAGTCCGACTTGTCATCCTTAGAAAGTTTATTGCGGTTCCTCACCATCTGTCCAAGTTTCCTGATACGATCGAGGGACGAAATTTTCGTGGTATCCGTACCATTTCCCGTATTGGCAAGTTGTTTATAGTAAACACTCGCCGCGTCTTCCAGTAAGACAGCCTGTCCAATGCGTGGTTTTTCCTCAATTTTTGCCTGTCTCTTACTAATTTTATGGTTCTTATTTGCTTCGTGTGCTTCCAACAAATAGACTGTGCATCCTCCCGCTA
Source organism: Morinoia aosen (assembly GCA_030386875.1). NCBI lineage: Eukaryota > Metazoa > Arthropoda > Malacostraca > Amphipoda > Talitridae > Morinoia > Morinoia aosen. Next base: position 26,941,728 of record CM059568.1, read on the forward strand.
TTTCTTCCTGCCCGTTGAAACAGACAATTTTTTGCTTGAGGCCGCAGAGCGGGTCTTGGCAGCGAACTAGGAAACTGAACACGGGTCGTCCTGCAAGATGGGAGCTCGGATATAATTTCCTCTTATAAAATGTGCAATGACACTCTTGGTTGAGATTTCCTATGCCTTTCAACAGAGTAATGTGCCTTTCATGTCCTCGTTCATAAAAATGTTTATTATTGCAACCGTTCAGCATATCAGTAAACCGTTCTTTCAAACGATAAATCTGATTTTTCTTTGCTCTCATGAAGCTTTCGAAATTTTGTTCGACGGTTCTTCTTTGCGCTGCTAGTTGCCATTCCATAAAAAATTTATCGGTCGTACTTTCGTACTTTCGTTCGCATTTTCCGGAGGAAATTTCATACTGGAAGTCGTCGTCTGAATCTTGGGAGTCGTTGAACTTTTCTTCACTTTCAGCGCCGTCGTTACTCTGGCAGTCATTTTCAGATATTTTATTCTGGAAGTCGTCGTCTGAATCTTGGGAGTCGTTGAACTTTTCTTCACTTTCAGCGCCGTCGTTACTCTCGGAGTCATTTTCAGATATTTTATTCTGGAAGTCGTCGTCTGAATCTTGGGAGTCGTTGAAATTTTCTTCACTTTCAGCGCCGTCGTTACTCTGGGAGTCATTTTCAGATATTTTATTCTGGAAGTCGTCGTCTGAATCTTGGGAGTCGTTGAACTTTTCTTCACTTTCAGCGCCGTCGTTACTCTGGGAGTCATTTTCAGATATTTTATTCTGGAAGTCGTCGTCTGAATCTTGGGATTCGTTGAACTTTTCTTCACTTTCAGCGCCGTCGTTACTCTCGGAGTCATTTTCAGATATTTTATTCTGGAAGTCGTCGTCTGAATATTGGGAGTCGTTGAACTTTTCTTCACTTTCGGCGCCGTCGTTACTCTCGGAGTCATTTTCAGATATCTGCATTGGATGTAAAAAAGTGGGATTTTATTTAAGGTAAACATTTGTATTGCTCATTTTGGAGCCCATCATTGGTACAATTGCTAACACTTATTGACATATATAAGTAAACAATTCTCCAAGCTCAATAGATTATAGGAACTCACATATGATGATTTCTTCGTAGCTACTGCTGCTGCTGCTGCAAATTCGGCGTGGAAGAATTCATTCAGAGGGACCGCCCCTGCAGGGGGGTCTGGGAGAGTCTTGCATTGGCGCTGAAGAGGAAAAGGACAGAACACTAGCAACGTACAGCTTTAAGAACGGTCTTCATTTGTGACTCTTCGGTGTATCAAGCGTAAAGAGAAAGCGAGAGGGAGGGAGACGAAGAGACAGAAGTAGGGAGTGAGAGAGGGGAGGGATAGAGGGAGAGAGCGAAATTGCGGAAGTCATTGTACGATGAAGTGAAAAATGCTCACGACAAAATAAATGCATGGTATTCCTCATGCCGGTGACACACTCGGAGTTTCGTTTCCGATCTGATTTGTCTACACGAGCGTTTCCGGCTCTAACTGAGACTGCACATCTTCATAATTTTGCGACTTAAACTCTACCTATTCACAATTTATAGTATGACTATTTTATTTCTCAATGTTTGTATGTGTTGCAATGTGTACATATGTTTACCCCATTCTTTTTTTAACTACTTTTAAACATTCAACAGATTTTCAAAAATGAAGTTCTAATATTACGAGTGCATAGGACCCGTCGAAAATTCATATACAATAAAATACAAAGTGTCTCCTTAAACAAATAATTTCATAAATAGATTTAGGGTTTTACTGTTCATAATTTCTCCTATCTTATTACAATGGAAATTTCATTGAATAAATGAAATTGGTTAGTCCGTCTTGCTTGGTGTTTCTCCCTTTCACGCTCGTAAAAGTTGTTAAGTGATTGTTTCTGCGATACAGCAAAAGATCATGATATATTTCCAATAGGTCGATTCTTAGGGAATCTCACGCGTTAGATAAAAAGGAGAACCAACGTACAAATATACATACCTATTTATTTATTTTAATGGCAAACGTTTCGAAATATTTCAGTTCCATCTTCAGTGCTGAAAAACATACTAAAAGGTCAAAAAGATGAAAAAACTCAAAATACATATATAAAGGTCATACATGTTAAAAAAAGTATGTAAAAAATAAATTTATAGCATACAAACATCTATAAAACTTTAATCCTACTGATGATTCAACTACAGTGAAAACGATCATTCACATCGGCTCATTCACCCACCATTAAACCAGTACATACATCCATACATTTACACATGGGAACCTAACAAACAGACGCGCGCAAACACACTCCACAAACAAGCCGATGGCAGTACTGTAATGTTACCAATGTTAACTTTCCAGCTCAATGTGTCCGAAACAATCTAATCCTACGCGCTGCTTCTGGTACGGCCGCAACGGTAGAAAATCCAATCGAAAACAAAACGCCAACTGTGTCAACGGCCAAACAGAGCTGATCTTTTAACTTGATCTTTTTGGCCTTTTTGTATGTTTTTCAGCACTGAAGATGGAATCGAAATATTCCGAAACGTTTGCCATTAAAATAAATGAATATGTAAATATGTACGTGAGATCATGAAATTGTTATACATCGGTATTTTCCCAATTCCGATACAGTTGGCCTGACAACATTTCGAAATCTTTATTACAACGAACTAATTCATTATATAATGCCTGGAAAGAGATACTATTTCAACTTTTCAAATCGTAAAAACATAATTACAAAAATCTACACCTCAGCGTATTCTTCATTAGAAAGTGGGCATCGATCATAACATAAAAAGTTAAACATGGAAATAATATAGTGAAATAAGAACTATAACTCTTGGAGAACCATGCAATACTCAACGAATAACGTTAGAAATGAGCAAAAATTTCAATTAATAATACATGTTACCTTGACCAAAATTCAATAAAGTAAACAAAACAAAATCAATTAGGAGTACATAAGTATTGCATATTGTTGGAAAAAATCAACTAATATTACAGTTATTAACATCAGAATAAACTCATCGAATTTTTATCATTAAGACAGATAATATAATCTGAAAACGACAGAAGTCTTGATGTATCAGGCCATAGCTTCAGGTGTTGGCAAGGACTATTAATTATTTAGCAATTCTTCGAAGCAAAGAAATACAAACTGGAAGAAATCGTCAGGAACCACTGGCATGGAACATAGATAGACACATTAAGTACGTGCAGTGTTGCCACTCTTTATGTGAGTGCCATGAATTGCGTCAGCTGAGCAGTTCTGCAAGTAACTTGAAACACATTTACTGCTAGTTTCTACTTCCTATGTATGAATTGAAGGGGAAATGAACGAAACAGAAAGAAACAAATTAAGTTTGCGAAGTTTTCATTTTCTCATTCCTGCTGTTTAACTGCAAAATATTCATTATTGCTTCAGAACGAAACTTGTGTTTCGAAACGTAGAAACCTCATATATATGTATGTGTGCGTATCTACTTTGTCTAGATATCATGACAGTGTGAGGTAATAAGTAAAAATATGCTGTTTCGAACTTCGAAAAAATAAACGGCAAAAACATTGCGAATTCTTTAAATTTTCGGTCAAGTATTTCAACTCTCTTGTGTTTACGTTCTGTTTTGAACAATTTAAAGTTATTTATAACGAAAATTAAAATTGGAGACGCAAAAAAAGCGACTTCCACCTCTACTCCACCGCATTCGGAAAAGCGACTCAGACTCAGACTCTACCCCAAAACACGAGACTACGGAATTGTATCCAACCGGTAGAGATGCTGGTCATGACTTTAAAGGTAAGTAAAAATATAACGTTGCAAAACCTTGTATTTGTGTACCGAACATAGCCACCATTTCTGGGAAGGCGGTAAAAAACCGTCGAGTGTATAGCGGCAGTGGGCGGCTGCATTGCTGCCATCGGCGTTAAATGATCCGCTCGTTAATTTTTCAGCTCAATGTGTCCGAAACAATCTAATCCTACGCGCTGCTTCTGGTACGGCCGTAACGGTGAAAAATCCAATCAAAAACAAAACGCCAACTGCGTCAACGGCCTAACAGAGCTGATTCATGTCACTTACATAATCAAAATTGTTAAAAAGTTATCGGGAGGCTTCCTAATCTTAGGTAAAAAGGAGATATATAAAAATACCATATAAAATACTTACTCGAAGTAAAAATTGCAAGTAAACATAAAATATAACGTTTAGACCATTCGTTCATCTTCAGCAAAAAACAAATTCACCTGAAAAGACATGCAATGATTTAGATTGATGATAAATTGAAAAAAACTTAAAAACTGCTAGTTAACTATTGATAGCGGAAAAGAACTAAGCTGGTTATTTGAAATCGGTTTATATTTGAAAATGAATAAATCGTAAGGACTCCAAAATTCTCGAATCGGTGGCAAATTCAAATCTGGTAAGAATTTTAAAATCACTGATGTCAAACGGGCTATTACAATGCTCTGAATGATCCCTAAAGCGGCCCATACACGATCAATTATATTGTGCAAGTCTGGCTTGCACAATGTAATTGACAACTTTCAGTTAGCCGCACACGATCAATATACATGCGCAAAAAAGGCAGTTTGTTCTGCTACAAAGTTGGCTGATATACCTGGTCCGCTCCAGTGCCAGATATTTCTGAATCCAAAACTGTTCTCAGTTCTTTGCGAGTTGGTCCTATATGCATTTATCTTTTTTTACATCTCCTCTCATGGAATTTGAATATTTTTCCTGTAATTTTTCCACAAAGACAGCATAAACTGCATCTTTCTTTGGCCTGTTTGAGTAATTATCACATTTTACTTTCGATAAAAGTGGTAAAGTTTTATGAACTTGTAAACATTCAAATACGAATTCCCTGTCTTCTATTTCACACATTTTAATTGTAGGCTACTTACTCAATCTGAAACAGAAAATAGTTTAGCTTGCACAATTCCATTGAAGGGCAGCATACACAGTCAAATAATTGCGCAATGCTAGAGACTTGCTCAAAAAATATCAAGCAGAACTGATTTACTCAATACAATTGCGCAAGTCCTCAATATCGCCCATACACGGTCAATTTAATTGACAATTGAGGGTATTGACAATGATATTGCGCAGTATAATTGATCGTGTATGGGCCGCTTAACAGCTGAATGCGAAGACTAGATTTTAAAATCCTCACCAGATCTAAATTTGCCACCGATTTAAGAATTTTAGACTCTTAATTCATTTTAAAAATTAAACCAATTCTAAACAACCACTTTAGTTCTTTTCAGTTATCAAGACTTAAGCGGTGGTTTTTAGGGTTATTTTTTCAATTTATCATCAATGTAATTCATTTCATGTCTTTTCACGTAAATTTGTTTTTGCTGATGATGAGCGAAGGCTCTCAACGTCCATTTCTTACGATTCTTTTCCAGTCTCGAGAATATCTTTTAATTATAAGTGTTTTATACCATATATCCTTTCTTAGTGAGTTATAATGCGACATTACAGAAAGCGGAGTATAAGAGGTAGGCAGAGTACTGTTGAAGAAAAGTAAACACCAATTAATATTGAACACTCAAAAAGACACTGATCGAAGATTGACATTTTCGTGATTTGAATGTCTTTCAGCGTTATTCTTTAAAATGCTACTGTGAGGCTTATCATACCTATGCTGAGATTTAAAAAAGAAACGCCGTTTCTATCAGAAGACTTTCGTTTGTCTAAACTAAATAAAGTATGAAAAGCACGAAAGTAAAAAATAGACTTAAAAATCGGAACATCAATTTCCTAGCTTCTATAAATATGAAATCACCAATGCACATCCTCAAAAGTTCAAAAGAAAAGATTTAACTCAATAAATTTAAACGTGTCGGGCTTGAAGGAATAAAACATCCGTTTTTCGTGATTAAAAACTGTTGAACTGATTAACGAAAATACCACCGTAAGGGAGGAAAACTGAGAACACCATCGCTTAATTAAGTAAAGTTCACAATCGTTTGTTTGTGTGAGTACAAAAACACTCGAACATCCACGTCTCAAGAAACACGAAAACAAGGAAACATTAAAGAAGACCCGCCTTCAACACCAAAGCCGTCGCAGTTGTCCACGAGCATCTACGATCGCATAGTTTCACTCGAAATAATAACCAACGTTCAAAGAATATTAGTGCAAATAGAAAAAGGTCTTATTACATGCAACGTCACCTCTGAGTCATTTCATTCAATGTGCAAAAGTGTAGCAAACACAACCGTTACGGAATATGCCAGGTTTAATTAATTAAGACTTCTCGAAGCATCGTGAGTCGTGCTAGCGTGTGTCATTCATATAGACTTGCTACTGGGTTCACCGATGTAACTTACAACATTGAAGTGCTCAATACGCACGATTAGGATTAAGAGAGCGACATCAGCCCGAAATAATTAAGAGAGCGACATCAGCCCCCTTCAAAATGTGAGAGAATGCAAGTCACAAAAAAATTATTTATGAAGTGCAGATGGGTCGTCCAAAAACACAGCGTTGCTCACACGTCTAAAACGAAAATATTTTAAATTAAATCAGTATATTTATATTGCATACAATAAAATTCATCGTAATCTTTGAGCTCGATCATAATAGCCACATTACAAATATCAATAGCGAGAGTACGATATGGTTCAATACGTGCGGCTCAAATGTTGTCTTTAGCTTTTCCTTTCATATTTTCTACCGCACAGATCAACGTAATAAATTGAGAGAGAATCAGCGAGAAAGTTAAAGGGGGAAAAATAGAACGAGGGGATATTGCACCCTATGTTAAAAATTAAATTATAAGCTCTCAATGGTAATACTTACGCGTAAAATTCTCTGAATCTGGAAGTTGAATTCTGCACTGGATTTTTATAACCTTTTGAATCGAGCTATTTCTTTATTAGATCTTCTATAACAAAATTGCGCAATGAGTTTCCTGTAAATTTCTATTTTGAAACCGACACTATTGCCTTCAAGCGTTTTCAAATAGTTTATTTCACTCTCCATGTTTATTGTTTATTTGTCACTTTACAGATTGTCTTTTTTCTTCTGAAATTTCTGCGTCACTCTTTTTGTACGAAAAATTACAGTAGCTAAGAGAAGTTGAACCTCACACTAAGGCAGCTTTAACGATACTAGACATTAAATGCTATCACGAACATGTGACCGACCGCTCTCACACCTAAACAGTGTGAGTGTGAGTGCGACGTAAGCACAGGTCTTCTTATGTCATGATCACAACATACCATAACGATGGTAAACACTGCCCTGCCATTAGATGAAGGCAGTATATCCAAGTTAGAGTCATGGAGTTGGAGTAGCTGGAGTCACATGTTATACAGTGGAGATGGAGTCAGGGTCGCTTTTTCGAGTGTGGTGGAGTCTGAGGAGGCGATGTCGTTCATTAGCATGTGGTGAAGCCTAGGTAGGAGTCGCTATGTGATATTAGTGAAATATCAATTTATTACGGTACCTCTATTTTATCCTACCTACCCATATCTGTTTCTTGCTTGTTAATGAGAATACTGACAGGATGAAAAAGTGGTTGCTCTTATACTGTGAATTGATTTCCATAGAAATCCTGTTAGAAGATTAGAAATGAACTAATTTTTACGTTTCCTAAGTCAATAAAATTGAAAACAAAATTATTCTTGTCGAATATTGTGAGCAACAAAACCGTCAGTTCGATATAGCAGGGTGACGGTCATTTGCGTTATTGCGATTTTTATCCTATTTTCTTTACTTGTGTTTTCATATATGATTTTTGGGTCAAGGAAACTAAATCCTAGAGTCATGAAGATTAATGCTCTGATAATATTTAGCACTGAACCTTTAATAAGGACGAACTATATATCACATTAGCCAGATTACATTAGCTTGTTGCTTCATACGAGAATTATTGCTATAGAAAAAAAGATTGATTAATATCAAGTATTGGAAAGTTAATGCTCCGAGTTCCATAACGGGAAAAATTGCTTCAATTTATTAAGATGAATTTCATAACGAGATTTGAATGAGAAGATTAAACCACTAAAACTCAGGGCAACAAGATTATGAACTTCTCAGAGCCGGACTTCAGGTAGGCAGGCGGGCGTTGGACTTGCGGTCTGCGACTGTGCCGTCCTAGGAAGCAAGCCGTGCTCTGTGGAGTTAGTTGCGGTTGGTTATGATACAAAGTAAATATGAGGTTTAATACAGTTATCGTTATAGTTTTAAGTTATAAGGTTAGTTATAGTTTTTAAGTTTCTAGTTCCTTGCTATAAGTTATAGTTATTAAGAATGCATGGGGAAACGTAGTCCTAAGTACCCAGCTCACGGCATGGCAAGTATTTGGTCCTAAACTTACAGTTTACGAACCTCCACAAGTACTCGTGAGCTTCAGGAGGCCAGGAAGCGCAGTCAGGTGAGTGGACGGTGAGAGGTGCAGGTCAGCAGCAAGGAAGGCGCCTCAGCCTCTCATCTTCTGTCCGCTCGGTCCTCGGAAGAAGGGACGGAGAGCGTAGCGAAGCTGACGAAAAACCACCGGCGCCCCTGGGCTGGTTGCAGGCAGGTTCCGCACGGTGTTCGAGACGAAGGCTGAGTAGGCTCAAGTTTGTATAAGTAATAAAGTTGATGGATGATGTTTGCTTAGTGGAGGTTGGAGGCGATCTCAATTGGCATCCAGAAAATATACGAGGTAAGTGCGGCTTGGCTCAAATCGTGTATTCATTAGGTTGTATTCAGGATAGTAAACCAAAGTTCAAGAACCAAAGACAAGCCTAGAGCTGGGTTATAGAAAACTTTTTCGTATTGAAGTTATTAGATTTGCTAAATTATTTGGGACTAAATTACATTTAAAGGTTTGAAGGGCTATTAATGGTTTATTATTAATTACTTATAGTCTTAAAATTAAGTTCATGAACAAGAAAAGCTTGAAGTTAATGAACGTGAAAACTAATACAGAAACTCCTGTAAATTTACTGTGCAATTGCTACCCCAGTGAAAATGGAAAAGAAAACCAGTTAATTGACAATAGAGTTAAAAGATGAAATGTTTAACATTGGTTTTCAAAATATATGAATATTAACATTCTTGGTTGATAATTACACATCGGTATCGTAATACCCATGTTAAATGTCGAAACAAACATGCACAAAAAAAATCAATTCCTTTCGTTGTGTAATGTGATTTTAACAGTGCATTGAAATATTAGTAACTGATAAAACATAATCTTCGTAACGCATAGTTGTAAAACACTCTCGTTGGGGCGCATTTGTATTGGAATATAAGCAAACGAACACAGGAACCGGTGCTTGCAGGGATAAATGTTGAGAGTAAATTGGGCAGATATACATAAATTTGCGTCAAAGATTGACATTGAGGAAATTTTTCTTTTCGTTATAAAGTATTGAATTGTTCGCCAAATTAACAATGAGCTCGAAGGGAATAAAATGTTTTACCACAAAACAAATTTAGAATATTTACTACCTACGCTGGTAATACTGGCACAAAAGAATTTACTGTTGTTCGGGGCATGATGATTGTAACGAGAACATTGTACGAGAAGAATTCGGAAAATGAGCTCGTGATAGGCATAATAAAGTAGCCTTCTCGTTCAACCCAGAAAAGTAGAGAAAGCAAAAGGAAAGGCAGAAACGAGGATTAGGAGTCTTTGATTGGAAGAAATAGTCATTGGTAGAGATTCAACTTTACTTTAGATTTACAACAGTTTTTGCTTGATTTCGAACAAAACGAATCGTACTAAGTAGAAAAAATAGCAAAAATAGGGGAAGCTCCCTAAGTAAGTAGTTCTTTAGTGCAACTGCAAAAAAATGAGAACTGTTTATTTTAAACAGAGATGGTACACAACATTATTGTTCTTAAAATATCCTTAAGTTTGGAAAATACACTCATGTGTGATGCACGCACATGAGTATTGTAATACCCATGTCGCTAGTCGAAAAGCATGATGGAGGACAATGTATCTCTTATGCAGCTTAAAAAGAAAACACGATTTCCATCACAATACATATCTAAGAATAGTTTTCGGTTGGTTTTGCCTTGCAGTGACCGAGTAGAGAGCGCTTGCGTTCTGCGCTTCCTGCACGGGTTCGAGCCCAGTACGTGGCAGTTGGTGAGAAAAACGTTGATACATGCGCCAAATCAGGGCCGTTGCCTGCAGTGTGGTCAATGTCCTCAAGGAATGTTTCGTGAGCACTAAACGAGAGGAAATAAGGCCTTAATTTAAAGGTCGGGCGTGACTAGGGTCCTGGGTAGCCCCTATCACGTACACTCCCTGTAAAGTATCATGTCAATGATGCTCAGCCACCCTCTACTTACTATGAAGAGAAAAAAGGCTCGGTATATACATAATAATTTTTGGTGCACACTGGCAGTGAAATCCGAGCTTTGTGATTTGGGGTATAAGTAATTTGTTCAAAGTAAAACGGGGTGGGTCGAAATAATTCTGCGTCTACGGCAGCGACGTTGGCATTCAGAAATATATTTTCATTACTATGTATGAACTGGTTTTGCTATGAGGGACACGGAGAGAATTTTTTACATAATGCGACGGAATTATGACATTTCCATGCAATTATAATTAGAGCTGTGCCAATATGCACATGCATAAATGGACGCGTATATGAAATCGTCAGCGCGGCTTCAGGATAGATATATTGCGATTGCGGAGTGTCGTATGCACAGTACTCGCATTTATATGCAAGCAATATGCAACTAAGTCTTACACATTCACTGCTGAATGAAGGACTTAAGTTAGTTGGAGCTTGTGCGATATTCCAAATATTGAACCGTAAAGTAATGATTCTTTACGATAGTCTTCAATATTTAAAATATCATGGATTTGCTGCTAATGAAGAAAACATGAAAATATTCACTGGATTCCAAAGTAAAACAAGGCTTGACGTATGTGGCTACGTTGGATAGCCATCCAAAAATGGCCGGGCAGCGATGGGATTCGAACCCACTACACCTTCACGGAAGGGAATTTCAGTAGTCATAGCGAGCTACTAGCTTTCTGTGATTTTATCGTAGATGGAAGTGGGTGTTTTGGTTAACTTTATGCTGAATCAAAAGGACTATCTTCGTTACTGATAACTATGAAGTCTCAGCCGATATTTGGACAATAACAGTGTACACTGTTATTAGGTTTCATGATAAACGAACAGTTTTCCTGCAATAAGTGTTATATAGATTTCACTATATTATAATCACTATAATGATGCAAACTTTGGGAATTCGGTGGATGTCCGGAATTGTAGGGATTACTTTGTTGAGTTCCTCCTCATTTGTCAATGAAAAGGCAGAGCACAACAGAGGTATTTATTATTACTTCACTCAATGCATATGTTTCGGAATTTGATACAAATTTCACAGTTGAAAATTTCACTTGAACACTTTTGTAAGTATAGGTAGGCCTATGTGTAGAAGAGAACAAGAAAACTATCACTAGATGTACAAAAACTATCACACTATGCAATCCTGAAAAAACTTCAAACTTCATTAAATTCAGTTCGGACACCTCTATTGTATTTTATTGATGAACCATATTTAACAACTGAAGAACAGGTCAAGAAGGTAACCTGGGGATCAGGTACTGACGACAGTGCACCGGTTAAAACTTGTGATGTTGCCTGCAACTGAGAGTATGTATGTATGCGAGAGGTGCCATCAATGTACAAAATTTCTGGATTAAGGAACAAATTTGCAGTTTTACATTAAAAACAGGACAATCAAATTGCAGCACTCGCATGACACCATATGTGCTATGATATTGTGCATATGCAAAAAGCACTTTGCATATTACATCTGTTACAGGAAAATCATAATTCTTCAGACGGATGTTCATCAGGAACTTGAAAACGAAGAACACAGCACGTAGTGAAATCATTTTAATTTTACTTCTTTCTTTACACACCTAATCTATAAAAGTGAAGAAACTAAAAACTAGTAGTCCTATTTTCTTAAACGTTTCGGAGTCCAGCTCCATCATCAGTAAGTCACATCTGAAATTTACAATGAGAATGGTTAAAAATGCTATGATATTTACAAGTTTTTTTATCTCATACCCTACAAGTAATTAAACTAAATATAAATTTGCAAAGGGAATGAACTGGTGGCATTATTAAGGACCGGTTTGTCTTTTGCTATGTACAAAGATACTAAAATTCTCAAATCCAAATCATTAGAAGCAGAACATAAAATTTTGAAATCATCTTCAGACACACAGGCACTGCCTGGTCTTTCGGAGCTGGACTCCGAAACGTTTAAGAAAATAGGACTACTAGTTTTTAGTTTCTTCACTTTTATAGATTAGGTGTGTAAAGAAAGAAGTAAAATTAAAATCATTTCACTACGTGCTGTGTTCTTCGTTTTCAAGTTCCTGATGAACATCCGTCTGAAGAATTATGATTTTCCTGAATATTTGAAAAATAAATATGGCGAAGATGGTTTCAAGTGTTTTCGCACGTACTGTGATTTATCCCGTAAACTAGTGAAGGCCTCTCTTGACGCTAAATTTTTGACAACCTGCAAATCCTATGGTGTAGTTCCGAAGTTTCTACGCTTTAAACTTTATAGAAAATCACTTCATTCCTCGCATTTCTATAAGGCGTGGCAGAAGAAGTTGTTAATCAACGAGTTGAATCAAAAGAATAGTTCAGTGAAGTACTTGACAGCGAAGGTGGTGTCCGCAAGTGCTGAGGTCGGGGCTTTTTTCTCGTGTTTTGATGCTTTTTGCATTCGTGGTTTTCGACGGTCGCAGGACGAGTCTTTCAAGAGAACCACTCTTGAGACGCACAGGAGGAAGCTCGAGAGCCTTGGTGTTAATGGTGATATTTGCCCATGTGATCCGGGCCAAGTGATTTTTAACTACAGTGCAATAACCTTACCTTCACGTACAAAGTTTTTATTAGCTTTTGGTTTAGACTTCTGTGTACCTGTTTTTAAGTTAGACTTTTACAAATATTTTTTATCATTTGAAAAATTAGTTAACGCTAGTAAGAAGTTAGGTTGCTCAGACCGTTCAGGCTTTCTGCAGGAGCTACGAGCATTAGTATTTCGTAGTTTCTATAATTTTAAGCCTCACAAGATTTTCTCAGCAATATTTGAGAAGCGGGATTTCGTTGCTCTCAGGGAATTAGGCCGAAATAAATCTATTCTGATTTGCAAGCCTGATAAGGGCAGGGGAATTGTCATTCTCGACACGAACATTTACAAGTCTAAAATGGAGACATTAGTTTCTGATGAGTCTAAATTTCAAATTATATCAGACCCCTGGGAAAAAGCGGTCATTCAAATTGAAGATAAAATAAATAATTTTTTGCGAAAATTGAAAAATATTAAGGTTTTGTCGAGTGAGGTTTATTCTAAGCTCTACGTGTCTGGTTCTTCTCCCGGAATTTTGTATGGTCTACCAAAGATACACAAACCTGATTTTGTTTCTAAATTTCAGTTTCGGCCAATCTTCGCTGCATGTAATACTCCTAGTTTCAATTTAGAAAAATTTTTAGTCCCTGTATTGAATCCTCTAACGAAGAATAACTATACGCTTGAAAATTCGTCTCATTTTGTAAAGGACATTACTTCTATTCAAAACTCTGATAAATACGTTATGGCCTCATTTGACGTGGAAAATTTATTCACTAATATACCATTGGCTGAAACCATCAATATTATTCTAAATGCCTTGTTCCAAAAGTCTAGTGATGTAATTTTAGGACTAGGTAAAAATTACTTTAAGACTCTGTTGGAACTGTCTGTGATGAATTCGATTTTTATTTTTGCCGGAAAACTGTACAAGCAGGTTGAGGGTTTGGGTATGGGACTCCCCTTGGGACAAACGTTTGCAAACATTTTCATGTGCTACTGGGAGGAGATATGGCTCAGAGATTGCCCTTTGCATTTTAAACCTCACTTTTATCGACGGTATGTAGATGACACTTTTCTTTTGTTCCGTGACCCTAGCCATGTTCCTTTATTTCTTAAGTACTTGAATTCTAAACATCCCGCTATTAAATTTACCAGTGAAGTGGAGAGATATAATAGTTTGGCTTTTTTGGATTCTAAGATCACTAAAATGGACAATAGTTTCAAGTCATCAGTTTATCGCAAAGAAACATTTACTGGTCTGGGCTTGAGTTTTTTTAGCTTCTGTAGTTACAAATTCAAAATTAATGCAACTAAAACCTTATTACACCGCGCATACAATATCTGTTCAAATTTTAATGACCTGCATGTCGAATTTACTAAGCTGCAGTCTTTCTTCTCAAATAATGGTTATCCCTCGGCTATTGTCAACAGTCATATCAGAAGATTTTTAGACAAGAAATATTTAGATTCCATTTCCACCGCTGATCCATTAGAACCTCTTTATTGCGTTTTTCCTTACTTGGGTTGCTTTTCTGATAAAATGTCACGAGAACTGGAAGTGCTCTTCAAACGCTATTTTTCGGCAGCACATCTTCGCCTTATATTTGTTAATTCTCATAAAATTGGTTCGTTTTTTCGTTACAAAGATGTTATACCTAAGCGAATGCGGGCGTCCCTTGTGTACAAGTTTAGTTGTGTACAATGTACATCGGGCTATGTCGGAATGACGACATTGCCATTTTACGTGAGGATTGCCCAGCATCGTGGTGTGAGCTTTAGAACGGGGAATCGACTTAAGGCCCGTCCACACTATCAATCTTTCGCCCGAAGTTCGTGTTTTTCGGCAGTCCGCGAACACGAACACAGATGAAAAGTTCGCAGATTTGGGTGTGTTTGTGTTTTCCATCGTGTTGGAAAACACGAACACGAACTTTCCATCAAACAGCGAACACTCGCTTGTTTATGTATTGTGGTAGGTGGTTCTGCTGCGAGTGAATAATTTGTTTTTTTCCTATTTTATCGATTTAATTATGTTTTTGGTGCAAATTTAGTTGATTGTAGGGTGGCACGGACATTTGCTTACCAAAATGAACTTCGTTACGGGGTTATTTCATTTTATTCAGATATGGCTGAGTATGTAAGTAGGTTTGGATTTAATTGATGTGAATGTAATTGAAATATTACCTCTCTGAAATGAAACTGATCATGCATAAAATTATCAAAGTTTAGTGATTTTGATATCTAAATAAAGTTTTGGAAATATTTTAGTAGTATTTCACCAATGGTAGCTACTTGTATGATGATAGAATTACCACAAAAATTCATTTGCACAAAATGTGGCCTCTATTTATTATATTTCTTGGTAAAAAAAATTTTTTTCAATAAAATACTGTATTTCTCTTATACCCTGATGCTTACACTAAAATCAAGTCCTCAGATTAGAAATTATATTATAAAAGAATTATCAGGAAGAAATATGCAATCTTTTACAAACTTATAGCAGTAGTTTTAAATGAGCATAATTGCAACTTATTTCAAAAACTTATCTGCCCTGTTGACCCAATTATAGTAGGTAAAAAAGTTATAGGCCTAGCTGTATGTAGAGTCATTAACATATATGTTTAGAGTTTAAATATTTTTTATGAAAAAGCATTGGTAAACTCCTCTCATTTATGTTTCTCTTTGCATTTCTAAAAACTGCATGCTGGGACTTGTTAGGCTTCTAAAAATTTTAACTGCTTTTGCTTGTGGATCCAAAAGTGAATTTCTTTAATTTAAGCTTTTTCTAAAATTATGATAATAGCTAATTCTATTTAAATCTTGCTTAAAATCTTTTACTTTGGGTAATATATTGTTTTCCTTTGTTATATCATGAATGTGGCCCTATGAAAAGTTGAATAAATCAGCTGTTCTAAACTATTATGCCTCAAATTTAATTCAAAAGAATTCTGTTATCTATCTACAAAAGTAAATTCATCCAACATTGCATTCTTAATGGTAAAGTGTATGCTGTAGTATAAGCATCAATTATCATTATATTGAATAGATGTATGTTTGTGTAAACTTTGCTGTAACAGTAACAATTAACATTTAGGGCTGTTTCTTAACTGTCATGTGTCATAGGCACAGTCTGTGAAATTAAACCAAATGTTTTACCCCTTTTTGTGTATTTTTCAGATAGTTTTCAAACATTTGGCTATTTTGCATAAAAGACGTTTGTGTAGAAGAATCACTTATAGAAAAAATTATTTAAATGAAACCTAAGGCAGTTTTCTTGCCCCTGTAGTGCTTCTGAGCATTTCTTGAGCAGTGTTGACTCAATGTCATTAGGTGTCTCTACTATGGAACTGCAGAGCTGGGTCTTCAGAATCTTCAACAATGGTTAGTATTGCATTACATTGTAAAATTTTCCTTCCTAACTTCATTCATGACTATTGAGGTTAGTGAGATTTGTATGTATGGAAGCACTATTTAAAGAATATAGTCCATAAGTATTTAGTTTTCATGGCGTATAACAATAAAAAATAAGAAGTGCAAAAGTGTGAATTAAAATAAATTTTTTCATATATTTCTGAACTGAAATGTTGGTACTTCAACAAGCCTGCATGCTATGCAGGTTGTAAATTGGATACATTTTTTTTTTCTTAATATTATTTGTTACAAATACTATTGGAAATGATTGTCAACTTTTAACATCCTGTGACAGTTCCAGTGCTTTATATATGGCAGGTTGGGAAGCCCATTGTCAGGTTGGGAAGCCCATTGCCATCCAAGAAACAATTGAAATCATTGAAGACTGTCCACGGGCCTTCCTCGAATTGGTTACCTTCCCTACAGGTTGTTACAAAGGCCCTGCCTTCAAGTTCAAGCACATCGGATAAATCCCTACCACCATCACTATGGTCCTTTTCTCTGGTGGTACTCTTCTCCCAACACAAGTCTCTAAACAGGCTTGTGTTGGGTAAGTTTTTGGTTATACTCTACATGAATTGAATAGTGAAGGTTAAAAATTTCTAAGAGAATAAAGCAGGATGCCCTTTTTTCATCGTGTTATAATGATTTGGCTATATAATTTTTTGTTGATTATAATTTCACAAAGGAAACTTTTCAACTGATGAACATGAGCCAATCATATTCGTATTGTGGGAAAATTTTGTTCCATTAGTATCCTGATGTGCTTAAACAAAATGTACGTAAGTATTCACTTTTGTAGTACCTATGCAAATCAATTGTGTATGAAGTATTTAAAAAATTTTCCTGCAATGCTTAAAATAATGTTAAGATAATGAAATGAGTGAAGTGCTGGATTGATGAAATTCTAGTCTTTTTGTACCTAGCTAATGATGTACTTGACCAGTAATTACAAATTATATTTTCATTATGCTACATTATATGCTGGTTATACTTTTGTTATGCCCAGTTATGATTATTTAACAATTACAATACCAACGGGTATTTAAACATTGCTTTAATATCTTTTTCAATTAGTCACTGACAAGTCAAATTATCTGTATTACATACGTGGTATATAAATGCCATAATTCTAAGACATATTTTTCCATTGAACTAAATGTTCACCAATTTTTTACCAGAATGACACTTATGTTGCAGAATGATGATTTACGCTACATTTGTGTCCATACAGGAGACGTATAAATTAAGCACGTCTCTAACTTAATTCAAGCTGAAGTAAACCCTACAATTTGATACCCGAGAATTGGTCAAGGCTGCATTAAAAATCCATCGAAGTGCACGCCAAGCGCAGCATGATAGTCTATACTAGTTCGCTCTATGCAGTGACGTTACTTTGCGTACAAAATATAAGATGAGGCTGTGGTTAAGGGATGCGCATCTCTATTCAGATTTTTCCATTGAGCTAAATGTTCACTAATTATTTACCCGAATGTAAGTTATGTTGTATAGTGATGATTGTTATAAAAAATATTTATTTGCCATACTTTTCATCAGTTTCATTTCAGAATTAGATGGCTTACGGTTGACTATTTATTACAGAAATATGTTATTATTGTTAGAGGATTTTAAAACATTGTACAAACCCTGTGTACGTGTTTGTACTTGATGATCCCTACTTTATTCCTCTCTTTGGAACACCGTTGTTGGGGTTAAGGAGGCTCAAAGTACCATATGTTCTCTTCTTTGATAATGAAAATAGTGCAAGGTATGGGGAACAACATTCATGTAATCAAAGCTAAAAGATACCATCAACAACTTATAAAAAACCTTTGGAATTGTTTAAAAATTATATCTTTAGTGGTGAATTACTTTTAGATAGCACAGCATTTTGTTTAATTCTAGTTTTTATCAATGGATGATAAGATATTCAAGATCTGTGCATGCAGCAGGTCACCTTTGCAAATTTTTACCTCTCAAGGTATCTCTATAACTTGTTTCTGGTGCCTCAACCTTTGACTTGCGTTTTTATTCATGCTGTAATTTTCATTGTAAATATTAAATAAAATAGATCCACACACTTACTTTTTAAGAACACCTGTTCTGGGTTCTCTGTTATCCTTATATTAATCAGTTTTATGAAAATGCGTTCTTTAACTAATATGGTTGAACTCTATGGGCCTACAAAATTGTATTCAGAATAGGTTTATCATCTTTTTGGTGACTGATCTATGGCCTGCATGTTTGGGATAATACATAAAAATATTCAACTGTTTTTTCCTCTGGCTTGAATACAGGATTACATGATTTTACAAAATTAATGGTTTAGAATGCACCCTTCATGGAAAGGTGTCGATTTTTGGAATCTCAGCACCATGTGGTGATTTATCCCTGTTGGGGAAGGAGAGAACTCCGATACACCCAACCCAGGTGTCGGAAATGGGTACCGCGTTGACCAGGTAACCGTCATTGTATCCTGATGTTAAAAAACATTTTGAAAAACCAATGTGCATGATGATATGATGGCGAGTGAAGGAAAGTATTTGGACACCAGTGCATTATAATTTGATAATATTGTAAAATCATGAATCATTTACACCAGTAGTGCAAATGCCCCTTGCCAGTCGTGGAAAACCAAACCAGGAAGGTTTGGCAGCGCAGGACAGGACCACAGCTGGCCACCGGCACAAACGAAAGGAAGGTCGAGCTTGGGCTGTGAACAAATATTAACGTCAAACAAGGTCCCAAGGAAATGGATAATTTCAAGCAGAGAGGAATTAAGTTTATAATTAAAGAAAAGCATAATTTTTTGAGTACTGTTAGTGGTCAGAAATTCAACATTTAGCAATATTTTAACTGTTTATAAATTAATACATTAACGATACTATAGCAGCGTTTACTTTGCAAAATACCTTTCAGATTGAATCATAGCTCCTTTCCCTTAAAATCAAAGGATTATTACAATAAGAAGAGTAGTTTGAATACAAGAAAATGTTCAAAATGATCATTCTTGGCATTCTAACATGTGTAGATAAAGCCCAATCTCTTCTCATTGAAGACCCCAAACTCCAGTCCAACCAACATTGAAATTTTGGAATGGGATAGAGTGGACGGGCATTTTTGATTGAAAATTCTCAAAAGAAATGGTCGCCCGAACCCAGCGTTGCACTTCACTGCGACCCACCTCAAAAGCGAACTGGTTCTGAAGTCTCTGGTACCGTTGCGGTCGTCTACAGGAAGTTCACGGGGACGCTATCTGTGCATTGCCAATGTTGATAGTCGAGGCGGCCAATAGCTCATGATCGCTCTAGGACGCAGCAGCAGTCTAGCCTCCACGGCATGGCAGCACATCACAGAGCAGCACCCCCATCGCGGAGCAGCACACAGTCGCGGCGCCCATCGCTGCCGCCAGCCCAAGTAGCTCTCTCTTCTCACTCCATCATAGTGACACTAAAGTGGCATGCAATCTCTAGAAAAGAGTTCATGAAATTCGAGAAGTCGTATGGGAAGTTCCACTTCAGGTAAATATCACTGGCTGCTGATTCCCACTCTGCTTGAGTTTGTGGAGTCTGTAATAAAGTACAACAGAGGGAATTACAGATGGAAGTTCACCACACCATTTTTTGATGGTTTATGCAATGTCGTTTCATGAGATGTGAACAATATTACTGGGAAAAGACAGCGGCTAGCCCCCTACTATCCCTGCATTAATATATCACAAAAAATACATTTAGATCATGCACCTGAAAGTTCACTAATAATGGAACTAGTTTGGTTTCAGTATAATTCTAATTGTAGTAGGTTACGATCAATTACGAGAACAATTAAAATATATATATGGACTTTGCACACCACTTCCCTTTTTGAGCATGAGTTCATCAATTCAAGTAGCACCTCAAGACCAGACAGTATAGCAAAAACACAGTGCACTTATTATATTCAGGTCTGTTATTGCACCAAGTCAATACCGTATTTATGATGAAACGTAATACATTCTGGTGTGCTTGGCTGAGCAATGGACGCTTCAAAAATGTGCACAGAAAATATGGATACTGCAAATAGTTTATTTATGACACAAATAAAATGTATAAGCTATATTTCAAATTTTAAAAATAAATTGTTGGGTTTATTAAACAGAAAAATTGAATAGCTTTGGAAAATCATTTCGAATATTGTAGGATGTCTTTTGACGAAAATTAAAAACATGAGCATTTCTCACCGCTTTTAGAAAATATCGGTCACAAAATAGTAAAAAAACATTCTTTAGACAGAGTAGAAACATATTTCAAAGTTTTAAGCTCAAATTAAAAAATGTTAACTATATGAAGAGCATTGAAAAAGGTAGAATTATTATATCAGCTGATCCCATCTGTGACTGATAGTATTCGAAATGTTCGCATAAGATATTAGCGATTCTTAATATTTTTCTGTTCACACATGCCCACACATAAATTATGGTCAATAACTCTCAACAAATTAAATTTACCAATTATATGTATCAATTATCTAAAACTTACTTGGGAAGCAGTCTTGTTTGTTTACATATTGTTTGCGAACAACTTCACACCGACGAACACGTAGTCTGGACGTCTGCACACGATTCGGAAAAGTTCGTGTTTTTGTTCGCGTTTTGGAGTGTTCGTGATTGACGAAAAGTTTGATAGTGTAGACGGGGCTTTACGCCAGTGCTTCCACTTTAGGGTAAAATACCCCATTTTAGGGTAATCAGACACTGTCTAGGGTAGAGTTTAGGGAAACGCAAAATTCTCTGATTTTTAGGGTAATTCGACTTCAATCAGGGTAGCACAGCAAAATTATAGGGTATTGCCGGTTTTCATTACCAATATCAAGTTTTCTCTCCTAAGTACCTTATAAGGTACTTTGTGGAAGTACCCTACCGGAACGTTAATGAAAATGTTCAATAAGAGTCAAATTTGGAACAAACGCAAAGCTCAACCGAACTTGCTTTCAATTTATTCTTTATTGCACCCTACGATAAGGCTTAAATTGCTGTGCACATCGCTGCAAATCTCCCAGCTGGCAGCTGTGACCTCTCCTTAGTTTAATGTTGCCAGATTTGCTCAAATAATACCTTGGTTTATTAAAATTACAGTAATTAAAGTGGTAGGCAACTTGATATAATGCTTAGAAATCGATATTCGATAGCCTTACGTCAACTTACTCGTAAATGCATCAAAATTTACACCAATACATCGGTCATCGTCGTTTAGTGGAATTGAACAACTAAATAACGTGTAAACAACGACACCGCTCGAGCCGAGCCGACTCGAGGGCAGAATTCAGGGTTGCCAGATTGGCCATTTCATAACCAATTTATCCAAAATTGGTCATTTTATAAACGCCGTGGCAATGAGAAAAATCACTTGGCCATTTTTACCAATTTGGCCATTTTTTGACCTTGTGGCTATGAAATATTCCATTTAATCATGTTTTCCAGAATGCAGCGTTGAACGAACCAAGATACTGCAACGTAATACGAATTATCGAAGCTCGAACGAATCTTGTTCAATCTTCGATTAGGCGCGTTTGTAACGCAGCAGTTGCAGCCCTTCAGGGCAATGCGCAGATAGTTTTGTTTCAGTCGAGAGCAATTAACTGTGCAAGGTGCATCACATGCAGTAGTGCATTGTAACAGATAAGATTTGGTTACTTGCGTTGCAGTAAAATGGATTTTCCGTCCGATCAAGCTGCTATACCACCAAGGAAGAAAAGCAAAATTTCATCATTTGTTAAGCCCTACGCAAAAAAATGGAAGAAAGGATGGAGAAGCGAACCACTGTTTCGAGGCTGGTTAGAAAAATCTCGGTGTTCTACCTCAACTAAAGATACGGTATAGTGTACCATATGCTCATCTACCATTACGCGTGGTAAATCGGAGATTACGCGTCATGCAAACAGTCAACGCCATCAAAATCTCTCAATGCAGAGAAGGAAAACTCAATCTTTAACTTCCTTCATCTTGTCAAACGATCCAATTGACAAGTCAGCCAGAAAAATTGAATTGCAGATATGTGCATATCTTTCTGAGCATAATTTGCCTATTTCGTTAAGTGACTCATTGCTGCAACTGCTGAAACAAATGTTTCCAGATGATGAAGCATTAAAGAAAGTAAGCTTAGGGAAACAAAGAGCTTCGAACATTATTAGACAATGTTTCAGTAAACATCTACTAAGTGATCTTGTCGTTGTCCTTAATGAACGTTTTTTTTCTGTAATAATTGATGAAACAACTGATCGCAGTACCGCTAAACAGCTTGGAGTCATCGTGCAATATTGGAGTGAGGGTGCAATCAAGAGCTCCTTTGTTGATCTTGTTGAAATACAGGATAGCACAGCCACTGGATTGTTTACTACACTCAAAAAATGCTTCAGTGATAAAAGTATTAAATTCAGCAACATTGTAGGGTTTTGTTCTGACACGACTAACGTAATGATGGGATCCAAACATTCTGTTGCTTCTTCATTAAAAAAGAATTGCCAAATGTTCATGTTGTAAAATGTTCGTGCCATTTAATTCATTTATGTGCATCATACGCTTGTCTAAAATTCCCTAAATCTATCGAGGATCTTTGTCGTAATGTGTTTAACCATTTCCATCTAAGCTCGAAAAGACAGATTTCATTTCAAGAATTTCAAACTTTTGTCGGAATAGAACCACATAAAATTTTGGCGCCTGGCCAGACACGATGGTTGTCACTACAGCAGTGCGTAAACCGTCTATTGGAGCAGTGGGATGCTCTGAAATTATATTTCACAGAAGTAGCGTTTAGTGATCCCACTAATACTAATGAAACAATCATACAAACCTTAAATGATTCTTTTTCTCTGACATATTTAGAGTTTCTTTCATACAGTCTTAGCCGCCTTAATAAGTTCAATAAGCACTTTCAGTCAGAACTGCCTGCACTATACAGCCTCAAAAAGGATGTGTGTGACTAAATGAGAAGTATCTGTTCAGATTTCATGCGCGTGTCTTATGTGAGGCAGTGTGAAATCACAGCACTACAATCATCTGATGCTCTCTTCAGCGCGTCTATGGTGACAGATGAAAGTATATACCTTGGCGTCGCGGCCACTGAAACTCTTAACGATCTGAAAAGCAGTGCAACACCAGATGAACTTGCGACATTTTACAGGAACTGTAAAGCGTTTTTAATAGAAACTGTTAGACAGATCCAAGCTAGGTTTACCCTTGAAGATCCTTTGTATGATGTGATTCAGTTCTTGAATCCTTCCAACGCCATTCAGCTCCAACCGCCGTCAATAGCAAAAGTTTTTGATATTCTGCTGCAACTATTGACTTTTGCCAACAAGAATGAGACAGACGCAGAATACAGAAAACATTGTTTAATGCCTGGAATTTCAACTGATATGTCCTGTCAGGAGTATTGGAACATTATGTCGAAGGCAACGAATGCTGCGGATCTGCCATGCTTTCCTAACCTATCTGTTGTTGTTTCTACTCTTTTGGCACTACCATTTAGCAATGCGTGTGTCGAGCGTTTCTTCAGTAAATTAAATCTAATCAAAACTGATAAAAGAGCTTCCCTAAAAAACGAGACTCTGTGTGGCCTATTGCACATGATATACCATCTTAAGAATTCAGGAGAAACATCCGATTCAATGTCGATTGATTCCAATTTGATTGCTTCCGTAGAAAAAGTCAGAAGCAACGCTACTTGTGCTGAACTTTAAAATTTGTCGTCACGTAAAGGTAACTTGATACAGTCTTATCTAGCTCTTATTTTCGTCTTTGTAAATTGGCAGTACACTTGTTAAGTAATCGGACTTGTTGTTCGTGTTGTTGTTGTCACGGAATCGCGTTGTTTGCAATGGATGTTATTGATTTTTATGTGTGAATATGTACTTGTCAAATCACTTTGTAATGAGTGGAGGTTGGTGGGATGCACAAGTTGGACCCTCGTCTCACATTCTTGTAACTTACTACAGTGTGGTAAATCTGAGCGAGGCTGAAACTTGTCTTTTTAGTGTTAAGTTTCATTCAAGTTAAATTAAGTGAATTCACATAATGAGAAAGTATATTATACGATATATCCGTTGAGTCTCTAGCAATATGGGGATACATATCTTATGAATATATGATTGGTAGGATACACATATATGCACAGATACACATACATTTGCGTTTGTCTAATTGAGCTGGTTAATTCAATAAGTTCTACTTGATTTACCTTCTTCATGTTAACAACACAAAAAATACGAGAAAACTACCTTCTTAAGCATTGTTATCTAGCTCGATACTCTTATGCGATTAGAGTTTATCTCTTGGCTATGATCAAGCGAAATTCATTATATAAGTTACATAGTATTTTCGATGTACTGAGCAGTTCTCGACTTTCTAAGAGGAAATGTTGGTTGAGTGAAAATATAGATATTAGAAGTTAATAAAATGCAAATTCCTCTAGTTTGTTCGCAAAAATTGCGAATCGATGTTTGTGCTGCTGTTCAAAATTGTTTCCATAAATGAATGTTTCGAGTGTTACTTTGCCTTACATTTCCTCTTACTATGTCTTTACTTCTCTCTGCTATTCAGGGGTAGATCGCTTGGCATCGTCACGGTACTTAACGCATATTGAACAGCTTGTAATTAGATCATCAAACAAAAAAGATAAAGAACAGAGAGCTACATAAAAAGTTGCACTTATCGTGACACATCTGACTCCGAAAAGTCAAAGAATTTCATTTGCAAATAGCGCACGAACCCTGTTGTTGCGCCATTTCTTCACATAGAAACATAGAAGCCTTGAACATTTTAATGCAACAACAGCAGTGGGCTTATTTGACATTTTAGGGTAATTTAATCATTTTTAGGGTAATCTGGAACAAAGTTTTAGGGTAGGAACTTTCTCGCCCGTGGAAGCCCTGCTTTACGCAGCCCGGTCATTCTTCTGTCCGCCTTCATGCGGAGCAGTGCAGTGCCCGTGTGTCTGAAGATGATTTCAAAATTTTATGTTCTGCTTCTAATGATTTGGATTTGAGAATTTTAGAATCTTTGTACATAGCAAAAGACAAACCGGTCCTTAATAATGCCACCAGTTCATTCCCTTTGCAAATTTATATTTAGTTTAATTACTTGTAGGGTATGAGATAAAAAACTTGTAAATATCATTGCATTTTTAACCATTCTCATTGTAAATTTCAGATATGACTTACTGATGATGGAGCTGGACTCCGAAACGTTTAAGAAAATAGGACTACTAGTTTTTAGTTTCTTCACTTTTATAGATTAGGTGTGTAAAGAAAGAAGTAAAATTAATATGATTTCCCTACGTGCTGTGTTCTTCGTTTTCAAGTTCCTGATGAACATCTGTTACAGTGTATATGCGTAATTGCATATGTGATTTTGCATATGCACAAGACAATTTTTTGCATTGCATAAAACGTTCTGCATATCTCTCTGAGTGCATATATGCAAGTTATGCATTGGCACAGCTCTACTTATAATATTGCCTCACAAAAGTCTACATCAGTAAGAAAAACATGAAAGTGATCGCTGAGAAAAAAGTTTATCACCTCCGGGATTCGAAGACCCACGATGTGAGTGTGAGAGCCTAAAGGCAAAACGACCAGCGAACGACCAGCATTTCAACAGCACGTCATAACTTATGTGAGCGCGGCCTTCGGCAGCGCGGATTACGAAGCTAGGAGAAGCTGGAGAAACCTTGCTCTCTGTCATCCCCCAGGGGCGTATGAGATTTTTATTATACACTCACATTTGGAGAATGAATTGACGCTTAAAATGAACCCAATTTCAAATTTTTAGGTGCAATAGTTTAGAAATTATGACGCGTACAAAATGAGCGTTATAGAGAAAATCGGCCGAGTATTGAGGGGCCACGAGAGGCTCTCTTCCTGCCCCCCACAGGGGCGTAAAAAATTTTTTAATTACATTAATATGTTGAACTCGTCACGCCCATTAATTTGGTACTAATTTCAAGATTGTACGTCTTATAGTTTAGAAATTACCCTTTTTGTCGGGGTAATTCGCGAAGGATCTTAGATGGGTTCTTTAAAATGGCTAGCCGGTCCTCATTACCACCGGCAAGCTAGCAACTGCAGTCAGCAGAATCAAGACATGCTTGATCGCGCCGGTTGACTACAGCTCGGTCGTGAGTAGTCAAAAAGTGGGCGGTGCGTTGAGCAAAGTGTGGCGTTTAGTGCGCTTGTAGTCAATTGACTTTGAAAATTCTGCACGTCTATAATGGTCTTTACGACGCAGTGCCCTGCTGATCGTGTGTTCGCTGGCTTCAATCCAGATGGCTTGAGATCATCCTGAAATTCTTCACGCGTAGTCTGAGGCCTTTACACTACTGTTCGGACCAATTTTCGAGCAGCTTGGTCGATAATCTTCCGTGGACGGTCAGTTCGAGGCTTGCTGAGAGTCGTATTTCGGCACTGCCACTTACGTATTGTGGTTCTAACTGTGGCTATAGGAACACACAGTTGTGTACATATTTTCCGATATCCCGAACCTTCATTATGGACCTCCACAATACGTTGGCGAAGGTTTTGGCTGATGTCTTTACTCTTACCCATGCTACTACCTTCCAGAATGAGAGCTGATATACCAGCCACACTTTCTTAAAGATGAATGCTGACTAAAGTTTGGTTGTCAAATAGTAGAATGTACTAGAACATTATTTAAGATTCCTACAATCATTTTGATGCATAATATCGAAAAAATGTCGGGTATTGTAAACTTTTGTTCATGTATTTATTATGCATGTTCCTATAGAAAGAAAGAAAAAAAGAAAGAAAGAAAAAAAACATTTTATTTCCAATAAAGTACAAATATGAAATGTCGATACATTGGTTTTAAAACATCTTAACATCAACATCCTTAAATGATTATAACACATTGGTATCGTAATACCCGTGTAGAATTTTGAAACAAGATGATTAATAGAAAAGTACAACAAAAATGAGTTCCTTTCCTTGCCTAATCTGATTTTGAACTAAGAGAGCACAATCCTCGCGACGCTCATTTGAAAAACACTTTCATCCATATACTTTTTCCATTAAATACTTGTGGATTTCAAACATATTGCTAATCTTTTTATACTATTTTGTGAATATAGAACCCTTTTCGTCATTGTACGTGGTTTAGAAATGTGGAATCTGACGATTTAACCAATGTGTAGTTATTTTGTCCTCCACTAAATCATAAACTATTCCAAAAATAATTATCCCTATGGTAATACGTAAATTAATCATAGTTGTTTTTAGATAACAGTGGCTGCGAAAAATCAGTATACTACGTTTTTTGGACGATGAAACTCAACGTAAGTCCTGCTTTGCACCCGATCCTTATTTGCTCGAAATGTTTCAAAGGAGTCCACTCTCCATTTTGTACTTTTAGGGTAGCACTTCAGGCTGCCATTGCTATGGGTTTCTCATATGTCACCGCGCATCGCAGGTTATATTAAAACACGTCGCATCGAAGACGAGCGATGTTTGAGCAGGTTACTCTGAATGATATTCCCTCTCTGCACATCAGCTACCGTCATTGTTGTTTTGTCTACTCCTCATATTTTCTTCTGAAGTCAACCTTTTTCCCCTTCACGACTGTAAGGAGCAGAGGATTCCAGCACATCGAGGCAACATTTTTTACATTTTCTACAGACAAAGTTATAACGATAATATTTTAAAAGATAGTGAGGTGATTACTTCTGTTACGAATAGGCTTGATTTCTGAGGCTCAAAGAACATGACTTAGTGAACAGAAGCTTTCTTTGGACTCGGGAGGCAGAGTTTCTAGGTGGCACGGTATGATGGAAGGACGACGGCCGATCTTTTCAAATTGCAAGTATTCATTCATGTCACTTTCAGTTCAGCGGTCACAAGCTTTTGTTTTAAATCTCCTACAGGAACGCTATGAAGGCTCGTGTTATTTCTCGTATCGAAACTTAGGTACGATTCACTCGGTTTCCCATCTATAGAGCGTTACGTTTGAGATGACCGCCAAACGGGATAATGAGAATGAAATAAATCCATTTTAATCGAGCTCAAGCAGCTCGCTGAAGTTAAGTACTTCGGGGGGTTACAAGGGGTTTTTTAGTACACTTCGCCAGTACTAGCTCCTTAAATTTACTGACATCGGAAAGGCAAGAGAAGTTAGTTTACGAAATTGGATGCAGATTATATTTTGCTGAAATTAGTAGATTGAACAATGCCCTAGGAGAAGTTGTTAGTAAACCAGTTTCATATCAGCCTTAAAACATGTTAATCATGTTTCTGAAATCTTGCAAAAATGAAAGTTGTAACATATTCTATTAACAAATCATTCATTCAGAATAATCCTGTGCAGGTGTACCATCGAGTGACAGTTAGAGACGAGCACCTTGAATTCGCTATGAATACCAGCGTCAGCCTACCCAGCGACAGCTTCCTCGAGTGTGCAAAGGCTGCGGCTAGTGAAGGTGAGGCAGCAGATTAGGGGGCAGAATCACGCCCAACTGACTAATGTAAATGAAATCCTACCACTTGCAATATGGAATCTCAGTAAGGTTTCTGTTGTGACGATTTTGAGGTTTATTATTATGTTAGTAGTATTGAAATTTACGTTTGGCTATTTTCTCACTGTTCTTAGCGATGGTAATTGAGAATTTTTGGGGGAATTATAAATATTTCGTCTTACGGTAATCGCATTGTCTTCTTGATAGAGAGGAGAGGTAGCAGACAGCAAAAGAATTCATTCACTACATTTCAAACAATTACCCTGATGGACGTGTGTGTTTTGCTGCTACAACGATTTTCCCCTCGTGGGAGCAAGATATGATTTCCTTGTGCTGAATTAGCTGCTGACATACAACAGCCTTGGAGAAAATTATGGACTGGTTAGAATAAGATTTGATTACCATTACTCTCAAGGATGCAACAAGATGACGGCGCACAAAATTTCATGAGAATGAGTTTATTTATTTGAATATATTTTAAATAATGAAATTGAGTTTTCTTTCTACTCTCGAAGCCCCCTGTTGTGAAATGCTGCACATGTACAGTTTGGTGGAACCAACACTGGTATGGGTATTAAGAAGTTGAACATTCAATAAATTATTAAAATAATTCTGTATGATACTAAATTTTTCCCTGAATTAATAGAAACTTTGCTCTCGAACATCGTACCGCAACAATCTTTTGGTTTGTTCAGGTTTAGTTTTCTTAAATACTTATAATATTTAAGTACATTTTGCCACCAGCCATGAATTTAAGTTATTGAATTTTCAAAGCCTTCAATTCCACTTGCGACTCAAAATTAAGATTAAAGGATTTTGGTTTAACGCTAACCCAAGCTCGACAAATAATGAATATCTGTGACAGATGATAAGAAAGCCGCCTCGTGTTCATCTGGCTGTCGAAATGTGAACGAATAAATTTGGATAATGGATTACCGTTACAACCACCCCGGCTGATATTAGAGCGACGTTTATGTATTTTCAGCCGATAGATGAAACTTATATGTGAGATACCTATCTTTGGTAGTCATGCAATTCTCGCTCAAACATATGGATATTGCCTGAAAGTTTAATAGACATGCAGATAAAACAAATTAAGTTCAAGTTAAAATTTCCTTTACAAAATTATTGAAGTGCTTTTTCTTGGTTGAGCTCTGTTTTTCTATAAATTTATACAATTTTTATGTTATGATCGCCGGTTTCAAAACACGACTTTTTATTCAGTATTTCTTCAAATTCATTTCCCAACTTTTAATTCAGATGGAACTGAAAAAAATACTTCAAAAAAGCAATCTTATTGAGCTCTTTTCAAAAATCATTTGGAGTAAACTTGGCTGTGAAACACGAGGGAGTGAAATACTTGATTGTTTTGTTGCCGGTGACTTTGAGCTGCCTTACACAATATTTTATAATTCATTGATTTTTCACTTCTTCGAAATATTTCAAATGCTTTTCCATAGAATGGGCTTAAGGATCTCATTTCTCGTCAAATTTGTTAAGTGTTGAACGTCATGAGGGACAGGAACAAGAGTCCTACAACTAGTATACAGCCATATCAAGAAAATTGTTAAAAACTCAAATGCATTTTAAAAAATTTCTCAGAAGATTGAAATTTTCATGCACTCTGGTCAAATCATTCAAGGCTAAAAGACACCCTAGCAGCTAACAAATGGGATTAGCTGCAAAGCTGTGCGTATCAAACGAGGAAATGCTCACAACACTTGAAACAAGGCCAGATTACAATAATCAGGTCACAGTCCATCTATGCACGCTTTATTGTTACGCCGGGTTGTACAACGAACGCTGGACAAACGAACAAAATCTCAAGCAAGAGAGCAGGCAGCGAACGGGCCTTTACAGGCTGAGAGATCATCAAATAAGACCCCTTCAGGACAGCGTCCCCCATAGGAATCCATGTTTTTGAGATTTCTGGAGAAACTGGGATTTTTGCTGCTATTAGAAGTGTAAAAGGTCAGGTACATCCTCTGAAAAAGTGAGACTCGTACGTTAACTCGTCAGCCCGCTATGGGGGTTTGAAGAATGGGGGGGGGAGGGGAGGGGGAACTGGTATTTTATCATGTAACACCTCCCCCTTGGCACTTTCTTCGCGGCTTGACGTTGCTATGTAATCTCCTATGTCTCTCTATTACTCTATAATGATTTTAAGGGTGTAACCTGAACAAAAAATTTAAAAAATTTAAGAAACAATTGTTTGTTTATTTGTTTTGCTTATAATGTAAACAATGGACTTTTTGGGGTATCAAAATGTTTCTTCTCCTACAGTTTTTGAGATACAGTGATGATTTTTGGTATCCTTAGATGCGGAAAGACGTGGAAATTCCAAATCGCTAAACGGTTTTCACAATAAATTCATGTTCAAAAGTTATAACGTCATTAATCCGAATTTTTTCGATGAAAAAGTTTGTTTCTTTATTTTTTTTATTTTTTTTTATTTAAACTGAAAAATTGGAGAAAACCATGTAACGATTTGGAATTTCCACGTTTTTCCGCATCCAATGATACCAAAATAATCACGGTATCTCAAAAACTGTCGGACAAGAGGCATTTTGAAACCCCCTCCTAAAATGTCGTTTTCTTTGATTTCTCATTTTCTTTTCAGGAAAATCGCACTTTTTCCATCAGAATAATCGATTTGCAATTGCATTTCCTATCAGTATACCAAATTTTATTGCTCTAGGTTCAATAATAAAGGAAAAGGTCCAAAAGGAGACATTGTCCTGAATTCAGTTAAGTCCAGGGATTTATGCCTATCTTTGACTCTGTGCTCAAGGATAGAATTCCCTTCATACACATTACAGTAACTCAGCGTTTTTTTATGACGTGATTGTCGACGGCAGTGAATGTCGATGAAGACGGTTGGCTGACTTCTGGTTACGGATGGCTCACTTTTTTTCTATGGGGTAGATTTATCTGAAAATTTCCCCACGTTTGTAAATTATTTAAAACGGTTTTACTCACCAAAAATTTTCGAGTTTTTGCATAGAAAACGAGTTATTTTGAGAAGAACGATTTCAGGGGGCACTTTTCAGGGAGCTTGATAAGCTAAGTCAATTAATTTCCACGATATAAAAAAATAAATAAGTGAAAATGTAGTAAATAGAAATTTTTGTACATCTAATAATTCTAATTACTAATAAAATAAGCCCTAAACCAAGTCGCTACGTCAATAAACACGAACGGTGTCATGCCTACAAATATGAACAAGATTTCATAAAGAGCTCCGAGTGACGCTACAACCCAGCACGACAACTGGAATGTAACTGAGGTGTCTGATGGAGTCATGAGTTCTGATTGGCTAATTGCTAAATAGTTTTGACCAGTGCTAACTTCGCTTCCATCAGTGTTTTTTCACAATGCCACCAGTAACTACGCAACTTCATCGATGAATAGCTCCGGAATTACTTGGTCTATGAGACCGGCAGGCCGCAGCGGAGACATTTCAAGAAACACTTTGCGAGAAGTACAGGAATTTCTTGATAATTTCTTGAGTCCACATCGTGCGACTTTGGACTTAAGTTTTCCACTCGTAACTTTTGAAACAATGCATCAATTGCCTTCAAATTACTCTCAAACGAAAGAGAAAAACATTTTCTATCTTCTTATTATAAACAAAACCCTATCGGTTGTCTAAAAATTATGAAAATTTCCCGATAAACATTGCCCACTCGCGCGCACTCAAAACACTTAAGTTTTCCAATCCTAACTTTTGAAAGAATGCATCAATTGCCTTCAAATTACTTTCAAACGAAAGAGAAAAACATTTTCTATCTTCTTATTATAAACAAAACCCTATCGGTTGTCTAAAAATTATGAAAATTTCCCGATAAACATTGCCCACTCGCGCGCACTCAAAACACTTAAGTTTTCCAATCCTAACTTTTGAAAGAATGCATCAATTGCCTTCAAATTACTTTCAAACGAAAGAGAAAAACATTTTCTATCTTCTTATTATAAACAAAACCCTATCGGTTGTCTAAAAATTATGAAAATTTCCCGATAAACATTGCCCACTCGCGCGCACTCAAAACACTAAAGTTTTCCAATCCTAACTTTTGAAAGAATGCATCAATTGCCTTCAAATTACTTTCAAACGAAAGAGAAAAACATTTTCTATCTTCTTATTATAAACAAAACCCTATCGGTTGTCTAAAAATTATGAAAATTTCCCGATAAACATTGCCCACTCGCGCGCACTCAAAACACTTAAGTTTTCCAATCCTAACTTTTGAAAGAATGCATCAATTGCCTTCAAATTACTCTCAAACGAAAGAGAAAAACATTTTCTATCTTCTTATTATAAACAAAACCCTATCGGTTATCTAAAAATTATGAAAATTTCCCGATAAACATTGCCCACTCGCGCGCACTCAAAACACTTAAGTTTTCCAATCCTAACTTTTGAAAGAATGCATCAATTGCCTTCAAATTACTTTCAAACGAAAGAGAAAAACATTTTCTATCTTCTTATTATAAACAAAACCCTATCGGTTGTCTAAAAATTATGAAAATTTCCCGATAAACATTGCCCACTCGCGCGCACTCAAAACACTTAAGTTTTCCAATCCTAACTTTTGAAAGAATGCATCAATTGCCTTCAAATTACTTTCAAACGAAAGAGAAAAACATTTTCTATCTTCTTATTATGAACAAAACCCTATCGGTTGTCTAAAAATTATGAAAATTTCCCGATAAACATTGCCCACTCGCGCGCACTCAAAACACTTAAGTTTTCCAATCGTAACTTTTGAAAGAATGCACCAATTGCCTTCAAATTACTCTCAAACGAAAGAGAAAAACATTTTCTATCTTCTTATTATAAACAAAACTCTATCGGTTGTCTAAAAATTATGCAAATTTCCCGATAAACATTGCCCACTCGCGCGCACTCAAAACACTTAAGTTTTCCAATCCTAACTTTTGAAAGAATGCATCAATTGCCTTCAAATTACTTTCAAACGAAAGAGAAAAACATTTTCTATCTTCTTATTATGAACAAAACCCTATCGGTTGTCTAAAAATTATGAAAATTTCCCGATAAACATTGCCCACTCGCGCGCACTCAAAACACTTAAGTTTTCCAATCGTAACTTTTGAAAGAATGCACCAATTGCCTTCAAATTACTCTCAAACGAAAGAGAAAAACATTTTCTATCTTCTTATTATAAACAAAACTCTATCGGTTGTCTAAAAATTATGCAAATTTCCCGATAAACATTGCCCACTCGCGCGCACTCAAAACACTTAAGTTTTCCAATCCTAACTTTTGAAAGAATGCATCAATTGCCTTCAAATTACTTTCAAACGAAAGAGAAAAACATTTTCTATCTTCTTATTATGAACAAAACCCTATCGGTTGTCTAAAAATTATGAAAATTTCCCGATAAACATTGCCCACTCGCGCGCACTCAAAACACTTAAGTTTTCCAATCCTAACTTTTGAAAGAATGCATCAATTGCCTTCAAATTACTCTCAAACGAAAGAGAAAAACATTTTCTATCTTCTTATTATAAACAAAACTCTATCGGTTGTCTAAAAATTATGCAAATTTCCCGATAAACATTGCCCACTCGCGCGCACTCAAAACACTTAAGTTTTCCAATCCTAACTTTTGAAAGAATGCATCAATTGCCTTCAAATTACTTTCAAACGAAAGAGAAAAACATTTTCTATCTTCTTATTATGAACAAAACCCTATCGGTTGTCTAAAAATTATGAAAATTTCCCGATAAACATTGCCCACTCGCGCGCACTCAAAACACTTAAGTTTTCCAATCCTAACTTTTGAAAGAATGCATCAATTGCCTTCAAATTACTTTCAAACGAAAGAGAAAAACATTTTCTATCTTCTTATTATGAACAAAACCCTATCGGTTGTCTAAAAATTATGAAAATTTCTCGATAAACATTGCCCACTCGCGCGCACTCAAAACACTTAAGTTTTCCAATCGTAACTTTTGAAAGAATGCACCAATTGCCTTCAAATTACTCCCAAACGAAAGAGCGAAACAGTTCCTATTAGCCCATTTTGAACAAAACCTAAATAGTTTTCTGGAAACTACGGTATATTTCACCTGCCGGTGAAATATTCGTAGGTGAGATATATGAATTACAGTGTACTTTCAGAATGGCATAACCTCAAGAAGAATACATTAGCCGGTACGAAAAACTTACCGCAGAAATCGCAGCGGGGGCAGATGCATCAAAGCCTAAATGACCTGTTTTCGCAGGAGAAAGTAAAAAAATGACATGCCTTTCAAATCTGCAACACTGACATAATTCTTAGGATAAATAGTTGAAAGTAAATATCAATAATTATAATATGAGGCTTGGTACAAAACCAACCGAAGTGGACGAATAAGCGTTTTAATAGTTGAACATATAAATGAGAAAAATAAGCAAAGCAAGGTAACACCAAAATTCATTTTGACATAATACCCATGATCACAAGACAAATAGTCAGGTACAAGGTTTAGCAAATGATAAATGAGTTTCGTGGTAGTTTTAAATTTTTAAGAAACAATGGATGCGTGACAGATTTCAGCTTCCGCAAATGAAATTGTGAAAGTTTTATTAGAATTAAACGCATCTTTTTTTTTAGGTAATGTTCAGAGTGAGAGTCTTAATCTGACTCATGACCAATTACTTAACCCAGCTAGGCGCCGGGATTGTTTTGCTGACGCTGCATACGCCTGCTGAGTAGCCCTCACACTGTATAGGACCCACAGACCTGCGCTGGGGAAATATTCTTGCTCCGTGCATGCGACGTTAGTTCTATTTCAAGCGTTTTCGTGTAAGGTGGTTCTTTTGATTGGCCACAGGAGACCTTAATCGGAAATTCAGCTGATCAACCATCAAAACTTGTGGCTATTAAGCCTATAGAAAAGTGTACGTGTATTATTCTGTGCATTGTTCTGTGAAAATGGAGAGGGAACTCGAGCTCTTGAAATCGTTGCCCAGCAAAAGCATCAAGAGCAAACGTGAGTTATATAAGAAACTATCTTACAACTTAGGAAGTAGGCGATACGACAGAGACAGAGCTCGCTTCAGCAAATTAGAAGGAACGAGTGCAGCTTTCAACTACCAAGTGGCCAGAATAGTGCAAGTAAGTTTATAAACTTAAATTACTTTTCATGAAAGCCAGTTGCTGTCAGAAGGAGTTACACAGATAGGCCTTCCCGATCATAGCATACGATTGCGTAGAAGATACAATTACTCTCTGTTGTTAAGCTCAATAAAAAACACTCCAATATCGCACCTCGAGATTATTTTATGTTTGAAAACTTAGATTAAACTATAATCTCAATAGTGCGAGGATCACTCCTGCAAAATATAAGTCCGATCCCAAGCCCGGCCTTAACAGAAAAAATTGAAATAAAACGAAAGAAGAAAAAAAAACAGTTTTTTCCAATACAGTGCAAAGAAGAAATGTTGATACATTGGTTTTTAAAATCTCTTAACATTAACATCCTTAACTGATAATTATTCATTGGTATCGTAATACTGAAGTAAAATGTCAAAAAAAAAAGTGACTGACAGAAAAGCACAACAAAAATTAGTTCCTTTCGTTGCTTAATCTGCTTTCGAGAGTGCATTTAAAGAAGAGTAACTTAGAAAACTTAACCCTCGTAACGCTTAGTTGAAAACATTCTCGTTAGTGCGCACATGTATCGAAATAAAAGCGAAAAACGCATTCAAATACCTTTACCATGAGATCCTCAATTGCTATTCATACATGGTTATCGTAATACCTATGATAATTGTCGAAACATGATTCGGAGAAAAGCACGAAAAAAAGCGTTTCTCTTTGTTGCGGCCGTCGGATTTTGGTAATGCATTTAATACAAGCTTCTAAGAAAACATAATTCATGTGACGCATTGCTGAAAAACCCTCTCGGTAGTGCGTACTCGAATTAAAATATGAGCATAAAAACATAGGAAATAGTGATACGAGCGTGAGGGATTGATGTTAGGGGTAAAATGAGCAGATTTGATTCATTTTGCGTGTAGAACTATTAGGTCGACAGTCGGGATTTGGGACAATTTTTCACACAGACGCATCATCTACACCTTTTTCACTTCAAATTAATCTAAGTCGACTTCAATTTAATCCGAATCAAGTTCAAATTAATCCGAGTCAAGTTCAAATTGATCCAAGTCAAGTTCAAATTGCTCCAAGTCAAGTTCAATTTAATCCAAGTCAAGTTCAAAGTAATCCGAGTCAAGTTCAAATTAATCCAAGTCAAGTTCAAATTAATCCCCGTCAAGTTCAAATTAATCCAACCTTTTGTTGAGTTATAAAATGACATATTAATTTGTTAATTTGACTTTTTTGTGTTAAATATGTATCTATTGGATGTTATAAGCATGACTGGTTTGGAGGATTTATTTACACTTATAGATATTTATATACATGAAATTACACTTGATCACATCTATGAAATCATATGCATGCAAATACAAGAGGTTATCATTGAACGATATGTAGATATAATCTTTAAAAGAAATATACAAATGAGATTCACTTAGTACTAATGTACGATTCCGTTTGATTACAATTTATACATGTATGTACATTACTAACCAGATACATTCTTGCATTAGCAATATAAATGTTGCCATCCATTCGAATTCCATGTTAGTCAATGTGAAGAAATGTAGGATCGACTTACAATACACAATAATAATACAAGAAACAATGTTTCTAACTTAATACTGATTTTATTTGTGTGTGTTCACAATTCAATATATAAAACTTTCACGACTTTAATATTCATAATATGATTATTATATAAGTTATTGAAGTCTTAAAAGTATTATATATTGAATTGTAAACACACACAAATGAAATCAGTTGTGAATTAGAAACATTGTTTCCTGTATCATTATTGTCTATTGTGAGTGGATCGTACATTTCTTCATATTGCCTAACACGGAATTAGAATGGATGGCAACATTTCTATTGTTAATGCAAGAACGTATCTGGGTAGTAATGTAAATGTATAAATTGTAATCAAACGGAATCGTACATTAGAACTCAGTGAATCGCACTTGTATATTTCTTTTAAAGATTAAATCTACATATCGTCCAATGATAATATTTTGTTCTTGCATGTATATGATTTCATGTATGTGATAAAGTGGAATTTCACGTGCATAAATATCTATGAGTGTAAATAAATCCTCGAAAACAGGTTTGCTCATCACATCCAATGGATACATATTTAACACAAAAAACTCAAATTAACAAATTTTTATGTCATTTTTTAACTCAACAGAGGGTTGGATCAATTTGAACTTGACGCGGATTAATTTGAATTTGACTTGGATTAAATTTAGCTTGACTTAGATTAATTTGTAGTGAAAAAGGTGTAGTATACTAAGTGGCGAGCTCAGAAAGAATATATTATTCATTATAACAAAACAAAAAAATTTGTATGCTATTTCTTATTTACGCTAATAGTACTGGCGCAAAGAGTTCATCTGAGTCAAAAACCTGATAAGGATTGTTGTACAACACAGCCGTCAGTTCTACGTAGCAGGACGAAATTCGTTTTTATCATCACTTTTATTTCCTATTCTCTGTATTTATATGTACCATCCGTACATGAAAAAGTTTTGAAATTCATTTTTGTGTGTATATTAGTCTATATGTTCCTAGATGCAAGTGTTGTGCTATATTTCTTACAAATTATTTTTGGAAAACGTTCTCTCCCTACTTTCTCTCACATTTTGTTCGCTTATAGTGGAGGACTTCCGAGGCATTCTTTTTCGTGTAGTTTTTGATGAGTTTTAAATCATCTTACCAAGCATGAAATATCCCAGATAATAGATTTCTTTGGTGCCTCTTATTGACATAATTAACCCCTGACAGGGCCATTGTACTGTACGCCTCGTTTGGTTTGTACTCCTGTATTCCTCGTAGGGGGGAAATATGCATTTTTTATTCGTTCTTTCTCTGCGCAATGTTAGCTATGAACTTACAATTTGGAAAAACTCTAAATTTCAGTAAATAAAATTAGCATACTAGGCCACTGTTCCCCTTACTCTTAAGTGCAAAAACTTTGTGCATATTTGCTAATCATATGTTATTTCACAGTATCTTCAATGTGTCACATGTACCCATGTACGCATAATTTTGAAGAGAATACCGAAAGCCTGTGAAGCCTGAGATGGTTTTCGGTGTTGTTCCTAGACTGTAACTTGATTTCCCTTCAAATTTCCGTAGAAAACAAAAAGCTAGTACATTTTTTCGTTTTTCTTAGACTTATTTCCGTTTTACTTACTTTTTCTTCTGGTATTTTCATTCGATGATACTTAGCTCGACTGCTATTTTCGACGTAGCAAAGGGACGGTTTAAGTTTTTTACTTATTCAACCCCTTTATATGATATTAAAAAAAGGGCGAAACGAGAGAAAGGCCATAAGAAATTAATATATACAATCTCTCGAGAGTTAATGA
This sequence comes from Morinoia aosen, assembly GCA_030386875.1. Taxonomy (NCBI): domain Eukaryota; kingdom Metazoa; phylum Arthropoda; class Malacostraca; order Amphipoda; family Talitridae; genus Morinoia; species Morinoia aosen. The sequence goes on from CM059568.1 coordinate 26,980,969, forward strand.
AGCCGCGTGAACACGGCCCGACAAAATATATAGGGCTGGAGCCTGTATCACAGATACGTTCATTACACACTGCAGGCTGGCTTCGGACAGACAGACCGACGGACGGACGCGGCTCTTATTATAGTATAGATGGATTAATTATAATGAAAAATGAACGCTCTAAGCGCAACATTTTAACGATAATTTTGTCTATTGGTAAAAGCGTTTTGGAATAGGATATTCTAATATCGAAATACATTAGACTGAAGGAAGTAACTAATGACTTTTGCGAATTCAATGTAAGTTTTTACACATTTGGTAATCTCAAGATTCGATAATTAGGTAGTCTTATACTCACCTATGTTCGTTTTTTCTTTTACGTTCAACAGTTGAAAGGCGACACAAGCAAACGACCTCCTACCGGAGGCGTTCGTTTGAATGAATATTTTCACGAAGAAACCGTCGCAGTATCTACGGGGAAGTGCGCAAAGGTGAGTTCTTCTAATCAATTATCCTTGGTCTAACTAAAAGTGGTGAAAAAATGATTTTCGGTAAATTATTTCCGAACGAAATTAGCGCAGTAAATGGAAAGAAAAAAGATTATCTCAATTATTTTGCGACCATATGGTCAATATTTTTTCTTTCTCATCCTCTTTTCCAACTTCTCAACTCTACGAAATATATAAATTTCTTCACGTGTTCATATACAAAGGAAACCTATCAGAATTTTTTCCTGCACTATGTCAATCGTTAAAATTCTGTATCTCTGCCATGCTATAAAATTCAACGTTTCGATGAAACGATTATCTTGAGGCTGAAAAAGGCGAATATATCATATTTTTTTAGTCACATCGATAAAAATGTCAATCAACTGCTCTAGCACAAGCAGACCCATTAAAAACACAAGAAATACATTGTAAGACGACTAGATATGAGTAGTTCCCATAAAAATATCGAATACCAGCAATCTGGCTAATATTGCACAGCAGTTACATGTTCATTGCAGGAGAGACACAGGAGAAATGGTCAAACAAGCCTATGTTTCAAACATTTAGGCTGCATTCCTATTGAATAGTTTTGAAGCAACGAAATCATTATCATTTTCATTGAGGGCCGGTTTAAGGTTGAGAACATATAATGCATCTATAATTTGGATATGCTCTTTTTTAACTACATGATACAGAACTTGTATGTTTGGATAAACATCTTCATGTGAGCGCTTTCCTGCCATGATGACTAGGAACCAATTAAAAATATAGCCATGATATTTATGCGCAGTTATTCGTTTTATTAGAGTCATCTTAGTGATGCTAATGTTAATTTACAGACTGCATTTTCTTCCTACGCACTTAAATTATTACATTGGCCATGTCTACGTCAAGGTTCGAAAACTTCTGACAAAGATTTAATTTCCAAATTTCAGGAAAAAAGACAAGAAGAAGAAGTCCTTCAACATGAGACACCTGAAAAACAGAAGAATCGGCATGACGAAAAGGACGAGTACAGTGACATGACTGACCAGGGGACTTGTGAGGCAGAGCATGATGGCCAAAATGACTCGAATGATGGTGAGTTCAGTGACATGACTGACCAGGGGACGTGTGAGTCAGAGCATGATGGCCAAAACGACTCGAATGATGGTGAGTTCAGTGACATGACTGACCAGGGGACGTGTGAGTCAGAGCATGATGGCCAAAACGACTCGAATGATGGTGAGTTCAGTGACATGACTGACCAGGGGACGTGTGAGTCAGAGAATGATGGCCAAAACGACTCGAATGATGGTGAGTTCAGTGACATGACTGACCAGGGGACGTGTGAGTCAGAGCATGATGGCCAAAATGACTCGAATGATGGTGAGTTCAGTGACATGACTGACCAGGGGACGTGTGAGTCAGAGCATGATGGCCAAAACGACTCGAATGATGGTGAGTTCAGTGACATGACTGACCAGGGGACGTGTGAGTCAGAGAATGATGGCCAAAATGACTCGAATGATGGTGAGTTCAGTGACATGACTGACCAGGGGACGTGTGAGTCGGACCATGATGTTCTAAATGACACCAACAACTCGTCCAACTCAGCTAATGATGAGGAACACGAAGATGGCAGTGAATACGAAAGCGGAGTAAACGATAGTGTCAGTGAAGTGTTTCAGGACTATAACTCGAGTTGCTATCCGAGAACGCACCGGCATGAGCACCAATACGGGTCCCAATGGGAGCTGAGCCACGAAAATCTCCAAGAGTACTGCGAGGAAAGATCGAAAGACAGAAACCAAGATAACGTCGATAATGAAATTTCCGATGCAGTAGAATCGGACGACCGAGAAAAACCGATCAGTGGAAGAGAGTCTGATTTCAGAAATGCATACCATTCTGTGCGTAACCCTGACTACCAAACAGAAACAAGGCATGATGTAGGAGAGTATTTCCGAGAGCGGTGCAAGCTAATAGCAAACAGGAAAACCGAAGAAAACCTCGATGAATACTTACGACACGGAAAAGGTAAGCACTATCACCTGAGACAAACATTTCTTATAAGAAGTCATGGTTGTCTTCCTAGTGACATATTTGAACCACGGCACGAGCGGCACAATGCTCTTTTGACAAGAATAAGACAGGAAAATGAAGGATGTTGCTTGAGATTTTACGACAGGCGTACGTTTAGGAAGAGCTATGCTGGAGAGCCTACTTTCAGCTTCCTGATAGCTTGCCGTGACTCATCTTGTCCCTTGAAACAGAAAATTGTTTACCTGAAAGGTCAAGAAGACACCGATGACATACATAAAGTTTTTTTGCTAGAAAAGGTGAAAGGTATAAATAGCCACAAGCCAACAAAGCGACAAATCGAACAGGAAGAAAGAAGACTCCTTGGAGAGAAGGTCGTGCAGGAAGGGCCATCAAACGTTTATTACAGCCAACTTGCCTGTACGGAAGGAAGTAGTAATACTTCTACGAATATCCGCTCTCTCAGCAATTTGAGCAAACTCGGGCAGAAAACTAAGAATGTCGCTAAAATGTCCTTAGATGACGACACGGATCTCCAATTAACAATCGTAAAACTCCGCGACGAAGACGCCAGAATGAACAAAATCCTCCCTGGTTTTGTGCAAGAATTTGATTGCATAAACTTCAAACTTGTTATGCAGTCTGAGCATGAGCTTCGACAGCTAGCTAGAATACCTAACGTAACACTTCATTTGGATTCTACTGGTGGTATCATTAGTGGTTGCAAAGCGGACGCCTGCCTCTACCACGCTGTGGTGTTCCAACCAAAAAAAGGAGCAACTCCTTTGACGGCAATCTCTATGTTTTCAAAAAGCAGTGCATCTAACCACATAGAAAGTATGTTAGCAACCCTGCTGCACAACTTTAGGCAAGTGATTGGGAAGGAGTTCAAACCGAAGTGTATTGTTGTAGACCACAGTTTCGCTTACCTGCATGCTATTACAGCTGCATTTAAGCTAGGCGATCTCCACAACTACATCGACCGGCTATGGATGCACCCCAATGAGGCTGAACTGGACTGCATTTGTATCAAATTATGCAAAGCACACTTCATGAAAACTATTGCACAAAAGTGCAAGAAATATTACCCTGATATGAAGAGTAAAAATCGTAGTGTAATCAAACAGTACTTCGCCGATATGGCAGAAGCTTCCAATAAATCAGACCTGTATGCAGTGTTCAGAAATTTAGCAAAAGTATTGCAAAGCCCTTTTCTTGAAGAAGAAATTACGTCTCTCATCGACCGTGATAGTTTCATTGATACCGACTTCGAAACTAGTGAAAATCTTGACACATTAGTGGTAGAAGAAGCAGGAAGATACAGGGACAAATGTGCTGTAGGTAAAAAGTTCGTGGCTCTGGCGGAAGACGTAAAAAAGTACGTGGCTGTTGACGGAGAGAAAAATAATCCTTTTTATTCCCCCAAGATGATGGAGGACATATTGACTTACTGCATGCCATTTACGCCACTCTGGTGTGGAGTGCAAGGCGGCACGGAAACCAATGGATTAGTGGAAGGGTGGCACAAAATTGTGAAGAGAAATATACTAAATAATGAGCGAACTTCACCAGCATCCTTCGTTCGGAAAATGTACATACAGATAAAAGGGCGCTGTCGAGAAGCTGGTGATGATTACAAAGTTGTTAAAATGAAAAGTAACGCAAAAGGAGTAGTCAACCAGTTCGTAGAGCGTTGGTCGAACAAGAAGAAAAAAAACACAAAGCCATCATACGCAGAAATAGCGAAAGAAAAATTCAAGGCATTGCAAGATCGTCGAAAAGAGTACAATGATGAGCCAAGAGGAAAATGGGAGCATGTAACAGATTTCTTGACACTGAAAAAATTTCGACGTAGAAGCATTTCTACATCGCCGCGCAAAAAAGAGCCTAACAAGAAAGTGAAATATGTTGAAGAGATTGACCTGGAAAGCAGCCAAGAAAATATGGTTTGCGATAAGACTTCCCAGTCAGAAGAAGAACACACGTCGAGAAAAAGCAAAACGTGGCTCCCACATTTCAACCTCAAAATCGAGCACAAAGAAGACATTCTGAAATCCACAAGTTGGCTATCCAGTGATGCGATTGAAGCATTCGCTTTTCTCATTCGAGATAACTATCCGCAATACAAATTCCCTTCTCCTCTCACTGTATTTAAACCAGAACCACTGATTAGTACGACCGACATGTTTGTGCAAGTCATTAACACGAGGTATAATGACTGTAAGTTAATACTGGACAACGATGGTTACGCAAGTGCGCATGACAGCGGGAGCCATTGGGTCGTTGTCACAAACGCAATGTGGCACAGAGCTGCTGAAGAAGGTGTGGCGTACGTGCAACACATCTGTTCGCTGAACGGTGACCCCAGTCCAGATGTTATAAAGTATATCAAGGAGGTGTACAAAGGCACTAATGCCATTAAAAAACTTGTGTTACAGTGCCTGAACGTACAACACCAAATGGACGGTTCAAGTTGTGGTCTATTCGCTCTAGCATTTTCTACGTCTGTAGTGAAAGGAAAAGACCCATGTTTTCTCGACTACGACGTACGCAAGATGAGGAAACATCTTATTTCGTGCTTCGAAGAAAATTCGTTGATGGATTTTCCACTCATGGCAACGTCTGAAAGCGTCAGCTTCGAAAAAGGAAAACTTCTCGGGCTCCATGGACCACGAATCCGCAAAGAAATAATAATCAAATGCGACAGCTAAATGTTTTATTATAAAATACATGCATTTTCATTTTGAACACGTTCCCCGCGATTCCAAGGCTGTAAACGGTTGGTTTTGTCAGGTTGTAAGTAGCAGAATAGGGAAATCGTTTTCCAAGTTGGATATATTTTAATAGTTCCTGATGAATACGAAAAATACAACTGCATGGTAACATTTCAATTAGTATGGTAAGAATTATCTGTAAAAAAGTTGCAAAACGGAACAATGTCGTGCATTCTTATCGGCACGTAAATTGGCAATTTACCTTTTGGTTTACATGTGGCCCGATACGCGGGGAACGTGTTACAGATCCAATTACCGTTTTTTGATTGACTAGATCTAGGAAGCTTTACATCCAATGATATTTAAACTGTGCGATAAAGTCATAAATGTGGATTATGTACGTTATGTCATGTTATGCTATGAATATTGATAAGTTAAAAATGTTAACTATATTATCATGTATACTTAATTAAATTCCACGATTTCATTGGTTGGTTAATTTAATATTTGAACTTGAGCTCCAATAAAGGCCTGTAAGTGTTGCCCAGCAAGTGGACAAGGCCCAAATTTTAGTCCCACTGCTCGGATTAACTGAAAACAGCAGCTGGTCTGAGTGGTGGGGCTGGAATCGAAAGCCACAACTCAACGAACCCACAGAAGAGAAAGAAAAACTGAACTTCATGGCAACCCTCGACGTCTTTCAGATATTCTCTTATTGGGATTAGTTACTTCGTTGAAAAGTTAAGCGGAAGAGGCAAATGGGAGCTGCGCTTTTTCCCCAGGTAAGTGTGCGCAAAACATTTATGTAATGACGAGTCTGTTGGAGAAGTGTATGAGCTGTAATTCTAATGTAAATTAAAGCCTCAAGGAAACACATGTTTTCTGAGAATTAGGAGCTAACGCTAGCGTTTCCCCCTTTTGTAGGTGAGTGCTCAAGAATGTTGGCCTCCACGATTTCCCCTCAAGAATGTTTCAATTTTTTAGTTTTACATAACTTTTAATTCGATAGGTGCATTATTTCGAAAGTTACATGAATGTGAACGTAGAACCGCGACAATATGGGGCTCATCGAAAAAATAAACCGATAGGGTTTTGTTTATAATAAGAAGATAGAAAATGTTTTTCTCTTTCGTTTGAGAGTAATTTGAAGGCAATTGGTGCATTCTTTCAAAAGTTACGATTGGAAAACTTAAGTGTTTTGAGTGCGCGCGAGTGGGCAATGTTTATCGGGAAATTTGCATAATTTTTAGACAACCGATAGGGTTTTGTTTATAATAAGAAGATAGAAAATGTTTTTCTCTTTCGTTTGAGAGTAATTTGAAGGCAATTGGTGTATTCTATCAAAAGTAACGATTGGAAAACTTAAGTGTTTTGAGTGCGCGCGAGTGGGCAATGTTTATCGAGAAATTTTCATAATTTTTAGACAATCGATAGGGTTTTGTTTATAATAAGAAGATAGAAAATGTTTTTCTCTTTTGTTTGAGAGTAATTTGAAGGCAATTGGTGCATTCTTTCAAAAGTTACGATTGGAAAACGTAAGTGTTTTGAGTGCGCGCGAGTGGGCAATGTTTATCGAGAAATTTTTCTCTTTCGTTTGAGAGTAATTTGAAGGAAATTGGTGCATTCTTTCAAAAGTTAGGATTGGAAAACTTAAGTGTTTTGAGTGCGCGCGAGTGGGCAATGTTTATCGGGAAATTTGCATAATTTTTAGACAACCGATAGAGTTTTGTTTATAATAAGAAGATAGAAAATGTTTTTCTCTTTCGTTTGAGAGTAATTTGAAGGCAATTGGTGCATTCTTTCAAAAGTTACGATTGGAAAACTTAAGTGTTTTGAGTGCGCGCGAGTGGGCAATGTTTATCGAGAAATTTTCATAATTTTTAGACAATCGATAGGGTTTTGTTTATAATAAGAAGATGGAAAATGTTTTTTTCTTTCGTTTGAGAGTAATTTGAAGGCAATTGATGCATTGTTTCAAAAGTTAGGATTGGAAAACTTAAGTGTTTTGAGTGCGCGCGAGTGGGCAATGTTTATCGGGAAATTTTCATAATTTTTAGACAACCGACGATAGGGTTTTGTTCATAATAAGAAGATAGAAAATGTTTTTCTCTTTCGTTTGAGAGTAATTTGGAGGCAATTGGTGCATTCTTTCAAAAGTTAGGATTGGAAAACTTAAGTGTTTTGAGTGCGCGCGAGTGGGCAATGTTTATCGGGAAATTTTCATAATTTTTAGACAACCGATAGGGTTTTGTTTATAATAAGAAGATAGAAAATGTTTTTCTCTTTCGTTTGAGAGTAATTTGAAGGCAATTGGTGTATTCTATCAAAAGTAACGATTGGAAAACTTAAGTGTTTTGAGTGCGCGCGAGTGGGCAATGTTTATCGAGAAATTTTCATAATTTTTAGACAATCGATAGGGTTTTGTTTATAATAAGAAGATAGAAAATGTTTTTCTCTTTTGTTTGAGAGTAATTTGAAGGCAATTGGTGCATTCTTTCAAAAGTTACGATTGGAAAACGTAAGTGTTTTGAGTGCGCGCGAGTGGGCAATGTTTATCGAGAAATTTTTCTCTTTCGTTTGAGAGTAATTTGAAGGAAATTGGTGCATTCTTTCAAAAGTTAGGATTGGAAAACTTAAGTGTTTTGAGTGCGCGCGAGTGGGCAATGTTTATCGGGAAATTTGCATAATTTTTAGACAACCGATAGAGTTTTGTTTATAATAAGAAGATAGAAAATGTTTTTCTCTTTCGTTTGAGAGTAATTTGAAGGCAATTGGTGCATTCTTTCAAAAGTTACGATTGGAAAACTTAAGTGTTTTGAGTGCGCGCGAGTGGGCAATGTTTATCGAGAAATTTTCATAATTTTTAGACAATCGATAGGGTTTTGTTTATAATAAGAAGATGGAAAATGTTTTTTTCTTTCGTTTGAGAGTAATTTGAAGGCAATTGATGCATTGTTTCAAAAGTTAGGATTGGAAAACTTAAGTGTTTTGAGTGCGCGCGAGTGGGCAATGTTTATCGGGAAATTTTCATAATTTTTAGACAACCGATAGGGTTTTGTTCATAATAAGAAGATAGAAAATGTTTTTCTCTTTCGTTTGAGAGTAATTTGGAGGCAATTGGTGCATTCTTTCAAAAGTTAGGATTGGAAAACTTAAGTGTTTTGAGTGCGCGCGAGTGGGCAATGTTTATCGGGAAATTTTCATAATTTTTAGACAACCGATAGAGTTTTGTTTATAATAAGAAGATAGAAAATGTTTTTCTCTTTCGTTTGAGAGTAATTTGAAGGCAATTGGTGCATTCTTTCAAAAGTTACGATTGGAAAACTTAAGTGTTTTGAGTGCGCGCGAGTGGGCAATGTTTATCGGGAAATTTTCATAATTTTTAGACAACCGATAGGGTTTTGTTCATAATAAGAAGATAGAAAATGTTTTTCTCTTTCGTTTGAGAGTAATTTGAAGGCAATTGATGCATTGTTTCAAAAGTTACGAGTGGAAAACTTAAGTCCAAAGTCGCACGATGTGGACTCAAGAAATTATCAAGAAATTCCTGTACTTCTCGCAAAGTGTTTCTTGAAATGTCTCCGCTGCGGCCTGCCGGTGTCTATGAGCATGAAATTTACAATGAAGCACAACGAAGCATCTGCGCACGTATACGAAGATCAAATAAGTGAATTTCTTTAAAAATGTGAGTCATCCCCTTAACGGTGGTCGAGTTACGCCGTTTCGATGGAAAAATATTCCCACTGGCAAATATCAAGTTCAGTTTTTGAGGAAATTTCGGGAAAATCAGCATAATTCGAGCTGCACACGTAATGTTATAGAGAACAGTGCTAATAGCCGTTCCTTGTAGTTCATTGATGATTATTTGCAAGATCAAAGTTAAGAACAATGGACCAAATGTTGTAAAATCAAAATTAAAAAACCGACGAAGTATTTTATGATTATGCATCGCATTACACAAGCGTTTTAAGAGTTCTGAATACGTGTGACTACACAGGCGCACAGAATTCATTTTTTACACTAAAAAAATGAAAAATGGTTACAACTTCATTGCTTCAGTGTTTACCTCATCTTCTGAAATGAATTGTTGGCAGTCAATTTAAACGCTTGCCATTTGGGTTTTTATCATCATTGGATGCTTTCTTACAGGCTTGGATGCATTTACGTTTGAGGGGAGCTGCACTGGTTACCTCCTCAACCTACATTTCCTCAAGTGCCAGGCTGGCGACCTGGTCGTCTTCGTGCGGGCGGCCAATTTGGATGATTAACCTGCGGTGGTGCCTTTTGGTGAGGCTTAGCATACCCAATTACCCATACATGATCAGATTGTTATAAATTTAAGAGATTTTAAAGTTAAGTTATTCAACATTTGACAATGCTATGCGTCGGGAAACTGCACAAACTTTAGGCTAAAGCTTCACGCATGCTCTCACTGCTCCAAATAATCCTGGGAATAAAGCCAAACCGGTTCTGTGCATGCTTGTCTACTGGTATGAACTCTCCAAACCATTACTAATTACTATCATCCAAAGTTTAACGAAATAAATAAATGAATGAGTTAAGAAAAAGTCGTGGCTTATAGTTTGAAAGGATAAAAGAAAATTATCATTCATGTCATCTATCTCGAACATCTTTTTTGAGAGCAGTGGTCGAAATGAGGCTTAATAAATAACCAATAAGCGTCTCGTAAATTTAAAATTCACTTCATTACTAATGAAATTTATGAATAAACTACCCTTATTCATGAAAAATTCTTTCAATATATTGTTCAGCATGATGTATGATGAAGATTTCTTGAGTGGTTAACGCAAAATAGAAATTTAAACCTCGGTATTTTCAAATTTTCGATTGCCAAGCGTAATATGAACTGTGTTTATAATTTCCAGACACAATATCGTGCTCACGTGTTTTAGAATGGATGATCAATTTTGTTAATTGAACATCATAGCATATATGAAAGGGCTCACCCTCTTTTCAAGACGTTCTGTTCACACACGTTGCGTCACGGTGCGTGAAGTGACACGCACCGTGACACATTCAAATAATCATCATTGTTTTAGTTTTGATGTGCACAAAAAATTATATATTGTCGCACAAAATACGCATACTATCTGAGAGAAGTATAAAATGTGTTTCTGTTAATATTTTTCCTGCTATGAGTTCCAGAAATAAAATTTTTCAAGCTTATATTGTAATCGAAGCATTCAGCGAACAGCATGACATGTATCACACAGGTTGATTTGAATGTATAATTAATAGACAAGAAATCGCTATATTAGAAAACTAAAAACTTAATTTTAGTCTAGACCAGCAGCCTAGTCCAGGAGAGCTTAACTCCTTGACGGGATGTGAACCGATCAAACGTGACACTTGCTGTATTATATGAACTTATTTTGAAGAAAATTTTTTCTTCTATGATGTTTTGATTGAATCATTGATTTGAATCATTCAATATCTAATATGTTGATTTTTTATTTTGAATTTAATGAGTACTTTGTCGAAACTACACCGAAATTTTGTCTCAAAATAAAACGTTGGGATCTCACATGTGCGGCATGCGACAGTGACTTGGTAACGTGCCTAACAAGTTTAGCAGAGGTGGAGTAGGATCTTTGTTTGGTCGTATATTCAGATGAGCAAATTTGTGCATGTTACGAAACGGAAGCTCTGTTTCGTGATCTCTTCTATAAAACAAATCTGTTCAATGGAAAGCAAAACAAAACTTATGTTATTTTTTCAGCTTCAGCGGGCCATATAACCATCATTTAGCGTTATCATTGCAAGGATAGTTCACCTATAAATAAACTTCATGTTTTCAAATTTGACCCAAGCTCTAATCCTAAAATCATTGGTGCGTCATATAGCAATGAGAGGATATTAGAGTCTAACAATGAAAAGTTATGTATCTGAACGCGAAAGAATAGACAGTTTCAAGAGAAGAGATTCAAATTTGTCAGCAATACCATAAATTTTGAAGTCTGTAACACTTTTTTGGTCAGATTTCTCAAAACCTTTGTTTTACCTTTGTATGGGTGTATGTTATAGTATTATTTGTTTATTAAACTAGTGAAAGATAGTGCAACATTTTTTCTGTTTTTAGACGAAGCTCCATATAAGCTCATCGACGACGGCGATGTCGATCCTTACAGGGTGTACATGCTTTCCGCTTTCGTTGAGGTCGACGATCACTCGAGTTTTAAGAAAATGGAACAGTTTGAAGGTGTGTGTGTGTAACTCAGAATGATATATTTGGAGGAAAATTATACTTTGGAAGCATTATGCTGATATTCAAATTTCAAATTACTGCTATTTCTGTTCCGTAATTTGATTCTACAAAATCAATTGCCTCTCAAATCAGCTATATGAGGAAAATAAGTCCGGATACATTGTAAGACCTTAGAGTTAAAGAAAAGCCTTAAAAAAATTTATCCAAAACTTCGGCATCCTCCTTATGCACTGGTAAAATATTAAAATCACGTCAAAGACTGCGCAACTTCCAGATGGCAATCCTATATAACTTGAAAAGAATATGTGCTAAATGTTCAAAGTTACCTACTTCGTAATAATTATATTCTTTCAGGTATTTTACAATAATTTGACGAGATTGAATATAAAACTGTTACGTTAAACACACACATCTGTCAGGACAGCAGTTACAATAACCTCGAACCACTACGAGGCAGCTCATGAAGTGGCACAGTTGAGATGGCTTGTTAATGAACGGAGTATGGCTGATGGGAATGAGCTGTGTTAAAAAGTGCAGTATCGGGCAGACATCAAGGTATTCCGGAGTAATATAGCTTATGTGACTAAGTTAGTTGAAAATAAATATATACAATTTCACATATTTTATTTCGATCAGGAAGTACTAAGTATTAATTAATCAACGTTAAAATCTTGTACAAACCTTGAAACTTAATGGGCATATTTCATGAGGCATCATAAAAAAGCCTCGAGAGGGAAGTTTCGAACATTGAAGTATGAGAAGACCTAGTACATTGTAACGTTGATTATGTTAATGAAATAAGAATATGAACTTCTCATTAAAGGTTAAGTAATTTTAGAGTATATTTTTAATTAGGTACTCAAGACCAATAGATAGGTTTTAAGGAACTCCTAAACGGGAGTATAAGGAAGTACCCAAAACTATAATTGCCCACGAGAAGTACTAGGCCTCTCGTTAATTTTTGTAAGCAGCGCAACCATGCGATAGTAACGTAAACTATAGTACATGAAAATCTAGAGAATGGTCACTCAAACAAAAAAATAAGAGTTCCGAAGATTCGGCCATAGAGTTGAATTATCTGCCCAGAAGAACTCCCTCAACCGCTCTACGACCCCATTCTTCACATGAAGATTGGATGTTCATAATCTAATGACCAGTATCGAAATTAGTAGATTGGCCACACATTTTTGCCATAGTGAACTATATCTAGAAAGTAAGTACAGAAACTTACTCGTAGAAAGAGCCGGCATCCATATCAGTTTCTTTCATTCAGATGTTATCACGACGGACCACGTCCATGTAATGACAGGAGATCCAACAAATCTCACGCAAGGTTACATGTCGCCAGACACTCGGACACTCGCACAGTGGGCCGAGAGAAACCTGTCATGACAAAGTACCCACCACTGCCAACGTTTCCATTTTGGGAACATGTTTTAGGTTTTCGGTTTATTTTAGGTTTTAGGTTTTTGATCAATTTGATAGAATCATTTCTCGTTTGTTGCAAGTCGAATATAATTATTAGTCATTTTTCTCTGGATGTAATTGACGTGGTCACCGGAAGCCTACTCGCATGTGATGAGGTATATGGTGTGTCCTGTCATGTGCGGGGGGAGGCTGCACACAAATGAAGCAGTGGGGGTAAACCAGCTATGGCTGTCGGGCCTGACTGTGGAATATGGTTGTGCTGGGCTGCTATTGATCCGGGCATTTCTGGTGCGACCTGTACTGCCTATCTCGCCTCCTAGTAACTGAGGATGAATGATTGTGGCCTGCTGTAGGCTACCCCTCCCGTAAAGAGGAAAAGCCTGGTTCGGTATATGTATGCTAGGGTGTTTCACAGTTATAGGGGTAAAAATTTAAATTTAACTGAGAATCATCAGTAACCTTTTATTTCGTTCCTTTTAAATAAAAATCAAATCAGAAAAATTAGAAGAGCATCGGCCAATGGTATCATGTCGCGCAATTCATGTCAAGATTTTCCTGAGGTAGGATTTTGGTCCGACAGGGGAATTTCCTGCGGTGGGCTTCGACTACCTGAAGAAGGAACTGAAGTTGATCTTCTGCCTTGGTCCTTCCACTCTTCATGAATTCCTGAAGTCCTAAGACAGGGAGAAGTCTCTTCGGATCCGTCAACAGCCTTCATATTTGATCCGAACAATTCCTTCTCCCGAAGAGACAGTTTGTAGCGTTCTCCTTCAGGCTGCTTTACTCTCCGGGCAGACTGTGAATACCCAAAGACTTTGAATATTCAAAGACTTGAAATATCTATGCCTAAAGCGAGTGCCTGAGGTACAAATGAACCCGACAGGGTAAGGAAAACACTACTGAAATAAATGCCGTATTGTGGATATCGCCGACATTAATAACACACAAAATGATATTACAATCAGGTCGTTCAGCACCCAAGGACGCCTCGGAGGACCGTCGGTTGTCGGGGAGTCGCAGCATGAGTGACGATCGAGAGCGAAACAGTGAGGCTGTTGCTGGCCTAGTGTCTCCGACTTGGGAGCATCAGAGCCGCTAGAAGGGAGCTGACTCGGGTCGAGGACGTGGCGTTGCGGCGCAGCTGGCGGTCGAGGCAGTGAGGCTACTGCTTGCGGAGCGTCGAGACTTGTAGTGAATATCAGGGCAGCTGCGAGTGAACTGCTGCGTGGTGAGTCGCTGTGGGTAGCCAGCTGCGAGGCGAGTGCTACGAGGAGAGTCGCTGGGACGAGACTTGTGTTTGCCGCTGCTCTGAGAAGCGAACTGAACTGCGCAGCGCTTGCCCCGTAGCTCCTTATATAGTGCTTGGGACGGTCTCACCGCACCGCACTAGCGCTCTGATTGGGCTGCGCGCGGTGGTCCTTATAAGCTGTCAGGGTTATAAAAAACTTATGTGTTCTTGAAGTCTCGGCTGGTAGCTCGAAGCGGGCAGTTATAGATGCTTGGTCCAGCACTACCGCATCAAACTTGCGCTCTGATTGGTGGCCAGTAGGGGCACTTCGAGGCTGTTCGAGCTGCGCGAGGTGTCTCTTCTAGGCTTGTGTGGTGGTGTTCACGCACAGCCTGTTGAGACCACCACAAGTTCTTCATCAAAGAGTGATATACCAACGTTATCTTTCCACGGCTCGCACCAGGATGACCATGAATTACTACGAGTCATCCGGTGACCACGAGGAAGGAGACGAAAAGGTGGATTTCACCACTCCGACGCCGGTCCGTCCACGATGGCTGTTATATTGGAAGTTACTTGCGAAGAGGCTGAGGACATCAGTTTCACAGCTTTGGGCAGCAAGAAGCTTAAGCCACTGAATGACAGACCTGTCTTTCCGTGGGATTCCAAAGACCAGGGCGTTCTCCAAAGACTAGAATTCCGACCGAAGAATGCTTGGCTGCAGGTGGACTTCCCATGCAGAAAGTTTCGACGAATTAGCAGCACTGATGTTATTTATGAGACCTGATACCAGAGACATCATTGCAACTGAGACCAATCGCAATTACAGGTATAAGTTGAGACGCAAGTACGATGACGTGTCTCATGTTGGGAACTGACGCAAGTACGATGACAGAGAAATAACGATGCCATTTATTACAACTCTGTATGTTGGGCCTCAACCCTCCTTCCAATAAATAAATAGCATATAAGCCTACTGATACCTTCAGAGTTGATATCATCGTCAGTCTGATGTCCTTAAGCGCTTCTGGCTCATTCATCTGACCTTCCACCTAATGGATAATGACACCCTACTAATGATGTGGGCATCCGTTGTCTACAAGTTTAGTTGTGTACATTGTACATCTGGTTATGTCGGCATGACGACTTTGCCACTTTATACTAGGATCGCCCAGCATCGTGGAATCAGCTACCGTACTGGAAGAATGTTAACCCAACCGCCTCACTCGTCTATTCGCCTTCATAGTGAAGAGTGCTGCATTCGCATAGCAGAAGATGATTTTAAAATTTTACGTACTGCTCCGAATGAATTAGACTTGCGTGTTTTAGAGTCCCTATACATAGCCAAAGAAAACCCTGTCCGTTAATAGTACAAATAGTTCATTTCTCCTGCGAATTTATATGTAGGTTTTTAAAGGAAAAAATTTTTGTTTAAGATTTGACTGAATTTTTCTTTTTTCAATTATATTAATTTTTACAGAATGACTTACTGAGGATGGAGCTGGTCTCCGAAACGTTTTACAGAGTGAATAGATTCTTTGTAGATATTTTATTGTACGTCCTTGTAAATTTCTAATAAATATGATTTCAATATTAACAGCGTTCTTCGTTTATAAGTTTCTAACATCTATGAGCTGATGGTTTTTTACCTCGCTCACTCCTTCTTTGGTATTTTAAAGTAACTTCATCATGCTATTGTCGTCATTTGTTAATTATGAATTCACGATCTGACATGAGTGCTAATTCATCAATGATATTGCTATGGAAGCTACTTTAGCCCCGAATAGAGATTCATTGAGTTAACATTGGTTGTCACCATCGCAGTCCTTGAGTCTTTCCCCTGCTGTGGTCAACTTCTTGGAGACCCGTCCATTTTGTACTGGAAATTCGTCCTATTTTTGCTGGAGATTCATTCTGCTTTTGCTGGAGACGCGTTCTAATTTTGCTGGAGACATGTCCTAGTTTTGCAGTAGATCCGCTGCTTTTGCTGGGTAATTATGTGGAAAGTCGATCATTATGTTAGAGAGTCGCTTTACTCTGTCAAAACTCCCTTTACCAATGACGAAAACGTAACGAGCTTCTGTTGAAAGAAAAAGAAAAAAGATAGAAAAAACTTTATTTCCAATAGAGATTGTACAAAGCAGCTGTTTCGGTGTTTTCGAATTTTCAATAAAAAAGAGAGAACCAGGAAAATGGTTTAAAACATTTTTCATTAAAATGTATTCTTGAGACTGAAAAGACTCGTAAAAAATAGGACGTTTCGAGCCTTCGCTCATCATCAGCAATAGGTACAAATTCGAAAAAATGTCATCTGTAAAATACAAAAAGAAAACAACTCAAAAAATGCATGACATTACTTATTGACTAGGGATAAAGGAAATGAGCTAAGATGATTATTTAAAACAGGTTTCGTTTTAAAAATGAACAGAGACTCTAAAATCCGCAATTCTGAACACAACTTTGCCCTGGCTATGACTTTGAAGCTATTTTTATTGACTGCTGTGTCGCATTCAAAAGCGTGATTACGGATGGCTGAGTTAGATGGGCTTGCTAAAATGTTTCCCGTCCGGTAGCTCCTACCTTGATGCTCGGCAATCCTACATCCCAGAGTACGGGTAGTCATGCCCACATACTCAGATGCACAAAGTGCACAACTATATTTGTATATTAGAAGAATAGAACATTTTAATGAAAAATGTTTTATACCATTTTCCTGGTTCTCTCTTTTTTATTGAAGATTGTACAAAATTACAATCATTGGTTTTTAAGTATCTTAAAGTTAATACACTTAGATGATACACACATGAGTCTTGTAATACCCATGTCACTAGTCGAAAAGAAATAATTGAGGGCAATGTACTCCTAATCTTGCTTAATCTACATTTGATAATACATGTAATGATAATTATAAGAGATAACACAATTTCATGGACGATGCATTTTCATTGTTGGGTGAGAACACTTTTGACAGTTTACATGTACATGGCATAAAACTTAGCAATTCTTGACGCCAGGAAATAATATATGAATCGCTTGTTTCGGCCAATGTTCAAAAGTGTCATTTTAAGGAAGCATGAAAAAAAATATATATAGATGTACGCAAAAGTATGAGACCAAGACGATTTTAAGCTTTGTATTTCTAATTCAACAATTTTAACATAACGGTCGTTAGTTGACAACCATTTTATTTAAATGTAAATGGATGATCGCACAACAAATGTATAGTTTTTACATGAATGCTTTACAATAATAAAGAGATGACGAGTTAGGTAATGTTACATGTTGAGAGTGAACAGAAAAAAGATCATTATCTCTAGTAAAATGCCAGTTGTCAGTCTAAGACACACATATGTGCACATATATATGTAAATACTGTATATACACATACACATGCAGACACATATCCACGCACATACTTACACCAAACTCGTAAGCATACACAAATGCATTTCTATGCATCGAGGCAATTGCAATACATACGCATTCTATAAAGTGTCATACGCATAGCGTGCACACGTACACATATACACAAGTAAGCATGTGCGCAAATATCAGCGTAAACTAGTCAGTATAAACTAGCATTCCAATCGAGGGATACGGAGAAAATACCTTTTATTATGACATGAATTTTATAAAATTTCCATATTAAAATAGTGGCACAAAACAGTCTACCAAAGTCAGAAACATGAAAACGATTGTGGGACGTGAATAAGAAAGAAAACATTAATGTCCTATAAGGGTTTCATAATAGAAAAAAATCACATTATTTTTGAAATATTGCGCAAATTGTCGGCAATTGATAAACATACATAGGTATCACATTATTATAAGCATATAACTATAAGCATTATATGCATATGACTGCAGTATAAATGGATGATCACACAACGAATTTATTGTCTGTTTACATGGATGCTTTACAATTTCATATTAGAAAAAAATCACTATCTTTGTAATATGGTGCAGAATGTCAGCAATGGATAAACACACACACACATAGGTTCTAGTTTGATGCTTGTACAGAAACGGAGAGGAATGACATAAAATGCAACCTTCGACTGGTTTATCTACTCTAGTGCACACAGGTGTACGTGCACATATGCTCACCCATATGGGCACATACACCTATATACGTACCAGGGTTGCGGAGTCGGAGGAATAAATTTGCGACTCCACCTTTTCAGAATTTGGCGACTCCGACTCCGACTCCGACTACACCTTTCCAAAATTTAGCGACTCAACACCGACTCCGCCTATTCGCAATTTTGGGACTCCAACTCCACCCATTAATAATTTATAAGATGAATATTTTATTTCTTAACTAGCGTACACGGTCCGTCAAAAATGACGGGATTCAATACCTTTCTTCAACAAATTTTCGTTCGAGTGGAGTTTCCATGTTAAACTCATTCCAAAGGTAACTTATTTTTCTTATTAGAGTAATAAACACTTGGAACACAGTATTTTTGAGCCGCAAGAGAAGTAGTTATAGCCATTCGTGTCGTATCCTAGATACATAAATTCAGCATTACTGAAAGCAACTGCGAGCTTGTGTATGTATATTGTAATATGCGATAGAGTGTATTGTAATACAGTACATTGTAATATACAATACCCCGCCGAACTCGGTATCCACGATTCGAACTCTGGTATATAAGGCTCTGGATCTCTCAATTGTTTTGAAAGTGGCATTATAGCTAGATCACTTGTACGAAAATGACTGTATTAATTGACCGTGAACTGAAACCAAGACCGCCAGTGCTAATTTCTTACTATCGATTCTTAAGAGCGTGACACGAAACGTATAAAGAAACACACGACTATCATTCTTAGTAGTAGACGGTTGCAAATGTTGAATCCTGTACATATGTTCACTATATTCTTTATTAACGAACGGCTTTTAAATTGACTGCAGAATGTTAATAATCAAGTCAATAGAGTACATGATTGGTGAAAAATGACGGGATTCGATGGTATCGTTTTAAAAAAATATCAAGATAAAGATGACAAACAAATATACCCATCCTAATAGTACCCGCGATTAAAATACAGTATTCTCGTACTAGTGCACTTGTAAAACTTTTATCACAATTACGGTCATTAAGCATCTTTAAGAATGCCGCAGACGCACACACCAACCAAGCAAGCAACAACATTGTATTATAGTGTAAATTATTATTCGGCAATAAATTTTAAAAAAAATTGCCATACCTTTTTACTGCGACTAGCCGCATTTATGTGACAGTAGATTCGATTTTGACGCAATGTTTTTTATTTATAAACAGAAGTGAGCAGATGCCAGGTTTTTCATATTTCAATGGTATTCATGATACTGTCCAGGGAAGCAGATTCCCATTGTAATAAAGTAGGAGAAATTACGCACGAGAACATATATTTATTTACAAATTGACGGACACCTGGTTTTTTATTATACCGGGTGTCCCAAAAAATGTCCCCGATTTTTCAATTAATTATATCACCGCTTCAAATCAAAATATTTTAATTGTCTTTCATTCACAATGTAATAAATTTTGTTTCCTTTTCGAATAATTTGAGTGTTTAAAAATCAGTTGAATGAACACATTACAATGATCAATTTACTGAAAGGGGTCGAAAAAATAATTGTTCAAAGGAAAAGTTTTTGAGCAATATCGATACTCTTCCTCATTTTGTACTTTCCAAAAAAATGAACAAACAAAAACATAAAAAAGTAACAAACCATTACCATAAATAACGTTTAAACAAATAAAGTAATTCAGTATCCTTCGACATACCCTCCATTTCTCTCAAGTCAAGTATTAGTCTTTCTGCTCGCGATAGCCATGTGCTAGAGGTTCTGCCGCCGTGCGGCTGAGACCCGGGTTCGAAACTCGGCGCTGGCGGTGGCGATTTTCTTTGTTGGGTATAGGAGAAAAATTCCAAGCACAATACCCCACTCTACCCAGGTGTCTGAAATGGGTACCGGTCTTGACCGGGGGAAAGCGTCATGGCCTCCTGGCGTTAGTTATAAGGCATTTAAAAATCCAATGTACAAGGTGATATGTATCAGGCTTGATTGGAAATAAAGCATCCGTCGACGCCTTCATTAATATTATTATTATTTATTATTATTATTACTTTTGGCCACCATTGAACGAAGAGTTTTACGGATTATTTCACCATTTTCTTTCGGTTCTTGAAACACTGTTATTGAAAACACTTGAAACCTCTCAGAGGGTTTAAATTCTTGGTGGCATGTAGGATACATCATTATGAAATTATTCTTAGCAGTAGGTATTGAGAAATGAAGAAGGACACCAGTGTTGCTTTTAAAACTTTCCCTCTGAACAATTAGTTTTTCTACCCTCTTCAGTAAATCGATCATTGTAAAGTTGTTATTCAACTGATTTTCAAAAACTTAAATTATTTGAAAAGGGAATGAAATTTACTACATTGTGAAACACAGACAATTAAAATATGTTAATTTAAAGTGGAGATATAATCAATTAAAAAGTCGGGAACATTTTTGTGGGGCACCCGGTATAGAGTTGATTGTTCTTATACAATAAAAGGGCAAGTGTCCCCTTAAACAAATAAATAAATTGGTTTAGGTATTTCCTGTGCGTAATCTCTCCTATGTTATTACAATGGAATTTTAGGATTTAAAACTTAAGGGCTACTGTTCGAACATTTATTTCATATACAGAAGAACTTCAAGGGAACAACAGCAAGTCGTTTCCCGAGATGCGAAAAAAGGGAAACAGCACCCGAGTTAGGCATATCTTGAGGATTCCAACAGTACGCACAGCAGCGTACTCTGTACTATTTTTATTATTAAATTCCTTTAAAACGCAGACCGAAGATCTTCTTTAACGATATGTTAGTTTTAAAAACGATGCTCCTTAAAAATAGAAGACAATCAATGGACGTGGCCGGTCATCAGCACAGTATACCCAGGTAGCAAGAAATTATTAGGCCAATATTGGGTTGATAATTATTTATTGACCTGATATTGGAATCTTGGATTACAATAATAGGCTAATAGCAAGACAATATCGAAAAAAGATATATTTATTTATGATATCAACATGTAATTGGGACAATGTAGTAAATAGTTGTATTTCTAATATTAAACTAAAAGTTTATATATATATATATATATATATATATGTACGATATTCATATAAGTGGCAACTATCTCATAATAATTAAAAATCTCGCAATTTAATAAAATTTGTTAAAATATAAATTATTATTGCCCAAATATTGGGTTGATATTGTACGCCAATAATACGGAGTAATTTGTTTAAAATGTACCAATAAAGTTATTGAATAGTTAGTGCAGTCATTAATGAGTGCAGATATATTTGACAGATATCAAGAAATGTGAATACGTGACAATAACATGTATATTCAGAATTACTGTAATCACAGGTTCACAGTTCGTGTATTTTCAGTCGTCCAATGAGTTTCGAAGGTCTAATTTTTTCAAAAAATATGCTAAAATCGTTTGTCATATGTTACTATAGCAATAAATGTCTATATATTGAATTAAGATGATATAAAGTAATTTACATAGATGATATAAATGACTTAATTTCGTAACGAAGGTATTGAGTAGGCCTATTCCTACCATATAACCCATTTTGCATGCATCATTCTTTGAGTAAAGCGCTTTCGTGCAATTTTTCAATCACGCATATATATGCTGCTTAGATGAACGTATATATGCTGCTAAGTACAGGTTGCCCTACCACTGGACGTACGTGCAACACAAAATTTGGACTACGATGCCAAAGAGGTTTGTAATCATGGATTTTAGATAAATTTTGAATGCAGTTTAATTCATAGTCTTGTAGGTGTGTAGGTATGTACATAGGATAACATATTTATCAGAATTATATACATTTACCGTCTTTGAACCCTTCTGAATATTGATGCGATATTAGAAATTAATTATTGAGCCAAAGTATTGTTTAAGGAAACACCTCAATATCAAGTCAATAGTGACACAGTAATGAGCTGATACTGGGTAAAAATAAATTAGTATTGGGACAATATATTCTACCAATATCCACTTGATGTCAGAAAATAAGTGTTGGGCCTGTTGTACCCTACCTTATTTACCCCTCAAACTCAGTTTAGTCCATTTGTGTTCAGTAATATTAGTATGTGTATGTAAAATTATCCAAGAAAAAGTGCAAAATTCTGTATAGCGTGTAATTGATTCTAATTGCAGAAGAAGTCCGAGTATGTAACTAAGGTCGCTTCCACACTCGCCGCAGGCTCAACTTAGTTGCAAATGCAGCAACAACTCCAGGCCTTACTGACCAATATTATTCTAAGGAACACCTCAATATCAAGTCCATAGGGACACAATAATTAGCTAATATTGGGTTAGTGAAATTATCATTATCGGGGCCATATGTTTTACAAATATCAACCTATCAGGAATTGAGTATTAAGCCAATGTTATTGTAGGGAACACTTCATTATCAAGTCAATGTTGGCACAATAATTAGTTGATATTGGGTTGATGATAATATTGTTATTGGGCCAATACATTTTTCTAATAACAACCGAATTTTCCAAAATAAGGTTCATTTTGTTCATTTTGTTCATAAGGTCCCCAATGTTCAATTTGAATATCCAGTCAATATTGAGACTGTATATTGACTCAATATTAAGTCAATAAATTTTGCTACCTGGGATACTCTGGTCGGAAGTTTTAGTGGCGTTCTGAGTAGAGAGACAGAGTTTTAAGATGTCTGGTCGCCGACTAGCTGAATATCGTATCTTATTGCAAGATTGCATATAGCACTAAGATTTTTACCAATTAATTGACAATTAATTACCTTGAATAATAAGTGCCTGTTAACCGGGTCGAGGAGTTAAAGTCGCAGAAAGAGACTGCTTTTTACGCAAGAGAAATAAGTTAGAGGGGCCAGACCGACTTATATTAAAAAGGCGACATGCTGCCCAAGCAGAGTAAGCTCAAAGATAATTTAATTAGTGGACGCCAGTGCGTCAAGAGTAATGTTAATTTAAGCGATTTCAGGTTAATGCAGGTCTGGTAGAAGCTCAAGCATGCTTAATTATAGAAAGTTAAATTTAAACAAAAAACGAAAAGCAAAGATGTAGCTGCAAAACAAAACGACGAAGAAAAGAAAGAACTAATTTCAACAGTTTCAAATTCTTGTCTGTCAACGATGACAGGCCATCTGAAGGAAACTTTTTCTTCCACAAAGCCGCCATCAGAAATACGGAAGGTTTTCAACAGGAAATTTCATTGAACAAATAAAATTGTCTGTCCGTCTTTGTTGGTTGGTCTGTCTCTTTTCACGCTCTTAAAGATGCTTAATGACCGTATCTGTGATGCGAGTTTCACCAGTGCACTAGTACTAGAATATTTTAATCGCGGGTACTATTAGGTTGGATATATTTCTTTATGATCCACATCTGAAAGATTTGTATACAGAGAATATTAAATCAAAACATTTATCACGGGTCAAGTACACAATTTTATATACTGAGTGTTTCAAAACACGAGGTACACAATTGCACATCAAGTAGAAAATGGTCAAATAAACGCTTTTAATTCCAGGAAATTTTCCCAAAAAAATCGGGGTCGTGAGATATTAGCTGTTTATTGTTTCAAATGATGAAATTAATTGGCACAATAACTCGCAATATTTATTTTGAATTGACTTTACAAAATTATTCAAAATGTATTCCAACTACATCAATGCACTTTTCGAATTTTAGCCTTAACGACTGCCGGATATTAGGAAACATGTCTGGCATTAAGGTATCTCACCAGCAGCCACTGCAATTCTGGTCTCAAGATCTTCCTCAGAATAAATGAGTGTAGCATAAACAAAGCTCTTCATGTGTTCCCAAAAAGTGAAATCGAATGGAGTCATGTAAGGAGATCTAGAATGTCATGCAACTAAAAGATTTCGCCCGATCAACGTAAATTCAAATAAATATTGCGAGTAATTTAGTCATTAAATTTCATCCTTTAAAACAATAAACGGCTAATATCTCAAAGTCTCTTTCTTCGGAAAATTTCATAGAAGAAAAAGTTTTTATTTGGACATCTTCTACTTGGTGGGCAATTTTTTGCCTCTTATTCTGAAACACCCTGTATATTACTGACAAGTGTCTTCTGAGTAGGTAAAGTAGGCACTGCCTACACTGAGAAGCATAGATATGTATCCACAGTTTTTTTTATTACTAAGTAAACACTCATTCAGTGAAATTATAATAGGCAATTCAATGACTAGGCTTAAAATCCACAAAATGATATACATGTGGATAAAGTAGGCAAGATTTGCACACTGCTTCTTATTCTCTGTGTCTACACTATGCAGGGTAACACTGCAGAAAAGTAGTCATATTATTGCTCAACACTATTTTATATCTCGGCTATAATAGGCAAAAGTTGTTTTGCTTTCATCCCAGGGGACTGAAGTTTTCGAAACGTTTTGTTTACGAATAAAAGTCACTTTTAGCGTCTTTGCGTGTAATATGATTCAATCTCTTATTCTCGTCTAACTTTTTACTTTGTGTTTGACACTTTCTTATTTTAATTCACGCCCATGTTCTTCTCATTTCATGTTTTTTGGAGCGATTTGAAACGTTTCCAGTAAGAAAATTTGTACTATCGCATAACTGCAACATCCACTGCAGCTGAGATAGTGCATTGTTTTCAGTTACAATATGTGTGTGACTAAGTGAAGTTTTTGCTAGTGTGTTATTATTTTCATTGCAGCTCGTTTACATTGTATTTTGATTTTTCATGTGTCTCAATGCCAAAATTGATTACCTTACAACATTTCCAAATCTTCCATAAGAAGAAGTAATTAATTATGTAATGCTGCAAAACGGATACTATTTCAGTGTTTAAAATTGTAGAAGCATAATATAAAATTCTCCATTTCAGCGTATGCTCACTTAAAAACTGGGGAGTGATACGAAGATAAAAATTCAACATGATAATGATATAATGAAATACAATATAACTCTGAAAGAACCAAACAACATTCAAAAAATAACTTTAGAAATGAGCAGAAATTGTTATCAATAATACATGTTAACTTGACCTAAAGACAAGGAAGCCATATCAATTTTGATGACATAACCTTAAACAATTTAACAATTTAAACAACTTATTTACCCAGGTGATACAGAGATAGAATGTTTCTTAAGTCTAGTACAATGATCAAATTTGTGTATAGCTACCTGTGGGCCCGAATAAGTTCAGTGACTTCTAGGGCATCCTACCATCAAGGTTAGTCTAAGGAGTACAATAAAATGTTTAACCTAATTCACTTAAACTAGAGACGCATTAGACTGATCAATGAGATAATTAACTCGAAATTAGATACTTCATTTTACAATTTAGTTCATATGGACTAGATTTAACAGTATATTCGACAAACGATTCATGAACAGACTGAAGATCGGCGAAATTAACCAAGGCAAATTACATTATTAGGACCAGTTATGTAGGGGACAAGGTTTGAATCTGTGATCTTACACGACTAGTAATCGGATAGGAAGTGAGAGATTTTTTTTTAATACCTTACAAGAATTACTTTCACGGATCTCCGCAGGTATTGAGTTCCAAGTTTTAGTTCCAACGAAGAGGATACTGTGTTGTGCCCAAACCTTTGAGTAATAAGGAAGCATGAACTTACTTCTATTTCGGGTTAAATGGTCATGATGACCAGTTTGCGTAGTTAATAATTGTTTTAGGCTATTGTCGCCATCATTTGTTAATGTTTTGTAAATGAAATTGCAAATGAAGATTTTGTAGAGATCCGAGAGCTTAAGTATTCGTACATTTTTTAATGAGTCATTTGTGTGAGCATTATATTCTAGATTCTTTACCGCTCTTATGGCTCTTTTTTGCAGGGTAAAAATTTTGTTGGTTTTATTTTTATCAGTTCCGTGCCATGCTTCTATTCCGTATTGCAAGTATGGTGAAATGAGCGTTCGGTAGAGCATTTGTAAGGCTGTTTCAGGCAGGAAATTTGTAACTTTATTTAGGATTCCGATAGACTTGGATAATTTAAAACTAATATGAGCGATGTGCTCTTTAAAGGTTAGATGTTTGTCTATTATGATGCCCAGCAATTTACTTGAATTGGTTTCTTCGATTTCACCTTCGCCAATTTGAATGCGGGGGAGAGATATATTTTTCTTGTATGAGAATGTAATATATTTTGTTTTATCGATATTAAGGCTTATTTTGTTAGCTTTAAGCCACAATGAAACCTTATGAAGTTCATTATTTATACGCTCCGCCATTCTAGCGGGATTTTGGTTTGGAAGGACCGCAGAAAGGGTACTGTCATCGGCAAAAAGTATGAATATGAAGAATGATGTAGATTTAATAATATCATTGATAAAAATTAGAAATAGGAGAGGCCCAAGGACAGATCCTTGTGGAACTCCATGGCTAATTGTCTGTGGGTCTGATTTTGCGTCGTCAATGACAACGTATTGTTTCCGATTTGCTAAGTATGATCTGAACCAATCATGGGCAGCCCCTCGAATGCCATAACAATGTAGTTTCGAGAGTAATACGTTATGGTCCACACAATCGAATGCTTTTCGAAAGTCAAGAAATACGGAGAAAACAAGCTTTCCTTCATCTATATTAGAATAAAGGTATTGCAAATGATTTAATACAGCTTGTGTCGTAGATTTCTTAAAACGAAAACCGTATTGCTTGTCGTAGAGGAAAGATTTTTGTTCAAAATACGAATGCACTATCTTATACACAATTTTCTCGAATATTTTGCTAATAATTGGTAGTACAGAGATAGGTCTAAAATTGTTAATGCAGTTTTTATCACCATTTTAAAAATAGGGGTCACTCTCGCAATTTTGAAAGAGTTGGGGAAGATGCCTTGAGAAAGGAATTGGTTGATAATATAAGATATGCACGGTGCTATTATATCAGCTATAGCCTTCAGAACTTCAGCCGAAAAATTTTTCAATCCACTTGATTTATTTTTCAAGTTGTTTATGCACGTAATTACATCGGAGGGATTAGTTGGCGTGAAAAAGAAAGAGTTAGGTTCACGGACATGGTCCATGTATTGCAAGTGGTCTGTGGGTTCACTGAAGACACTTTCGGCTATATATTTTCTTATGTTTACAAAAAAGTTGTTAAACACAGTTGCAATATGTTTTTTCTCGTGGTATTTTACATTTTCGTGAACGACGGACTCAATTGTTTTCGTAGTATTATTATTCGGTTTATAGCATGAATTAAGCAGGCGCCAAGTTTTTTTAATATCAGTTTTGTATTCAGTAAATTTGTGCGTGAAGTAGTCTCGTTTTGAGGTTCGTATTTGATTTGACACATGATTCCTGAATCTGTTATACGTTACTTTAGATATTCGCCCTTCGTATAGTAAGGCTAGGTACGCTTGACGTTTCTTTATATTGATCACGATATTTTCAGTAATCCAGGGCTTTTGTCTATTTTTCGGCGTAATTGTGTGGGTGATTATTGGACAACACTGGTTATATGCGGTCGTTATAATTTCAGTTAAATTTAGTATTGCTTCATCAATGTTAATCGCATTATTGTCCCGTTCATAGATGTCTAACGATGGCATTAATTCTTCTAGAACAGTTCGCATTGTTCCCAAGTTGTATTCGTTTACACAACGAAATGAATAAGTATCAGCCTGTGGGCTGGTACAAGGACAATAGACATTTTTTTTTATGAGAAACACTGGGAAATGGTCAGATAAGTCAGAAATTATTATTCCGGTAAGAAAATCAGTCGGATCTAACATAAAAATATTATCGAATAACGTAGCCGATTCAGAAGCAACACGTGTAGGTTTCGTGATGATTGGAAGGAAGGAGCTAGACTGAAAAACATTTATGAAGTTTGAGATTTGCTCACAGCTATCATATTGTAGAAGATCGTAGTTAAAATCCCCGGAGATTATTAAATCATTATATAGAGACTTGTTGAACTGAGATAATATGCTTTGAAGCTCGTTTAGGAAAGAGACGTTACAAGCTCTTGGGGGCCTATATAATGTCCCAAGCATAATCCGTTTATCCTGAGAACTAGAAGTCTTTATGTACCAGACCATAGCTTCAGGTTTTCGCAAAAACTACTCATTGGCAAGGAATCATAACATAAAGACTAAAAATATTTATGATCACAACATAACTTTAAGTTTCTGCAAAGACTAGTCATTATCAATAAATGCATCATTAAGAGCGTACATAGTTACCACTCCTTACGTGAGTACAATGTATTGCATCTGCTGAAATGTTCTACAAGTAACTTGCAACACATTTAGTACTATTTGCTACTTCCTGTGTACTAATTGAAGGGGAAATGAACGAGACACAAATATACAGAACAAATTTTCAATGTTTCAAATTACTAATTCTTGCTTAAATAACTGCAAAATATTCATTATTACTCCAGTAAAATTATATTTCTTTCTTTTATTTAACATATATAGGAATGTAAACCCACAACGACTAGATAACAATGACGGTATTAGGTGATAGGTATAAACACGCTGTTTCAAACTTAAAACAAAATAACTAACAAAAACATTGCGTATTTTCAGATTTTTAGCAAAGTATTCTAACTCTGTTTTGTTTACTTTCGGTTTTAAACAATTATAAATAATTTTTAGTAAAAATTAGAATCGAAGACAGCAAAAAGTAGCGACTCCAACTTCGACTCCACCCCATCCGAATGAACGACTCCGACTCCGACTCCACCACATTCAGAAAAGCGACTCCGACTCC
This sequence comes from Morinoia aosen, assembly GCA_030386875.1. Lineage (NCBI taxonomy): Eukaryota > Metazoa > Arthropoda > Malacostraca > Amphipoda > Talitridae > Morinoia > Morinoia aosen. The sequence goes on from CM059568.1 coordinate 27,009,838, forward strand.
GACCCCGACTCCACCACACTTCAGAGAAGCGACTCCGACTCCGACTCCGACTCCACCCTAAAACATGCGACTCCGGCGACTCCGACTCCCGACTCCGACTCCCGACTCCGACTCCGACTCCGCAACCCTGATACGTACACACATATACAAGTAAGCATGTTTGCAAATGGCAGCGTATAGGCGATCAAATCATAACACCTACGCATACTTCAAAACTGTTGTGTGATGTCTTGAATTATAAAACAATGAGCGAAGGAGATTGTTGAAAGGTGTGAGTTGCTTTCACCGCGGGTGTAAATTGAGATTTCACTGAAAACTAAGTTTACATTGGGGACATTGCTAAGTTGCATATTGGTGTGACGTTCAATTCTATTGGTGGCATATAAATGTTGCTTATTAGACTACAGGTCCGTTTGCACGATTCGTCAAGCGTGTGAGCCGATCTGAGATTTGGGCAACGAATTTTTAGTACAGTCTACCACGTCTCACAACCGCTCGATAAGCGATGTCTGGTAAATGAGATGTTACCTTTCGAGGTGTTAGATTTTTGTACTTATATTTCGTATTCTTTCCTGCACTTAAGAAATTTATAGGTTTACACACATTAGGAGGTAATGTTAATGGCGTCGTCACTCTCCTGAGCTACGTTGAGTTTGTTAAAGGCGACGGATCTCTGTGACAACACAAGCATTTGTGAAATGAGGGAGGGGAAGACTGTGAGGTCTTAGTCGCGTAAATGTTCGGCTCGAGTCAAAAGCAAGTCAAGACATGAAATTGCAAGCCATTCACAAACGATGCTTTCGTCAGGCCAAGTACTTGTTTTGACGACGCACTGCTAATGAGTTATTAGAAGCACTATAGATTTTAAGCGTCCTACTTGTAGAGAGTAGTAGGAATTGGTTGAACATGAGGGCAACTCTTACAAATATCTATGTTTTAGCAACAAAATTTCATAAATTATAATTGGTAGTTTGAGAAATCATCTACACTAAACAGCCCCACGTGCCATATGTGACCCATTCACTAAAAATGCTAATATAATTTTTTTTCTCAACGAATTTGTGCCCTTATGTAATTTTCGGAGCTTTCTGCTGGATGGCTGCTCCTTCCCCATTCAGATATTGGCAATAACCTGATGCCAACGTGAGTCTGAAATGGGTTAATTAATTTAAACATAGGATTATTTTTCAGTACGATATTTTTCAATTGTGCTGACTATGAACACGGCATTATTTAAAAAAGGCATCCCTTGAGTAATACATAGTCATTTCTTGTTTTGCTCACCAATGAAATGATATCACAAAGCGGTAAAAACTATTGAAATAAATAAGACTTTCTTGGTCTCTCGAATCAACTCGATTTCATGCCAATTGCTTGTGGTTATAACTTGTACTTTCGTTAAAGTTGATGTTTGAGTGCAGTTCTATGTTCTCAGCATAGTTAGATATTATCTGAATGTCCATAGCTTCTGGTTTTTGTGATCTTATAGAGCTTGTAAAAACATCCATCTTTATTTATCAGAAAGCTCATTTCGAATAGATAATGAGAAGAAATATGCTCTTTTATTGATTTATTGTACTTACATTCATTAGCAGTTGAGACCGATACCATTTCAACAGTAAAAATTGAGGACTTAAATTGCTAACATTGTCGATTGCACCGAATCAAATTCAAACTGCCTAATTTTCAATTTTCATTTAAATTTAGAGGTATGTTATGGAACATTGAGGTATAACACTTAATTTACTATTTAAAATGGCATTTTCCCCACCAGTAAATCGCCAGTTCAGTGCTCAATGTACATTTGAAGAGCCTTCCCACTAATTGTGAAATAAGTTTTCTGATCCATTTCGAGAATTTCTATTATTGAGCAACTGCAAAGTCATGAGTTTATAAATTTGTATCAGTAGGAAATCAGGATTAATAATAGCCGTAAGGAGAGAGTGTTGAGAATAGTTTTACTCATCATTTGCTACTCGTTTTGTTCTCGGGCTTCTTTTCAACATTGCTAGAATCTAAAAGTCAGTAAAATATTACTGAGCAAAATACTTCATAAATTCAAATCGAAACACAAGTATTTTGAAGCTTCATTAATGAATGGTGTCCACACGTGCCACTTATACCAGTTAAATTGCTATATAACCTAACATGTTCAGTTATAAATTATGTGTTTTATGGCGAGCCTTGTACCTCACGGCATTATAAATAGCAGTGATTTAGTTCCTAGGAACGCGTTTTGGGTCGATCTACTGAGTGTATCGACGTATATATTTGCCTTTTTTGCACGTGATATGATCCAAGATTCTGAAACCAATTTCATTTTCCGTGAAAACGGAGACACCGTCGCTAGCGTGTTCTTCTTTCTGGACTTGGACTCCTGCTTGAATAAAGGCGCTTACGGTCTGAAAGTTGTTGTCTATCCTGAGTTTTACGATATCAAGCGGCCCTACGTGGACTTCTGTAAGGCCTGCAGCAATCCTCTCAAATGAAAATATTTTTCAAGTCGTTCTCCCAGTTTCATGCTGAAGTAATCAATACGATGACTGAGGTTCATGGTTTTCAATATAATTTGTATTTCCATTTTATTTCCAAGCCATGTTGTGAAACTACTTAGGATATTCAAGGATTGTTATTATAGAATTGAGGACGGATTGTTAACGACGGATTCCAAAAGAACGGATTGTTATCAATGACAAGTAACTTATGTCTGGAGACCAATTAGGATTCAAAGTTTTTGACAAATTCCATGTTAATAAAATTAGACAAGCTACCTATCATCTAAGACTATTTTCATGTTTTATCCTGGTTTGTTATAAGTAAATGCGTCATACCTGCTCGCTACATCACAATCTATTTGTATGCTCGAAAAAAATTTCATTGTTTTATTTGAAGAAAAGTTCAACCAGACGCAAAACTCAATTGCGACAAAGAAGGGTGAAAACGTTAAACTCATCCCCCTATCCCTGCTGTACTTTTCTCTGCTCAGTAATTATCAATTCCCTAAACTAAGAATATTTCCAGCAGACAACAAATCTATGAAGTCGATATAGAAACTAAATGTTTTTCTTCCATTCAATGACATTGGCCTCAAAACCGGCGAACAGGAACTGTTTTCTAACACACAAATGGTGCAGAAACTTAAATAGTATGTGCAGCACACTGTATACAGCTGTAGAATATCTACATCAAGAAATGGCTTGACTATCTCTGGCTATCAAAGTTCAACATAAAACGAATGAAAGCATATTATTCGAACAATTCATGTTCTTCATTATTAAGCGTCAACAATATAATAAAAATGAAGGCATCTACGGATGCTTTATTTCCAATCAAGCCTGATACATATCACCTTGTACATTGGATTTTCAAATGCCCTATAACTAACACCAGGACGCCATGACGCTTTCCCCGGTCAAGACAATAGCTCAAGAAAGAATGTTTTCTCGCCATGCAAAAAAATTCTTTATTTTTCTTGTAATTGGGATGAAATTCTCGATACCTAAATTTCACCAAAAGATTTTTTGATACAAAAAAGTGATGCTTCTGTTTGCAAATTTCTTTGGCAAAGTGAAATGCGTCTAGGCATGAACGTAAACTTGGATAAACTTCAATGCTCTGATAGTGAGTTTGAATCTGAGATACGGACATAGTTCTGTTAATAAGAATATTATGAACTAGCAGGACCAGTAGAAATTCCACGGATAATGCCACCGTTAAGCTGGGTGGACACGTGAAAAAATTCCGTCAACATAACCTAACCTATCCCACTCTAACATATCTTGACCTATCCTATCCTATTCTTACCTATCCTAACCTAACCTTTCCTAACCTAACTTAACCAATGTCATCAGTAAGCTAGGTGGACCCGTGAAAAAATTCGGTAAATATTACGTAAATAATTCTACAATAACATTTTAACCTCACCTATTCTAAGCGAATATATACTAACCTAGCCTAACCGAACATATACTAACCTATCCTACCCAACCTATCCTAACCGAAGCTATCCTGATAAAATGTTAAACGAAAAAAACGTAGACCCGTGAAAAAATTTCGTCAACATTTTGTAACCTATCCTAACCTAACATAATCTATTATAACCTATATTCTTGATATTCAGGAGTAATAATGGCCGTGAGGAGGGAGTGTTGAAAATATTTTTACTCATCATTTGCTACTTTTTATGTTCTCCGGATTCTTTTCAACATTGCTAGAATCTAAATGGTCTACGAGGGGACCTAACCTAACCTAACCTAGCCTAACCTAACTTAACCATTTAAGCACTGACGAGGCTCCTATGCCAAGATGGCTTGTGCTTCCAGTGGTATCTGACACAATTTTAAAGTAATTTACCCTGTGAGGAAATATTTGAAGTGAAAAATAAAATTTCGAAAATAAGAAGATTTCGGATAAAAACTTATAAATGATTTTTTCATAAATTCTTAAAAAATTTTTAGATGTCGAAAATTTCCCTACCAAAGCATTTTAGCATTTGAGGTTGAATTTTTTAAGTTGAAATAAAGAAGAAGGCTCTAGCCTAACGAAAAATTCCCACACTATGCCATTTATTTTAATATTTCAGGGTACTTGAAACTTTTACCCTGGAAATTTTTATCTAAATCATTTGAATTGTCGTACTCAATCGGTTGAGCAATGTCATTGTTTAGCTAGACCGACCCGTGAAAAAATTCCGTCAACATTACCTTACAAATTCTAACATAACATATAACCAATCCCATCCTAACCTAACACACTCTACCAGCATATCCTAACAAAAAATCCTGATAATATGTCAAACATAAAAAACCGTGGACCCGTGAAAAAATTTCAACATTACCTAAACTATTCCAACCTGATAAAATGTCAAACGTATCAGTGCATGTAAAGGGGATCTTCTTATGAAACACTCAGGAATTCGATATCCATGATACCGCAAACTCGGATGATAGCGTTACACGATAATTTAGTTTTAAAAGTATTAATAAATAGCCAAAAAAGTAAAACAATAATAGAAATAGGAAATGAAAAAAACGATGAATAATAAAATTGGAAAAGAAAAAGAAAATTGAATAATTGGAAAAATAAAAAATAAATGAACATGAAAAATGTGAAAAATAAACAAATTTAAAGATAAAATAAAAAATTTCAACTAATCAGAAATTGAAAAAATTAAAATTAAATAAAAAACACTTGAAGGAATTGAAATAAATAAAAACTTGTAACACATAAATCATTATCAAAAATTACATGAATTAAATTTTTTTTTTCAAATGAATAAAAATAAATTATATAAATAAAACATGAAAAATATTTACTAAAAAGAATAAATAAAAAACAACAAATAAAGAAAAATAAACAAATTAAAGTATTGAATAAATAGAAATAATGAAAAATTAAGAATTTATATGTAATGTTCACGTAGGAATAAAAAGAATTAAAAATGGAAAAGTAAAACAAAATACTAAGAAATCGAAAATATTTAGAAACATGAAATTAAAAAAAAATAAATCCGAAAAATAATAAATCAAAAAGGAATACATAAAACTAATGAAAAATAAATAAAAAATAAATATCTTAAACATAACCTAATTTAATATATTCTATCCTGACAAAATGTCAAACGTATTAATTGCACGATGAGGCAATCTTTTTACGATGGGCGATCTCGTATGTACATAACACTCAGGAATTGGTTATCCATGCTACCGCAAACTCGGATGAGAGCGTTACACACACGAACTTAGTTTTAAATTATATTGATATATAGATAATAATAATTATAATAATCAACAATGATGGAAATAATAATAGCCAACAGGTTCTTAAATGGATCTGCTACTGTACATCTCTCAGAAATGCGAGCGAGGGATAATGATCGGTAAAGCACATCAATCCCCGTAAAATGTTGGTTATGTAAAATATGATAGCTACATCATCCCAAACAGTGTGATAGCGTGTTTGTGACATCAGGTTTTATTACATCATGAATTTCATTTATACACCCACAAGACAGTGAAGATCATACCACAGACGCTCATCAAATACATGTACTTCCATATAAGGCCCACGTTAGGGTGTCCCAAGGAATCAAAGTGAATCGGCACACTCTAGCACTTGTTGCCCTTGTTTCCTCTCATGAGAAATTTAACCAGGAAAATTTTCAGCTTCCTATCACAACTTTTAGTGGTCGCGAATTTCATTCAGTTTTCTGCTGGGCGTCAGGTTGTACAGCGGTCACTGGCATAGCGTGCAGCGGTCACTGGTATAGCGTGCAGCGGTCAATGTAGTAAGGGCATTAGGTGAGCTCTATTTTACAATAACAAATATTTTTCTTGTCTCATGAATTTATTTCTTAACTTAATGTTTCTTGCACCTTGTGCTATGAGCATAAATTCCGCGATCTCTCGACTCCAAACTAAATGATGCCTTCATCCTTCCTCTTTTTGGACATCTCGGTCGTGGTAAAGATAGGCTAAAACTTCCTTATATAATAATAATAATAATAATAATAATAATAAGAATAATAATTTTAATTATTATTGTAATGAAATAATAATAATAAAAATTATAATGCTTCCATAGGATAAACTGAGATCGCGTATCGTAGATACTTGCGAATCAGACGTCTGCCATGATTTTTTTATTGTGGAAATTTAGCTTTCACTCATCTTATGGTGTCTTATGGGGTGGTTAGAGGTGAGAGTGGTGTCTACGGTACCACTCACCCCTCTACAGCATGGTGCAGTACATCACTCACCCCTCTAAAACAAGGCACCACTTACCCCTCAACAGCAGGGCACAACTCACCCCTCTACAGCAAGGCACTACTCAGTCCTCAACTGTAGGGCACAACTCACCTCTCTACAGCGAGGCACCACTCACCCCTCTACAGCAAGGCACTACTCAGCCCTCATCTGTAGGGCACAACTCACCCCTCTACAGCGAGGCACCACTCACCCCTCTACAGCAAGGCACTACTCAGCCCTCAAATGTAGGGCACAACTCACCCCTCTACAGTGAGGCACCACTCACCCCTCTACAGCGAGGTACCACTCACCCGTCTACAGTGAGGCACCACTCACCCCTCTACAGCGAGGCACCACTCACCCCTCTACAGCGAGGCACCACTCACCCCTCTACAGCGAGGCACCACTCACCCCTCTACAGCGAGGCACCACTCACCCCTCTACAGCGAGGCCCCACTCACCCCTCTACAACAAGGCACCACTCACCCCTCTACAGCGAGGCACCACTCACCCCTCTACAGCGAGGCACCACTCACCCCTCTACAACAAGGCACCACTCACCCCTCTACAGTGAGGCACCTCTCACCCCTCAACAGCAAAGCACCACTCACCCCAAATACCTCTGACCCCTCTACAGCGAGACACCACTCAACCCTCTACAGCAAGGCGCAGTGCAACAATCACCCCTCTACAACAAGGCACCACTCACCCCTCTACAGCGAGGCACCACTCACCCCTCTACAGCGAGGCACCACGCACCCCTCTACAACAAGGCACCACTCACCCCTCTACAGCGAGGCACCACTCACCCCTCTACAGCGAGGCACCACTCACCCCTCTTCAGTAAGGCACCACTCACTCCTCTACAGCGAGGCATCACGCACCCCTCTACAGCGAGGAACCACTCACCCCTCTACAGCGAGGCACCTCTCACCCCACTACAGCGAGGCACCACTCACCCCTCTTCAGTAAGGCACCACTCACTCCTCTACAGCGAGGCACCACGCACCCCTCTACAACAAGGCACCACTCACTCCTCTACAGCGAGGCACCACGCACCCCTCTACAGCGAGGCACCACTCACCCCTCTACAGCGAGGCACCTCTCACCCCTCTACAGCGAGGCACCACTCACCCCTCTACAGCGAGGCACCTCTCACCCCTCTACAGCGAGGCACCACTCACCCCTCTACAGTGAGGCACCTCTCACCCCTCTACAGCGAGGCACCACGCGCCCCTCTACAGCGAGGGACCACTCACCCCTCTACAGCGAGGCACCACTCACCTCTCTACAGCGAGGCACCACTCACCCCTCTTCAGTAAGGCACCACTCACTCCTTTACAGCGAGGCACCACGCACCCCTCTACAACAAGGCACCACTCACCCCTCTACAGCGAGGGACCACTCACCCCTCTACAACAAGGCACCACTCACTCCTCTACAGCGAGGCACCACGCGCCCCTCTACAGCGAGGGACCACTCACCCCTCTTCAGCGAGGCACCACTCACCCCTCTTCAGTAAGGCACCACTCACTCCTTTACAGCGAGGCACCACGCACCCCTCTACAACAAGGCACCACTCACCCCTCTACAGCGAGGCACCACTCACCCCTCTACAACAAGGCACCACTCACCCCTCTACAGCAAGGCACCACTCACCCCTCTACAACAAGGCACCACTCACCCCTCTCCAGCGAGGCACCACTCACCCCTCTTCAGTAAGGCACCACCCACTCCTCTACAGCGAGGCACCACGCACCCCTCTACAGCGAGGCACCACTCACCCCTCTACAGCGAGGCACCTCTCACCCCTCTACAGTGAGGCACCACTCACCCCTCTACAGTGAGGCACCACTCACCCCTCTACAACAAGGCACCACTCACCCCTCTACAACAAGGCACCATTCACCCCTCTACAGCGAGGCACCTCTCACCCCTCTACAGTGAGGCACCACTCACCCCTCTACAACAAGGCACCACTCACCCCTCTACAACAAGGCACCACTCACCCCTCTACAGCGAGGCACCTCTCACCCCTCAACAGCAAAGCACCACTCACCCCAAATACCTCTGACCCCTCTACAGCAAGACACCACTCAACCCTCTACAGCAAGGCGCAGTGCAACAATCACCCCTCTACAACAAGGCACCACTCACCCCTCTACAGCGAGGCACCACTCACCCCTCTACAGCGAAGCACCTCTCACCCCTCAACAGCAAAGCACCACTCACCCCAAATACCTCTGACCCCTCTACAGCAAGACACCACTCAACCCTCTACAGCAAGGCGCAGTGCAACAATCACCCTTCTACAACAAGGCACCTCTCACCCCTCTACAACAAGGCACCACTCACCCCTCTACAACAAGGCACCACTCAGCTCTCTACAACAAGGCACCACTCACCCCTCTACAGTGAGGCCCCACTCACCCCTCTACAGTGAGGCACCACTCACCCCTCTACAGTGAGGCACCACTCACCCCTCTACAGTGAGGCACCACTCACCCCAAATTCCTTACCCCTCTACAGCAAATACTACAGCAAATATACTTTGTTTTCTGCAGGAAATTAGAATTTGATGCATCAGTTACATTACTGATAAAAATTCAGCTTTCCTGAGACGTAATTGTTGATAAGATAAAATATCTTCCCTTGTGATGATTATAGAAAAGGGAAATTTGATGGTGCTTATATTTATTTCCTTTCAATTGTATTTTATAATACTTTCAATACATATCAAATTTCTACAGCCATTAGTTGTCGGTCTATATGCAATGGAAGAGAAAGCCAGAATTTTATTATTTGATAGAAATTCAGGTCGAATCTCACAAGAGCTATAAAAGACCGTTTGTTTTGCGCGACCATTAAATATTGTCCAATGTTCATGAAAATTTGGTGTAATCATTTTCATTTGACGAGGAACGTGAGCAGCATGTGCTGGATTTGAGATCATTACTTTGAATTTCTACCTCTATACGCTTGGGACACCCTAGCCCACGTGTTTCGTTGGTTACAGAGAGAACAAATTGCGCGAAGAAATTCATAGAAAGTACACGACGATTATTTTCGTAGTGTAATTTGTTATATTTGTATCTACAATTTTTTTTCTGTTGACAGATTAAAGTGCTCATTTGATGAGGGTTTCAGTGATACCATTTCCTGCTTCTGAAGCTCAAATACAATACTGTAATCATGGTGATAGTATGAGTTTATTTTATGGTGTTTTAATAAGGAAAATCAAGAAAACCTAAAACTTAGGCATTTGTAATTGATACTCTCGCCATACACTTTCAGTTCTTGAGGTTACTGCAGAGTAATGTTAATTTGCTCGACAACTTTCGTGCTCTCATAGTTTTTGGATCTATATATTAACGTATTTGTGAGACCTGTAGTACCATTCAGAAGATGGCTTAGCAATGACTTTTGCGAATCTATTCTCAAAATGGAAAATAAAAAATGACGCAGCAAAGAATTAATTAAGACACAAAATGAGGCGCTCTGCAACACTCTTCAGTGTCCCGCAAGGCAGCAGTCTAGAAGTGTACTTTCTTAGAGAGAAGTTGTTCATACTCCTGATGTGTCCCGTGACATCTACAGCTAGCGAATGTGAAATTATTCAGTGCGGGATGTACTTGCAATAACATTACACATTGAATCCAATTTCATTTTTAATACATATATAAGTAATTTTTTAGGCTAGCGCTCAAAATCCTCGACGATAACAAAAAATTTACTTTGCTTGGAAACTCCAGAGTGATACATGACGCCTAATTTTATGACCGTTGAGAGGAAGAATAAATCGCATATTTTCTGCTCCTAATAATTCCTCTTCTTTTTCAAGTTGAAGAATGCGGCACACGGTACGAGTTCCCGAGTCAGAAGCGTATTACAAGATGTTAATACTTTCCCATCCGGGAGCTGGATGCAAATACTACCCTAGTGGGCTTCCTGATGAATACACAGTTATATTCGAAAAAGAGGACTCTACACCTGTGAATTCTGACTTTTGTTTCTTTTTCTCCGATGACTCCGATGATGTAGGACCCGTCATGACCATCACCGGGAGAAACCCCCAAACCGGAAAGACGGAAACTGTGACTTTGTACGGGTCAAACTTTTACAGTGATGTAAGTATCAATTATTGAATTAGGATTTCCTTGTTTGGCTTGAGAGGTTACGTCTCTCATGATTTCCAACAGTGGAACATGGTTGGTTAAAAATTTTCATAGCCTTGCACACACAGCATATTTACAGCTGCCTATGTTTGTGTAGTTTTTGCTTGTTGGCTGAGCTTTCTACTATTAGTGCATAGGTTCTTAGTGCACAAATATTGCGTCTTTTTATCTTCCAGGCTCCTCCACGCTTACTGAATTGTACATCGAAAACTTTTGCTCGAAAAAGCTCATGTAGGATATTTTTCAGAATTGAAACGACCTCCTCCCGGAGGAGGCAACCGCTTCCCAAATGGAACCCGAACCTCATTAGAAGTTAGAGGATGATAGTAACACACAAAACCAGATGACAGGAGAACTAAAACAGTTATTTGCTTAGTTATTTAGTTGCTTTATACTATTGTGGACTCATAGGTTTAAGTATTCACTTAATTCACTTAATTCAGTAATTCAGTAATTTTATTAATGTAGTTGTATAGTTTTCGTTTATTGCTACGCTGACTTAACTTGCGGTGCATAATGCTACATTTAATGTTACCCCCAATCATTTCAATGCTAACTGATTGAAATTAAATTAGAAAAATCCCACCATATATTACGCGGTAATGTTCACGTTATTGAATATTTGAATATTTCACCTTTCATTAGAAAAATTATTTACAAGGTAAAGGGAGTAACGCATAGGGTAAATGCTTTTGTTAACTCTTTTCAACGTTCAGAACTTGCTCAAATTGTTTTTATGAATTTGTTAGCTAGAACCTAACTGTTCAGAAAAAGAGGACTTTAGCTTGTTTAGATGTGCTGCCAACATACGAAATATTCCAGGTTACACACGTAAATCTTAATCTAATGTTGTAGTATACACCGGATTTGATAAAGAATACTTGTACTTCAAATAAATCTTATAGTAAAAGAGTTTCCCACACGAAATATCGGATCTATTTAGGAGTAATGAGGAGACAGAAGTCCTCTGTAATTCCGTAATCTCCATAGGATTTTCAATAGCCCAAAATCTCATGTTTGTTTGTTTAAAAATCCGTTCAAACTGAAATGAGCTTCGTCCGACATTATCAAGCTTTTAACAAATTCATGCTCCTCTTCCTCCTCTAAGAACCACTCACAGAAATTCTTCCGTAGTTCAAAATCAGTTTCCTGTAACTTTTGACAAATTTGAAATTTATACGCATGCGTTGATAACCTTTACTTCAAAATATTTTGAACAGATCAATAACTCATCCCTACCTGTTGTGGCAGATGCCTATGGCTGATGTTTGGATTCCTTTCCACAATCTTCTTGGATTTTTCAACATTCAATCCGACAGTATCGTTGCAGGGTCGTCTTTCCTATTTCAGAGTCAGGTTCCCACGGTTGATTAAATTCTTTACGCATCTGTAAATGAACAACTTAGACGGAGAACTTCGCAGGTTGTACTTTCTCTCGAAACTTCGCTGGGCTAAGAAAATGCTCCTTCCATTAGAGACGTATGCAGTGTTTATGAAAGCTAAGTGTTCCTTTTTCTATTTCGTCATCTTGGCCACAGCTTTAAAGTAGTATGAATTTTATTGTGTACTTTGATCCTCATTTTGACTGTAGCATCATGAATACGTAGGTACCAAATAATAGATTTAAATCTAAAGATTCTACAGCCGTTTTGTTTTCAAAGACCCACCTTGAACTCAGGCGTGACCTCAGCTCGACTGTATCTGGCTTGACTGACGAGCTCAAATTGCGGGTCCATAGGTTTGATAGCACGATCTTTGGTACATAAAAGTATTTTCTTGTTCTATATTTGTCCAAGGGTTCCGTAATACTATGGTTATTTTTCGTGATCTTTCCATGATAAGCCCCGCCACTAATGCCACACATAAGTTCACCCACTCGTAACTTTCTAAATAATGCACCTATCGACATCAAATTACACCCAAACGAATTAATGTTTTAATTTTTCGTTTGTGAGTAATTTGAAGTCGATAGGTGCAGTATTTCGAAAGTAACAAGTGAATGAACTTATGTGTTGCATTAGTGGCGGGGCTTATCTAGAAAAGATCCATTTTTTCATTTGATTTGTTTTACATATTTCCTCATGTGTTTTAATGTCAGGTGACATTCGTTGATTTTATTATTATTTTAAACCATGCCAGTCTGAACGTCTAGATAATTATATTTCCTGCGTCAATGTATTAAAATTATTAAAATTTGTACAGACGCTATATACACGAGGGATTAAATTTCAAAATGTAATTTTGTTTGAAAATTGCAGTAGGTATAAAACTCTTGTCTAACATCGAAAATAATTTCGGCCTATAAAAGAAGCATTAAGTTAATTTACATTTCTCACATCAAGGCAATCTAATTGTTCATGTCATAATATAAATTAGTTTGTGAAATTGTTGCCTAAAATTCATATAATGAGATCAGTTCATAGTTTAGATAACACAAAAAATGCATGAAACTGAAATTTTATATAAATCAATCTGGAGACAAAGTTTTCAATATCAGCAAATCTAAAAATGGATTCACATCATATTGTAATTTAAACAATTTTGGTTTTTAACAGTATAAACAATTCATTTGCCACAAACGATACCGCGGTAGATTGTTATTCAAGCCTAGTACAATGGACACTATAGCTACTTGTGGACCGGAATAAGTTCAGAATGTTTGGTTGAACTGTTAAATAATTATTTATCTGTTCAATTATACTTATGAATGTGAATTTAATTCTCACCTAGCACTTCGCTGAAAAAATTCTCATTTTGTGCTTGATTTATCTTCACTACAGGGTAACGCGTTGATGGCATCAACGATGGTGATCTTAATAGCTTTCTTTCTTCTCTAAATCGTTGTCACAATGCATTTCGTTTGTTCAATCATTATGTTAATTTCGTCCTTTTTTTCAGATCGATGCTAAAGTGACGTACGAAGTTTCCCTGCTACGTCATCCGTCGAAACGTGCCCTCGGCTTCTTCATAACGTTTTATTAAAACATTTGCCGTCGCAGATGAGGACAGCAGGAAAACTTGCAACGCATTCAGAATATATCACCATCTTCCTGACGACAATAATAATTACGAGGATTGCAGTCATTGTTTACACGAAAATTCTATTCGATATATTTCGAATCCAAATTAACAGATAGAAATGAGCTTGGCTGTATTGAACACGAGTTACACTTAGCCGAATGATCATTGTTTCTATCAAAATATGAGTATGTGAACAATTTGAAATTAATTATATATGTTCTGAACTAAATTTTTTGGAAACAAGAAGCGAAAAAAGTAGAATCAACAACGAATCATTATATGGAGAGTTAGTTAATAAGTCAGCTGATAGAAAAATAATTTAAAAATACAATTTAAATGGGGCAAATAAAAGATAGCCGAACAAAGGATATAAGCGTAATAGGTAAAACTGGAGTAGAACAGTGACATAATCAAGACCTATAAGACCAACATCTCAACAAAACAATTTGGTCTAAAAGATGATGGTGAGCTGACCGGATACCTAATATGACCGGATATCTGGATGATAGGATATGCAGTAAACAAATACTGCCGAATTTCTCATCTGTAATTGCGTTGGTGCGCTACTCATGCCAACCAGCCCCACAAGTCTCGTCCATGTCAAGACTTCCAACACAGATGGACGAACTTTTCAATCAGTTCTATTTCGTAGCAGTGAGAGGAAAGCCATTAGTAGTCGTAGTATTTTTGTCTTCAATTGAAGGGTCTGAGCAGAACTCATCAAGTCAAATCCTAAGTTAGATCTTGCTCAACATCACATGGGAAAGATATGTGAGAAGTAGTGGGATCCCTTGGTCAGAGACTATCGCTCACAGCGCACGTGTTGTACAGACATTCACGGAAGCGAATTTCCTGTTGAACTACAGGTCTAGACCAGTTTCTTTTTGCAGATTGATGCTATAGCTTCAAGCTCATCAAGCAGGACAGGCTGCAGTGCGCAACCTTACTGTAGGTTTTGTCCATAAAAATGGGAATTAAATTTTACAAGATATCGTACGTCCTAATTCTTGTGTTCGGTCAACTTTACATTGAATGCTGACCGCACTTTTTGCAGGAAAAATTTGGAGATATACAAGAGTTCAATAAATTTGTTAAGAGAAAAAGCATCCGTGTTTAACTAGTTCTTTTTTCGTTTTGGTCGTTCACTTGTGTTCCTGCAGTACGCAACCGTAAGGCGCAACGTAAGGCTGCAGTACGCAACCTTACTATAAGTTTTGTCCATAAAAATGGGGATTCAATTTAACAAGATATCGTATGTCCTCATTCTTTTGTTGTCAACTTTAGATTGAATGCTGACCGCAATTTTTGCAGGAAAAATGAGGGGATATAGAAGAGTTCAATGAATTTGTTCAGAGAAAAAGCAAACGTGTTTAACTAGTTATTTTTTCGTTTTGGCCGTTCACTTGTGTTCCTGCAGAAGTTTACTGCAAACGGTCATCGTGAATGCCAGGGACTTTGTTGCTTTTTCGTGTGATTTTATGAGTATAATGCTGAAGTTCTGTAACAAGTGATGCTGTAGCATGAGTTGTGAAGCCTTTGGGGCAGATATCCCGAATGAAATAGAGTGAAACTATGTGAAGCAATCTACATGACAGGTGAATTTATTCAAGTTGTTCTGTTGGCACGATCGAGGATTTGGTGTATTTTAATCACAGTCCTACACTAGTGTCATTGTTCTCATTATGGCTTTTGAGTGATGACATGCAAAACATAATAATATCCTTTTTATTTTCCTAAGAAAATTTTCAAAATCACTGGACAAGCAGGGGCACGATAGCGTCTCTGGGCAAGCGAATCTTACGTAGTGCTAGTGGTGTAGTTATTGTTTATTTTATTTTAAGACACTGAATTTGGTTCTTTAATTCTATTTTTATTGGGCGTCTAGTTCATCACCGTCTTGGCTTCTCCAACAACAACCCCGTTTTCTAACATACATAGAACTCGAGGCCGTCTAACAGGATTTGACGCTACAAATGCAAGCAAATATTGGGCGCTGTCTTCAACACAACAGCTCTGCAGCAAACACAAGCTGCAGGAGGCTTAAAATACTTTTCTTTTTCATTCCAGCAACGGCTAAACGAGACAAAAGTATTGCTCAAAATTTTAGCTCTATGACTAACCAAAAAATCGTATACAAACACATGTTGTTATGTTGTTTACGAACCAAATTATTATCGCCTGTCTGCTGTAATGTTCGAATCGACTGCAAGCTGATCCTTTTCAGGAATACTTTAATACTTGAATTTTACGACAATAACGCTGGTCTGAGGCGAGCAATGGGATGTAATCAGACAATTCTCTCTAGTTCAAATCGAGGAAACTTGGATGCAATAAATTACTCTCAGAAGAAGTTCGACTGGTATACTTCTGATAAAGAACTGTTGCTATTATCTCCTCTATTCGGACAGTGATGAGCCAAATACTATCATTCCTTAATTGTTTTTTTCTTGTCACTTGTTGTCGTTTTCTTGTAACTGCTGGCGTTTTGAGTTGTGTTCTGTTAGAAGGTCGTAACGTATCCTGTGTTTCTGTGTTCTCTTAAGTTGTTTTTGTCATGCTTACTCTCTGCGTATTTCCTGCTTTGTCCCACTCATTCTGCGCAGTGTTTCCTGTCTTTTTCGCATTACTCTCCACAAAGATTCATATTTTGGTTATATTCACCCACCACGTAGTTTCCTTTCTTTGGAGTATTCACTTACACTCTTTGCTATTTTGCTGTTTTTCTGAAGTCCTGACCAGCATGGGTTGGTAAAGCGCTGCGAAGGTCAAAGTATCACACAAACCGTGGCGCTGCTCAGTTGATTCGAGGATGATCTGCTAACTCGGGAGGCCAATGTGGCTTTGTTCATCAATCTCGCTTTTATTATTTTAATTTTTGGTTAATTAAGGGCTTCCCTAACAGCGACAAGCGACGAGAATATTATGAGGCGACCCTTGTAAAACACAGTGAAAACCCAAATGGTTAAAAAAGTCGGGACCAAATGGAAGAATTTAAGCTAATATGCAGAAGATGCGCACGATTCTGCATATTTAAACCAAGGTTGTGGCGAAAACAAGTAATCTGTCTCTTTAATTTATAAAATTTTACATAAAATGGTGATGAAATCCCAACGCTACCCGCAAATTTACTGAGGACCCGCTTGCGGCAGATCTGTCAGTAAAACATTTAGATTTTACTTCTTATTTCAATTTCGAATTTCAACGTCAAATTTTGCGTGAACTTTCATAACTGAAATGTTTATTTTGTGTCTCATAAATATGTTTTTAAACTCATATTGATGTAGCTGCATTTAATGTTTTGTTGATTATCTCTATTTAAAATGATCGATCAGAGTATTCGGCTTACATCAAACTTTAAATTTTGTTCTGACATTCATATGATTTTGTTTGTGCTCTTAACTTCGTATTTAAGTGTGAATTTCAATTTGGTTTTTCGTGACTTCAATGTGAACATGACAAACACAAGTGCAACATCCGCTGCTCGACGCTGGGACGCGTAGCGACACAGCCGCGTCGGGTGCGCGACCCAAGGAGAGCGAAAGCCGCGGCCCGAACGACCAGTTTGAGGGCAGGCGAGCTCGTGTCAGCTCGTCAACCCTTCACTGCATGATTTATTTTCGGAAATAGAAAAATAACAATGTATGCACACGTCCGGAATTTAACTGTGCACTGAGTGAAGCTGTCACGCTTGTTGTACTCCCTCATTGTAGGTCAGAAATGTGCACTAAATAAAACTGCTTACAGAGACGGAGTTTGGTTCCTTCCTCGTTCCAGTCAAATGTGTATAACTAAATTAACGACCTAAATTTTGTGTAGTGTGCGAAATAGATGCGATGCTTTTATGCTAGTACTTATGTACATACGTATGTTATAGACCGACCAGGGCTCCGGCCCCGGCATGCACCGACAATTTTTGCAGACCCCGGCCCCGGCAAAATAGTGCCCTAAACCGGATTTTTTGCCGGGGTTTTTCGGATTTTACTACACCATATTCACTGCAAATTAATCAAAGTCAAGTTCAAATTCATCCTGTGCGGCCCGATGTAAGCCCCGAGGCTGGGGTACCGATGTCGTCAGGTAGGGAAGGAAACGCTAGACCGTTTCTATTAGTTTACTGGTGATCGGAGCTAGCTAGTCAGGTGCTACCAGTGGGAAATGCTCAGTCAAAATGCGATTGCTCAGACACGACGAGCGGTTTTACGCAGCTCAGCTAATGAATGTATGAAGATAGGCACATACCTCCCCCATACGAAAAAAATTTAGGCTGAGGAAAAATATAAACCTATTTTTTAGCTTTGAACAGTTTCAAAAACAAACTAATCAACAACGCAGATAGCACCGACCGCCACAGTCCAATAAACACAACACTATAGAACTGGTTAAAAAACAACGCAAAGCAAAAAGTATTAAGTAGAACAACGCAAAGCAAAAGCATAAGGGCCGCTGAAGCGATATAGCAAAAAAAAGCCCTTTTCTTCAAAAAGTAAAATTAAACTACTCGGTACAACACCATTACACAATACATGGTTCGTACTAGACACACAACGCAAGTAGACACATGGTTTTAAAAACGTCAGTTATAACTCACCAAGAAATTAATTACTAATTTATCTCCCGGATCGAACCGGAAACCAACACAGATTAGTATTAGTTAACGCTTAAAAAAATAAATAAAACGCCAATCAGGAACAACTATAGAATTGAAAACTCAAAAAAAAAAATACTAATAATAATACGCAAATTTTCATCAACACTTTGACGACCTGCATTCGCAATAACTTTTCATTCTTTTACATCGAATTTTTTGACGGCTAATAGACGAAAAATCAACAAACTATTTAATAACATAGTAAAAATTGCAATGAAAAATTTAGAAACCACAAAATATTGCGAAACGTCGAAAATGTTATTACCACATTTATACGCAGTTAATGGCGAAAAGAAAACACATTTCAATTTTTAAATCTGCCGGTTACACCAACTTACAACCATGGTTACACAAAAAGCACAAAGGTAAACGATTAATAGGTATTACTAAAAATGAACGAACAAATTGAAAAGAAATAAAACACTAGCTGCTACCATCTGTCAGCACAACTATTAGAACTTAAAACAATAACGTAACAAAGCATGGTGAAGGTAAGTAAAATAAACGCCAGATATTCTCATTAATAAAAACACCAATGGTAAAAAAACAATTTCGACAAACAATTTTTAGTAAAACAATCAATGGGATTAGCAGAGTGCCGTTGACTCGTACGACTTAATTCTATCGATAACATGATGATGTAGAAGTAGAGTAAGCTAAATAGAACACCATGTAAGAATATGGAACTCGGGTTTCGCACCCTGTCAAATAAAGGAATAATCACTAATCCGTTTCAAATAATCGTAATCCAATAGTAATGATATGTGAACAAAGTCCATAATTCTTGAACGAATATGAATTTATAATTACCTACTTTCAATTTTCTAAATATACTTAAATCACGTTGGCAACAATACTTAAACCACGTTGGTGAAGTAACACTGTAAAAGATAAACACTCTTTTTCAAGTTAACTCCAAATTAAATCTTCAAAGTAAGTTACTCTTTTGAAATCACTGCTCGCGAAGGTTAATTTCAGTAATCTCTTGACTGCGCGCGAAGCTTAGCTGCCGTCAAGGCCTTTGTTGTTGACAGGCGCTCAGGCACCAGGTTGTGCTTTCGTACACCCACGCGAAGCCATGTACATGCACTATGTTACCGTGTTACAAGATGTCGTGTTACCGCTCTCACCCGTGCGAACTGAAATTGGAGAAAACAAGAAGATTAGCATGGCTAAAGAGCAAAATTTAGTACATGAATGCTTGAATAAAGTAAAATGAGAAACACTTTCAGTGTCAGTGATCATTTACCGAATCTTACTCTAACATTTAGTTAATGACGAGTAAACTTCCTTAAATCTTCCAAGTCGATGATTTAAATGTCCAACAAAAACAAGTTTCTCATTATCATTTAAGTTTTCGCAGAGAACGAATGCTGACTCAATAAAGATCAGCTGCATTCCAAATAGGCATTTAATTTGCTGAGAGATCGAAAACACTGTCTCCATGTTAAAACCTCGGCATCAGCAGCCGGATGTTGCTAGAATTTTCCAATCTGTATTTAAAGTGTGAATTCAGCATATTAATTCTCAACGAGACATGAGAGTGCGCACTTGAAACGTTCCCAGACAATGCACGGCAAAAAAAGATTTAAATATGTGCAAAGTCGTCAATTATTGCATCAAATGCCAACAATCACGTGCGGCTCTTACACAAGAACATACGAAAATTGTTATTCTGTGATTGTTAAACCTTTATACTGTAAACGATTACTTTACATTTCACATATCGCGTTACGTTAATGCCTTGATCAAAAAGTTAAATACTAAAGCATATACTAGGTTAACATGAAGCATAAGCAAATACAACAGAAAGACACAATTGAATACAGAACAACATACTTTTTACGGTACGTGCACGAAAAGTTGTCAATGTAAAAATCAATATTGACGTTAAAATACTCTAAATTTTAATCGTTCAATCAGTTGTAAATTGTCCCGTAGAAACTTTGGGAGACTTGACGATAAATTTTACATTCTTTTACGTCTGATTAATTTCAAATTACATAGATTAAAGCTTTACTGATCATGAAATTCGAGTAGGCTTGCAAAATGACTGTATGACGCACTAGATCGTTTAAACGTGCTCAAAAAACATTAAAAGCAGCCACTCTCGTTTAACAGATAACTAAGAAATAAATTAAATTTTGCTCTTACTTTTAATTAGTTTGCACTAGTCAATTATTTGTCAATTATCCAATACAGATCTTATTCATGACTATTCA
Organism: Morinoia aosen; assembly: GCA_030386875.1. NCBI lineage: Eukaryota > Metazoa > Arthropoda > Malacostraca > Amphipoda > Talitridae > Morinoia > Morinoia aosen. The sequence goes on from CM059568.1 coordinate 27,030,650, forward strand.
CCAGTCATACTCATGAATATTCACCTAGACATATTCATGATCACGCTGTCGTCTATCACCTGTCAACTATTGCCAGCCAGAGCCACCGGAAATACGGCGTCTCACGGCCTTGCAAGAGTTCAATGCCTGGCACAGTCTGAGCTGCGTACTGCTGTGAACACTCTAGTTTTCTATTACTCGTTACCCTTAACTAATTACCAGACCACCACGTGTGGTTAATTAATGGGCGTCTATCGCCTCATTATCACTCTCCTATGGTACTTCTGTTCGCCAGCACAATGACAACCGCAATCTGTAATGCTAACCTCTGACCGTCATGGTATCAATGGTATTATTTCCACAACATGAAATTATGAACTAAAGTCAGAGTCCCCTCGGAAAATCAACGGTAACAGCTTCTCTTAAAGCTTATTCACATGTCTGCACGCATTAATTTAATACTATTTCTCAACAGTATTACTCAACCTCGCTGGTAAATTTACCTGGTAACCTTAAACCATTTACCAGACATATCCACAGCCTTGTCGGTATCATTTACCTCTCTGGGTTTACCATTTACGCACACTAGAAGAGTCTTTCTCTTCTGTATTTTTATTATCTCACGGACACTAACTCTGCCGCGGTCTCTGCTCTTTTTGCTCTCTATTTTTCTCACATACTCAGAGCAATGACATCAGGTATCATCAGAATAACATCCACTATTATTCACTTCACTTGGAAGAGTATCTTTACTCCTTCCTACTTTTAGTTATCCTCAAAACTGATAATCATATTTATTACCACAGTATATTTCATTTCACTGGATTGAACTACTTGTACATCATCTTCCAATCAATTCCTGTCCTCTAAATACAGCGAAAGGTTATCTCAATAATGGATCCTTTGATCCGTAGTCTCTCGAACTCTACTTATACTCTAACGCTAGAAAGTTGAGTTTTACAAAGGTCTTCAGCATTACCTTTGGGCAAAATGACAGCACTTTCCACCAGCAACATCCTACCAGACGCAACCAGCAGAAAACTCAAATTTGATTTTTAAAAATGACACAATAAATGTCCAAGATATAGTTACTCCAAAATGTTCTTCCTGCCCCAAAACAAGCAGGGATTACTTGTAAAGAGCATGGTTTGCAAATGACCGCATCGCTTGCACAGGCTACAAACGGCATTTAAGGATACTTATGCCTCTTTCGCCAATATATATACGCTAGAAAAAAAACCGTGGTAGTCATTGTACTCGTTCTAAGCGCGCTGGTTACTGAAATTTCAGGCATAGTTACGTTACTAGTTTGGTGTCTAGGTATTACCAATCACTGCTCAACTCAATTTAACGATTGCTCAAGCGCAAATTTATACAACAGTGACTAAAACAATCCAAAATTACTTAAATCTCTTTTAGCAACACTCCAAGAAAATAACGCCACTCACTTTAAAAAAACAGCTCTCTTAAACTCTTAAAAAAACTCATGCCCAGGGGTTATTGAACACACTGCTTGCACTCACTGCAAGTGCAGCCTTTGTTTGGCCTTGACGCCTGCACGTACTGGCTAATGCAAAAAAAAACTGCCTGGCAAAAACTCTACCACTGCTGCTGCACGCTGTCTGTCTCATGCGCAATGAATAGTTAGGCTGCTACGGAACTGTAACAATTATAACAATTAATAGTTGCTGCTTTACTTATCTTAAATTGTAGTTTTAGTTGTCGCACGTTGGCGCGATCTCTGCAGTCGTTGTGGGCGATGCACCGTTACTGTTTTGTCCGCAGCACGAAGATAACGTAGCTCTAGTCGGCTGAACAACCTCGTAGATGTAGTTTTTAGGTCTTTAACCGCCCTTTCCGTAAATCTCTGAAGATCTCTGTAGACGCTATCCTTATTCTCGGTTTCTTGTTGCTCTGACTGTCTCTGCAGATCCTCTTCTTAGTAGTTATAATTCTTGTCGTCACCAGACGATCTTCACGGTAGTTCTCTTGATTTCTCTGTAGTTATCAGTTATCTTCTCCGCCGTGTTGATTTGCTGAAGTCACTGGATCTTCTTCTCAAACTTCTGTAGGTCTCTCGTCGAATACTATATCTTCTTCACTTCTCAATTATATCTTCAAACTTCGTGGGTCCGATAACTTACTGGCCAACAAATGTACGGCCCGATGTAAGCCCCGAGGCTGGGGTACCGATGTCGTCAGGTAGGGAAGGAAACGCTGGACCGTTTCAATTAGTTTACTGGTGATCGGAGCAAGCTAGTCAGGTGCTACCAGTGGGAAATGCTCAGTCAAAATGCGATTGCTCAGACAAGACGAGCGCTTTTATACGCCTCAGCTGATGAATGTATGAAGGGAGGCACAATCCAAGTCAAGTTCAAATTAATCTAAGTCAAGTCCAAATTAATCTAACTCAAGTTCAAGTTAATCCAAGTCAAGTTCAGATGAATCCAAGTCAAGTTCAATTTGTTCCAACCCTAAGTTGAGTTATAAATTCACATAATCACTTGTTAATTCGAGCTTTTTTGCGTTGAATATGTTTTTATTTTATGTGATGAGCAAGAAAAAATATTCATCAAAAATGTTCATTAAATAATTATCATAAAGTTATTTAAGTCTTGAAAGTATTATATATTGAATTGTAAACACAAATAAATTAAATCAGTATTAAGTTTGAAACATTTTTTTTTGGATCAATATGTATTTTTGTGAGTGTATCCTACCTTTCTTCACATCAACTAACTCGGAATTAGAATGGATGGCAACATTTTTATTGCTAATGCAGGAATGTATCTGTGTAATAATGTACAAATACCAATTGTAATCAAATGGAATCGTACATTAGTACTCAATGAATCACATTTGTACATTTCTCTCAGAGATTAAATCTACATATCGTCCAGTGATAATCTTTTGAATTTGCATGTATATGATTAAATAAATGTGAGAATGTGGAATTTCACATAAATAAATATCTATGAGTGTAAATAGATCCTCGTAACTTGTCTAGCTCATCACGTCCAATAGATACATATTTAACACATAAAACTCAAATTAACAAATGATTATGTGATTTTTAACTTAGCTGAGGGTTGGATTGATTTGAATTCGACTTGGGGATTAATTTGAACTTGACTTGAATTAATTTGAACTTGATTTGGATTAATTTGAACTTGATTTGGATTAATTTGAACTTGCCTTGGATCAATATGAACTTGACTTGGATTAATTTGAACTTGGCTTGGATTAATTTGAAGAGAAAAAGGTGTAGTGTACCCGACTACACTATCTACCTACCCACCCCTGCTTCCATCAAAACCTACTTCAAGATGTCTAGTTCACTCTAGGTTAAAATTTCATGTGTTTTCAAACGCTAATGTTCTCAAATATTTCAGAGGATTAATATTTTGCGCGGCCTAACAGCGCCTTTATGCTATATATGGCTGTCTAACTTCTGAAGAATTATTGTCTATCTAATTACTGAAGAGGCCATAGGGGGACAGTCTGACAAACAGAACTGGTACAGCGGGAGCGAGCAAGCAAGCAACGACTGATGTTCATTATACCGGGTTTCCAACAAAAATGTGCCCGACTTTTTAATTGATTATATCTCCGCTTGAAATTAACATATATGAATTTTTTTCCACAATGTTGTAAATTTTGTTTCCTTTTCGATTAATTTAGGGTTTTAAAATCGTTTAACAACCACTTCACAGTGATCGAATTACTGAGAGAGGTAGAAAAACTAATTGTTCAAAAGAAAAGTTCTAAAACTACACTGGTATTCATCTTCATTTCTGAGTACCTATATATATACTGTTAAAAATTATTTCACAATGATGTATCCCACATATCACCAAGTATTTAAGCCCCCTGAGAGGTTACTTACTTCCTTATTTCTTCATTTGAAAACACCTAAAATGCAGCCCAGTAGCGATCAAAGAATTTTCATCGTATTGGAATATGAAGCAACGAAAAACTGGGAAAAAGTTAGATACACAGTCTTTTTATCGGGTGAGTTCCTTCCGGGAATTTTTCATTAAATGCTCTTCTAACTTTTCCCAGTTTTTCGTTGCTTCATATTCCAATACGATGAAAATTCTTTGATCGCTACTGAGCTGTAATTTTGGTGTCTTCAAATGATGAAATAAGGAAGTAAGTAACCTTTCAGGGGCTTAAATACTTGGTGATATGTAGGATACATCATTGTGAAATTATTTTTAGCTGTAGGTATTGAGAAATGAAGAACACCTTTGTTGTTTTTAAAACTTTTCCTTTGAACAATTAGTTTTTTATGTGGTGGTATGAACACACACCACCACAACCTTCGCACGCTTCAATACACCGCGCGGTCCGACGTGAAAGTAAACAGGCGTTCCCGCCAATCAGAGACCCGGACGGGTAGAGTCAACCTCCAGCGAGGCCTATATAAACAGCCGCGCAGCCAGCGGAGCTCAGTACACTCTCAGCGTCCCTGATATTCACACTAAGCCTCGACGCTCCGCCAGCACCTCACCCGTCGGCTTCACCGCCTTCTCGACAGCCAGCCACCACGTCTTGTTGCTTGCTAGACGCACCAGTTCCCCGCTACCGCCTCTGGTACTCCTTGGTCGGAGACCCTCGGACAGCAGCAGCCTCACCGATCTGCTCTCGCCCCTCAACCACGCAGCGTCTCCCCGACAACCATCGGTCCGCCAAGGCGTCATCTGTCACTGTATTACTCGACTGTAATATTCCCTTGTGCCATTATTGTCGGCGACCTTCATAATAATACGGCGTTTATTCCAGTTGTGTTTTCCTCACCTTGCCGGTTCGTTTGCACCTCAGGCACTCACTTCGGGCAAAGATATTTCACAAGTCTATCGATATTCACAAGTCAATAGATATTCACAAGTCTGCCCGGAGTGTAAAGCAGCCTGAGGGAGAACACTACACTGGTGACCCCAGAGTGACCCGGCAGGTGGAAGCATGGCTTGGAAAGATGTCCGTTTACCCGCCTTCGAAGGCGACATGAAAGGATGGCTTCTTCACTGTGACGTTTACCTCGCGCAAATCCCAAATCTCAACGACGCTTCAAAGTTCGGGGCGCTCCTCGGAGGGCTACCCACGCATATCATCACCGGAGTACAAGAAGTACTGCTGAACCTTCCGGCTAACGGTAAATTCGACGCCCTAAAAGCCGCACTCACAAAACGTTTCGTTCGTCACGATGACGAGTCCAACTACGACGCCATTGTGAAACTAACGCTAGGAGACAGCACGCCATCCGAGTTACTCTTGGACATGACACGTCTCAACAACTGCAGACAAGCTCCGCTACCATCTTCAGTCATCCGCTCCATGCATCTCGCAAAATTACCGACTGAAGCGCAACCACTGATTGAAGCCTTAGGAAAAGGAAAAACAGACGACGAGTACGGAGAGATTGCAGATCAAGTCATAGCAAGGCAATCCGCGTGCCGGGCCGCAACTGCTAAGCCCGTCACCGTAAACGCTATCAAGCCATCGCCTACCCCGACAGTGTCAAGGGCCGAGTTTGACGCAGCTATGAAAGAAATAGCCGAACTCAAGAAAATTTTAGGAAGAATAGTACGATCGCACGAAGACACCCTCAAAGCCGACAACTGGCGGAATCAAGTTTCGGCACCTAGAAACCTTCACCACTCAAACGAAGGAAGCACGGTCGACCAAGTACGCTGCTACTACCACCGCACATTCGGCGACCGCGCAAGAAAGTGCACAACACCATGCAGCTATGCTCAACGAAGGTCGCACAGGATGATAAGCGCCATCTCCTACTCACGGGCAAACGCAGCAGATTTGCTGTACGCCACCGACTCCAACAATACTCGGAATCTCGTCGATACTGGCTCGTCGATCAGCTTAATTCCGCCCGACGAAAAACACCCAACCAGACCCCCGTCCTACGATCTTGTAGTGGCTAACGACACTCCAATAAACTCAGACGAGACGCTGTCTTCACACGAATGCCCTTCTCAACAAAAACAAGAAAGTCTAATATCCACTGAGGTACTCGAAAACTTAAAAAAAAAACAACGGGGGGGCACCTGTGGTGGTATGAACACACACCACCACAACCTTCGCACGCTTCAATAAACCGCGCGGTCCGACGTGAAAGTAAACAGGCGTTCCCGCCAATCAGAGACCCGGACGGGTAGAGTCAACCTCCAGCGAGGCCTATATAAACAGCCGCGCAGCCAGCGGAGCTCAGTACACTCTCAGCGTCCCTGATATTCACACTAAGCCTCGACGCTCCGCCAGCACCTCACCCGTCGGCTTCACCGCCTCCTCGACAGCCAGCCACCACGTCTTGTTGCTTGCTAGACGCACCAGTTCCCCGCTACCGCCTCTGGTACTCCTTGGTCGGAGACCCTCGGACAGCAGCAGCCTCACCGATCTGCTCTCGCCCCTCAACCACGCAGCGTCTCCCCGACAACCATCGGTCCGCCAAGGCGTCATCTGTCACTGTATTACTCGACTGTAATATTCCCTTGTGCCATTATTGTCGGCGACCTTCATAATAATACGGCGTTTATTCCAGTTGTGTTTTCCTCACCTTGCCGGTTCGTTTGCACCTCAGGCACTCACTTCGGGCAAAGATATTTCACAAGTCTATCGATATTCACAAGTCAATAGATATTCACAAGTCTGCCCGGAGTGTAAAGCAGCCTGAGGGAGAACACTACATTTACCTCTTTCGGTAAATCGATCACTGTAAAGTGGTTATTAACGATTTTCAAAAGCTGAAATTATTCGAAAAGGAAACAAAATTTACTACTTTGTGAATAAAAAGACAATTCATATATATTAACATTAGGCGGCGATGTAATCCATTGAAAAGTTGGAGACATTTTTGTGGGAAACCCGGTATAATGAACATCAGTGGTTGCTTGATTGCTCGCTCCCTCTCTACCAATTCTGTCTGTCAGACTGTCCCCCTATGGCATCTTCAATAATTAGATAGACAATAATATTCTTCAGAAGTTAGTTAGCCATAAATGGCATAAAGGCGCTGTTAGGCTGCACAAAATATTAATCCTTTGGAATATATGAGAACATTAGCGTTTGAAAACACATGAAATTTTTACGTAGTGTACTAGACATCTTGAAGTAGGTTTTGATGGAAGCAGAGATACTGTTTTTTTTCGTGACTGCATGTTCTTTAGGATTGCAATGAAATTGCAATTCTCGTGAGAAATCGTTTCAAATTTCAATAAAAAACACGTGAATTTTTCACTTGCGGTTACTTGGGCACACTACATCTTTTTCTCTTCAAATTAATCCAAGCCAAGTTCAAATTATTCCAAGTCAAGTTCATATTGATCCAAGGCAAGTTCAAATTAATCCAAATCAAGTTCAAATTATTTCAAGCCAAGTTCAAATTAATTCAAGTCAAATTCAAATTAATCCATCCCTCAGCTAAGTTAAAAAATGACATAATAATTTGTTAATATGAGTTTTTGTGTTAAATATGTATCTATTGGATGTGATGAGCAAGAAAAGTTACGAGGATTGATTTACACTCATAGATATTTATTTAGGTGAAATTCCACTGTATCACATATAAGAAATCAAATACATGCATATGCAAAAGATTTTCATTGGACGATATGTAGATTTAATCTCTGAGAGAAATGTACAAATGTGATTCACTGAGTAGTAATGTACGATTCCATTTGATTACAATTGGTATTTGTACATTATTACCAGAGCTGTGCCATTGCATAACTTGCAAATATGCACGCCGTGAGATATGCAAAATGTTTTGTGCAATGCACAGAATTATCTTTTGCATATGCAAAATCACATATGCAATTTTGCATATGCAATATAACAGATGTAATATGCAAAATGCATTATGCATATGCACGATATCATTGCATATAGGCTGCATTGCGAATGGTGTAATTTTTTTTTGTAAAACTACAAATTTGTTCTTTGATTCAGAAATTTTGTACATTGATGGGACCTCTCGTTTACACACTATCAGTTGCTAAAGCAAGATCTCAAGTTTTACCCGGTGCGCTATGTTCAGTACCTGATGCATAAGTTTCCTTCTTGACCTGTTCTTCAGTTAAATTTGGTTCACAAATAAAATACAATAGAGGCGTCTGAACTGAATTTAATGGAGTTCGAAGTTTTTAAGAATTACGTGGTGTAATAGTTTTTGTACACCTAATTAGCCACCATAGTTTTTGTTATTTTGTTCTACAGCTCGTCGTAGCCGTGTGTCTATAGGCCCTGCCCGCCGTGCGGGAAACCCGGGTTCGAGACCCGGTGCTGGTGGCGATTTTCTCTGTTGGGTATAGGGGAAAAATTCAAAGCACAATACCCCACTCTACCCAGGTGTCTGAAATGGGTACCGGTCTTTACCGGGGGAAAGCGTCATGGCGTCCTAGCGTTAGTTATAAGGCATTTGAAAATCCAATGTACAAGGTGATATGTATCAGGCTTGAAATTGAAAATAAAGCATCCGTAGATGCTTTCATTATTATTAAGATAGGCCTCCCTATACGCACAAAGTCTTAAAGTGGAAATGCAACTGTGAAGTTTGTATCAATTCATGAAACATCTGCGCTTAGTGAATTAATAATAAATACCGTTGTTGTGCTCTGCTTGTTCACAAAAAATGAGAAAGAACTCCATAAGGTAATCCCTCGAATTCTGAATATGCCACAAATTCCCAAAATTTGCATCATTATAGTGATTTAGCTTCCTGGACTTACATAAGGACAATCAAATCTACAATTGTCATTTAGTGATCATTTGCTGATTTGAAAATTCCTGCAATATTTAGTTATTCAAAACCTAATGCAAATGTATGGTATTCTTGAGATGTCCAGAATGAGGGGGATTACCTAGAGGAAGATTATGAGAACTTTCATGAACATTTTTAATTAATTTTTGAATTGAAATTTACAGATGTATTGGATAATATGTTGATGAATGAAGAAATTAACAAATTTCTTTTAGTATTCTAATGATTACCATTATTTATTAGTTAGGCAATCTTAAAGTACAACAAAGTGTAAAGAATGATACTTTCAAGAATGAATTCCCAGAATATGACTTTCGGGATTGAAATTTGTATTGTACTTATTGCCGGAAAACTGTAAGTTTGTCATGCAATGTATTATGAGAGTGTACACTGTTATTGTCAAAATATCTGCGGCGACTTCATAGATATGAACAACAAAGACAATCCTTTTGGTTTAGCATAAAGTTAACCGATATTGACCCATTTTCATCTACGATAAAATGACGGAGAGCTGGTAGTTCACGCTCCATGTCACATTTAACGTACGAAACCATCTTTTAGTGCTCGACGTGGTTGAGTAGTTGAGAACGCACCCTTCCGTGAAAGTGTCAAGGGCTCGAATCCCGGCACTGCGCGGCGATTTTCCCCGTTGGGTAAAAGGAAAACTCAAACAACACCTAACTCTTCCCAGATATCTCAAATGGAGACCGGCTCGACAGGGGAGTAACCGTCCTGGTGATAGTTATACGGCATTTGAAAAACCAATGTACAAGATGATATTTATCATGCTTAATTGATTGAAATAACGCATTTTTCTAGATTTCTAGCACGAGAAAATCTTCCCATGATTAATGATGTCGACTCTATTTTGCATGGCTATCGTATTGAGGAACGAAGACCAACCAACCAAATTTGTTGACCAAGGAAGTAGTTAGTCTACTCTTTCCATCTATCATGGAGAATTTAAATTTGCTCCCCTGGTGTCGTACGATGTAAAAAGAGTGTTTTCGCAGTATAAAAGTATTCTTGTCAATAAGCAAAAAAGTGTTTTATTTGAAAACATTAAAAAAAAACATTTTTATCAAATGTAATCACATTCGTTAAACCTTGCTTTACTTTGAAATCCTATGAAATCCTATTTTCATGTCTTCTTCATTAGTAGCAAATGCTCGATATTGTAAATATTGAACACTATTGTAGTGAATCATTACCTTAGAGTTCAATATTTACAATATCGATCAAGTTCCAACTAACTGAAGTCGGTAATTCAGCCTTGCATGTGCAAGACTTGATCGCATATTGTTTGCATATAAATGCAAGTACTGTGCATACGACACTCCGCAATCGTATATATCTAACCTGAAGTCGCATATTTTATGCGCTCATAATTTCATATGCGCCTGCATATATGCATGTGCATATTGGCACAGATCTATTTATTACACAGAGACATTCCTGCATTAGCAATAAAAATGTTGCCATCCATTCCAATTCAGTGTTAGTCGATGTGAAGAAATGTAGGATACACTCACAATACATAATACAAGAAACAATGTTTCAAACTTACTACTGATTTAATTCGTGTGTGTTTACAATTCAATATATAACACTTTCAAGACTTGAATAACATTATGATAATCATTTAATGAACATTTTCAATTAATATTTTTTCTTGCTCATCACATTCAATAAATACATATTCAACGCAAAAACGCTCAAATTAACCAGTTATTATGTCAATTTTTAACACAACTTAGGTTTGGATTGAATTTAACTTGACTTGGATTAACCTGAACTTGACTTGGATTAATTTGAACTTGACTTGGGTTAATTTGAACTTGACTTGGATTAATTTGGACTTGACTTGGATTGAATTGAACTTGACTTTGATTAATTTAAAATGAATAAGGAGTAGCAAAATCCTAAAAACCCCGGCCAAACCCCGGTTTAGGGCACTATTTTACCGGGGCCGGGGTTTGCAAAAATTGTCGATGCTTGCCGGGGCCCCGGTCGGTCTATAACATACGTATGTACATAAATACTAGCATACAGGCATCACATCAATTTCGCACACTACAAAAACTTTGGATCGTCAATTCAGTAATACACATTTGACTGGAACGAGGAAAGAACCAAACTCCGTCTCTGTAAGCAGTTTTATTTAGTGCACATTTCTAACCTACAATGAGGGAATACAACAAGCGTGACAGCTTCACTCAGTGCACAGTTAAATTCCGGACGTGTGCATACATTGTTATTTTTCTATTTCCGAAAATAAATCATGCAGTGAAGGGTTGACGAGCTGACACGAGCTCGCCTGCCCACAAGTTTGCCGTTGGGGCCGCGGCTCCCGCTCTCCTTAAGTAATTGGGTCGTGCACCCGACGCGGCTGTGTCGCTACGCGTCCCGGCATCAGGCAGCGGATGTTGTACTTGTGCGTGTCATGTTCACATTAAAGCCACGGCACACCAAATTTAATTCACATCTAAATACGAAGTTTAGAGCACCAACAAAATTATTATGTTTCCACCATGAAGCTACAGAACGCCAAATTGTAATTCATCCTCAAATACAATATTTTGCGTACAAACAAAATCATAATAAATTCACATTGAAGTCACGGAACACCAAATTGTAATTCACACTCAAATATGAAGTTTAATGCACAAACAAAATCATATGAACGTCAGAACGCCAGTTAAAGTTTTGCTGTAAGTCAAATACACTGATCGATCATTTTGAACTGAGGTAATCAACAAAACTTAATGAATATGAGTAAAACTACATCAATATGAGTTTTAAGACCAATTAATTACAAATAAAATAAACATTTCGGTCAGGAAAGTTCACACATGAATTCAGACTGAAATTTGAAATTAAAATAAAGTATGAATAGCATCTAAATGAATTACTGACAGATATGCAGCAAGCTGGTTCCCAGTAAATTTGTGGGTTGCGTTGGGATTTGATAACCCTTTTTATGCAAAATATAATAAAATGAAGTGTCAGATTACATGTTATTGTTGCAACCGTGGTTTAAATATGCAGAACCGTGCGCATCATCGGCAAATTAGCTTAAATCCTATCATTTGGTCCCGAATCTTTTAACCATATTGGTTTTCACTAAACTTGTCCTGCGAGTGTGGCTTTATAACAATTAAGTCACTCATCGCAGTTCGGGAAAGCCCCTGATTAACAGACAATTAAAATAAATGCGGGACTGATGAACAAATCCACATCGGCCCTTCGAAATAGCAGATCAGTCTCGAATCAACTGAGCGGCGCCACGGTATGTGTAATAGTTTGACCTCCGCGGCGCTTAACCAACCCATACTCGTCAAGACTTAAGAAAAACAACAAAATAGCCAAGAATGTAAGTGGAAGCGCCTAAGAATGGAAATTACGTGGTAGGTGAATATAACCAAAAAATGAATCTTTGTGGGGAGGGAATGCGAAAAAGGAAAAACCGAGTTGAATGAGAGTGACAAAACAGGAAATACACAGCGAAAAAGACTGAAAACAGTGTTGAGGGAAATGACAAAACTGCAAATACGCAAAGAGTTAGCATGACAAAAACTTTGTTGTTAGTGAATGCGAAAGAGACAGGAAACACTGCGTTCAGTGAAAATAACTAAACTGGAAATACGCAGAGAGTAAGCGTGACAAAAGCAAGAGAACACTGTAACACAGGACACGTTATGACTTTCTAACAGAACACAACTCAAAACCCCAGCAGTTACAAGAAAACGACAACAAGTGATTAGAAAAAATCGTTGAAGAATGATAGTATTTGGCCCATCACTGTCCGAATAGCGGAGATATTAGCAACAGTTCTTTGCCCGCCCGAAATGCGGTAGTCGAACTCCTGAGAGTAACTTATTGCATCCAAGTTTCCTCGATTTGAACAAGAAAGAATTGGTTAGATCACATCCCATTGCTCGCCTCAGACCAGCGTTATTGTCGTAAAATTCAAGTGTTAAAGTATTGCTGAAATGAATCGGCTTGCAGTCGATTCGAACATTACAGCAGACAGGCGATAACAATTTGGTTCGTTAGCAAAATTTAAAAATATGTTTGTATACGATTTTTTGGTTAGTCATAGATGTAAAATCTTGAGCAATACTTTTGTCTCGTGTAGCCGTTGCTGGAACGAAAAAGAAAAGTACTCTCAGCCTCCTGCAGTTTGTGTTTGCTGCGGAGCTGCTGTGTTGAGGACAACGCCCAATATTTGCTTGCATTTGCAGCTTCAGATCGTGCGCGGTGGCGTCGAGTACTATGTATGTTAGAAAACGGGGTTGCTGCTGGAGAAGCCGATACGGTGATAAACTAGACGCCCAAAAAATATAGAATTAAAGAACGAAATTCAGTGTCTTAAAATGAAATAAACACTAACTCCACCACCAGCACTACGTAAGATTCGCTTGCCCTGACACGCTGTCGTGCACCTGTGTGTACAGTGATTTGGAAAATTTTCTTAAGGAAATAAAAAGGATCTTACTATGTTTTGCAGGTCATCACTCAAAAGCCAAAATGAGAACAATAACACTAGTGTAGGACTGGGATTTAAATAGACCAAATCCTCGATCGTCTCAACTGAACGACTTGAATAAATTCACCTGTCATGTAGATTGCTTCACATAGTTTCACTCTATTTCATTCGGGATATCTGCCCCAAAGGCTTCACAACTCATGCTACAGCATCACTTGTTACAGAACTTCGGCATTATACTTACAAAATCACACGAAAAAGCAACAAAATCCCCGGCATTCACGAAGACGGTTTGCAGTAAACTTCTGCGGGAATACAAGTGAACGGCCAAACCGTAAAAAATAGCAAGTTAAACACGTATGCTTTTTCTCTTAAACAAATTCATTGAACTCTTCTATATCCCCACATTTTTCCTGCAAAAATTGCGGTCAGCATTCAATGTAAAGTTGACTGAACAAAAGAATGAAGACATACGATATCTTGTTAAATTGAATTCCCATTTTTATGGGCAAAACCTACAGTAAGGTTGCGTACTGCAGCCTGTCCTGCTTAATGAGCTTGAAGCTTAAGCATCAATCTGCAAAAAGAAACTAGTCTAGACCTGTAGTTCAATAGGCAATTTGCTTACGTGAATATCTGTAGAACACGTGCGCTGTGAGCGATAACCTCTGACCAAGGGGTCCCACTACTTCTCTTATATCTTTCCCATGTGATGTTGAGCAAGATCTAACTTAGCATTTTACTTGATGAGTTCTGCTCAAACCCATCAATTGAAGACAAAAATACTACGACTACTAATGACTTTCCTCTCAGTGCAACAAAAGAGAACAAATTGAAAAGTCGGTCCATCTGTGTTGAAGTCTTGACATGGACGAGACTTGTGGGGCTGGTTGGCATGAGTAGCGCACCAACGCAATTAAAGATATGAAATTCGGCAGTATTTGGTTACTGCATATCCTATCATCCAGGTATCCGGTCATATGTCTGGTCAGCTCACCATTATCTTTTATACCAAATCACTTTGTTGAGATGTTGGTCTTCTATGCCTTGATTGTGTCACTGTTCTACTCCAGTTTTACCTTTTACGCTTATATCCTTTTTTTTAATCGCCCTATTCAAATTATATTTTCATATTACTTTTCTATCAGCTGACATATTTAATAACTCTCCATATAATAATTTGTTGTTTATTCTACATTTTTTCGCTTCATGTTCCCAAAAATTTTAGTGTAGAACAAATATAATAAAATTCATATTGTTCGCACTCATATTTTGATAGAAACAATGATCATTCGGCTAAGTGTAACGCGTGTTCAAAACAAGCATGCTAATTTCCATCTGGTAATTTGGATTCGAAATACATCGAACAGAAGTTTGGTGCATACAATGACTGCGATCCTCGCAATTATTATTATCGCCAGGGCGCCGGTGACATCATCTGGATGCGTTGCAAATTTCCAGCTGTCCGCATCTGCGACGGCAAATATTTTACACGAATGCTAAGAAAAAGCCGATGGCGCGCTTCGATGGATGACGTAGCAGGGAAACTTCGTACGTCACTAGATCCATGAGCTGAGAAAAAGGATGAAATTAATATTTTGGTGCGCGTTTTAAGGATTGAACAAACGGAATACATTGTGGCAACGATTTAGAGACGGAAGAAAGTTATCAAGTTAACTACAGTTGATGCCTTTGACTCGTTACGCTCTAGCAAAGATGAATGAAGCACAAAATTAGAAAAATTTTGTAGCGAAATGCTTGGTGAGAATTTTATTCAGTACTCATTGAGAAAAAATTCCTATAGACTAATCCAGAGATGCCACCTACAAATGGAAAAGTTGTGATAACGGATTTGGTTAAATGACATTTTACGATCTCCATCTGTCTTATTTTAGTATGTCATTTGATATCCCTACACGGTTTACTTTGAATGTGAGTGTCGGTTGACCTCAAAAGAAATTTTTCATAATAACACTTTGAATAGGGACTGAAATGATGGTAGGTGTATTAAAATACGATTTTTGAAGCATATTTGGTCCATTTTATTTATTTTCTACAGGATGCGTTGCCGAGTCTAACTGCAGAGTCATCAGCTTTTGTTTCAAGCATATTAACTGCAATAGCTGTCATGACCCGCTTGATATTTTTTGATAGTATTTACTACTTATTATACAACTGCGTAGCACATGTGACAGTATTAGCATGACCTTTTTTTGCACTTTTTCTATCGCGATAGTTGTACGTATATACGGACATGTGTATAATTGAATAGTTCTATAGTTATTCAACAGTTCGACCAAACATGATGAACATATTCGGGTCACCAGGAGCTATACTCAAATGCGTCCATTTTGCTAGTAACAAATGTACCTTGCATCGCTTCTGATAAATTAATTGTTTTTATTGTTTGAAGAAAAATTGTTTAAATTACAATATCACGTGAATTCATTTTTAAATGTGCTGATGTTGCAAAGTTTGTTTCCTCATACATCTAGAAAAAATTTCCGTTTCATGTATTTTTTGTGTTGACAAAACCGTTGACCAAAACTATCAACCAATCTCATTATCAAAATTTGGCCAATAATTAAAAAAGTTATTTATTTTACGGCTTGAACATTTAGACCGGCTAGTACGTAGAAATGCAAACTAACTTAAGGTTTCTGTTATAGGACGAAATTGTTTTCGATGTTAGGCATAAAATGTTAAACCCACTGCAATTTTCAAATTAAACTCCAATATTTTGAACTTTAATCCCTTGTATATTCGGCATCTGTACAAATTATAACAATCTTATCACAATCGAAACAGTAATAATAATTACTAGTCAGTCAAACTGGTATGGTTTCGGATAAAATAATAATCATCAAATGTCATCTGCCATAAAAGACACACAATCAAATAGGTAAAACAAATCAAATAAAAACTTTCCAGAGTTATAAGTAACCCTTAGACAAACCATGAACAGGAAAAAATAAGGATCGTGTTATCAAACATATGGACCCGCATTTTGGGCCCATCAGTCAAGCCAGATACAGGGGAGCTAAAGTCATGTTTGAGCCCAGGGTAGGTCTCTCATTGAGTATACATAACGCTTCAGAAACTATAATATCTATAATAAATGATTGAGAAAGATTCAGATTTCAAAGGATGAGTCAGTTTTCCACTGTGTGTACCAGGATTTGAACGAGGAGGTTTTCGTAACGTTCTGTTGATCATAGACCTAATACATCAATGCTAGAGAAAACTGACCTTAGCATGTGTGGATGTGGTGCCAATTTATGAGCCATTACAGGCTCCGCAAGTAAATTGGTGGGTGATGTTGGGGCGTACATCAGAAGGGGAGAATCCTTTTAGATTGAAACAATTCTATATGTGGCTTAATTTTCTCCACTAAATTTACAATCTATGTAAGAAAAATGACGAGACCGGAAGGCTCTAAAAAATCACGCGTAGTCTGAACATTTTCCATCTACTTGATGTTAGGACGAAGAAACTTTTTTTATCACGACCGCACGATCTGAGCGCATAAATTTCGTCGTCTGAAGTCCCGAAACTGGAGTACAAATGATATGCTTTGGATGTTATGGTCATGGCGGCACCTAGTATTCGTAAGTTTGATGTTGAACTGAGATGACTTGTTTAATCAAAATAGTATGTGAGAAAATGTTTGACCAGCCTGGTGGATTCCTTGTTTTCGTATACAAAGGGCTTTAATAATTCAAGATGCCGTCGGTATTTGGAACATATTTCCTATCCAATGATATAATCTAGTAATAAATTAACAGCTTATATACATTTTACAAACAATAGCTAGATAACACTTTTGCTATTTTTGAAGCAAGACAACTTGCACAATTTTTTTTAGTTATCCTCAACATTTCTCAGAGCAATATAAACTTCACAGCAAAAGGAAACACAAAAATACTGTCCAGTTGGATTTTTTTGACACAAATAATACAAGCGGATTGAAATCTAGCAATTACGTAAAAAAGGCATCAACATGACTCGGTACTTGGAATTTCACAGCAACCCTAAACTTTTACAAAATTAATGCCACCAAAATCTCGGTATCCGAAGCAAATCATTAGTACTTCTCTTCCTGTGGTTTTGACGATGGAAAATGAATTTTCTGACAACATTTGCGTATACATATATATTATAAATCATGGGTATTCTGTGTATTTTTTCGATAATTAGCTCATAGTACTCCTAGACTTAATTTATGCAAGCAGCGTTCCAGTTCATCCGGTCACGATAGGAAAAGTTTCTGCGTCGTTTCCTTATTTAGAAAGAAATAGAGCAGACCACGTGCCAACTCTCAGAAGGCTTCTGTATCATCATTACTAAATTGTTTCAATATTTCGTATGCAAAACTCATTTCCTATAATATTTATTTTAAGTATATTCCTTATCTTCTGGCGTACGTATATTCCAATTTTAGATTCAGATATACGTGTGGTTCGTGTATTGACAGCACATCTAGACACGCTAAAGTTCGCTTTTCTAAACAGTTATGAATTAGCTTTAAAACCAATAGACCTTTACAAAAACTTCCTCGTTCAATCATCTAACATTGCAGTACCGAAAAACTTCGGATACATTTAATTAACTTTCTATTAAAATTTCACCCAACTCCTAAATTCTATAATTCCATTTCACAGTAGTCATGATTTCATCAACTTGTTTCACTTTTAAACTCTAAATTTTAGTTTCCATTCTTTGTACAATCCTCCCAAGTTTATTTAATGACTGTTCAGGCTGTGCATCAGTCTGTGTTGGAATGACTGCACGTGCACTCACAGCCAGAGTCACTGAACATCGAGGTAGGTGAGGGGTCTTATTTTGCCCGCCCGCCACATTTTATAGATTGAGAATATGTTTTGTCTTACATTCCTGAATTAAATTTTAGTTTATATAAAACATTCGAAAGCTCTATCAGTATAATAAACCTGAAACTTTACAGTCCCATCCTATTTTTTTGAACTGAACTTGAGCACATAAACAATTGAGACCATATACGTACATCATTGGCATCCAGGATGATACATGCATAGTGTATGGCTTCAAATTCGTTTTCTTTTAATTTTCTTATTTCTCTCAAACTTTGTTCAACATGTTTTCAACAATCTTTAGTTGTCAGATTGTTATTTATTCTGAGCTTATCATAGATATAATCACGAAACATTTGTTTTAATACAATACCATAATCTACAATTCTTTGTCTAAAATTTTCAACTTAATTGATGGCAAAAATTTATTCAAGGCCTGAAAGTTACAAAAGTCAACACTTTGCATTTACCCTATGTGGTAATCCCTTAAACTAGTGAATAATTTTTCTGATGCAAGGTGAAATATCAGAATATCCTATATATGACACAAAAATTACCATGAAAATTATGGTGGACTTTCTCTAAATTAATATCAAACAGTTAGAATTGAAATGATCGGGGATAATATTAAAGGTAAAATTATATCACTGCAAGTTAAGTCAGCTTAGCAGCAAACAAAAACTATGCCACACTTCTAGAATTTGAGATTCTTGAAACTCATTTGTTCACAAAAGAAAAAAGCAACTAAAAGAACTACTCGAATAACCGATTTAGTTTTCCTGTCATCTAGTTTTGGGATGACTATCATCCTCTAATTTCTGAGGTTGAGCTTCCATTTGGGAAGCATGTGTCTCTTCCTGAAAAAGTTATTTCATTTCTGAAAAATATCGGAGAAGAGTTTTTATGAGCAAAATGTTTCAGTGTAAAGAAGAACCTGGAAGAGAATGAAAAATACGCAATATTTATGCATTACTAGTAGAAAGTTAAGCCAATGTTCAAGAACTACACAAACATATGCAGTTATAAATGCGCGGTGTGAGCATGGCCTATGTAAATTCTAACCAACCATGTGCCACTGTTGGAAGTCATGATAGACGCAACCTCTCATGCCAAACATATAAATCCTAATTCAGTAGATAATACGTACATTATCTTCAGAATTAGACTCGTACATGTTCTCAGCTTTGGTCACTCCGGTTTGGGGGTTTCTGCCGGTGATAGTCATGTTGAGTCCTCCAACATCGGAGTCCTCCTCGGAAAAAAAGAAACCAAAGACACCACCCATGGGCGAAAAGTCCACTTTTTCGAATGAAACTGTGCATTCATCAGGAAGCCCACTAGGGTAGTACTTGCATCCAATTCCCGGATGTGAAAATACTAACATCTTGTAATATGCTTCTGAATCGGGAATTTGTACCGTGTTGCCGCATTCTTCAACTTGGAAAAGAAGAGAAATTGTTATGAGCAGAAAATATGCGATTAATTCTTCCTCTCAAAAGTCATATAATATGGCGTCTTGGAGCACTCATAAGTTTGCAAGGAAAGTAAATTTTTTTGTTATCATCGAGGATTTTCAGCTACCAAACAAGAAAATAACCTAAATTTCTTGCAAATGAAAAACAGATTTTAAAGTGTAACAATGTTAATACATCACGTATTGATTTATTTCGCCTTCGCTAGCTGAAGATGTCACAACACACATCAAGAAAAACGCTGCATTTCGTGCGTTAGTTAAGTGTTTGCCGGGGTATTTTCAGTTCCTATCGTTACAATAGATTCGCAAAAGTCACTGCTAAGCTACCTTCTTAATTGTACTCGAGTTCTCACAAATACGTTTCTATATATGTAGAAAAGAAAAACATGAGAAAACAAAAGTTATTAAGCAAAATAACATTACTTTGGGGTAACCTTAACAACTAAAAGGGTTTGACGAGCGTAACAATCGCATACGTTTCAGTTTTTTTTCAATTTTAATAATTCCTTTGATGAGAACAACAAAACATAAACTTTTACCATCACCGTAATTAGAATATGTATTTGTGCTTCAGAAGCAGTAAATCCGGTATCTCTAAAGCCCTCATCAAATGAGCACTTTTCTTTGTCAACAGAAAAAATTGCTACACACATGTGAAACTTCACAACTAAAACATTCGTTGGGTACTTTACGTCAATTTATGTCATTTGTTCTGTCTGTAACCAACGAACATTGTGGCCCATAGATAGAAGTATATGTACTTTTGATACTTGTTTCACTGCCTTATGGGTGTAAAAATAGTGTTTAAATAACTGATTTGTCTATGTCACATCAAACTGTTTAGTGTTAAATTACGGAAGAGTAACAAAATGAAAATTCAAGATGTAATGAAACCTGTGCCACAAACACGCTATCACACTGTTTGGGTTGTTCTATGTTGTGAAGAGAAAACAATCTTTTTTTATATTACCAATATTATGGTGCGATTGATGTGCTTTATCGATCATCATTCCTCCCACACATTTATGAGGGGACGCGTACTGTAGTAGGTATATAAACACATGGCAGCCATTACTATTTTCATTATTATTTATTACCATAAATATTATTTTTCATAATATTTTTCTTCTCATTCACTGTGTTCGTACCTCAGATTCAAACTCAATTGCACAGCACTGAAGTAACTCCAAGTTCGGGTTCTTGCCTAAACGTTTTGCATTTTGCTGAAGAAATTTGCAAACAAAAGCTTCACTTATTTTGCTGAAAATCTTCTAGTAATATTTAGGTATGCAGCGTTGCATTCAAATTTACGGGGAAAATAAAGAACTTAGTTAAATTTACAGAGAGCATTCTTTCATGAGCCATTGTTTGTGTCTAATGAATAGCATGAATGGTTCGAACAATAAGTTTTCATTCGTTATATCCTGAACTTTGACAGCGAGAGAAAGTAAAGCTATTTCTTGATGTAAATATTTTATCACAATGTACAGTGCGATGCAAATACTTTATCAGATTCTGCATGGCTTGTGTATTCGAAAACAGTTCCTGTACCCCTGTTTTGATTTCAATGTCAGTGAATGTTGAAAAAGGTTTGGTTTCTATTTGACTTCAGAGAAATGTGGTCCACTGGATATGTTCATAGGTTAGTCAATATTAAATTACTGAGCTGAGGAAAGCAGACCACATAAAATGGAAAAATTTAAACATTTTTACGCTTCTTCATCGCAATTTTCTTTTGTTTTTGGTTACATTTTTCTTTAAATAATATGATGTATTTTTTACCAGCAGACGAATGGATTGTGATGTAGTGAGAAGGTCTGACATTTTTACTTATAACAATGAAAGATAAAATATGAAAATAGTCTTGAATGATGAGTAGCTTGTCTAGTTTAATTAGCATTGAATTTCTCAACAATTTTGAATACTTATTGGTCTCCAGATATAAGTCACTCGTTATTGATAACAATCCCTGAAATTACCATCAGTAGTATCACAACATGACTACTGAATGAGAGGAAAGTACAAATTATATTGAAAACCATGAACCTCAGTCATCGTATTGATAACTTCAGCGTGAAACTGGGAGAATGACTTGAAAATTATTTCCATTTTAGAGGATTGCTGCAGGACTTACAGAAGTTCACGTAGGGCCGCTTGATGTCGAATAACTCAGGACAGACAACAACTTTCAGACCGTAAGCGCCTTTATTCAAGCAGGAATCCAAGTCCAAAAGGTAGTTCAAGCCAGCGATGACGTCTCCGTTTTCTCGGAAAATGAAATTATAATAGGAATTTTGGATCATGTCATCTGCAAAAAAGGCAAATATGAACGTCGATACACTTAGCTGATCTACCCAAAAGGCGTTCCTAGGAACTAAATCCTTCCTATTTATAGTCCCGTGAGGTAAAATGCTCACCATGAAACACATCGCTGGTCAACAAAGTGTCTGTCCCAAAGGTAACATTTTCTGTATCATACGTGTTTTTACATGCAGAATCCGGAAATAAGGTCAAATTTTCCCCACCATGCATAGTTTTTTGTGAAACGGTACTTTACGTTACGTATGTTGTGTGCGACACATTTCAATCAAGCTGTTTGCACCACTGAGTTTGGGTTCGTGATATTGTTTTACGTCTGGCAGTACTGTTTTGAAGGCGTTAGTGGGAGGTTTTGTGGTGCGCATCTCTATTGCAATACGTCGGTGATATTGAACTGTTACCAATATGCATAGAAAGAAAGAAAAATGTTTATTTCCAAAAAGGTTGGTACATGAGATACATGACAAACATATTGGATTTTAAAAATTTCTTAATATAAGATATCATTAGAAAAAAGTATTATACGAGTACTAATAGAAAGACTATACGTGGTCTACTTATTGACAAACCTGTGTAAGCCACCCAGACAATTTGTGCTATGTTTGCAGTGTATTGACATTTAAGTCACACAGACGGCACTTTACACCCTTGGTTAAAAAGTGGTACGAACGTTATTTTGATTTTAAAGTAGGAGACCAGTATAAAAGCTGGGCCCTCACATGTGCTGTGTAACCTGCGTCAGGCTTCTCACGGCATGGACAGAAGTCTCACTTATATATCTTTTGCAATTCCTATGGTTCTTAAGAGAACCCTATGATTACACTTCAGATTGTATCTTTTGCTTTACCAATATAAAAGCTATAACATAAACATAAAAGGTATTCCAGCCTAGACGTTCTTATGAAACTTGTCAAAAATTCAATCTAAACTTCTTGCTTCTAGGTTGAAGGGCTGGAATCATCTGCAGAAAGACGCCAAAATTGCTTTGTATCGCAAGCCGCATTGGGGTTTTGAAAAGTTTGTCTCACTTGAGGATCACTTGGTGTTTTGCAATGATGTATATTCTGTTAAGAAAGAACTTGACCAGAAATATTACAGAAATGAGTGGCGCTTATTTAATGACTCTTCAAAAGTGAGCCTGAAACCCATATTGCTCCACAATGAAAATGAGTGACCTTCCGTTCCTATGGCCCATGCCGCCAACATGAAGGAAAAATATGACAGCATGAAGCTCCTACTGCAAAAAAATTAAGCACGATGAATATAAATGGAATATTTGAGGGGACTTGAAGGTTGTTGCACTTTTATTTGGAATGCAGCTGGGTTACTCGAAACTTTGTTGTTTTCTTTGTGAATGGGACAGCCTTTATAAGAAAAAAACATTATGAAAATAAAGTTTTGCCGAAATGATCTCTAATCCCAGGAGAGAAGAATGTTATCAATTCTCTTCTCGTTGTTTCCGAGAAAATTCCTCTCCCTTCTTCGCGGATCAAACTATAGGATTGATGAAAGTTTTTTGTAAAGGTATAATAGAACTGGCAGGGGATTTACATATTTGAAAAATAAGTTTGTAAGAGTATGTGAAGAAAAAATCAAATAAGGTATCCTTGTTGGACCACAGATTAGAGAGCTAATGAGAGATTATAAATTGGACGAGAAGTTAAATAATGTTGAATAAGCTGCGTGGCTGTCATTAAAGAAAGTTTTCGCGCAGTTTTTAGGAGATCACGAAGCGCACAATTATGCTGAAGTTGTAGAAGAGCTATTTACATCCGACAAGGTCCTTGGATGCAATGTGAGCGTAAAAATCCATTTCCTAGACTCTCACTTAGACTTCCCTGCAAATCTTGGTGCCGTCAGTGACGAACACTGTGAAAGGTTTCAACAGGACATCTTGACTATGGAAACCAGGTATCAAGGAAAGTAGAGTTCATCAATGTTAGGTGGTTATATAATTATTGCCTGACACTAAAAAGAAGCAAAATACAGTCGAAAATCATGTACTTCCACATTCTAAGGGTAAGTTTCATTCAAATATCAGTCTTATTTTTTAATTCTATTTGATTGAATTTTAGTATGCTCTCACAGGAAAACTATGCCTGATGGAGAAATTCTATTAACATATCTGAAATCAGCAGCCTAGATTTTAGAAAATTGATAGCTTCTTTTGCTTGTGGAACAAAAATTTCATTCAATTTCGTTGACCTGTGTAATGTGTAACAGAACAGAGCAACTGGTATAAGTGACATGTGTGGACACCCACTGCAAGCGCAGTTATCGAAGGAATAATCATTAATGAGTCTTTAAAATACTCTGGTTTCGATTTGAATTTAATATTTATTTTGCTCAGTAATATTTTACTGACATTCAGTTTCTAGCATTATTAAAAAGAAGTCCCAAAACAAAAAGAGTAGCAAATGACGAACAAAACTATTTTAAATGCTTACTCCTTACGGCTATTATTACTCCTGATTTCGTACTGATGCAAATTTATTATCTCATGACTTTACCATGACACAGTAATGAAAATTCACAAAATGGGTCGGAAAACTTATTTTGGAGTTAGCGGACAGGCACATCAAATTAACATTGAACACTGTGCAGTGGATTTCATGGGAGAGAAATTGCAATTTCAATTAGAAAAGTAAGAGATATACGGGATGCAGAAACCTTTTTTCAAAACCGAATAAAACCCATTGTATACAACAGATAAGTTTTTTTTATTTTTATAATGTAGGCGCATACCTGAAGTTCAATTTCACACAGTTTTGAAGACCAAATCAGGAAAGTGACGTTCCCCCATTCTCCATACACTGGGTACCCCGATTTTTGGGGTTTGTCATGACTCCTGTCAGAATTGCAAGGGTATTGGGAGAATTTCCCGCTCCTTCGATTTGGTGCCTTGTGATTTTTTTCTTTTTTTTAAATCCTGCGTTTACGTGAGCCGTCCGAATACTCTACAAGCTTTGAAGGCGAAGATCCAGAAGGAAATTTTCAACATAACTCCTGCTATTCCGGCAGGAATTTTGACAAACGCCAGAAATCTGTTTACTCAGTGTATGGAGAATAGAGGTCCTCACCTACCTGATTTGATCTTCAAAACTGTTTAAAACAGAACTTTAGGTATGTACCTAGAGTATAAAAAACTTTTTTGAGTAGTACAATTTGTTAAGAAATATTCAGAAATGAAATATGTTATGAACTATTGATGTTCCGAAATGTGTAATGGGCTTAAAGATTAGTAGCTAAATTGTGTTTTGTGGGGAAATAATTATTTATAGAAATTAATAGCTTAACTGTGTTTTGTGGGGAGATCATCATTTTTTAGAAAGTAATAGCTAAATTGTGTTTTGTGGGAGAATTATTACAAGTCATTTTAATAAAACCTTTTTTCTTTTTAGGCTTTTCTTAAAATTTAAGGTCTAACAAAATATCCGGACTTATTTCCCTCATTTACCTCATTTGAGAGGAAATCGATGTTATGCGAGCTGATAAGAACAACATCAAAATGGCGAGCTAAGTTTTGTACCTTGATTTTGTAGAATCAAATAACTGAACAAAATTAACCGTAATATGAAATTTGAGCGCTAGCAGAATATTTCCAGAATATAATTGTTCCTTTAGTATATATAGCACTCTGAGCTACACACACCCACCTTCAAACTTCTCCTCTTTCTTTAAAATGTACTGGTCATCGGCCTCAACGAGAGCGGAGAGCATGTACACCCTGTAAAGCCCGTATGAGACGGTGGCAAGAAGTGGCAGTTATGGGTGCGAGAGATGCGCTCTCTTCTCCGAAGTCATGGCGGCCGCCGTCACCAACACACAGCAATGTTATTACACGAGACGGTGTTGGCCGGCCACAGACACGGCGCGCAGTAGCCCACGGAATTCGGAAGCTGGATTTGTTTTCATTATTTTATTCACCAATACATGTCTTTCAAGTCATGTTCATTTTCGACGGTTAATTCACAGAAATTCGAAATTGAAACATGGTTAAATAAATGCATTGATATTATTTTAGGGGTTCTGATACCAGCAAAATATATATTCCATTTAGAAAAGAATTATGAAATTAATATGGCTCAATATCTACGTCATATATATGATTAACAACTAGTGTGAAATGCGTGGCGCCCGTGAATGCAACTACGCTTGATTGCAATTAAAGTTTTTTTTGCACGGTGGAATGCAGATTGATTGTCGTAAATATGAAAAACATCCAATACTGGTAATACTGAGGCACTTGTACACACAATTGCAGCATGTGCATTGGTACACATAACTCTAATTTTAAGAGCAGGTACCATCTTAAATAATACTTCATCGTACATTAAAATAGCTCTGATATAAGTGAAGAAATGACTATCACGACACTTTATATATTTAGTTCGATTATTTAATGCTTGGTTTAGATCGAACTGATTTCGAACTTCCGAGAATAAATCATAATAGTAATTTTTATACAGGAAACAAGAGAAGTAATAATACATGTGGAAGAATTAATTTGTTACCTTCATTGGGCTGAGAATGAAGTATTTCATACAATGAAAAGAAAGAAAAGAAAAAAGAAAAAATGTTTATTTCCAAATTGTCACATGAGATACATGCCAACATATTGGCTTTTAAAAGTTTCTTAAATATAGGGCATCCTAAAACAAATGTTCCATACGAGGAGTACTAATTGACAAACCATCCGAGGTGTACAAGTAGATGAGCCATACGAGGCATAATAATAGACAAACTATACGAGGTGTACTAATAGACAAACTGTCAGAGGTGTACAAGTAGATAGACCATACGAGGCATATTAATTGACAAAATATACGAGGCGTACTAATAGACAGACCATTCGTGGTGTGCTAGTAGTCTAACAAAAGTTCTATACAAGGAGTACTAATTGACAAACCATCCGAGGTGTACAAATAGATAAGCCATACGAGGCATAATAATAATAGGCAAACTATACGAGGTGTACTAATAGACAAGCTATCAGAGGTGTACAAAATAGATAGACCATACGAGGCATATTAATAGACAAAATATACGAGGCGTACTAATAGACAAACCACACGTGGCTTGCCAATAGTCTATCTCTGTCAAGGGTAGTTGAATGAGAGATGAAAAATATGCCCTAAAAAATATGCAAAGCCCTATCACCACCAAAAACATATTTCGTATCTTCTCGATATTCACCACATCATGCGGACATGGGTACATGGGATAAAATAGAGATACAGTGTAAGCCGGTTACCACTCATGATTGACAAATATCTACAAAATATTGGTAGAAATGGGTAAACAAACATATATTCAATATCAAAATTCATAGCTTGTACAACACACGGACAGAAAGATAATTTTACTACGATTCATATGCTCAAATTGCACTTTATTTCATTAATTATATATGACATTAATCCGATTCACAGAAACGCCCTCTGGGGAAGTGCTAGATCTATTTTTGAATCATTTCGCAATTGCAATAAAATTTATTAACCGAATGGTTTTTGCGTAAAGAAATGAAATAGAAACATGTATATCTATTTATGTAGATACATATATATACCTACACACGTACACACACATATTAATTTATATACTTATTGAAAATAAAATATTAGAAAAAAAAAAAAAAAAAAAAAAAAAAAAAAAAAAAAAAAAAAAAATACATATATAACATAAAAGATAGAAGCAACCTACCATCTACTACACAGAAAATGACAGCTGAGCTCACTGTAATCCTAAGAAATTTTTCGCAAAAAAAATAACTAAAAGGAAGAGAAGACTTCGAAAAACATAAAAATGAGCTGTTTTTTAATTTCTTCACAGAAATTTTTAAGAAAAATCAGATTATAGTCAAGAAGCAACACAACTCTTCAGCATTATAGGGACATGTGTACGTGGGATAAAATGGAGTAACATTGTGGCCGGATATCACATCTGAGTGGAGAATATTCACAAAATTGGCACATATAGGAAGATTAGGCCTTGATCCAAAATGATAATTTTGATTACAGAAATTTAGAGTTTTTTCCGATTTGAAAGTTCAGTGCTAGTGTGCGCTGAACGCACGAAAAGAAAAAAAAATAAAAAGACTAAATGCAATGCTTAAATTACCCCTTTCCCTCCAGCTCAGCCGAAAATCGATTGAAAACATCTTCGAGAATGATTTTGAAATAGCGAGACAACGTTAGCCAAAAATTTAATTCATTATAAACTTTGCACAACCCTCACGTCTATAAACCTGTTTATTGGTGTACACACAAAATGTATTTCATGGTATATTTGTCATACGGACGTTAAATATTAATACAGAAAAGAGAAAGAAATAACAAAATAAAGATGAGGAAATACTCCTAATTATGGAAAGAACGTTCGTTCTGCTGCACTGAACTGACGGCTGTGGTGCTCATTGTTGTCGACAGAAATAAGTAAGATGAATATACGAATCGCTTAGCAAACGTAAAATGAAATAGGTTCTAAATTTCTAACAGAAATTTCAGGAAAAATTAAAATTTCTGATAGATGGGAAGTTCACACCGAGATGCTGCAGGCCCTATGACAGAGATGTAAAATGACGTGACACATTTACTCTAAATTCTTTTCCAGTTTTAGAGTTTTTGATATGCTGGGGAAGCTTGTTCCACAAAAAAGCTCCAGAAACTGAGAGAGCTTTTTGTCCCACGTTAGATGAACGGTAACTGACTAAAACATCGTTCCTCCGGTTTGGTCTTTCGTTTGGGATATTAGATGGAAAAAATTTTACCACCTCTGCATTACTTTGGGGGAGGTACAGAGAGGAGAATACTCGTCGAGCTTTCTGGATCATGAATCTGTTCGGTATTGGGATCCAGTCGAGTTTTCTTAAAAGAGGGGTGACATGATCGTATTTATTAAAATTTCCTTTGCATACCACCTTGGCGGCGAAGTTTACACATTTTTGCAACTCTTCCTGACGACATTTAGGTAAGTCTCCCCACACAAGACTGCAGTAGTCCAGCCGCGATAAAACTAAAGACTGAATCACTAATAATCTAGATTTTTCGTCAAGTGTGTTCTTTATACGATGAAAGAACATTAAGGTTCCGTTAATTTTGTTGCACATTGTTTCGACGTGTGAATTGAAAGTCATATTTTTGTCAAACCAAACACCCAGATTTTTAACCTTATCGACTGGTTTAATTGTATCGTCTCCAAATGTTAGCTGGAATGGTGGTAAATTTTCAGTCGCATTCTGTGATCCAAAAATAATGCATTGCGTTTTACTTGCGTTAAGTTTGAGGCCATTATGGTCATACCACAATTTCAGATTTCTCAGAAGGTTTTCAGCGTTGGCTTGTGTTTCTGTTAAATCCGCTGTTGAGCTTGTCATGGCAATTTGTACGTCATCAGCATACATTGAGATTTTTGTGTTTGCCGGCATGGTGGGGAAATCGTTGATGAAAATTGAAAATAGGAGTGGGCCGATGATTGAACCTTGAGGAACGCCAAAGTTATTTGGTATGAATGATGACATTTTGTTATTCAAGCACACTGCATGAGAGCGGTTTCGTAGGTAGCTTTCAAACCACTGAGTGTCTATTCTGAGGTTTGAAATTTTTTTTAGAAGTTTCTTATGCTCAACACTGTCGAAAGCTTTGGAGAGATCAAGCAATAGTAAGAGAGTTAATTTTTTTTGGTCAATATCTTTGTAAATTTTTTCTGTTATGTTTAACAGGGCGTCCTGAGTACTGGTATTCCTCCTGTAAGCATATTGATTGCGATGCAGTAGATGTGACTCGTCTATGTGAGACGAGAGCTGGTTTGTTATTACTTTTTCTAATATTTTGGACATAACAGGCAGGAGACTGATTGGTCTGTAGTTTGACGCTATGTCGATATCACCAGATTTATGTAATGGCTTAATTATGGATAGTTTCCATTGATCGGGAAACTTGTTGGTGACTATAGATGTATTTATTATCAAGCGAATAAAGGGTGCTGTGACAGGGAAGCTGTCTTTAATATGTTGGAGGCTTATGCCATCATGTCCAGTCGCTTTAGTATTCTTTAGTGAGTATAAGATTTTTCGTATCTCTATGACGCTAACTGGCTTTGGTCTCCACTTGTTGCTACTATTTGGGGATGAAACATCGCTCAGATTTGCCTCTGTAGATGTGTCTGAAACTGTCCTGGATACTTCATTGAAAACATCTTCGCCAACTTTTGAGAAGAAAGTGTTAAAGTCATTCGCCATTTCTGAGGGGTTGTCAAAAGTGCTTTTGCAGTCTGAATTTTTATACTGAGCAGCTTCTCTAATGATTTCCCAAGTTCTTTTAGGGTTTTGTTTTGCCGCCAAGAGTTCTTTGTGGAAGTAGTCCCGTTTTGCTTCCTTAACTTTTCTTCGTAGGATCTTCTCATGATCTTTATATAATTTTCGACGCGTACTGTCTGATTTATTCAGTTTGTACTCACGCTGCAAATTTCTTTTAGCTCTGCTCAAATGTTTTATCTCATCTGTTATCCATTTAGAAATTCTTGGCTTAACTTTCTTCGTAGTGAAAGGTGCGCATTCGTTAAGAGCTGATACGAAATTTTCGTTGAAAAGCGAAACTTGTAGATTGACATCATCGGTGTTTTCCATGCCTTGAAATTCACTCCATCTGTCTATTAGCTTTTCTTGAAATATTTCAGGGGAGTAGTGGTTTTTCATGCGATATGTAATGTAACTAGATTTCTGTTTCTCTTTTGCAATATTGATTTGGCATTCTACCGAATGGTGATCAGAAAAGGACGGTAAGATTTCTGTGCTGAGTACTGCTTGGGGATTGTTGGTAATTGCTAGGTCAAGAAGAGTTTTAGAAGTGTTGGTAATTCGCGTTGGTTCTTGGACCATTTGAGAAAGATTAAGTCTGTGCAGCATCTTGCTTAGCTGATTGTTTTTATTTGTCAGATCCACGTTAAAATCTCCGAAAACATAGAAAGACTTTTTGGCTGCAGAGATTGATCTAAGCGTATTTTCAATGAAATCTAATGTTGGACGAAGAGATGCTGACGGATGTCTGTAAAGACTGCCGATAATGAAAGACTTGTGTTTGTTTACTTGAACATTGAGCCAAACCATTTCTATGTCTTCGCATTTTTCTTTTATCGGAACTAAGGATGTAGAGTAGACATCTTTGATGAAAATGCATGAACCGCTACCTCTCTTACTCTTGACTCCGTCATAACGGTACAATTTGTACCCGGCAATGCTGAGATATGAGCTTTCGACTCGTGAATCGAACCATGTTTCAGATACGCATAAAATATCGATATCGTTAGTGATCAACATTACTCGTACGTCATCCATTTTACCATTGAGGCTGCGAGCATTTATGTGCAATATTTTGATATTATTTACCTCAATAGGCAGATCTTTAGTGGAGTTATTGCATTTTTTAGGTCTAGCAGGGCATTTAGTATTCGTCTCTAGGTCTTTATTGCCGCGTTCATTGTTTGTGATTTCAGCTTCATATTCAATTTGATCACTGTTATTTAGTCACAAAATGGGGGAGGGAGCAACACGATTTTCATCACGCATTTTCAAGAGGGCGCTATAGTGGTCCTGTTTCCGGTGTATGTTTACCGGAGGACAGTTTATCAGAGCATTTGATGTAGGGGAGATTGTCGTCTTCCAAATCCCATTGTCTCTTTCATCAAATACGTGAATTGGTGTTCTCGTTACATTAGAAAGTATTTGGGGTATGAGGTCTCCAACTGAGTGATCGAAGACTTTTCTATCGATGTATTTATCGATGAGTTGTTCGAAACTGCCACTGTTCTTGTCAACGAATTTTGCATACTGGTCCTTGTTTCTGGAGCTCTCAGTTTTGATGGCTTTTTTCAGAGATATATAATTCCATTTCGATTTTTGTTGTGAAGCAAGCTGCGTCGTTACGGCGTGGAGGAGACAGTGTCCGTCACCTACAGTGTAAGCAGGCTCCAATTTGAGCGATCGTTTTAAGTCGTCCAGTGTGTGTGCAACGCGTGTGCAGATTTGATTCACTGTTGGTTTTTCGGTAGCAGTATTAGTTTGGTCGTTCGACGGAGGCCCGGCAGAGGCATCAGATTTTTTTCGAATAATTTGATTTTCTTTGGAATAGTTTTGAATATCGGTATTTGCTTGACTTTCCTTGGTTCCTGCGTACTCACTGGAAAGTTGAGAATTGGTTGAAAAGGAGGGCATGTCGCAATCACTATTTGTGTCGGAAGCAAGTAACGCAAATTTATTTTTCGTACTGACATTATATTTGTCTGAGATCGAATCAGGGAAAGGCTCAGGCTTATTTACGTTCCTCATGCAGTGGGTGAGTGAGTTACTCAGACCTCTGCTTGATGTCGCAATCAATTTTGAAGGATTTGGTGTACCATGTGCAGTGATATGCATAGGCTTATATTCTTTTTGAAAGTCTAATGTGAGACTATTTGTCTCATTCCGTGAATTTTTCGATTCATTGGAATGACCTACAATTCCATTTATTGCTTGACATTTGTTGAAACGAGGACAATATGGCACGGTGATTCGCAATGTTGATTTCATTGCAAGTTGTTGAAGAAAACAGAAGTTCTCTTCCTGGGTCCGAGGCCATTGAAAGTTATTGAGTGCGTCACCATTTTCATTTTCTGGGTAAGTTTGAAATTGAATCAAGTTTAAACCCAGGTTTTTGCAAAAATGCCTCGCTTTGTTGAATTCGTTTGCACTGCAAGCATTTGCAATATAAATGCGAGAAAGTGCGTACTTTCTTACAATTTGTTGTTTGATTCGAGCAAGGTCTGAGGGCGAGTGGCAGAGACCATCAAAACTTAGTATATAATTTTTAAATCTAGGCATGCAATTTACAGTATGGAGAAGGTCATCGAAACGCCCTGATGGAACAGTTTTGATCCAGCACGAGCGATCGATGTCCTTTCTTCTGATCGTGCTTAGGATATTATCACCTAGCAGCAAAGTGTCGTAAGGTTCTCGACAATTGGAGTCGATTTCACAAGAGATACTAGCAGGTACCACAGGTGCAAGGTCTTGAGAACTTATATGTGAATTTAAAGCAAAAAGCTGTTCGGTTAGGTTCTGAATGTTTGATACTGTAGAGAAAATCGACGACGGGCTAGGAGGCTCACGTTGTCTTAGGGATTTATTGAAAAACGCTCTTGTTAGAGACAAATTGTGAATAATTTCATGAATTTTTTGAGAGCTTGTTATTTGAAGCGGGTGCAAGTAGCCATTAAATGAAGCAACAGTGTTATTTTTATTAATGACGAAGAAGAGGCGCAATGAATGTCACCTTCGTCTAAGAATGGGAATACTATTGGAAATGGGAATCGCAATTTGGGACTACCATTTCGTCAGTTCCTGTACCTGATTTCTGGGAATCTTTTTAGTTTTGTTTTCCTGCCTGAACTGCGACTGAAGTGTATTTATTTATTTACTCTGGAGTTAATTCAATCTCTGGCTTCATTTCTTTAAAATGTTGTTTAGTGCTATTTTTCGTAGAGATCTATCTCTTTACTCGCTACTTATCTCTCTACATAAACACGGGTGTGTTCTTAGAATTTCTATAAATAATGTGGTCGACCGCCTGCACCAGTCAGCCAGCGGCGGAGGTGAAGGGAGAGGACAACTAATCGCAGACATCCTTCTCATACGAAGCCAGGCTGGCTACTGCCATGCATGTTCACCGTATCGTGCAGAGAGCGATCACGAATTTCGACACTCGTGTAACGTGGAACACCGCCACAGAGAGCAGAGTTGCGACAGAAAGAGAGAATATGGGTGGAGCTAGCGATGCCGCGCGCAAATGTTCACACTCCTTGCCACCGTCTCATATGGGATTAAGGATCGACATCGCCGTCGTCGATGAGCTTATATGGAGCTTCATCTAAAAAAACATAAAAAAGTTGCACTTTCTTTCAGTAGTTTAATAAACGAATAATAATACGACATACACGCATATAAAGCCAAAACAAGTGCTTGCAAGAAATCTGACAAATGAAGAGAAAAAACAAAAAAAGAAAAAGTTTCTTTCCAATAAAACCGAAACATGAAATTTTTAACATTGGTTTTTAATATATTTCAACATTAACATCCATAGTCGTTACTCACACAATGGTGTCGTAATACCCATGTCACATGCTAAGACAACATAATTTAGAAAAAACACAAAAAATATATTCCCTTTGTTGCGTTCTCTGATTTTGACAGTGCATATAAATACGAATAGCTAAAAAAACACAATCCTAATGACGTATTGTTAAAAACACTCGTTAGTGCGCACATTTTTTGAAAAATGAGCCTAAACACATAGGAATTAGTGATATGAAGGATTGATGTTAAAAGGAAAATAATCAGTTTTATTTTATTTTGCGCCTAAGACTATGAGGTTGACATTCGGGACTCGGGACAATATTTCATGCGTACGTATCAACTAGTATGCCAAATAATGAGCTCAGAGAGAATAAAATATTTCACCACAGCACAAATTTATAATATTTCTTACCTACGCTAATAATTCTTGCACATATGAGTCCACCGGAGTCAAAGACATGAGAAGGATTGTTATACAATGCATTTGCAACATAGCTGTACAAGTAAGAAAAGTTAACTACCTAAAATAGAGTTGTCATTATATACTCACGAAGTAAGAAACAAAAAATTGTCCCACAAAACTAACAAGAACAGCTTATGACAGGAATAAGAATGCAAAACAATGATGTTCTGCAAAATTATTACACAGGTGAATTACGTCGCCTTTTAAAATGTTTCAATAAGAACGAAAAAAGTGCATAGAAATACCTTAACATTAAGATCTGTAGTTGACATTCACACAAGGGTATTGTAATACCCATGTTATTTGTAGAAACAAATGATTGAAAGAGAAGTACGAAAAAAATGCGTTCCCTTCTTTGCGTTAATCTGATTTTGACAATGAGTATAAATACAAGTAACTAACTAAGAAAACATAATCTAAGTGACGCATTGTTGAAAAACTCTCGTTAGTGCGCACTTACATTGAAATTTGAGCATACGAACTAGTAATATGAGGGATTTTTTTAAAGGATGAAACGGAAAATTTCAAGGAAAAGGGTGAAACGGAAAATTTTGAGGCTCTTAAAACATCAAAAAAAAGGTATAAAAAATGTATTTAGTATGTAAATGATTAACATAAGCAAGCATTTGGTGTACAATAACTGAAATGAATTATTTTTTGAAAATAATGTCCTCTAGGTGGCCTACATGAAATCATACAACCTACATTGAAATTCGAGTGTTAGAAGGCAGTGGTAGGAAATCGTTAATGAAAATAGGAAACAATAGCGGACGAAGAATGGATCCTTAAGGAAAACCAAAATTGTTTGAATGAATGGTGACAACTTGTTATCTAAGAGGACTGCATGAGACCGATTTGACAAGCAGCTTTTAAACCATTGTGTATCAATTCCTAAGTTCAATATTTTCCAAAGAAGTCGATCAATTTCGACGCTGTCGAATGCTTTAGAGAGATCGAGTAGCAGCGAGAGTGTTACATTTTTTGACCGATATCACATTTATATTTTTCAGTAATATTAAGCAGATCGTCTCGAGTGCTAGTGTTCCTCTTATAGGCATGTTGATTTCGATGAAGTAAATTCTACTCGTCCAAGTGAGACGACAGTGGATTTGTTACAACTTTTTCTAATATTTCGGACGCGACATGAGAAAGACTCATGGGCCTGTAATTTGATGCTGCATTCATGTTACCAGTTTTATGTAACGGTCTAACTATGGAGTATTTCAATTGGTGGGAACTTATTAGTTGTTATTATTGAATCAATTGTCAAACGAATCAATGATGCTTTGACTGGGAAGATGTTTTTGATATATTGAAGGCTGATACCATCACGCCGGCCTGACTTTGTGTTCTTTAATGAGTATACAATATTTCATAACTTTGGTAAATCGACAGGACGTGGTCTTCTCAGAGCACCAGCCTTTAAAGTAGCAGTAGGGCACCTAAAAGTGCTACATGCCTTCAGAATATGGAGAAAGATTCCAATATTTGATCTCTTCTCTAAAAAAGTCGTAGTGAGTTTCAAAATGTCTATTCATTCGCGTTCAGAGATATAGCTTTTTATTGTTAAACGTTAACGTTATCTCATTGATTTCTGACGTACCAATAATTTTATGAAAAGGGCTTAGGCAAAATTTGAAATAATGAAGTTTGTTTATAGGTAAGCTATCATTGCAGTATAACGCTAAATGATCGTAGTTGGCCCACTGAAGCTAAAAACAGCATAAGTTTCGTACTTTGCTTTCCATTAAACAGGTTTGTATCATTGAACATATCACGGAATAGAACTTTTGTTCCGTGACATTCATAAATTTTGTCATCTGAACATACGATCAAACAAAAATCCTACTCTACCTCTGCTAAAAATGTTAGACACGTTACCAAGTCAATCTGTCGCATACAGGACATGTGAGATCCCAACATTTTATTTTGATAGCAAATTCCAGGGTAGTTTCGTTAAAGTCATCATTTATCTACAATTAAAGTAATCAACAAACTGAAAATTAAATGATTCAATCATATCGAAAATATAAATGAAAAACATTTTTCTGAAAATAAGCTCATGTAACACAGCATGTGTTATGTTTGATCAGTTCACATCCCGTCAAAGAGTTGAGCTCTCCTGGACTAGGCTGCTGGTCTAGACTAAAATTAAATTTTTAGTTCTCTAACATATCAACTTCTTGTATATTATAAATTCAAATCCACCCCAGTGATACATGGCATGCTGTTCGCTGAATGCTTCGATTACATTATATGCTAGAGAATTTTATGTCGGGTTCTCAAAGGAGGAAAAATATTAACAGAAACACATTGTATACCTCTGTCAGAGTGTATGCGTGTTCTGTGCTACAATATTAAATTCTTCACGCATATTAGAACTATAACAATGGGAATTAGTTGCATGTGTCACTAAACAGCTCATACTTCAGGCACCGTGACGCAGCGTGTGTGAGCAGAATGTCTTGAAAAGAGAGTGAGCCTTTTCATAGATGCACTCATGTTCAAATAATAAAATTGATCATCCATTCGTAAACACGTGAGCACGATACTCTGTCTGCAAATTATGAATACAGTTCATATTACGCGCGCAATCGAAAAATTTAAAAATATCAAGGTTTAAATGTCCATTCTGCGTTAACTACTCAAGAAATCTCTTTCATTCATCGTGTTGAACAATATATTGAATGAATTTTTCAAAAATAAATATAGTCCAATCATTAATTTCATTAGCGATGAGGTGACTTAAATTTATGAGATGATTATTGGCCATTTACTAACCCTCATTTCGCCGACACCATCAAAAAAACTGATCGAGAAAAGATGTCATAAGTTATAAGTAGTAATGGAACTACCAATCAGGGCACAATTCACCACAATTAGCTTGAAATGGAAATTATTTAATAAAAAATTTCCAAAAAAAGATTTATTCTTTGAAGAACTTTGACTTTTTATAAGTCAAAACGACTTACACAAGCAACTAAGTCACTTTTAGATATAAATTTCAATTTTCTTAATCTAACCGTATGTAACATATAAAATAAATTTTACTCCATTCAGGAACATTTCAGAAAACCATTTTTTAGTTCAACGGTTCAACGGTTTCTCGTCTCAAAGTATTCTCTAACGATTTTAATCTGTTTTTAACATCAGCACTATCATCCTCCAATTTCTGCGATGACTGTTTCAATTTTTCTATTTCATTTGTATTTATGATTGTTTCTCTATCCTGTTCATGGAGATAATTTCTAAAAGTTTCAATGTATGAACTCATGTCGTTGAATACTCTCTCGAGATTTGCGTAGTCTAATTTCATACTTTGTATTTCTTCTTCTTCCAACCTCTTTATCTCATTTTTCAAAAAGTCTGTATGTTCTAAAGTACCTGTTCGAATAACCTCTATTTTTTCCTCAGATATTCTACTATGTTCATCGAGTGTTGTCATAATTTCACTGAGTTTTTCTTGAAAACCTGTAGTATTCTCATCTATAGATGCTTAGATAGAATCACTTCTGAACTGATAGTTTTCATTGATAAGATTTTCTCTTACCTCTATATATTTTCTGAGATGAAGCCTCAAATTTTTCAAAACTTCGTCGACATATTTTTTATTCGTAGCGTCAAATTCTTCGATTGGAAAAGAAATATTTGCAAGTCTTCTATTATTTAAATCGAAATTTTGATCTTCATCAAGATATTTAAAACCTATTCCAGGAGGTCCTGGTTGTGAAGATAAAGATGATTTTTTTCCTTGTTGTCCAAAAATATTTACGCCTATCATTTTTTATAAATAGAATTTTCAATTCTCTAAATTTTCTCTAACTCTCATTGATATCAAATTGTTTACTCGGTCACTAAAACTTTCCACTTCCTGGTTTAATTTTACATTTTTGTCAGTTTCATTCTGAAGCATTAATTTGAACTGGCTGATTTCATTCTGATTTGAAATAATGTCTCTTGAAAACTGCTGGAAAAGACTTTCTACATCACTCAAGTTCTTAGCTAGTTTTTCTATTTTCCTTAATGGGACTGACTCTACTCGTAATTCCATTATAATTTTGTTAAGATCGTCAAATTTTTCTTCGCTGGATGAGGTTATGGTTGACTCTAAATTTTTCAGCTTATTGTCAACTTCAACAAACGAGGGTGCTAAGGCTACTGTTCTTTCCATAACAAAAAGGTTTCTATCACTTAAATCAGTTAGATGTGCCTCTAAGCTTTTACTTTTTTCTTCAACAGTATTGTTCAGTGTTGATTCTAAACTCTTCAGCTTTTCTTCAATTTGATCATTAAGTGATGTCTGCAAGCTCATTTCTTTTTCATTCACAACATTAATTATACTAATTTCTTGTTCTTCAACTTTATTACTTATTAATTTGTTCTTTGAATCAATTTGATCATTAATTTTATTTCTAAAGTCTTCAGTTTTTCATCCATTTGATTTTCTATAACTGATTCTTGATTCATGAAATTCTCTTGAATCTCAGGAATTTTAACATCAATCAAATTGGTTACCTTAGAGTCCACAAGCTCAAATTTAGCTTCAACTCCTTTAATCTGATCGGTTAATGCCGACTCTTTAACTAACAGCTTTTCATCGATTCTAGTTTCAATACCTGACTTTAGACTCTTCAATTTATCCCCTATCTCAGGAATTTTTACGTCTGTTAGGTTGATTATGTTTGAATCAATGTTTTCAAATTTGGCATCAATTTCATAAATTTTTTTCATCAATGTTAAGTCTATGCTTGATAGTCGTTCATCATTTGAAACAATTTTTGGTTCAAGAGCACCGAACTTTTCAGAAAATCATAAATTAACGTCTCTAAGAATTTAACGATTGAGTCTACATCAGAAAATTTCACTTGTAAATCTGTTTTCAGAGTCACATATTTCTCATCATACTCGTTTATAATTGATTCCAATTCAGTTCTTTCGTTTTTGAGAGCTTCAATTGTGTCTTTCAATGACTCTATATTAGAATCTTCAAGTAAACTTTTTATTTGCTCTACATTCTGCAAAAGTCCTTCAGAATTATTTTCACTATTTTCATGTTCATGATTTTCTTTACAGGAAGGTAAAAAGACCAACTTTGCTGAATAAATATTTCCACAAGACTTTTTTTAAAGAAAAAAAATTAACTCTAGTTTATTTTCTAAAAACTAGTTGGGGTTTTATGCAGATCTAAAAGAATTGCATGAAAGCTTTCATTTTCTAAACGCTTCAGCATTTCTAGACATAAATGTCCACAAATTACATCACTTATTTTCTGGATTTTGTAAGTAGAGAAAATTATATCAACACAATCTGTTAAGTAGTCTTTAAATTCAATTGGATAAATCAAACCATAACTGTCAAAGTAATAGCATATATTGTCT
This sequence comes from Morinoia aosen, assembly GCA_030386875.1. Taxonomy (NCBI): domain Eukaryota; kingdom Metazoa; phylum Arthropoda; class Malacostraca; order Amphipoda; family Talitridae; genus Morinoia; species Morinoia aosen. The sequence continues at coordinate 27,070,463 of CM059568.1, forward strand.
TTCTTATACCAACAAGTCCAATGCGTTCCTAATCCTTTTTCAGTGTCTAAATTTAGGATTCCGCATTCCGTTTCTAAAGGATGTTTAGGTAAAGTATCTCTCATGTAAATACCTCGAAAATTCGGAATTTTCAATATATTTATGTAGTATTCTAAATCATGTTTAGATAATGGTTTGTTAGGTATTACTTCTTTGGTGGATTCAAGTAGAGACCCTTTCAACAAGGTTTTTTTTTTCTCGGAGTTAACCGTATACCTGAACCTTTTTTACTTTCCATTGCTTCATTGTGCCTTTTAGTTTCTGACAAGAGTTTATCGTCAGCTTTTTTCTTATTAACTGCGGATGCTATTGCAGCAGCACCTCCAGCCAAAGAGCCAGCAGCCCCAAGGCCAGCTAATAAAGCTGGAATTGTAAATATAAAACCCCCTTTCGTCGCAGTATCTTTTGAAACAAAAGAAGTTTTTGTCTTTTTACAAATAATACACATACCTTTGACCAGTATCTTATTGTTCTTTGTAATTAAATATTGAGGATTATCAGTATCAGTTTTCTTCTTACACTTTACACAATACATTTTTTAAACATTATTATGTGAATATATTTTAATTTTTAGTAGTTTAAACTCATTTTATCACCGTCAGATTGCAATTGAATTACTCTGTCAGATAGAATCAGTGCATATGCATGTGTATCATCAGGAATATTGGCTTTAAATTCTGCTTTAATTTTAATATCAATTGTAGTTTCCTTGATACGTTCATTTTGTCTGCTGATATCAAACACATAGATGGGATACAAATATTTAAAGTGTCTGTATTCGATAGCACAATTTTCATTAGGTACATAATCTATTAACATCTTATAAGCTGTAGCATAATTGTTAGAATCGAAATCAATCTGTAAATTGTGATCAGGGTATCGTTCATCATTCAGCTGAACATATGCATTCGTCAAGTTACAATGATCGAAAATTGCATTGTTTACAGCTTGTGAACTAGCTTTCTTAGGGTGCCCACACACTAACAGCAGTTGAGCAGGCAGGCAGGCAGGCAGGCAGGCAGGCAGGCGGGCAGGCAGTCCGGCAGTGTGTCCCTCACACCAGGAGCAGTATAGCGGTGCGGCAGTGTGTGACAGACGGTCGTTGGAGTTGGTGTAGCTGCAGTGCTCTACGCCGTGACTACGGTACAACGAGTTTTGCAAAGAGAATATAATTATTAGACAACACTGCTCTGAAATTTAGTTTGCTAGGAGCATCAGATCGCGAAATATGGGTTCACCCTATTAATGAAGAAGTTAGGCTGAAATTATTTTTGTAGTAAAGGGTTAATGTGCACATTCAAGTATAATGCATTTCCAACTACCAAAATATTTTATCCAATTATGCCTTTTTTCACATCTAATTATGTCTGTTACATTCACATTCGTTTATAATAAAAACTCACCTGTGACTCCAAGTTTTTAAAGCACCGCCGTGAGCAGTTATACGAAATCATTCACCTTCCTTGGCCCAGATGGGCCGAGGCTTGCCTCTTAAATTCACTACTTAAAAGTCATCCTAGAACATCTGTGCCCTCATTCGCTTGAAAGTGAAAGACATTAAGATTATTTGTCACTTTCCATATATTTTCTACTTGTAAATTTCAAGGTAACTGCCACCAATTCAGGTTTTATCTGAATAAACATTTAATTCAATCTTCGGTAAGCGTTAAGAGCGCAAGGCCATAAATTAATCGTGCATTTTAGCCGTGTTTCATGGCTTCAAACATTATTATTTTCTTTCTAAATCATCCTATCATCTCTTCCTATCTATCTGAAGGATATTAAAGACACCGAAAACATCACAGAAATTCACTATTGAACAAAAGAAAATATCGAGACATTAGTTATAGAACAAACGCAACCTATTTGAACGTACGCGATTTACGCACTCGCGACCTATCATACTCAGAAGCGTGAGAGGGAACTCAGATCGACATAACATCAGAAGAAGACTTATCTGAGGTTCGGAGATCGGGGTTGGCAGTCCGGGCGTTGCCTTGCCGGCGCACTGGAGCGCAACCGCCATGTTTGATTGAGGGTTGACAGACAGTTAGCAGTCTAGATTGACATCGATAATTTACGTTATATTGGCACTGTAGTTGAGTGACTTGATGTAAATCACTTTCAAGCGAATGAGGGCACAGATGTTCTAGGATGACTTTTAGGTAGTGAACTTAAGAGGCAAGCCTCGGCCCATCTGGGCCAAGGAAGGTGAATGATTTCGTATAACTGCTCACGGCGGTGCCCTTGTCCTGACTGCCCCTCGCTCCCTTAGACAACCCGCGTTCGGCATCGCTCGAGATGCCAACTTCAAATAACGATCTCGCAAGGTTACCAATATGAACGCAATATATCCCCACTATCGAATAGAAAGTATACATCATTAACCTTACACTTATTACTATATAAAAATCCCCACAAACAATGTTAAAAATTATGAATTAAAGCAAAGAAGACACTCGTTGAGGTCCTTGGCATCTTCCTTTGGCGTGTTTGTTCGTTACGTGTTTCCTCGGCTCCCGAAAGTTGTTCCTGACGAGTCGACTGTTCTAGAATTTAACATTGTGATGCTTTCTCGCAGAAATCAGACTTATTATTTGGTCTTTTAGAATCATTTAGGAATACGTTATTGGCCATATAACGATTATCCAGATTCTTAGCGATGTTCCTTACAGTTATGCGGAGAAGCATAACATATTCCCCGTAGCCGATTAAATTACAAGCTCCCGCTTGTGCTCCAAAGGCTTATCTTCAATTGTGTCCAACACGTGCAGCCGACACCTTAAATGTGTGGATCGTGGAAAGAGTCAATATGCTTACAACTGGAGTTTGCTCTTCTGGCGAGCGCTGATTCAGAGTCGTCACGTAAAGGTATCATTATAGTCAGGACAAGTGTCCTGAGAGACTCCGTGTGGCACGGACGTGTGTTGCGCTCGCTCCGAAACAAAGTGCCTAACGCTAGAAAGAATGTACTTCTAACCTGAATGGGTACACACTCTCGCCATGAGAATTCAATTGTGACTTAAACAAACAACAAATAAAAAATCATCGAACTAAGTGTAAAAATATTCCCTCAAAAAGTGTGAAAGTGCTCATCCCTCGCGTACACGAGGAAACGAACTTTCTCAGTCTCCAAGATGGTACCCAAGAAGCAACGCAATAACAACAGCTGCGGCAACAATAACAGCGACGAGTATCAGCCGAGGTTTGGTCAATATCCTGATGTGTCTAACCTAACGAAAGATGGCAAAGAAGTGGTACCTGTCCTTATAAAATACTTCGACTCAGTGATGACAAATTTTAAGAGTGACATTGATAATATGAAAATTTAAATAAGTCACCTTAAAACACTAGTTGAAACAGTAGCGGGAAAAGAAGCAGAGCACAATAAAACTCTCGCAGAACAGAATGAGAAAATGGATAGCTTAGCCCTCCGTCTCGACCAGTTGGAAAAAAGTGATCAGCGCCGAGCCATTGAAGACAAAAAATGTACTCTCGTCATTTCTGGTAAGGATCTACCACAATCACACTCGAACGAAATCTGCAAGGAAACCGTCTGCCATCTTCTGAAGGACAAGATCAACATTGACCTCACCGACACTGACATCACGTCAGCTACAAGAATGGGGAAAAAAACAGTAACTGGGAACGTAGATCAAAGAAACATAGCATTTGAACTAAAACATTATAACAAAAAACGTGAAATTCTCAACGCCTGCCGAGAAAAGAAACCAAAGTTCTTCTTCATAAATGAATACCTCATACCTTCACGAGCTAACGCCATGTACATTCTGAGGATGGCCAAAAGGAAATTCCCGGATAAAGTTGGAATCCCAAGAACACAGGATGGAAACATCTTCATATTCAACCCAGGAGACCCAGATTCAAGACGCCGCGAGATCAACACGCCAGGTGACCTCGAGCAGTACCTGATGCAACAACTAAATATGTCATCACAGCAGATCATGGGTGACTAGACTAGGTGATCCCCTAAATTAGTCAATTTCATTTTTATCCCCTAAATATGTCAATTTCGTATTAATTTAACCTCAATTAGGTATCATGTCAGTTAACCTCAACTTGATGCTAGTTTAACCTGAATCTATACAAATGTATAACAGATGTGTTTGTAAACATTTATGACAGCTGTGTGTGAACTTTTGAAACAACGCAATCAGCAATTTTTTACCTCCCAATGTTACTGTGAATTTTTTTCTCTTCTTAACCACTTAAGTATTATTACGCGTAAACCATATTAGCTGATTATATCATTGTCGTTGTAATCTTCTTATAATCTGATATCGCTTCTGCCCTCCACTGCCATCGTACAACCATATTAGCTGATTATATCATTGTCATTGTAATCTTCTTATAATCTGATTATATCATTGTCATTATAATCTATCAGCAATTTTTCACTTACCAATATTACTGTGAATTCTTCCTTATTTACCACTACAGTTATTATTACGCGTAAACCATATTAGCTGATTGTATCATTGTCATCATAATCTTTAAAACTTATTCCCTCTTGTATGTGAACTTATGAAAACGCCCTCAGCAATCTGTTTGCACCAATGTAGTGATATCGAACTCCAATATTATAACAAATATATAATAGATGTGTGTGTAAACATCTATGACATCTGTGTGTCACATTTTGTAACATCGCAATTAGTAATTTTTCACCAACCAATGTTACTGTGAATTCTTCTTTATTTACCACTACAGTTATTATTACGCGTGAACCATATTAGCTGATTGTATCATTGTCGTCATAATCTTTAAAAACTTATTACCTGTTGTATGTGAACTTGTGAAAACGCCCTTAGCAATCTGTTTGCACCAATGTTGTGATATTGAACTCCTTTATCACTCGCTCATGGACTGAGTTTGTGTGTACTCACGAAATCGCGCTAGATTTTTCTTTTTTACTCTATTCTCACTTACTTAATAAGCTACTTTTTAGACGGGAATATCCCTTTGCGCTTGACTCTGTATTTCGTTTTAAGCTCTATAGTACCTAATTCTTACTATTACTTATTTTAAATGACTGATCACCCTGAGATATTTGAGGAAATCGATCCAGATTTCAATCATTTGAACAGAATATATCCAAACCTAAACGACTCTCAAGAGTGTAGGTATACTAATATATCAAAATTCAACGAAACTATACGAATAACTGACCGAGATTTCTCACTCCTGTGTTGGAACTGTAGGTCACTCTATCCAAAATTGGAAGAGATACAATGTACTATTACTGAACTTAAATATAACCTAGACGTGATTAGCTTCACCGAAAGCTGGCTAGATGACTCGACTAAAGACATGATTCGATTTGAAAATTATCATAGTTACCATTCGCTAAGAAAAAACCAGCGGGGCGGAGGCATCAGCACATATATATCTAACCACATAGACTCGAGAACCATAGCAAGTGCAACAATGAATCAGGATCATATAGAATCACTCTTCGTAGAACTGACTAGAGATGGTAAACGCATTGTGCTTGGAACGGTGTATAGGCCTCCTACAGCCTGTCCTATATCCTTCCTGAATGAATTGAATCGTATTATTTCTCAGTTCAACAGGCCCTTATACAATGACATAATAATATGCGGTGACTTCAATTATGATCTACTGAAACATGAAAGCCATGAACCAATCTCTAATTTCCAAACTACCTTTCAGTCTCAATCCTTCCTTCCGATCATTACAAAGCCTACACGAATAACCTCAGAGTGTGCTACGCTGCTTGAAAATATCTTTATGACAGACCCTAGTGATTTTCTTGCTGGAATAATTACTTCTGACTTATCAGATCACTTCCCAGTTTTTCTTATTAAGAAAAATGTCTATATTGCTTGCACCAAGGCACGGGCTGAAACTTACTCATATCGTAAAATAAACGAATCAAATCTTGAAGAAATGCGCACCGTTCTAGAAGAATCAATGCCTACATTGCACATCTCTCAACAAAAAAATAATACTACGAACATTGATGAAGCAGTAGTAAAGTTGACTGAAACTATAATGACCGCATACAATCAGTGTTGCCCAATTGTAACTCGTACAGTTACCCCGAAAAATAAACAAAAGCCCTGGATTACTAGAGACATCGTGATAAATATTAAGAAACGTCAAGCGTACCTAGCCCTCCTTTGCGAAGGACGAATATCTAGAGAAACATATAACCGATTCAGAAACTATGTAACAAACCAGATAAGAAGATCAAAAAAGAACTACTTTACGCTCAAGTTTACTCAATTCAAAACTGACGTTAAAAAGACTTGGCATCTCCTTAACTCCTGCTGTAAAACGAATAATGCCGATAAAAAGAAAATTAAATATGTTGTTCAAGATAATGTAAAATATCATGAGAAGAAAGAAATTGCTAATCTCTTTAACAACTTCTTCGTAAACGTAGGGAAAACCATAGCTGATGGTATTCCAAGTGAACCTACTGATCACCTGGAATTTATGGATCATATTCGAGAACCCAACTCCTTTTTCTTTACGCCTACAAACTCCTCCGATGTAATTACGTGCATAAACAACATGAAAAATAAATCGAGTGGGTTACAAACGTTTCCGACTAAAGTACTTAAAGTTATTGCTGACATTGTAGCCCCACTGATATCAAATATTATTAAACAGTCTCTCTTACTAGGCACTTTCCCGAACTCCCTCAAAGTTGCTAGAGTAACCCCTATCTTTAAAAATGGTGAAAAAACCTGTGTAAACAATTATCGACCTATCTCCATTCTACCAATTATTAGCAAAGTATTCGAAAAGATTGTGTAAAAAAAAGTGTACTCTTATTTTGAACAAAATCATTTCTTTACGATAAACAATACGGTTTTCGCTCTAAAAAATCAACAACACAGGCTATACTAAATCATTTACAATTCCTCTATTCTAATATAGATGAAGGAAAGCCTGTCTTCTCTGTATTTCTTGAATTCCGAAAAGCATTTGATTGTGTGGACCATAAAATACTACTCTCGAAACTACACTGTTATGGCATTCGAGGGATTGCCCATGATTGGTTCAGATCATACCTAACAAATCGGAAGCAATACGTTGTCATTGACGACGCAAAATCAGACCCACAGACAATTAGCCATGGAGTTCCACAAGGATCTGTTCTTGGGCCTCTCATGTTTCTGATTTTTATCAATGATATTGTAAAATCTACATCATTCTTCAAATTCATACTATTTGCCGATGACAGTACGCTTTCTGCGGTCCTTCCGAACCAAAATCCTGCTATGATTGTGGAGAGCATAAATACTGAACTTCACAAGGTTTCATCGTGGCTCAAAGCTAATAAAATAAGCCTAAATATCGATAAAACAAATTATATTACTTTCTCATACAAGAAAGATGTATCTCTCCCATGCATTAAAATTGGCGAAGGTGAAATCGAAGAAACCAACTCATGTAAGTTTCTGGGCATCATAATAGATAAACATCTGACCTTCAAAGAGCACATCACTCATATTAGTTCTAAATTATCAAAATCCATCGGAATCCTAAATAAAGTTAAAAATTTTCTACCTGAAACAGCTTTACAAATGCTCTACCGAACGCTCATTTCTCCATACTTGCAATACGGAATAGAAGCATGGCACGGAACTGATAAAAATAAAACCAACAAAATTTTTACTCTGCAGAAAAGGGCTGTCAGAGCGGTAAAGAACCTAGAATATTATGCTCACACAAATGATTCTTTCAAAAATTTACAAATAATTAAACTTTCGGATCTCTACAAAATCTCCATCTGTAATTTCATTTACAAAACATTAAGAAATGATGGCGACAATAGCCTAAGACAATTATTGACTGCGCAAACTGGTCATCACGACCATTTAACCCGAAATAGAAGTAAATTCATGCTTCCTTATTATTCAAAGGCCAGGTCGCAACACAGTATTCTCTTCGTTGGAACCAAAACTTGGAACTCTATACCTGCAGAGATCCGTGAATGTAATTCGTACAAAGTATTCAAAAGACATCTTGAGTCTCACTTCCTATCAGAATACTAGTCGTGTAAGATCACCGTATCGAAATCTTGCCTCCTACATGTAACTAATGATAATGTCATAATGTAACTTGCCTTGTGTACCATAACCAATCTTCTCTCTGCTCTTGAATCGTTTTATCGAACATACTGTTAAATATAGCCGACTTGACCTATATTGTAAAATACAGCATAAAATATCGAGTTAATTATCTCAATGATCAGTCTAATGCGAAACTAGGTTAAGTGAACTAGGTTAAACTTTTTGTAGACCCTAGATTAACGTGATGGTAGGATGCCCTAGAAGTCGCTGAACTTATTCGGGCCCACAGGTAGCTATACTCAAATTTGACCATTGTACTAGACTTAAGAAAAATTCTACCTCTGTATCACCTGTGGTAAATAAATTGTGTCCAAAAAAATTGTATTTTCCCATTGCTGGGCAACATAAAGTCTGACGCTATGTTGAGCATCTTTCGCGCACCATATGGCTGGACAAGCAAACACTTCGGAAATAAGCAATTCTGCATCCATATCTGAGCGAGCAACACTTCATACCTGACCTTACAACGTCTCTCTACACACTGATCGTGCATTGCCAGCGCAACACAGCAGCAGTTTGAGCAGGAACCGCTTGCAACGCGCGCCGACAGCTGACCGCTCGGCCAACTGCTGCTGCCTGCTCAACCGCCAGCTATTGGTGTGTGCGCTTCCAATGCATTCACTGCTTCACAAATACTGCCTGCCTGCCTGCCTGCCTGCTACTCGCTGAACTGCTGTTAGTGTGTGGGCACCCTTTGTTTGGAACGCTAAAATTATATATCGAGGTCTTTGAGATCCTGAATTTGGAGTTAAAGTCCAATCTAAGAATTTCTGTTGAGAGTTCACAATTGTTTGTTCCAATTGTCTATTCAAATAAGGAATAGGTAATGTTATTTTATCCTTAATTTGACGATGTAGCTTTATTTTATACTCATCAGACAGTTTGTAAGCTGGCATTTTCCAAATTAATTTTGTAATAGTAATTTTACCATCAACTACTTTATCTTGCTGGTTTGCATCTTTCTCATCCGATTTGAATATAGCATTAGAATTATCACCTCTTCTCAAAGTCAGAGCATGTTTTACTCCATAAATTACCTTCTTATAATTTTCACAAAATCCAAACACATGTTCAAGTGGGATAGCAGCGCTGAATTTCCCATTAGCTGAACTTAAGTAGTCATTTCGATCGCTAAATCCTTCGTTTGATTTTTCATTCTTCTTAGTATCGACGCTCAAGAAAAATATCATGTTTTCTTTAACATTTCGGGGATAGCTAACTAATCCTTTTAGAGTTGTTGTAATTCCAGGGTAACTATAACCTTCAATTTCTTCATCTCCAATTCTGTAAGAAACTCTATCAAACAAATGCATTAATCCATTGTTGATTATTGTTATTTTTTCATCCTTAAAATTATAATCACTTCCATCTTCTTTATTTAAAGCTCCGTCTATATATATAAAACTTTTACTAGGTAATACAAACTGATCTTGATTCTGGATAATGATCTTGATATCATTATGTTCACGATTCAGATCAGTACCTATTTGTGGTTCATAGTTATGCGTTTCAATTTTTTCAATTGATTCATCAACTTTAATATTTTCATTCCATCTTAAAGAATCCATTTTTTAAAGATAATTTTATCAAATTATTTTAATTTCTAGATCTTAGGTGTAATCGAACAGTTACTTCTTCACCTCTAGTATTCAGAGCATGTCCATTTTGATCAGTAAGCCAAATTCTCAAATCATAGAGTAAAGGTTGATATATCGGTAGATAAATTGGTTTATTTGGATTTTCTACAATTTTATATCCTGGTGGGACGTTTGGGAAAAAGGAATATAAAATATTATGCAAAGAACCGTTGAGGTATGAGCCGGTAATTGCGCTACAATGAACGAGTATTGCGATAACAGACATTATGTTCACTATATTTATACTTTCATGTTCTCCAACACCTTCTAAGATAATTTCTCCAAATCCTAACATTGTATTTAAAGATTTTTCTTTATTGAAAAATACTTTTAACGTAAATGAATGGAGAACAATGACGCATTTCAAAGTATTAGTATTTGCTTTGATTTCAATAAAACCAGCTAATGTTTTTTTGAATGAATTCGTTTATACTTTCTATTTCATAACAACCTGTTGGAAGTGTAATTACATTTTCAACACCATTTAATTCATAATGAAATTTATTATTATTTTCATCAATGTTAGGAATAGAATGATACATGTCTAACCCAACCAGTGCCATTTCGTGAAATTTATTTTTGTTCAATTCTATTGCTGGACTAAAGTTTATACTTATGTCACTTTTTCTTTCACTAATTACAATGCTTTGAGATTACATTTTTTAAACAATAAATCATCAAACACCTTTACTTCAGCAGTATTTAATAGACCTTGCTTTAAAAGTTCATGCGTAAGTATTTGCAGTTCATTAAAAACTCCTGTATTTCCAGCGTTAAACGAACCGAACAATAACTGGTGTCTTTTTACAAGATCATTGATGTTAGATGGTAATACAATAATACCTAATCCTGAAACGTCTGAATCCTCTCTGGGAGGATGGCGAGGAGGTATAGGAGAAGATGTAGGAGAAGGTATAGGAGTAGGAGTTGGTCTAAAAGTAGACCTTCGTGACGGGTCGAAAATTGGTGTCTGACTTGCTGAAGGAATTTTGTGTCGACTCAAAATTGACGATTCTACTACTCTTGGGCTGATAGGACTTGGTTCAGGGCTTGATTCACGACTTGATTCACGACTTGATGGACTTGCTGATCTAATTGTTTCAACTGCAGCTTGAGCTTTTTTCGTTGAACTATTCGATGGAAGGGTTTGATAAATTTAGACTATTTCTCACCCCTATTTGCTTTTATGGTACCGTCATCCTTCAAATAAGCATCAGTTGAATACAACATATCATAATAATTATTTTTATCTTCGTCCCTAAAATCAATAGGATTTTGCTTTGTTAATAATTCCCATAATCCAGTTGTGCCTTCGTATACTTTACCTTCAATTTTCAAATCATTACCCAAAATATCTACCTTTTTATTTCCTAGCATAACTTTACTTCCATCCCAACGAATGCCATAAGCTTTGTCATACTCATTTCCCGGCTTCCATGCAAAACGCAAGAAATTCAATGCGGCAGGCCCAACTACAGTGTTGGATTCAGAAGATGGCAAAGCTATTTCTTGGATAGATTCAAGTTTTTTCATGAGGTATATCTTTTATTGCCAACCTAGTTTGTTTAGTTTCGTCAACAATTTTAGATAAAGGTTCAATCAATGGTTTGTAAACTTTTTTAACATCATGGTATAAATCTTGTTCGATTATTCTATCATTTGTGAATTGCTTTTTCAAACTCTTTGCTAAGTTTAGTAAATCTGATTAAGTTTTGATATCAATCAACGCCACTTTTTAAAGAGAAAAATTCAAAAAGACTTTAACTTAATATAAGTTCACTCTGAACTGACATTAAGTTCAGTTTCTGAGATCCATGAAGGTTCATCATAACCTTTCCACTTGACCAGAAGTTTTCCTTTACTCTTCTTGAGAATTTTCTCAATTGCATAAACATCACTAGTATATTTTGATAGCTCTTGTTCATAAAAACTTCCTTTTATTTCTTCACCATCCATATCTTATAATCTATAAGTAATTGGTTCAGTAGACAGTATTTCGGATACAATGAATAACTCATTAGTGAAATTTGGTAAATAACCCTTCCGAAAGTCTTTCCGTTTCTTGCTTATTCTTACTCTATCCCCAATTTTGAGTTTCGGTGATGTGAAAGTTGGTTCGGTTGGAGGGAATAAGTTATCATAAACCTTTTTACTGTTCTTTTCCAATGATGCTTGGTTAGGTGTCATTTTTATTGTTCTGTGATAGCTATTATTGTAATTTTGCATTAAATCTTGTAAAACATTCATCCATTTTTTAGTTTTCATATGTGTAAAATATTTCCACATTTTAGTTTTTAACGTCCTGTTGAAGCGTTCCACAACTTGAGCTTTGGTTTCATTTTCTGAACTAAACCACTGAATGTTATGTTTCTTGAATAGTTCTTGAGTGGATTTATTTGTAAACTCTAATCCTTTATCTGTCTGAACTTTAGAAGGAATTCGTATTTTAAATAGTTTTTGAAAAGAAGTTTTGATTTCTTCGCCTGTCTTCTTACTTATTGGAATCGCCCATGCATATTTACTGAAAATGTCAATTACTGTTAAAATGTAGTTTTTTCCTTGATCTTTATAGTTTTGCATGTCAACCAAATCAGCTTGCCATTGATCATCAATTTTTGATACCTTCACCCTTCTCGTTTTGAAATTATGTTTTATTGGTTTATGTAGAGTGTGAGTTTTTTGACTTTCTAACCAATTTCGTACATGAGTTGAAGATAAGCCGGATTTTTTAACAAGTTGGTTCATTCCAGTATAACCGGTCTTTGGATTATAATATAAGTCATTCAAGATTTTATCGCTCACATCAGTGAGCGTGTTAATCCATTTTTTGAAAGGCCGAATCCTGCCCACGACTTACCTGCCATAATTGCGTTAACTAATTTAGCATCTTGTCGAACGTATTCTGATTCATTTGGATCAGTTGCAATTTCAGCGGCTCTTTTTGCTAGAATATCATCAGCATAATTTCTGTCTTTCGTTGTTGGATGTTGTGAATAAAATATGTCATGATTCTTACAAGCCTGATCGAGTGAGTTAACTCCTCGATAACCTTCTTGAATTCGCTTCTGCACCTTAGTTCCTGGACCGCAAAATGAGTAGGTATGTTTATTGTTGAATGAACCGTTCGGGACTTGTTCAGATTGAATATTAGATGGTAATTTCAAATGCATTTCAGGTAATGGAAGTTTTCTAAGCAATGTATTTACAATACCCTTTCCAGTTTTTTCTTCATTAACTATTGATTTTGAATCACTCAAATACTGTTCATTTTCAACAGATAATAAATCTTGGTTATAGAAGTCATTATTGTTGTAGATAATCATTTTTTATACTTTATTTATTGAATATATTTTATAGTGATGTAATGCTAGTGTGTTGATACCATCTGGTAATATATGTCGCTTGTCATCATTACCATTTAATGCAATCTTATTTATTTCTTTAGTATAAAATTCGTGGTTAACACTTTGGATATTATACATCGTTTTGTATATTGTTTCATTATTCAATGCTCTCTTATATTCATCCATTGTGATATTGTGCTCAGTTATGTTCTTACTTACACCTTTTGCTTTCTTACTCACGGAATTTTTCGTTTTGTAAAAATATAGTTTTGCTCTGAGACCGACGAATTCTTCAATTGGTATTCCACACGTTTCGTCTTTCATTTTCCCAATCACTTTCATATTTTTAGTTGAATATAGGAAGTGTTCTTTAGATTAGTTTGATGTATCATACAAGTCTTTATTTCTTTCCATATCTTTGTACAAATCTTTTGTTTCGATGTCATAACATAATGAATCTGTATCTGTAAACAACAACTTTGCCTTATTACCATATTTCTTTTTAATATGATTATAATGGAAATCATAAATTAATGTTTTACTTATATCCAATACAGATAACCCTACGTAGATTGGTTTATCAAATTTCAGTCTTTGTTTTTGCATATGACATGCTATCAAATTTTCTGAGAATATTTTAAAACTGGTAAAGTTTTGTTTGTTTGCTAATTTAATTAATTCTTTCTCTGACTTTACTAAACACACATCTACTCTATTTCTAATATTTTCCATTGTTTTACCAAATACTGAATTGTTCATCAGCTTGTAGAAATCTTTTTCAAATTCAGATTTAGCTTGCTGACGCATTTTTGTATTGATATCAATATATGATTTCATCCATGGACTTTCATCAAACTCTAATATTCTGTGAATTTTCTCCAACTTCAATCCTAGATCTAGATATTGTGTTAGAGATTTAAGATGTACAACATATTTTTCTCGTTTTCCAAGATGTGGAACTAATTTATATACATCGTTTACTTTGATGGTTTCTGGAGCTAATGGTAAATCATTATGTAGAGCATGTAAGTCTTTCGGATAACTTAAATCAACTTCTAACATATAACCTTTATCTGCTTTGAGCTTCGACTTTGGATCTTTCCATTTAAAGTTTCCAGTAGGTAATGATCGACACATAGCCCAGCCGTAAAGATTATTTGCATCTATGTATGTGATAAAACTATTTGGTTTTCCTTTATCGAATGTTTCTGGAATATATGGATTGTTTGCTTTTGCATATCGTGTTGATATTGTAGAAATCCCACCTCTTATTCCTTTTTCAATGAATAGGAGCTTATCAGGATCTTCAAACAAGTCCAATTCTATTTTTGTATGTTTCAGTAGAGCATCGAAAGACAATCCTGGAGCTGTAAAATAATGTGCTGGATCTAGAGAATAAGTTTTCATGCATGTTAGTCTAAATTGTTCAAATACTTCTGCTAATAATAATGTATCGACTTTTAGATATAAATTATGGTAATCTTTGAATGTTCTACAATTAAAAGCTCTCCACACTTTGAGTGCATGCTGATATTCATCTTCTGAAATATTTTTATTATTTAATCTACTGTAGAATTCACTTTTAGCTGGTAAACTATTACAGTTCATTTTTTCATAACTATTTACATATTCATACGGATAAATACCTTTTTTGTTGATCAACTCTAATTGTTGTTCATTGAGAAAGAACTTCGATAATTCTTTGTGCTCAGATAAATTCTTCGAAAGTTTATCTAGAGACGAAGGTAAAAACCTGTAGCTGTCTAAGAACCGTAAGTCTCTGGTGATATCTTTAATTTTTCCTGTAAGTTTACATACATAAGAATCTAATTTTATGGTTTGTGTAAAACTAATATATTCTTCATCTGTTTGTGGAATAACGTTCAATTTTCCGGATATATTTCCCAAGTCTTTCACGAACAAATGAGCATCGTAATTAGACAGATTATGTAAAAACACCGGTATAAAATTTGAATTTCTAATTTTTAAATTACATTTTAAATGAGCTGGACCTCTGTAATGACCTGTCAAATGATTGTGGTCTCTAACTTTATAGTTATCTTCCGTAAATTCTCCACCACATACATAGCATCTTGTGGCTTCTATATATTTCGAATTTATCTGATGGTAAATACATTTTCTTATTTATTTTCAACAGACTATAAATTCTCTTGGTTTCTTTTTCTAAATATTCTACAAACTTTTGGGAAGCATCTGTACCATTATATATTTCTAAACGGGAATATTCATCTGCTTCAGATTTTGTATAGCAACAAAATGAATTAGGATTGTGCTTCTGAATGTTCATGGTGTAACTTGAGTTTTGATTTGGTTGACACGTATCTATTTTTCCAAACGTTGATTCGAAATCAGCATAAATTGCGAAAGCATGCATAATTGTTTTTTGGTAATGTTTAAATTTCAATTTACCTCCTTCAAGAACATACTTTGTTGGAGTGTGAACTGAACAATCATTAATGTGGTTTGTTAATAAACATTCTTTTGTGAATGGCCATAAACAGTATGGACAGACATGTTTTTTATGACCATCTTTAGTTTGCATAAATGGACTTAATGACTTCATTAATACATAATGACTTTTATTTTCATCTGTTAACAATAAAAGTGATATAACATCGTCATTTTTTACCTTTTTTATTCTCAGAGGACATAATTCTTTCAAGTAATTGAGGTTGTAAACATTTATTGACACATTATTGTTTCTCTCAAATTTATCGATATCTTTAAGTTTCACTGGAAATGTTATGTCTCTGAAATTTAACTTTTCAGCTTCAGTTTTTAATCTTTTAGATATTCTATTGCCGTTTTTCTCATCTCGGCAATAATATCTCGCTACACTCCACATAAAGCATTTATTATCGGTATTTTTAATATTAATTAGTTTATAAGTCGACTTTTGAAACTTTTCAGGTAATTCTATATAACTAGAACCTTTGATAGGTTTGTATTCAATGATTTTTACATTGAAGTCTAATAATTTATCTGTTATCCAGCCAGAGGAGTTTTTTGTATATTCTTCAATCTTTCTAATAGCTTCTTTATACAGATCATCAATGTTTGTGAAGTTTTTCGATATGCCTACAAACTTACCTGTATTCATCCATGCTGTTGAATATACCTTTTTCATTTTTTTCTTTGTTTTTATAAAATTGAACTAAAATTGCCAATTGTATCTTCATATTATCAAACTTTTGCTCTCCCAAAATTGATCTCACAACCGGTGTCATATTCGTCATGAAAACTGTCGGATCAATAACTGATATATCAGAGAACATATATTCCAGGCATTTTTCATTTATAGCACATTTTTTTCCTTTGAAATTACAGCCATAAACGTTTCTAAAATGCTTCTTTGATTTCTTATGCTGTTGTAGATTTTTTACTTCAACTTTACATATCTTACATACCTTTTCCTCAAAATATGAATCGGAAATTAATTCTTGATTTATGTTTTTAATATGCCTAGTAGATTTTAGATGTGTTTTTAGATTAGAGACATTTATATTACATATATTACAGAAATCTTTGTTTTCATCAAAATACAGATCCGAGATTAATAGTTTACTCACGTTTTTATCGTGTTTCATGCTTTTCTCATGTCTTCTCAAGTTTATGATGTAAATATTACATATATTACAAAAATTATTACTTGAAGTCATCTGCACTGAAATTTTCTTTAAATTATTATGCCTTTTCGTATTCTTAGTATTAGATAGATGTGATACATTAAATGATTCCATTTTGAATAAATTATTTTCTCAGTATATTTTAAAAATTTCAATGTTTTTTCCAATGTAAATTTTAAAATATTCTGAAAATTTATATTAATCAAAATGAAAAGCAATATTCCATATGAAGTTATAGATGCTCAAAAATTTGCAAACTCGATGTATTTACTTTATTTACAACCAAAGGTAGCTCCTTCTCTCGTTATTGACTAACGAGACAACCATAAAAAGAAAAACACATTGAAGAAATAAACTTAATAAAATGGAAGATATTATTACAGGTATTCAAAGAGAAGTTGTTCTCAATACTGCAAAAATAAATCAATTGCAATTAGATGTTGATCAAATTCAAAATGATGTCGAATTAAATAGGGAAGTTATAACTCAATTAGAGTCAGATATCATTCACCTTGAAACATTAATCAGTAACGATTCTTATGACACCAAAGGTAGCTTTTTCTCTCGTAATTGCCCAACGAGACAACCAATAAGAAAGAAAAATACATTGAAGAATTGAACTTAATGAAGTAGCAAATTTAAAAAAACAATGTTTACAATTGCTACAAACAGAAAATAAATTTTGGAAAGTCAGTTGTATTTTATTAGTTAAATAAAATGGTGTATATGTGGAAAGACAGTAAAAGAAATAATCAAAAGAATCACTTCATTTTTCCTTCTCCTGGCTGGAGATGTCTCATCGTAGGGAGATCAAACTGTGGTAAAACTTCTTTATTAATAAAGCTTCTGTTAGAAAAATTTGTCGATTTTAATCATCTTTTTCTGTACAGTAAATCAATACATCTACCAGAATATAAATTGTTAAAGAATGCTTTTGATAAAGGCTATAACCAATCTGAAATAATTGAATTATTTGAAAAGGGCAATGGTAATATTGACGATTTCCTTGAGAATTTACCTATTAAAAAAAACTCAAAATCTAAAATTGAATATTTTCAAGATATGACAACTATTCCTGACCCAAGTGACGTAGATTCAAAAAAGAAAAATCTTTTTATTTTCGACGATATAGCAACTGAAAGAGATCAAAGTCCAGCTGATAGCTTTTACACTAGAGGTAGACACAACAACTGCTGTTCAATTTACTTATCACAAAATTATTATTTATTACCGAGACAAACAATTAGAACAAATGCTAACGTTCTAATTCTTTTTGGTTCAGACTCAACTGAGTGTTGAGGAAAGTTTATACATATTAATCAAGGCAATGTAGTTTTTTTCCAAAAACCTCTGAATTTCCTCACTCGCCCTCTAGGAAATGAATAAATTTGATTACTTTACGATCAACTTTATGAGTTGTTGTTGAGTGAATGTGATTGCAACGAATTCTCTGAGAAGCATATGTGATGTAACAAGATTGGATAAAATCCGTTATGAAAAGATATGACGAAGGTCATGTGTGAGGAAAGCCAGAAAGTCATCAGTGAGAGTGGATCGAAGTGTTAGGTTAGATTGAGCATGTGGAAAGAATGGCTGAAGCGCGTAAATGGATGGGAAATGAAATGAAAAATAGACAATTATCCTAGGGATAAGTAAACATATTATTGCATACCTTGCAGCATGGCAGAAGATCGCGCACCGAGTGAGGAAGAGCCAACGACACCACCGAGAAAAAAAAGAAAGCTCCACGTGAAAGCTAAAAACTACCAGCAGAAATTTAAAGATTTCTGCACATCGGAACCTGAGATAGAGGGATGGTTAGCCAAGTCCTCAAAAACAACAGAGCAAAAGGATGTGGCATATTGTAAGATTTGCTGAACCGATATTACTTGTGAGAAATCGGAGATCAAGCGTCACGTGCTCTCAACGATCCATGGTGGCAAAGAACACCCCATCAATTGCCAGCTACGTGCTATTCAATGATCCTTTCGAAAATCGTGCTCGTAAAGTGGAACTGCAAGTTTGTGCATTTTTAGATAAGCTCCACCTAGGCCCTACCTATCTCATTGTGTGAGCCTCTTTTAGTTTGATGAAAACAATGTTCCCAGATCAGGAGTCGCTGAAAAAGGTGCACCTTGGAAAACAGCGGGCATCAAACACAACTCGGCAGGTAATTGGGAAAACATCTTGTACGTGATATCGCCTGGAATACCAAACCAGCATTCTAAAGTCCTTCAACTGGCCTTACCTCCTGACGCTCATGCAGTATGTAACACAGTGCTAATTCAAACTGACGGAGCACTGGAAAACAGTCCATTTACCTTTTAGTTAATTTATAGATCTTAGGCCAGGATTAGCTGTTTTCGGGTAATCTGGGGTAATCAACACCCTCCAGCTAGGGTAATTAGAGTCGCCTCGCGTGGAAACCCTGCAGAACTCATGACTCCAGAAGACACCTCAGTTACACTCCAGCTGTCGAGTAGGTTGTAGCGTCACCCGGCGCTCTTAATGAAATTTTGTTCATTTTTGTAGGTATGACACCGTTCGTGTTTATTGACGTAGCGACTTGGTTTAGGGCTCATTTTATTAGTAATGAGAATTATAGGATGTACAACAATCTCTATTTACTACATTTTGATTTATTTTTTATTTCGTGGAAATCAATTGGCTTAGCTTATAAAGCTCACTGATAAGTGCCCCCTAAAATCTTTCTTTTCAAAATAACTCGTTTTCTATGCAAAAATTCGAAGGTTTTTGGTGATTAAAAACGTTTTTAAATCCCAATTTAAACACGTGGTGCAATTTTCAGAATACTCTGCCCCATTGAGAAAAAATGAGCCCCCCGTCTCCAAAAATGAGCCACCCGTCTTAATCGACAATTACTGCCATTGACAATCACTACCGTCGACAATCGCGTCATAAAAAACGCTGAGTTACTGTGATGTGTATGAAGGGAATTCTATCCTTGAACACGGAGTCAAAGATTGGCATGAGTCGTTGGGCTTAGCTGAAAGGGTCTTGTTTGACGATCTCCCAGCCTGTAAAGACCTGTCCGCTCTCTTGCTTAAGCTTTTGTTCGTTTGTTCAGCGTTCGTTGTGCAGCCCGGCGTAGCAATAACGCGGGCAATGATGGACTGTGACCTGATTATTGCAATCTAGCTTGGTTTCAAAAGTTGTGAGCATTTCCTCGTTTCGTACCAACAGCTTTGCAGCTAATCCCATTTTTTAGCTGCTAGGGTGTCTTTTAGCCATGATCTGAGTGCATGAAAATTTCAATCTTCTGAGAAATCTTTTAAAATGCATGAGTGTTTTTAATAATTTTCTTGATATGGCTGAATACTAGTTGTAGGACTCTTGTTCCTGTCACTCACGACGTTCAACACTTAACAAATTCGACGAGAAATGAGATACCTTGAATCTATTCAATAGAACAGCATTTAAAATATTTTGAAGAAGTGAAAAATCAATGAATTTCAAAATATTGTGTAAGGCAGCTCAAAATCAGCGGCAAGAAAACAATCAAGTAATTCTTTCACTCCTGTTTCACAGATAAGTTTATCCCAGATGATTTTTGAAAAGAGCTCAAAAAGATTACTTTTTCAAAGTAATTTTTTAGTTTCGTCTGAATTAAAAGTTGGGAAATGAATTTGAAGATAACTGAATAAAAAGTCGTGGTTTGGAACCGGTGATCAAAACATGAAAAGTGTAGAAATTTAAAAAAAAAACAGAGCTCAACCATAAAAAAGGACTTCAATAATTTTGCAAAGGAAATTTTGACTTGAACCTAATTTGTTTTATCTGCATATCTATTAAGCTTTCAGGCAATATCCATATGTTTGAGCGAGAATTGCATGACTACCAAAGATGGGTATCTCACATATAAATTTCATCTATCGGCTGAAAATACATAAACGTCGCTCTAATATCAGCCGGGGTGGTTGTAACGGTAATCCATTATCCAAATTTATTCGTTCACATTTCAACAGCCAGATGAACACGAGGCGGCTTTCTTATCATCTGTCACAGATATTCATTATATGTCGCGCTTGGGTTAGCGTCCAACCGAAATCCTTCAATCTCAATTTTGAGTCGCAAGTGAAATTTGAGGCTTTGAAAATTTAATTACTTAAAATCATAGCTAGTGGCGAAATGTATTTAAATATTATAGGTGTTTAAGAAATCTAAACCTGAACAAAACAAAAGATTGTTGGGTTACGATATTCGAGAGCAAAGTTTCTTCTAATTCAGGGAAAAATTTAGTATCATACAGAATTATTTGGTTATATATTGAATGTTCAAATTCTTAATACCTATACCAGTACTGGTTCCACCAAACTATACAGGTGCAGCATTTCACAACAGGGGGCTTCGAGAGTAGAAGGAAAACTCAATTTCACTATTTAAAATGTATTCAATTTAATAAACTCATTCCCATGAAATTTTGTACGCCGTCATCTTGTTGCATCATTGAGCGTTATAGCAATCAATTTTAATTCTAACCCATCCATTATTTTCTCCAAGGCTGTTGTATGTCATATACAACATATCTCGAAATCAAATCTTGCTTCCACGAAGGGAAAATCGTTGTAGCAGCAAAACACACACGTTCGTCAGGGTAATTGTTTGAAATATATTGAATAAATTCTTTTTCTGTCTGCTACCTCTTCTCTCTATCAAGAAGACAATGCATTTACCGTAAGACAAAATATTTACAATTCCCAAAAAAATTCTCAATTACCATCGCTAAAAACAGTGATAACATAGCCTAACGTAAACTGCAATACTACTAACATAATCATGAACCTTAAAATCGTCATAACTGAAACCTTGCTGAGATTTTCATATTGTAAGTGGTAGGATTTCATTTACATTAGTCAGTTGGGCGTGATTCTGCCCCCTAATCTGCTGCTTCACCTTCACTAGCCGCAGCCTTTGCACACTCGAGGAAGCTGTCGCTGGGTAGGCTGACGCTGGTATTCATAGCGAATTCAAGGTGCTCATCTCTTACTGTCACTCGATGGTACACCTGCTCAGGATTATCTGAATGAATTATTTGTTAATAGAATATGTTCCAGCTATCTTTTTTGCAGTATTTCAAAAACATGATTAATATATTTTACGGCTGATATAAAACTGGTTCACCAGCAACTTTCCTTAAGGCATTGTTCAATCTGCTAATTTTCAGCAGGAATAATTTGCACTCAATTTCGCAAATGGACTTCTCTTGCCTTTCCGATGTCAGTAAATTGGAGGAGCTAGTGATGGCGAGGTGTACTGAAATCTCCTTGTTACCCCTCCCCCCCCCCTCCGAAGTACTCAACTTCAGCGAGCTGCTTCAGCTCGATTAAAATGGATTTCTTTCATTCCCATTATCCCGTTTTGCGGTCATCTCAAACCTAACGCTCAATAGATAGGAAACAGAAAGAATCGTACCTAAGTTTCGATACGAGAAATAACACGAGCATGTGCATACGTTGTTCAAATTTAAAATAAGATTCTACAATCATTTGGAAAAAACGATTGTGCGAAAATTCGCACGAGATTGTGAAGTTTGTAAGTTACTTAAGGCACGACCTTCTGAGCCAAATAAAATTTTGACAGCTCCTATAGCGAAAGAACCGTTTGAGGTCGTTTCAATGGACTATCTTGGCCCACTAAAGGTTACCGATAGTGGTAACAAATATATATTAGTAATAATTAACCTTTTCTCTAGATTTTGCAAACTGTACGCGACTTCTAATCGTCGTACAGACACGGTAATTTCATGTTTAAGTAATTGTTTTTCCATTTTTGGGTTTCCTAAAACTTTGATTTCTGATAATGCTTTGGAGTTTAAGTCGGTGGCGGTTAAGCAGTTTGCAAATATTCATGCTATCGCGAAAAAAGAAGTGCTGGCTTATAGTCCTCATTCCAACGCTATAGTAGAGAGGAATAATAAGAAAATTACTAATCTGTTGAAACTTTACGTAAATTCTCTACCTCATGCCGAGTGGGACCAGTGCATTGAGGTGGTCGAAAATGCATTGAACAATGCACTAAATTCTACTTTAGGCGAAACTCCGAGCTTCGCGATGTTCAATAGAGACAGTTGCCCATTTTACCAAAGCGAGAGTTTTGATACCATATCTTACAGTTATGATGAGGAAATAGATTTGGTCAATTTTCGAGCAAAAGAAGCCGCCCGGACCGTAGAGAATATTAGAAATTTGATATTGAATAACACTACGGAAAGAAATCTTTACAGAAATCTCAAACGTAGAAATGAAGACGTCATGGTTGGGGACCGTGTCCTTTTAAAAAAACACGAGAAAAAACAAAAATTGGAATTAACCTGGTTAGGGCCAGCTGTGGTTCTGAAGGCCAAGCGTAATTGGGCCGAAATTAAAACAAATGTTTCGTGATTACATCTATGATAAGCTCAGAATAAATAACAATCTGACAACTAAAGATTGTTGAAAACATGTTGAATAAAGTTGGAGATAAATAAGAAAATTAAAAGAAAACGAATTTGAAGCCATACACTATGCATGCATCATCCTGGATGCCAATGATGTTCGAATATGGTCTCAATTGTTTATGTGCTCAAGTTCAGTTTGAAAAAATAGAATGGGATTGTAAGGTTTCAGGTTTATTATACTGATAGAGCTTTCGAATGTTTTATATAAACTAACATTTATTTCAGGAATGTAAGACAAAACATATTCTCAATCTATAAAATGTGGCGGGTGGGCAAAATGAGACCCCGTACCTACCTCGATGTTCAGTGACTCTGGCTGTGAGTGCACGTGCAGTCATTCCAACACAGACTGATGCACAGCCTGAACAGTCATTAAATCACCTTGGAAGGATTGTACAAAATGAATGTTCTAGCGGGTATTTTCTTCCGCTCTCTATATTTATGAGTTCTCTTAGTTCATTATTTCTGTTTCATTTCTGATAGACTCAATTGGCCTGACGTTACGTTTAAAAGTTGTGAAAGGTAGCGTGTTACGCTGCCACCAGGAGCTGATAGCCCCGACTAAGATTTAAATAATTATTAAACAAAGTGCATCATTCTATCTATTGGTAACGTTGGCTGAGGGCCGGGCACGTGTTTCATGCGCCAGTGACGAGAGAGAGAAGGAATGATACGAGGCCACAGTTTGTTACATGTAATATGGGAAAGCAAATCAGGAGGGCGAGAGCACACGCGGTAACAGCAACCTTTACAATTTCGGAAACAACAGGACACCTCAATTCTTAGATTTCCCTTCGAGGGATTCTTCCGATAACACCACAACAACGGTGTAACAATATTCAAATCCAGGACATTTGTCGAGCCAACGAATGTACAAGCCACCGAAAAGGTCGAGCCAATTAAGCGTATAGCAGACGCTTGAAATCTTACACCCTTACACACAAAGTCAATAAATTGCCGTTGATCGTGCCACGCTTACTGAACTCCGTCTCTAAATTCAACAAGTGAATATCCGGACCTTTATGATCAATTCAATTTTATAAGTACCAAAAAACCGGCTGTTCGTCTTACCCTTCAACCGAACCCTAGTACGTCCGTTCACGACCACGGCTCTCTACACAGTCCCGTCTGCTCCTCCGACTCCCTCTCGCCTGGGCAGCGCTTCCCCCTCCCGAAGGGGAGGGTGGTCGCCACACGAGCAGGGTAACGAGGGGCGGGCAAGGTTCTGAGCCCCCCCCCCTTTCCCCACACAACCGGGAGTACGGCTGGTGGGGAGGGGTCGGTCCCAGGGTCCCTCACCGCCTCCCGCCACGGCTAATTAAATAAAGGTTCGTCTGACGGCAACTCTCGACGGAGCCCTGGTGCCGCTGGTCACGGGTCCCCGCATTTTTATTACGCTGTGGCTACATGTGCCAGCGCATCGAATTACCAAATTGAATATGGGGAGTGTTCCTTATGAGAAAGTCCAGATCGTGTATTTCCCAAAACCAAAGCTCGCAGAGCCGGCTCACATTTTATGACCCGTGTAATATGAGATCCAGTCTTAACATCAATTATATTATTTTCGCTCGGCCACGCTAACGGCTAAAATCCCTGATGTACCTCTCGCTCGGCAAATGTGAGATAGGGGATGAATCTGACTTCATACACCCTTCCCCCACTTGCGCAAAAAGAAATTATATAATAATTTCTTTTTCTATGTCTTGGCCTCAGTGCATTTCCCACCCGACTGGCGAACACTTGTACAACATGACATCAACTACAACACAAAAAAAACACAAAAAAAACGAACGGCGACCATAATTCGCTCGCACTTGCTCCAGCAATTTTAATATACTATTGGCCTCCTTCGGGACTGTGGAGGCGAGCTCTTCAGCCTCCGGAATTGTCGTCGTCTGCTTCCAGTGTAATATAAGTTCTTCCGAGTTCTTCCGTCCCGAGATCTTCGGCTTCTGTTTCTAGGGGGAATCCTTCCTAGACTTGAATGGTGATGATGAATTCTTTCCCTCGCAGTGGCTCCTTCCACAGAAAATAGGGGAAGACCGAAGCCGAAGAGATTCGCGTGCAAGCGGTCCTGGCCTCGATCTCCCCTGCGTCCAGGGGCGCAACTAGGTGCTGCAGCAAGCCGCTGAGGGTCGCCTCGGTCAGGCGTTTGTCCGGCTTCAGGACGAAGTGGACGACGAGTGCGCGCCCCTCCAGGGTCGCGGCCGCCCGCGCCCAGTCCGTCTCGGACGAGACGCTCGCCAGACTTCCGGCGGGTAGCCACAATGCCACCTCGTAGTGGCGCGCTGCGACGTAGGTTCCGAGCTGGCGCACCACCTCGCTCGGCCTCCGTCTCCGCCCTCGATGCATGTACGTCACCGTTTCCTACGGCACACGGTCGGGCATTAATTCCTTGTTACATGGGTTAGACATCAATATAGAGCCTATTCTTTCAAATTTTCCTCTCTTTGCCTCATAATGAGAGCGCGTATTACATGAATGATATATGATTTTTATGAGTCTAAACAGTCCTAACCGGACTTGAATGGCTAAGAGTACAACTCCTGCAACACGATTCCGCACATACTCCTGTACACGAAACAACCCACACTCTGACAACACACACATATTCTTCCATTCGTCGTTCACTTCGTATTGCAGGTCCTAATGATTAAATGATGAGAAAGTGATTTTCCTACATTAGTACTATTTCCGTGTCAGCTGACCTTTTTTTTTCTTTTTACTGAATGGCATTTGCTAATCTCTCGTGAGAAGCAAGCCTGAATTTCATATGGGTGCAATACGTAAGGCGTCCCTTCGTATGCATGTATGTTTTGTCTACAAGTCGCACATGACTTATCTTTTAACCTCCAAAATCTCATGGTATCGGGTAACAGCTGCGATGCCTCAAGCATTGCGCACATGCCTCTGGATAAGCCTCAAAATCCCTCTCAGTCATGCTTCCCGTAATCTCCCTTATCACGCTCGTCAGCAGACCAGATATATATAACACTCTCCACAGTTCACGCCGGATTCCTCCTCACAGGAGAATTCCCGATCTTACCATTGATGAATGCCTCTCCATCTCTCTTACGTCGACTGCTACTTCCGTTCCGCTCCGATGGATGCCGCTGTGGTGCTGGTTTTAGCACGCGCACACGTCAGCACCTCGCTCGCTCGTCGCCTTCCTGAAAATCTTCAAAATTCACCTTAGTACATTTATCATTAAATATTTCAGCTCTAGCGTCGGTTCGATGCTGTTCACGCTCGGGTTTCTCCACACAGGAGTCATCCTCTTTGTCTTATTTTCTCGGTCTTTATTGCCCTTGCTATTTCCTTATCGTCCTAAATCAAATTCTCGTATTTAGCATCTCAAACGCCTCGCTGTGCGCTTCTCTTTGTACAGCCTGCCTTCTCTATCTTGAAGTCGGCTCTCTCTCGTGTTACATGCGTCTCTGAAATGCAGCGCCTGTAGATTTTTTTGTATGACCTATTGTAGCTCTCATTGTCCCGTGGGCTCATGTCTCGAGTCTCCACTACGTGAGTGCGCGTCCAGCTTGCCTTTCCACACTAAGCTACGTTATTATTACGAACCATAATGTTAAAGATTATGCTAGGTCCGTAGTGGACAACTTTAATTACATCTGATGTCTCGATAAGAATTCTACCCAACTCTCAGGGTTTCTGCTATACGAGCCGTTATTATCGGGCTCCAATCAGCTCCAGCTCAGGTTTCTCTCTTCCAAGTGCGGCAAGGCCCATCCCGAGATAACTTTTCAGTTGACGTCTCTCTTTTTGCGCCTGCATTGTGCCTATTTCTCTTTTTAAAACGTCATTTAGAAGCAAAAAAAAAATTTTATTTCTTAAAATTTTCTCCCCCTCCGACGATCAAAGAAAATTCCTTCACAGGGAATTTTTCACGCTAAACAAGCAACTACACGCGGGAAATATCTACTTCCCAGCCAAGTTGCCGACCCTTAAGCCTACACCTGAAAGGCAATTTTTATTAGTAAGATTGTACTTATAAATACTACTAAAAAAAATGAAAATTTCGTCCCCTCATTGGTTGTTTTAACCTACTAGTTATGAGAGGACTTAAGAGCCGTACTCACTACTGGCCGTATTATGTGAAGGAAAACATCTGCTGCGGCCGTGCTATGCTTAGATTTTAATACTGTCTAATTGTCTCTCTGCCTAGACGGCTAGTTTCCTTCGAAATCTCTCTTCATTCCTTACACATCTCAAACAATTGACCAGCAATCAAATTCCTTCTGTGATGTGACGGTCATTATCTCCCTGAAGTTGTTTGAAATGTCAAACTTTTCCATGCAATTTTTACCTCTAAGTTTATTCCAGTCATTCTAAACTGCGCAGCCAACAATGATATAATTTGCCCAGTACGCTGTTATAATTTGTATGCCAAATCTCTACTCGTATCTCACGTCTCCTTTCTGCCTATCGCACTCGATCCCGCGGTCGAGCTCATTTTTCACAGGCTCGGAGCTGGTCCCTATGTGCCTCTGTCGATTTTATGACTTTCGTCCGGCGCCGGCTCTAAACGCTCCGGGCACAGTCTCTCGTGTTGGCTGATCGCATTCGTAAGAAATTTCCTACATAGCAGTTAACGTTCGATCGTACTACTGCTCTTATACTTGTACTTCTACATAGTTCTTGCTAAGATATTCTGGAAAGAAATTAGATTAGTGAGCTTATCTACTATTTACTTGCTAGGTTATTCTGTAAAGGAAGATTAGATTAGTACGCTTCTCTACTCTCTACTTGCTAGGTTATTCTGTAAAGGAAGATTAGATTAGTAAGCTTATCTACTCTCTACTTGTTACATAGTCGTTTTGCTTATGCAGTCCTCTCCTCTACTCCTCTACCGGACCGGCCGATCTTAGAGCGTAAGGACGCCTAGCTGCCGAGGTGGGTAGGGGTGAGGGAACTTCAGGTCTTGTTACATAGATCTCGTCGTCGCTGCCGTCCGAATCGCTATCTTCGTGAGGTGCTTCGGTGACGTGCTCGGCGCTCCTCCCATTGCTTCGGGGACGCTCGTCTTGCATTACTAATGCCTTCTCTGGCTGAAATGACGCGGGCTTAAGTCTATTCCTGTGGACCGTTATCTCATGCCGGCGGCCATGGACTTGTCGTATTACGACGTTCATCGGTGTTGGAAGGGCCTGAATCCTGTACGGGCCTATCCAGTTCGGTCGGAATTTTCCCATCGCCTTGTTTCTTCCTGCTGTATTCCGTAGGAATACACAATCGCCGACTTTAAGTTCCTTATCTCTCACGCGCTGATATCTCACATTCTTGTCATGTGCATTTCGGCTTGCTGATATCGCGTCTTCGAACGCAATTTGCAACCTTGCAAAAGCGGCGTGAGGAAAATCTTCCTCCAAAGCATAGTTTAGTATCCTGGGCTGCAGGATATCAGAGAGTGGCAAGGGAGCGTCGCGTCCGTGGAATAAATAGTACGGGGTATTATCAACCGAGGTATGATACGAACAGTTTAGAGCGAGCGTGGCGAAAGGTAGCTGCTCGTCCCATGATGTGAGATCCTTCTCTACGGTTGCTGCCAGCGTTGTCTTGAGCAATTTGTTGAATGCTTCCGTCATTCCGTTACTGGCCGGGTGGAAGGCCGTGGTGAAGTGCAACTTGGACTTCAAAATGCGGCACATTTCTTGGAAATTTTGGGCGGTAAACTCAGTACCTCGATCCGACACGATGTGTTCCGGACAGCCATACCGGCATACGTAATCCATGAACGCTCGCGCTACGGTCTCGCTCTTTTTATTGCGCAGTGGGTACGTCTGCACGTATCTAGAGAAGTGACACACGATCGTCAGAATATATCGATGTCCTGCCTGGGACTGTGTCAGCTCTCCAATGAGATCAATCCCCACCCTTTCTAATGGTCGTGAGACTGGCGGTAATTCGCCTATTTTCGCTTTGAGGCCCCCGTGGGGACTTCGCTTCTGACACGTCGTGTAATTTTTCACGTGCTCTTGCACGTGTCGTGCCATATTTGGCCGAAAGAATAATTCTTTAGCACGGTGGAGGGTATTTTTCGCTCCAAAATGTCCGGAAATACGCGTATCGTGCGACATTATTAACGCGGGCTTCACTAGGGATTCAGGAATCACTGCACGTTTTCGGATGTCTCCCTTGTCATTAACTTCTAGGTAGAATAAACAGTCTTTGTCTAGCACGAAATCCTTATACTGTCTCGGATCTGTCACCAATTCACCCTTTCCTTCCAATGCGTTGATGACCTTGGCCCAGTGTTGTGCTTTGTGCTGCTCCATACTTACCTTTTCCGCACAGAAAACTTCGTACGGGTCCAGCGCTTCCGTCGCGGTCGGGCGGACGGCTGCCACTCCACGTGAGAGCGTGTCTGGAATCACATTCTCCTTGCCGGGTCTATACGAAATTTCATATTCGAACTGCGACAGTAGCACTGCCCAGCGGGCGATACGTGGAACGGTAGCTTTGTATTGGAACAAATATCGCAGCGGCTGATGGTCTGTTAGTATCAGGAATTTTCGGCCGTAGAGATATCGAGCAAAATGGCGGACGTTTTCCACAATAGCCAGTGCTTCCCTCTCGGTGGTACTATACCGGGTCTCCGCCGGTGTAAATTTCCGTGAATAGTATGCTATTGGGTGATCCAGGCCGTCCTTTTCTTGCGTCAGTACTCCTCCCAGAGCGACATCACTGGCGTCGGTATGCAGCCTGAACGGTCGCTCGAAATCTGGGTAACCCAACACTGGCGCTTCAGCTAGAGCCGATTTGA
Organism: Morinoia aosen; assembly: GCA_030386875.1. Taxonomy (NCBI): domain Eukaryota; kingdom Metazoa; phylum Arthropoda; class Malacostraca; order Amphipoda; family Talitridae; genus Morinoia; species Morinoia aosen. The sequence goes on from CM059568.1 coordinate 27,100,494, forward strand.
GCGCGTCAAATGCGGCCTGATGTTCGTTCGTCCACACAAACTTGGCACACTTCTTAGTCAAAGCCGTCAAAAGTGCGACGCGCTCTGAGAAATTTGTTATGTGTCTTCGATAGTAGCCTGCCATTCCCAAAATTCTTCGTACATCTTTCGGTTTCTTCGGTGGTAACAACTCGCGAATGGTCGTGATTTTCCTTTGGTCAACTTGAATTCCGTCCTTCGAGACAACGTGACCCAAATATTCGATGGAGGGTTTGGCAAAGCTGCACTTTTTTAATGAAATTTTCAGTCCTGACTTCTGAAGGAGAGCGAGAACTTCTTCCAAATGGGCGATGTGATCCTCAAACGTCTTCGAAAATACCACTACGTCGTCTATGAAAACGTAGCTCGTCTTTCCAATCACTGGCTCTAACACTCGATTTACCAAACGCTGGAATGTGGCTGGGGCTGTAGTCAATCCAAATGGCATCCGCTTGAAGCGGTACTGCGCCGACTCAGTAGCAAATGCCGTCTTGTCGCGGTCTGCTTCCGCGACAGGAATCTGCCAGTAGCCTGATTTCAAGTCTATGGCTGAGAAGTAGCATGCGCCCCCAAGGGACTCCAAAATTTGTTCGATTCGAGGCATTGGATATTTATCTGCGAGCGTGACTTCATTAATTCGTCGAAAATCAACGCAAAACCTATGCGTGCCGTCCTTCTTTTTGATGAGGAGCACCGGAGATGCCCACGCGCTCGCTGATGGCTCAATTACGTCCATTGCTAACATATTCTGCACTTGTTCTTCGATTGCTGCGCGTGTTGCCTGGGGCAGAGGCCATTGTTTCGTAGCAATCGGCGCCGCGTTCCTGGTGTCAATTCGATGTGGGAGCAAGTCACATCGGCCTAAATCTTGCTCATGCTGAGAAATGGCTGGCGCATACTTACCGATGAGCGCTAACAAACTCTCACGCTGCTGCGTGTGCAGATGCTCTAGGCTTGGTACTTCCGCCTCGGGTAGCTCGTCGGTTATACCATACTCACCATCGTCACTGCTCATTGTTGGTAGTACCGCCGCGACCTCAGACTTTCGCATACTTACCCTTCTTCTTTGTCTGATCAAATTGATCGACTCTCCGGCATACTTACCGTCCTTAAATGCATACGAATGACCGTTCACGATCACTCGACTACCATGTCCACCGGTCATGTCCAGCGTCACCTTACCTATGCGCTGGAGTAAATCGAGCCCTACCAGTATGTCTCCTGGATAATTTCCGACTTGAGCCACTATTACATCATGCACATACGTGTTACCTCCTATCTTAATGTTCAGCGCAATTTTGCCCCGCACATCTATTTCTGCGCCACTTACTGTACTCAACTTTAGCTTGGCCGTCTTTATTCTTACTGTACCTAATCCTGCCGACACAATTTTTTCTGCCATGTCAGGCCTTATCAGACAACAAACCGATCCGGTGTCCAGGAATGCTTCGCAGTCTTGTTCGTTGATTTTTATCTGTATGATCGGTTTGGCCTCGTGTGTGTCGACAGGCGTCGTTAGTTTTTTCTACTGGGCGGGCCTTGTGCGTATCGCCACGGTGTGTTGTTATCCACGTTGAAACTCCGATGGGCTGCGGGGCTCGAGCCTTGTGGCTCGCCTAACTGTCGGCTCTGCTGGGCTTGATTTTGTGACCGCCACTGTGCCCTACATTGTCTAGCCATATGGCCGGCTTGCCCACAATTGAAGCAGTTCATGGTTCTTCGCTGTGTGTTCTGGGCAAATGTATTTTGTCTCGGAATCACCGCTGGGTTGCGACATTCTCTAGAGCGATGGCCTACTTGGTTGCACGACCAACATCTAGGTGGTGGCCGGGGTGGGGCTGCTTCTACTTCGTCTATAGCGCAGATGTGCCTGCGCTGCTTTTCATCTTCCAGCATTCGTTCGCATTTCGGTGCCATTTTGACACAATCTGCGAGCTTTTTTGGTTCGTATGTTGCCATTGTCTTCTTCAATGCCGGGTCGAGACCATTGACAAACACATTCGCCAAGAGCTTGTCGCGAGATGCTATGTCTTGCAGCTCCTTGATCACATGCGCCAAGGCAGCCGAACCGGTCTCCAGTCGCGAAGCATAATCTTCGATCGTACCCCGGTTCATTTTGATTGCAGCCAGTTCCGCATGTGCATCTGTCAGCGAAATGCTTTTGAGGAAACGATCCTCAAGGCGTTCGGTCAGTTCCGTCAGATCGCATGCTTCGAGCTCGGGGTTTGAATCCAGGAAACTCTCTGCGGTGTCAGTGCAGAGATAGCGGATGACATCAGCGCTTCGGTCTTCTGACCAGTTTTCTAGCGCGGCGCGCTTTTTCATCGTATTTAGAAACTTCACCACATTTGTTTTTCCATCGAACTTTGGAAGCTTGCCTAGCACTGGCCCGCTTGCAGCTGTCGGAGCGGCTCCTGCATCCTGTTTATTGGCGGTGGAACTTCCTGTCTTGGTAGCCTTTTCTTCGTTAGTCATCTTGCCGCTTAACTCAGCGATGATCAATCAATATTTTCTCAATATATCTATTGGCAGTTGTACCTCAACGACGCACTACGCTGAACCTCTAACTTTTACGATAAATACTGGACACCAAGCATAAACACAAAAAATAAATTTTCTGGGTGTATCCAAGAGAGGAAAGAGGAGGGCACACTGGAAAAATACCGAAATGCGGACTCTCATGCGTAGGGCATCAAAATCAGACGTCAGGAAGGAATTTCCTTACACCAACAAGTTAAACAAGCTCAGGCAGTGCTGACCGAAGTGGTCCTTACCATGTCCGATTATGTTCATTTAAAGAGGAAAAGTTTACGTAACTCCCAGCTCGGTTTCTCACTCATATACCAGCACGGATTTTGCGTAAATATTTACGTTAATCGTTCCCTCAATTTGCAATACTACTCATACATATTCCTTTAACTGTCTCTAGTTCAGCCCAAGACACACAAATTATTATATATTTTCTTAGAACGACAGTAAAAATTTTATTTGGCGCGTTGCTCTCCTCCCCAAATTTTATGGCTGAGTCCGGATCTAATCTCACGAACAATGGCGTTTCCTAGCTGCGCTCAGTATGCACAACATCTGTGAGGCTATCACGCCCTCAAAACACATACAAAGAACGAGCCCAAAATGCAGACTCGGTACATATTATGTCTGTCCTAGGGAACACACAAAACATTTAACTGGATGTTTCTACAGACGATTCGTTGATTTACCCCCAATAACAGAGTAGATGTTCGGTTGGTTTAAGAAACCGCTCTAGTCGCTAATAAAACTTAAAGGTGTCTCCAAGAGAGAAAGGAGGAAGGCACCAGCTGAAATGCAGTCTCTCGGCAAAGGTACATAGAACAGCAAGTTGGGCCTCTAATAGCAAGAACAGTTTAAGTCGAGATAAGTTGTCAGACTAGTTCGATGCGGTTCATTAACCAAGACCAAGTGAAGAACAGTTAAGAACTGAAACAAGACGTTTGTGAACCGAAATGTGGTCGTTAAATAATCCTGTATTTCCTTCCAGCACCAAAGCCTAATTACTCACAGTTGGCCCTCACTATGACACAATAATATCTATTTGCAATCTAGATTTGCACGAACAATCCCTAAATTTGCAATCCTGCTCACAACACGATATTTACCCAATATGTACCTAATTTACAACAAGGCACACAACTCAACGATTTATCCCCGCGGAACGAACCACTTAAATAAATCACTATAACTCTGAATTACTTTTCGATGTTTATCCACATTGAAAGACACAGCCACGCAGCAAACTAATACCGAACCGACTAGAAAAGAAATTTTTCCCCACACTTCTAATTACGGTATACGTAACACACAAAATGAAATGAAATGGTGTTTACTTACAGTTTTTGTTGATCTTGGACGCCGTTGTCCGCTTGCAGCTCTGGACCGGTTGTTTCTTCTTTCTTGTGTTCTTTCTCTATTGTTTCCAGGCTCTCACCGCTTAATATTTCTAACAATTTTCTCTCTCTCTCAGATTGGGAAGCCTACACCGCTGATCCACCAGTGAATGTTCTAGCGGGTATTTTCTTCCGCTCTCTATATTTATGAGTTCTCTTAGTTCATTATTTCTGTTTCATTTCTGACTCAATTGGCCTGACGTTACGTTTAAAAGTTGTGAAAGGTAGCGTGTTACACTGCCACCAGGAGCTGATAGCCCCGACTAAGATTTAAATAATTATTAAACAAAGTGCTTCATTCTATCTATTGGTAACGTGGGCTGAGGGCCCGGCACGTGTTTCATGCGCCAGTGACGAGAGAGAGAAGGAATGATACGAGGCCACAGTTTGTTACATGTAATATGGGAAAGCAAATCAGGAGGGCGAGAGCACACGCGGTAACAGCAACCTTTACAATTTCGGAAACAACAGGACACTTCAATTCTTAGATTTCCCTTCGAGGGATTCTTCCGATAACACCACAACAACGGTGTAACAACATTCAAATCCAGGACATTTGTCGAGCCAACGAATGTACAAGCCACCGAAAAGGTCGAGCCAATTAAGCGTATAGCAGACGCTTGAAATCTTGCACCCTTACACACAAAGTCAATAAATTGCCGTTGATCGTGCCACGCTTACTGAACTCCGTCTCTAAATTCAACAAGTGAATATCCGGACCTCTATGATCAATTCAATTTTATAAGTACCAAAAAACCGGCTGTTCGTCTTACCCTTCAACCGAACCCTAGTACGTCCGTTCACGACCACGGCTCTCTACACAGTCCCGTCTGCTCCTCCGACTCCCTCTCGCCTGGGCAGCGCTTCCCCCTCCCGAAGGGGAGGGTGGTCGCCACACGAGCAGGGTAACGAGGAGCGGGCAAGGTTCTGAGCCCCCCCCCCCTTTCCCCACACAACCGGGGGTACGGCTGGTGGGGAGGGGTCGGTCCCAGGGTCCCTCACCGCCTCCCGCCACGGCTAATTAAATAAAGGTTCGTCTGACGGCAACTCTCGACGGAGCCCTGGTGCCGCTGGTCACGGGTCCCCGCAGTTTTATTACGCTGTGGCTACATGTGCCAGCGCATCGAATTACCAAATTGAATATGGGGAGTGTTCCTTATGAGAAAGTCCAGATCGTGTATTTCCCAAAATCAAAGCTCGCATAGCCGGCTCACATTTTATGACCCGTGTAATATGAGATCCAGTCTTAACATCAATTATATTATTTTCGCTCGGCCACGCTAACGGCTGAAATCCCTGATGTACCTCCCGCTCGGCAAATGTGAGATAGGGGATGAATCTGACTTCATACAAAAGAATGGAAACTGAAATTTAGAGTTTAAAAGTGAAACAAGTGAAATCATGACTACTGTGAAATGGAGTTATAGAATTTAGGAGTTGGGTGAAATTTTAATAGAAAGTTAATTAAATGTATCCCAAATTTTTTGGTACTGCAATGTTAGATGATTGAACGAGGAAGTTTTTGTAAAGGTCTATTGGTTTTATAGCTAATTCATAACTGTTTAGAAAAGCGAACTTTAGCGTGTCTAGATGTGCTATCGATACACGAACCACGCGTATATCTGAATCTAAAATTGGAATATACGTACGACCGGACCGGATACTTGGATGATAGGATATGCCTTAAACAAATACTGCCGAATTTCTTATCTGTAATTGCGTTTGTGCGCTACTCATGCCAACCAGCCCCACATGTCTCGTCCATGTCAAGACTTCAACACAGATGGACCGACTTTTCAATTTGTTCTATTTTGTAGCAGTGAGAGGAAAGTCATTAGTAGTCGTAGTATTTTTGTCTTCAATTGAAGGGTTTGAGCAGAACTCATCAAGTCAAATGCTAAGTTAGATCTTGCTCAACATCCCATGGGAAAGATATAAGGGAAGTAGTGGGACCTCTTGGTCAGAGGTTATCGCTCACAGCGCACGTGTTCTACAGATATTCACAGGAGCAAATTGCCTGTTGAACTACAGGTCTAGACAAGTTTCTTTTTGCAGATTGATGATTAAGCTTCAAGCTCATTGAGCAGGACAGGCTGCAGTACGCAACCTTACTATAAGTTTTGTCCATAAAAATGGGGATTCAATTTAACAAGATATCGTATGTCCTCATTCTTTTGTTGTCAACTTTAGATTGAATGCTGACCGCAATTTTTGCAGGAAAAATGAGGGGATATAGAAGAGTTCAATGAATTTGTTCAGAGAAAAAGCAAACGTGTTTAACTAGTTATTTTTTCGTTTTGGCCGTTCACTTGTGTTCCTGCAGAAGTTTACTGCAAACGGTCATCGTGAATGCCAGGGACTTTGTTGCTTTTTCGTGTGATTTTATGAGTATAATGCTGAAGTTCTGTAACAAGTGATGCTGTAGCATGAGTTGTGAAGCCTTTGGGGCAGGTATCCCGAATGAAATATAGTGAAACTATGTAAAGCAATCTACATGACAGGTGAATTTATTCAAGTCGTTCAGTTGAGACGATCGAGGATTTGGTGTATTTAAATCCCAGTCCTACACTAGTGTTATTGTTCTCATTTTGGCTTTTGAGTGAAGACCTGCAAAACATAGTAAGATCCTAATTATTTCCCTAAGAAATTTTCTAAATCACTCTACACGCAGGTGCACGACAGCGTGTCAGGGCAAGCGAATCTTACGTAATGCTAGTGGTGGAGTTAGTGTTTATTTCATTTTAAGACACTGAATTTCGTTCTTTAATTCTATTTTTATTGGGCGTCTAGTTCATCACCGTGTCGGTTTCTCCAGCAGCAACCTCGTTTTCTAACATACATAGAACTCGACGGCACTGCGCACGATTTGAAGCTACAAATGCAAGCAAATATTGGGCGCTGTCCTCAACACAGCAGCTCCGCAGCAAACACAAACTGCAGGAGGCTGAGAGTACTTTTCTTTTTCGTTCCAGCAACGGCTACACGAGACAAAAGTATTGCTCAAGATTTTACATCTATGACTAACCAAAAAATCGTAGACAAATAAATTTTTAAATTTTTTTAACGATCCAAATTGTTATCGCCTGTCTGCTGTGATGTTCGAATCGACTGCAAGCTGATCCATTTAAAGAATACGAGTATTTCAGTTCATGAATTTTACGACAATAACGCTGGTCTGAGGTGAGGAATGGGATGTTATCTGACCAATTATTTCTTGTTCAAATCGAGGAAACTTGGATGCAATAAGTTACTCTCAGAAGAAGTTCGACTATCGCACTTCGGACAAAGAACTGTTGCTAATATCTCCGCTATTCGGACAATGATGAGCCAATACTATCATTCTTATACGTTTTTTCTAATCAATTGTTGTCGTTTTCTTGAAACTGCTGGGGTTTTGAGTTGTGTTCTGTTAGAAGGGCGTAACGTGTGCTGTGTTACTGTGTTCTTTTGCTTTTGTCTTGCTTACTCTCTGCATATTTCCTGTTTTGCCACTCTCACTCAACACAGTGTTTCCTGTCTTTTCCGCATTACTCTCCACAAAGATTCATACCTGGTTATATTCACCCACCACGTAGTTTCCTTTCTTTGGCGCATTCACTTACACTCCTTGCCATTTTGTTGTTTTTCTGAAGTCCTGACCAGCATGGGTTGGTAAAGCGCTGCGGAGGTCAAAGTACCACAAAAACCGTAGCGCTGCTCAGTTGATTCGAGGATGATCTGCTAACTCGGGGGGCCAGTGTGGCTTTGTTCATCAATCTCGCTTCTATTACTTTAATTTTTGGTTAGTTAAGGGCTTCCCTAACAGCGACAAGTGACATGAATGTTATGAAGTGACCCTCATAAAACACAGTGAAAACCCAAATGGTTAAAAAAGTCGGGACCAAATGGTAGAATTTAAACTAATTTGCAGACGATGCGCACGGTTCTGCATATTTAAACCAAGGTTGTGGCAATAACAAGTAATCTGACGCTTTATTTTATTATATTTTACATAAAAGGGTGATCAAATCCCTACGCTACCCGCAAATAAACTAAGGACCAGCTTGATGCAGATCTGTCAGTAAAACATTTATATGTTACTTCTTATTTTAATTTAGAATTTCAGTGTGAAATTTTCATGTAAACTTTCGTGACTGAAATGTTTATTTTGTGTGTCAATAATATGTTTTTAAACTCATATTGATGTGGCTGCATTTAATAAGTTTTGTTGATTATCTCAGTTCAAAATGGTCGATCAGAGTATTTGAGTTAACAGCAAAACTTTAAATTGCGTTCTGACGTTCATATGATTTTGTTTGTGCATAAAACTTCCTATTTGAGTGTGAACTACAATTTGGTGTTCCGTGACTTCAATGTGAATTCATTATGATTTTGTTTGTACGCAAAATATTGTATTTGAGGATGAATTACAATTTGGCGTTCTGTACGTAGCTTCATGGTGGAAACATAATAATTTTGTTCGTGCTCTAAACTTCGTATTTAGATGTGAATTAAATTTGGTGTTCCGTGGCTTCAATTTGAACATGACACGCACAAGTACAACATCCGCTGCTCGACGCCGCGACGCGTAGCGACACAGCCGCGTCGGGTGCGCGACCCAAGGAGAGAGGGAGCAGCGGCCCCAACGGAAAACTTGTGGGCAGGCGACCTTGTGTCAGCACGTCAACCCTTCACTGCATGATTTATTTTCGGAAATAGAAAAATAGCAATGTATGCACAGGTCCGGAATTAAACTGTGCACTTGGTCAAGCTGTCACGCTTGTTGTATTCCCTTATTGTAGGTCAGAAATGTGCACTAAATAAAACTGCTTACACAGACGCAGTTTGATTCCTTCCTCGTTCCAGTCAAATGTGTATTACTAAATTTACAATCCAAAGTTTTTGTAGTGTGCGAATTTGATGCAATGCTTGTATGCTAGTATTTATGCACATATGTATGTTATAGACCGACCGGGGCCCCGGCCCCGGCCCCGGCAAGCACCGACAATTTTTGCAGACCTCGACCCCGGCAAAATAGTGCCCTAAACCGGGGTTTTGGCCGAGGTTTTTAGGATTTTACTACTCCTTTTTCACTTCAAATTAATCCAAGTCAAGTTCAATATCATCCAAGTCAAATCCAAATTAATATAAGTCAAGTTGAAATTCATCCAAGTCAAGTTCAGGTTAATCCAAGCCAAGTTCAATTTAATCCAACCCTAAGTTGAGTTAAAAATTGACATAATCACCTGTTAATTTGAGTTTTTGCGTTGAATATATATTTATTGGATGTGATGAGCATGAAAAATTATTCAATGAAAATGTTCATTGGATGATTATCATAAAGTTATTTACGTCTTGAAAGTATTATGTATTGAATTATAAATAAACACAAATTAAATCAGTATTAAGTTTGAAATTTTGTTTCTTGTATTAGTATGTATTGTGAGTGTATCCTACATTTCTTCACATCTACTAACACGGAATTAAAATGGACGGAAACATTTTTATTGCTAATGCAGGAATGTATCTGTGTAATAATTAGAGCTGTGCCAATATGCACATGCATATATGCACGCGCATATGAAATCATGAGCGCATAAAATATGCAACTTCAGGTTGAATATATGCGATTGCGGAGTGTCGTATGCACAGTACTCGCATCTATATGCAAGTAATATTCGATCAAGTCTTGCCCATGCACGGCTAAATGATCGACTTCAGTTAGTTGGGACTTGTTCGATATTGTAAATATTGAACTCTAAGGTAATGATTCACTACAGTAGTGTTCAATGTTTACAATATCGAACATTTTCTACTAATGAAGAAGACATGAAAATAGGATTTCACAAAATTTCAGAGTAAAGCAAGGTTTAACGTATGTGATAACATTTAATAATAATATTTTTTCAATGTTTTCATATAAGATACTTTTTCGCTTATTGACAAGAATACTTTTGTATTGCGAAAACACTCTTTCTACATCGTACGACACCAGGGGAGAATATTTAAAATTCTCCATGTCAGATGGAAAGAGTAGATCAACTACTTCGTTGGTCAACAAATTTGGTTGGCTGGTCTTCGTTCCTCAACACGATAGCCATGCAAAATAGAGTCGACATCCTTAATCATGGAAAGATCTTCTGGTGCTAGAAATCTAGAAAAGAACTTTATTCCAATCAATTAAGCATGCTAAATATCATCTTGCGCGTTGGTTTTTAAAATGCCGTATAACTATCATCAGGACGGTTACTCCCCTGTCGAGCCGGTACCCATTTCAGAGATCTGGGTAGAGTGAGGTATTGCGTTTGAGTTTTCCTTTTACCCAACGGGGAAAATCGGCGCGTAGCGGCGGGATTCGAACCCTTGACACCTTCACGTAAGGGTGCGTTCTCAACCACTCGGCCACGGCGAGCACTAAAAGTTGGTTTCGTACCTTAAATGAGACAAGAAGCTTAAACTTCCTGCTTTCGGTGATTTTATCGTAGATGAAAATAAGTCAATATCGGTTAACTTTATGCTAAACCAAAAGGATTATCTTCGTTATTCATATCTATGAAGTCACAGCAGATATTTTGACAATAACAGTGTATACTCTCATAATATATTGCATGACAAACTTATAGTTTTCCAGCAATAAGTACAGTACAAATTTCAATCCCGAAAGTCATATTCTGGGAATTCATTCTTGAAAGTATCATTCCTTACACTTTGTGGGACTTTAGGATGGCCTAACTAATAAATAATGGTAATCATTAGCATACTCAAATAAATTTGTTCATTTCTTATTTCATCAACATATTATCCAATACATCTGTAAATTTCAATACAAAAATTAATTAAAAATGTTCATAAAAAAGTTCTCAAAATCTTCCTCTATGTAATCCCTCACATTCCGGACATCCCACGAATACCAAACATTTGCATTGTGCTTGAAAACAATAATACCTTCCGAAGTGCTCAGGGGGGTTCAGGTGCCGGCTATCTACTACCGACCAAATAGCTAAACTAGAAACAGCTATCCGCGTGGCATTGAGGACAAAATCCATTCTTGTGGTAGTTTTCTGCGATCTGACCAATGCGTTTGATACCGTGTGGCACAGTGGACTGTTGTACAAGCAGTGCAGGAGTGGCATTGAGGACAAGCTGCTGCGCTGGCTGCAGTCCTACCTCACGGACAGATCATTTAAGGTGTTCTTCGAGGGAGAATACTCATCTTATCGGAGGATAAGTTCTGGTGTACCACAAGGGGCCATCCTCTCTCCCTTACTTTTCAATGTCATGCTCAAGGACATTCCTTTCGAGAACTCGGTGGAACGTATCGAGTATGCCGATGATGTTTCATTCTTTGCCACTCATAGTGATAGTAATATTCTTATTTCCAAAATGCAAGCTCAACTGAATGCTTTTTATAACTGGACTAAGAGATGGGGATTCAAGTTGAACTTGCAAAAAACTGAATATATGTGCTTTACAAATAGGAGAATTCCAAATCATCCACTTAAGATCGATGGCCACAAATTAGAATTTGTGCAACATTTTAAATACCTTGGAGTGGTCCTGGATGCCCTTCACCTTCGTTGGGGGCCCCATATAGATCACTTACGAGTCTCCTGCTTGCCTATTGTGAACCTTCTACAATCTATATCCCACAGATACTGGGGCGCCGATCGAGAAATTCTGCTAAAATTATACTCTGTACTGATCCGCAGCAGATTAGATTATGCAGCCCCTTTATACGGAGTTGCAGCCTCCACTAATCTTGATAAACTTAACATAATCCAAAACGCCTCTTTGTGCATTGCAACAGGTTGCAGAAAAACCACTCCTATATCCTCATTAGAAGTAGAGGCTAATGTACCACCACTTCAGCTCCATCGAGAGCTAATTGCCGGCTCATACTACTGCAGAATGATGCAGCTGCCAATAGATGGTAGAACACTACAGAATATGCAGACCCTCAGTCGTTTGACAAACCGAGCATCTTCAAACCTCAACTCCTTCGCCACCCATGTTCAACCAATCTTTTCCAAATACCATCTCCCTAGCCCCCGCCATATTCCTTTACCTCTGGTCTCACCCCTCCCACCGTGGTATAATAAAGAAAACTGTAAATTCACGGAATTTCTACCTACTCCTGTATCATCTTTGTCCTCTGCCTGTGCCCAGCAAATCTTCCAAGACTTACTTCATACCAAATTTGAACAATATGTAGCCATATATACAGATGGTTCTCGCACCACCGAGCCCAACATCTCCGCATCAGCGGCAGAAGTAATCCCTTCCAAGGGAGTCACCTTAAATTGGAAACTTCGACCAGAGACCCAAGTCTTGGAGGCAGAACTGTATGCCATTCAAGAAGCACTTACTTGGGTTCATAGCAACTTACAACCACAAGAAAACTCTGTTGTTTTCTCAGACTCCCGAAATTCACTCTACCTGATACAAAACCTGAAACCAAAGCAACACATACGTATTGTGTTTACCATCCAAGAAAAACTCACCTTGCTCTCTGCATCTCATGTCGTTAAATTCCAGTTTATTCCAGGTCACAAAAATATTGCCGGTAACGAGGCGTCAGACCTTGCCGCAAAGGAGGCTCACTCTCTATTATACCGTACCATCACCCCGCCATCAAAGGATGTAATTGTAAGTCGGACTCGTAAGGAGGTCTATAGGCACTGGGGACACTCCTGGCAGACTACCGTAAGAACCTCAGGTAAGGGGAAATTCCTCACTCACATTAAGGAGTCCATTGAAAGCTGGCCTTGGGCCCAAAATAGGTCACGCATTGCTGAGGTTGCCTTGGCAAGACTCCGGGTGGGCCATGCCGGGGTAAAATCTCACTTGGCTCGATTTGGCTTGGCAGATAGCCCCAACTGTGAGTGTGGCTCTATTGAGACAATTGAACACCTACTCTTGTACTGTCCAAACCATGCTGTACACCGCAACACCCTTAGTACTACTCTGACCTTAATGAATATTCCTGTCACAATAAAAAACCTCCTTGGAGGAGGGCCCTTCACTGGCCCTGTGCAAACAATGATGGTGCAAGCTGTTATCAGATATTTAACAGAGAGATAGTGGTAAAATACACATACTGTGAACCTAACCCTAGCCATATTTCCCATGGCTAGTAACCCAAAATCTAATTTAACATGAGGGAATAAAATTTATGTATTGTAAATCTAACCCTAACGATATTATTCATAGCCAGTACGTGACAGATCTAACAACTGTGGGAATGCTAACACCTCAAGTGAACTGCAATCATCTCCCTCCCGCACCCTTGAGTGTGCCCCCTTGAGGCTAAATGGTGGTGTGCCATGTACGCTTGGGATCTGGGATCTCTGTACTAACTTGGGGTGCATGGCACGCTGCCAGTTACCCCCTCAAAGTGTAAACCTACCTTTGCTCTCTCAGAGAACCGCCCACAGGAGTGCTACGCAGTTGAACTATATTTTAGAACCTTCAAACTTTGACAGTGCTGACTTCAGTAGCCGAAGCTCCAGGTTGAGCCACCCAGGCTGGACCTTCCCTTAAATTTTGGACGCTAATGTGAGGCCAGATATAGGGCATGCTGTAGACTAGTAACATAATTCGGGCCATTCAAACCATGCTCTATATGTGCATACTTTATACCGTACAGTGTATGAAATTAATAGATATACAAGCTGAAAAATAATGAAAATACTGAGTATAATACTTGGCTAGTCATTGCAATTGATGAAATCATGAACATATATCTTCCTCCTATTGCCCTGTAATGGATAGAATATCCTATCTGTAGCCTGAAATCCCTAAAATCCTAATTAAATATTTCAACCTGCCACACAGACACGTAGTACAGGAACGTAATCCCCCTTCTGGCGTGGGGCTACATGGACTCGCTTTCGAAGCTCCAATAACACGAAACAAGAAGAAGAACATTTGCATTAGGTTTTGGATACCCAAATATTGCAGGAATGTTCAAATCAGCAAATGATCACTAAATGTCAATTGCAGTTTTGATTGTCCTTATGTGAGTCAAGGAAGCTAACCCAATTGAAAATCAAGGACGTTTCGCCGGTGGGAACGCGCCGGTTCCTATGCGTTTTTTAGTTGTATTACGCGCAGTTTAAGGGTCAAATGTCCACTTTTTCGGACACAAAACTGCACGCGAATCGCCGTTGTTCCGCCCTACCTAACGGCCGTTTACCGCCTCAGGACCAGATTCGAATCGCGGCTGGCCGTCCATGGATTATAGGTTAAAAAATCGCTCCCGGTTGCACGTGCCTCGCCTCACGGGGTGTACAATATTGCACTGGAAGCGTTGGATCTTACAATACATTCACACTTAATGCATTGTGAATGTATTGACTCGTTAAGCTAGCTCAGAACAATATTGTACATCCAATGAGATCGAGGCACGTGCAACTGGGAGCTCAGGTACATAAGACAATACATTAGAAAGCACATAGAATCCCGCTCTTTCTTGAACTTTTGTTATAAAAATGAAACATCTACATTAAAATTTACATGAATATCTTACTTCCATTAATCACAGCCTTCTCACCAATGAAACGCCAAAATAATATAGGAATTGAAAATGAAATCACAATCCATTTAAAATGCTGCATGTAACAAACAAATATCAACACGTGCACTACATTTTGGGACATATCATATGTGTACCATTAGGTACATTAAATACCGTCATAAATGAATAGCATTTCCATAATTTCACTACCTTTTTTAGAATTATTTTGAACCTACCTGGTAAAAATTATAGTATACTTTTATTTCTCACACCTTTTATAAAGGACATGAATGGACTTGAGCAATACAGTCAGTTTCTAAATTCTGCTACTCACAACTTAACCGAACCAACCGTAGCAATCGCACAAACGTAGTCAACGTTTTAAGGGAACGCGGAATCTGTGCAGAAAGGGTATAAAAACAGTAAGTTGAGAAAAAAGTTCATGAAACCAGATCAAAGTTGAAGAAGAAAGTAGTAGGCGCTAAAAAACAGGACAGCAGTGAACCGAAAATGTGTGGTCCTTTAATATAACAAAAAAATTTATTTCAGCAAAAAGAAGGCCTACCCAACTCATAGCTCGGGCCCTCACATTTTCCTCCCTGGGAGCGCTAGCTCCCATAGATACAATAGTTGTATCCCTCTGAGGAGTGTCTACATTATATCACGTGTCCCACAAAAATGTCTCGGAGTTTTTAAATGATTATATCTCCGCTTTAAATTAACATATTTAAAATGTATTTTTTCACAATGAAATAAATTTTGTTTCCGTTTCGAATAGTCTAATTTTTTGAAAATCGTTTAATAACCACTTTACAGTGTTCGATTTATTGAAAGAGGTAGAAAATATAATTGTTCTAAGGAAATGTTTTATAAACAACCTATGCATTTTATGAATGATGCATTTCTTTTGCAAAAAAAATTTCGGTGCTGGTTCATTGGTGACCCAGCTGAGAAATGAGTATTGAAAACTTACATTGTAACTTTAATTTCATTTGTTATTCAAGTTTTTTTAAATCGTTTAACTTTACAGTGATCGATTTACTGAAACAGATGGAAAATTAATTGTTCAGAGGCAACTAATTGTTCAGAGGAAACAATTATGGTGTTCTTCATTTCTCAATACTTACTGTTTATAATAATTTCACAATGATGTATCCTACATACCACCAAGTATTTAAACGCTCTGAGAAGTCATTTACTCCCTTATTTCATTATTTGAAGACACCTAAAATGCAGTTCACTAACGAACAAATAATTTTCATCGTATTGGAATTTGAGGCAACGAAAAACTGTGAAAAAGTTGGAAGAGCAATTAATGAAAAATTTCCGGAAAGATACACGTCCGATAAGAAAACTGTGTATCGTACAGTTAGAAAATTGGAAAGAAAATTAAATGCTCCTCTTACTTGTTCACAGTTTACCGTTGCTTCATATTCTAATACGAGGAAAATTCTTTGATCGTGAGTGAGCTGCATTTTAGGTGTCTTCAAATGATGAAATAAGGAAGTAATGTATTGAGAAATGAAGAACACCAGTGTTGTTTTGAAAACTTTTCCTATCAGAAATTAGTTGTTCTACCGGTTTCAGCAAATCGATCACTGTAAAGTGGTTAGTAAACGATTTTCAAAAACTTAAATTATCCGAAAAGGGAACAAAATTCATTGCATTGTGAAAAAAGACCTTTCAAATATGTTAATTTAAAGCGGATATACAATCAATTGAAAAATCGGGGACATTTTTGTGGGACACCCGGTATTTTCAGGGTGTTGTGTGATGCGATGCGGATTTTAACCATAGGCATAAAAACGCAAAATAAAACGATTTTCAGGAGTGACAAAACCTCACAACTTCTTTGTTTTCGAGAAATGATGATCTGAAATAATTATAGATTCCTGTAAGAATAGCCTGAAGCGCGTGCCAAAGAAGTTTCGTTTTTACTCGTTGGCTGCATGTCAAGCCCATTCTTACGGGAATCTGAAATTATTTCAGGTCATTTCTCGAAAACAAAGCAGTTTCGAGGTTTTGTCACTCATGAAAATCGTTTTATTTTGCGTTTTTCTGCATTTGGTTAAAATCTGTGCATCGAATTACATAACACCGTTTATATATATATATATATATGTTTCATTTAAAATAATGCCACATTGATTATTAATAATGGTTTTGTGCAAATTTTCTAGTTTTCGGAAGAGTTTGCTTTGATCGGAATTTATTGAATTTAAAAGCTCCCTTAACGTTTTGTGTTTTAAATTTTGCGACGCGTTTCGTCCTGTGCCCACGGACATCATCAGGCTAAAAATAGTTTGAGTTGTGCAGCTAATAAAATTGAGAATGGAGAATGTACCTTCCACTACGGAACCTAGGTCGCCTAGCCCTCCTGACTTCGCAGACCAACTGTACACCATCTAACTTGCATCAAATGCACATTTCTACATTCGGGTAACCGCAGCCACTCTGCCCACTTCTCCATTCTATTAGCTGCACCGTGGAGGGAGTATATATATCCTAGCTCCATGAGCTGCACAACTCAAACTATTTTTAGCCTGGTGATGTCCGTGGACACAGGACGAAACGCGTCGCAAAATTTTAATCACAAAACGTTAGGGGAGCTTTTAAATTCAATAAATTTCGATCAAAGTAAACTTTTCCGAAAACAAGAAAATCTGAACAAAACTATTATTAATAATAATTATGGCATTATTTTTAATGAAACCTGTATCAAGGACGGGTTACTACCAAAATATACTGAATATATATATATATATATATATATATATATTCTTGATAATCTATACATCAAGAAATAATCCAATAAAATATACCATATTTTATTTTTTTCCTAATATAAAGATATATCAACTCAAGTGTAACGAGAGCCATTTCAACGCTCATGTACATTATATATGCATAGTATTCTCGATAGATCTCTCACATTTTTGTTCATTATGGAAATGATTTGCCTAGAGGGAACATTTTGAAGATTAGATTAGATTATAAGTTAGTTTAGGCCTCCTCATCCGCTACGAAAATAGAACGTATCAAAGAGAGGACGGAGGAAGGCACCGTTTAGTATGGAGATAAGAAAAAGAGGAATCTATGCTGAAGGGTCATAGAAACGGTAAGAGGAAAGAAGTTCATGAAACAAGATCAAAGTTGAAGAAGAAAGTAGTAGGTGCTGAAAAAACAGGACAGCGGTGAACCGAAAAAATATGGTCCGGAACGAAGCAAAAACCTATGTTATTTTAACAAAAAGGCCTACCTAACCTTTTGCTCGGGCCCTCACATTGTCCCCCAGGGAGCGCTACTTCCCATAGATACAATAGTTGTATCCCCCTGAGGGAGGGGAACATTTTGAATATCATTAAAGAACATAACGGATGAAATTTAGAGTTCAACGTAAATTTTCAATACCCTGCATCATCTGGGTGACCAATGAACCAGCAAAAAAAATTTTGCAAAAGAAATGCATCATTCATAAATTACATACGTAGGCACTTAAAGTTGACTGAATGTGCTTGTTTATTGGCTGAATGCTGAACAGCATTTCAAATAACAAGTTCAAAGACTGAAAATTACTTCATTAGAGCACCAAATGGAAAGCAAAGGCAAAGAATAGCACAAAAGAATTTTCTTGCGTTACTAATGCGGTTTTAGAGAAAAAATTAGAGCACAATTAGCTAGCGCAATCAACTACCAAAAAAGTATTTGCAATAAACCATAACCACAAATGATAGATAGGGTGCACTGTTGCGCAGGACTCAATGCACAGAATTACAAATCTTGAAAAACAAATTAAACAAGAGAATAGTTGAAGACGACATAGCATGGACAGTAATAAAATGAATAAAAAATGTCTATCATGAAAAGGCAAAACGATAATTACAATATAAAATGACCCAAATTCACATCTCTCGGACCCTGTAGGAGTGCTAAGTCTCAAAAGTGCAAGAGTCATACAACGTAGTGCTATTTTTTGGCCATGATACATATTTAGACTAATCGATTTTTCATTATAAACTCACAGTTTTGGTTTATCACCAGCGTTTTCCTCTATTCTTGTTGGCACTGATACAAAGCACTGTGAAAACCACATTGGTTTAATTTATTGTTCAATGTCAGCATTTGCACTTATTAATATCGTGAATATAAGTAACTTATTGTGACATCAATACACATTTGAAAAAAACAGTCTTTATAGCCACTCTGTGAAAAACTTGCAAATGAATAGAGTGAATGTGTACTGTTCTGTAAACCTGCTCAGTAAACTATCCAGAGTACTTTGATATGAATACCACTGTTCTAGTTTCAAAACAGTTGGACGAACAACACTTCACATAACTATGTTTAAAAAATTGAACTCAGCTTGAGCTCGAGAAGTGACGAGAAAAATCTGAGGATGAGCATAACGGAAGATGGCCACAACATCCAAGTAAACAATCAATATAATATCAATAAACATGTTTTGGGCATCTGATGCAATACTACGTCACAATTTGCCTAACGCGATGATTGTGAAGAACACAGTCGAAACACCAAACGCAACCTTTGCAGAGGCAGTAACCGCCAGTACGCTCACGATGACACGCTGTCATTAACTGACAGATCGAGTCATGCCGCTTTCAAATGTTACGGCCGTTAATCAACTGAAAATTTTGCGCCTTCGAATCATCCATGGCCAACTATGAATTTCACGTCCGAGCTTGACCGCGCTTGGTTTGGGGCGCGTAGAGGCAGTGTTAAAGCAGAGTAGGCCGACTAGCCTATAAATCGTGCATAATCGACCCTCACGTCCTTAATACACCGGCGATACGTCCTTGATTTTCAATTGGGAAATCACTATATTGATGACAATTTTGGGAATTTGTGACATATTCAGAATTCGAGGGATTACCTTATTGAGTTATTTCTCATTTTTTATGAACAAGCAGAGCACAGCAACGGTATTTACTATTTATTCACTAAACGCATATGTTTCGGGAATTGATACAAACTTCACAGTTGCATTTCCACTTTAACACTTTGTACGTATAAGGAGGCCCATCTGTAGAACAAAACAACAAAAACTATTGTTGCTAACTATGTGTACAAAAACTATTACACGTTGAAATCTCAATGTTGTGAATTATAAAGTGCACGAGTTGCAGCTTGAGAGTTAATTTACCCTCAGGGGAAGAGGAGCGGACGCGTGAGTGACGGGTGGAGAACAGAGGATCAAAACTTTCGGTAAGTAAATAGTGACTATAAAAATAATAATTCATTAAGTATTTAATAGAGATACATTGTTTAGAACGCCAAAGATTCTGATCGAATCATCGGCGTGGAGTAGAGCGAGCCATCTCCAAGATGGCTCACTCGAGAGAAAAATTTGGAGACATGTCGGAGGAAGAAGATAACAACATATCTTTTGTCGACTCCATGGAAGAGGGTGTTTTTTCAGACTCAATAATAGCAACAAATAATGACAGTTATCCAGCCACTACCACCTCGCCGGTAATTAACTCCAAACTCAGGAGAGATCACCCCGGTGCTTTTTCCGATCCAAGTGCCAGCCTGCCCGTCCTGACCCTACCGCAGCAGGAAGAGGAAATTATGACAAGTATTCCAGGATCGGATGAAGAAACCCTGAAGATCCTCAATGGAAACTTCCAAGGACAGTCTAGCCACTTTAAAGGACAGTGTAAAAGGAAACGATCCAACAATTCAGGGCCTAAAGATCAACAACAAACCAGCAGTGTTGATCTAAGCATCTCTAAGGAAAGTTTGGAAGGATCTTCTCCTATCAAGAAAAGAGCAGCACTTCAAACGCAAAGCCACAAAGTGTTGAATTCTCTTGTATATGGACCTGCACCAGACCAAACTTTTATAACTCACAATCAGATCCAAGAAAGAAACCCAGCAGTGTTTCTCATTCAGCCAAATGGTGATAATAGAGACAACAGAAAATTCTTCTCAAATGAACTGAAACTAATGAGAAAACTTCAAGCCTCAGAGTTTGGAAAGCATGAAATAATAGACATGAAGAAGAAAATCAACAGGAATTTACTAATTGTCACGACTGAGCCGCTGGACCAAAGGAAAATCTCAAACCTGCAATCCATCACAACCATTGGAGACTGGACAGTGGTCTGCAGATTGCCACAATCAATGCAAAGATCAGTAGGAGTGATTGGCCCAGTTGGACTTGATTCAAATGAAGAAGAAGTAAAAGAGTACCTACAGCAAAGATATCCAAACATCATGAATGTTAGGAGATTAACAAAAGGAAAAGACCAAAGCCCACTCCATGTCTCCAAATAACATTTAACAGTCTCATTCTGCCTGATAGCATTGTGCTTGGATTTCAACGCTACCAGGTAAGGTTATTTGTTGATAAACCATGGCAATGTTTTAAATGTCAAGGCTTTGGCCACAACGCAAAAGATTGCAGATTCAGCCCAAAATGCGTGGTTTGCTCTTGCCCCCATAGCTCTCGAGAATGCATGAATAAGGAAGAAAGAGCACCAGTTCGATGCTCCAACTGCCACGGCCCCCATACAGCCAACTATGGAGGGTGTCCATTCATGAAAAATGCTTAAACAGTGGAAAAGATCAGAGCAGAGAGAAAATTGTCTTACAGAGATGCAGTAATGACAATCAGAACCGAGTCTAAAGCACGTCAGATGCCTTGGTCAACTGCACGCTCAGATCAAAATAATGTATATGATGCCCCAATTCAAAGAAAATCTCAAAAAAGCCAGAGCTATGATCTTCCAATGCTCAATGCCAAAAATGTGGCTCAACAAAAAGATGCGAGTACACAGACAGAAGGAATCCCTCAAGAAACACAGTGCCCTAGACAGGACTGCCCAATTAGTGAATCTCTCAAGATCCAAATTGCTACTACAATTGCAAAACTATTTAAAGCAGCAACTGATAAGGTGAAACCTTGCACAGGGGAAGATATTGTCAAGATTATCCAGAAGGAGATGGACATCAATCTGATGTAACAATGTCTTGAGATGGAGAACTCAGGACTAATGCCAAATTTAAACCTACCTGATCGTGAGAGCTTACATAACAATAAGACTTCACAAGTGCAACACGAGTTCAATGCAATAAAGAAAAAGAAACAAAAAATTGTGAAAGAAACTTATACTACCGAAACTCAAGATGGACAAGCAAATACCTTCAGTCCCACATACAACTCTCACCCATTGCAAGTGCAGACTAACCTGGGAAATGCTAAACATAAGCCTCAGAACAGTGCCTCTTCTAAAGGAAAGATATAAAAAAAAACATCCATAATAGACCACAACCACCACCTCCGGATATTGGTTTGGAATTGCCATAGTTTGTATAGTAAACTATCGCATTTCAAATTAAGACTATATGCAACCAAACCACATATAGTATGTTTAGCTGAGACATGGCTAAAAGCTAGTAGGGAACCAACATTAATAAACTATCGTTCTTTTTATAAACACCGAGACGCACGTCCTGGTGGTGGCCTGGCACCACTCGTCAGGAATGACATCTCTTGTCTAGAAAAGATATTAAATATTTATCCTAATGGTAAGCTAGAAATTCAAGCCCTTCAAATCTTTAATAAGAAAAACAAAGTGGATCTTCTCAACATATATAATCCAAATCAAGCCATAGAGACAAATGAGTTTAATTTTTATTTTTCTCAATTGACCTCCCACAAGTTGATTGTGGGAGATTTTAACGCACAACATCCAATGTGGGACACACGAGTCCCAAGTAATGCCACTGGCAATAATTTAGTAGAATGCCTAGTAGATAACAATGATCTGTGCCTCCTTACGCCTCAAAATTTACCCACCTATTACCATCTACAAACACGTACCTATTCCACTCTTGATCTTTGCTTTGTATTGGTTGATCTGTTACGAGCATCTGAGATAGGTTTGGAGCCTGAGATGGGAAGCGACCATGAGCCAGTGATGGTATCTCTTAATTTTTGTCCTGATAAAGCTAATTTCAGATCTAGAAGTCATTGGATATTTGGAACTGGCTCATGGAGTACATGGAAATCTTCTCTCCCAACCATTAACAGAGGAAAGGACTTTCAGCAATCAGTGGAAAACTTTACATCTGCAATAGTAGAGTCTTCGGAGAAAATATTCAATAGAAGCAAAGAAGAAGTCACGCCCAAGTATGGGAAATAATTCCCATACAATCGTTTTCAGCGATGGAATAGAAAAATAGAAGTAAGGTTTAAGTAATCAAGGTTTTTATTAGATCCACCCTCATATCGAGGGATTTAACGACATGAACGTAACGAACACAATGAACCCAAACGCAACTCTAAATATTTAATTTCAAGTACAATTTTAATTTTACGGCTAGCATTCGCTAACCAGATAATTGCCTTTTTTAAAAAACACTTTATTAAGTTGGTTAAAAGTTAGGGCGAGTTGAAAGTCCGCTTATGCACGAATTTCTAGCCTTAGTTCGGCGTGCTGCCTTGTTTAATTTATTCTGCCAGCTCGCCTATTAGATTTAAGCTAGATTTAAGAACATCATGTTAGTAAATTTATTTTCATGATATAAAGGGCAGGATGTAGGAAACAATTTCTTGGCCCGGTAGTTTCCGTTCTTCTTAGCGACTGATGAGCGATGAGAAGTATACTCTAGCGTGCGTTAGCACCGAATAATCAGACTTTTCGCAGACCTCCAATCTTGCACAACCATCGGCGTCAACTGCTCACTCAAAGCCATATTCTCCGTAATCTACTGAGAGCACCATAGGTATTACTAACCTGCTGGAGGCACTCGACTTCCACGCTGCTGCGTACTTACCTGCTGGAGGCGCTCGACTTCAACTTCCACGCTGCTGCGTACTTACCTGCTGGAGGCACTCGACTTCCACGCTGCTGCGTACTTACCTGCTGGAGGCGCTCGACTTCCACGCTGCTGCGTACTTACCTGCTGGAGGCGCTCGACTTCCACGCTGCTGCGTACTTACCTGCTGGAGGCGCTCGACTTCCACGCTGCTGCGTACTTACCTGCTGGAGGCGCTCGACTTCCACGCTGCTGCGTACTTACCTGCTGGAGGCGCTCGACTTCCACGCTGCTGCGTGCTTACCTGCTGGAGGCGCTCGACTTCCACGCTGCTGCGTACTTACCTGCTGGAGGCGCTCGACTTCCACGCTGCTGCGTACTTACCTGCTGGAGGCGCTCGACTTCCACGCTGCTGCGTACTTACCTGATGGAGGCGCTCGACTTCCACGCTGCTGCCTACTTACCTGCTGGAGGCGCTCGGCTTCCACGCTGCTGCGTACTTACCTGCTGGAGGCGCTCGACTTCCACGCTGCTGCGTACTTACCTGCTGGAGGCGCTCGACTTCCACGCTGCTCCACTTACCTGACTGGGGACAGGCGGACGTAAATCCATTACCAGGGGATTTACACTTCGTGGCGTTCTGCCTTGAGGTGAGGAAGCTTGCCGGACTTGCCAAACTCGTAAAGTTTCCGAACCCCTGCCATTTATATTATGGAGATTTCCTTTAGGACTCGAACCATTATTAATACATTCTGAGCAATATAGTGATGGGTCGCGTTTGATGGTGGCTCATCAAACTCACTAAAATTAATTACGTTAATTCTTTTTCCAGTTAATTAAGGATCAAGTACATGTATGTTCATTATCATTCTTTGCTTCCAGTGCTTGGAGACTCGAGGAAGGAGCGGCGAGCGGCGGGCCAGGGCAGTGAGGTGGCTGCTAGTGTAGCCTGCCCCCCAACTCGTACCATTTGCCGCCAAGCGCAAATCTCCAACTCAATCTATAGTTCTTGGTAACTTGCTTGCAGAAGCAAATAGACTTCTGAAACGATACTTTTCCTTGATCCTTTACATTTGCGATCCCATTTTATTTGCCATAGACCTTCGAACCGGATTCGTGTCCTAAGACGCCTGCCTCACTGTCCTGGTCCGCAGCGCGTTGCTTCTCTTCGGCTCGTGAGTACGTCTTATGTGTGCGGGTGGTCGCTCTGCGATTAGTCTCTATTTCTTAAATATTTTACTTCTTAGCCGATTGTATCGTGCACTGGGACTTGATTCTTTTCTATTCTAAATTTCCGTCATGGCTACGGATGACATTCTTGAACGTTCTTCGGAACTCCAATCTAAGCTAGAGTCCCAGCTTGATAAAAATAAAAATCCTCAACTAAAAGTGAAGGTTAAACAAAGAAGTGCTAAGAGGCAATCTTTAACTAAAACTATTAATCGCATAGAGCTCAATCCTCCTTTTGAGGAGGCTGATATTTCCTTCTATGTTGATAAATTGGAATCTCTAAAAGTTTCACTATTTGAACTTGACACTGCCATAGAAGAATGGATGTTAGCCAACGATATTTGGGCATCCGATGAGCATTCTGATCAAATCGAGCTCTGCGAGGCTTATTCCGATAAACTCTGTCTCACTTTGTCCCGTCTGAAGTGTAAGCTCAGCGATATTAACTCAACTCCAAGTGAGCCTAGGGATAATGTTTCCCAGTTAACCAAACTGAAATTGCCTGAAATAGAGCTGCCGAAATTTGATGGCCAACCTGAGCTGTTTGAGAAATTAAGTTCTTCATTTGAAGCCATTCTTGCTAAATTTAATCTGACTCAATATGAGAAGTACTCTTATCTCAAACAAAGGGTAGCCGGTCCTGTCAAGCAGATTATTGATTCCATTGTCCTAACTTCTACTGTGTACGATGATGCTATGCAGCTATTGAGCGAGGCCTTTGCAAGTAAAATTAAGCAACAATATTCAGTGATCAGACAAATCTCTGCCCTGCGAGCTGATGTCGGTAATCTATACCAGTGGGCTGCAGAAGCTCGTTCTCTCGTAGATCAGGTGGAGAGACTAGGTGTAGATGCCAAAACTTTCTGTCAGTATTTCCTGTGGCAAGGTCGGCCTGAGAGTGTAAAAACTTCGTTCGTCAATATCACGAACACTACTAAACCTACCTTTGAACAGCTGCAGCAACATTCTTTTGAGTTGATCGAAAGGATGAAGCAGCCTGACCGAGGCTCTCTCTATCCAGTTTCCTTCGTTAAGCAAACTAAAACGTGTGCCATGGCTACTGACTTGAACTACGGTGAACCTATAAAAGCTACCAATAAACGGTCGTGTGGGCTCTGTGCTAGCGAAAATAGGTCGACAGCCACTGAGCACAAGTTGTCGAATTGCCCTCTTTTCCCGACGCCGGAAGAAAAGCTTGCTAAAATTAAGCAACTAAAGGGTTGTACTCGCTGTGGCCTTCTAAATCATGAAATTTCTGCCTGCCGATTAAAATTTACGGGTAAATGCCGATCATGTCACACCTTTCATGCCTTTTTGCTTTGTGTACGTAAGCCCAAGCAAACTCAAAGGTTCTCCGGCGGGAGTTCTCGATCACCGTCTCACTCTGGTAGCGTGAAAGAAGCAGAGGCAAATGTAGTGGAATTTGACGAAATGCCAACTTCATCTGAAAATAACATTCTTATTCCTACTTTCACTTCTGTGCCACCAGGGTCAAATGCTAGCTTGAGGTTCATGTACGATCCTGCTTCACAAACTACCTTCATTTCAGAAGCGGCAGCGCATAGAATTAATGCCAAAATTGTACAAAAGAATGTGAAAATAAAAATTACGGGTTTTAATGAAACAAAAGTTATGAGTAGAGTACTCGTATTGTGCAGTTTCCGCTTCAGTTGAAGAGGAAAGTGCTAGTGAAAGCTGTCGTGGTGCCTGAAATAAAAACGAAAATTAATCTGAGTAAAATAGAGAAGGTTGTCCGAAGGGCAGGTCATTTAAAAGTTGACCTAGCCGATAAGCTGCTAAAGAAAAATAATTCTGGTGCTGTAGACGTTTTATTGGGTGTTGATTCAGCTAATTTTCTTCCCGTTCACTCTTGTAGTTTCGGGAGGGCAGACAGGCTATCTTTAGTCTAGTTCTGTAGTGCAGGGGTAATGCTTGCCGGGGACATTGATGCGCTGATAAATAATTTGCCTCATTTTGAGCTTGTCAGCGAGTTTGTCACTAAAATTCGTTCTCTCTCCTGACTAGGATGCGGTACGCCTAGTAATCTTGAAGCTGCTGAGTAAACTAATCGTGTGACGTTTCTCCCTTCTCCTTTATTGCGCACAATGCGGTGTTCCGACAATCCTCGGAAAGCATCAAATGTCGCATAGTCTATCTATCTATCTAATGTATGTGAGGGACGAAATTGGAGGAGCGCTTTCGCGCAGGCCGGTTTCTCTACAGGCCAGCAATTGAATTCTAAGATTACTACGGCTTTAACTTCGCTGAGACTGAACAAATATCTACTAATTTTTTGACTTGAAGGAAGCATTTCATCAGTACCGGTTGCGCGGTGATAATTCTGATAACCTTCTATTTCTGTGTTTTAGAGACAGTAAAGAAGGGGATTTCTCGTTGGTGGCGTATAAATATCTGCGGGTGCCATTGGGTTTCAGGTTTTTCCTTTCCTATTGATGGTCTCGTTATATATAATACTAATACTAGTGCTATATGCTAAATCCGCCACCAACTTTGAACGAGCCATGACTCTGATGGTGTATAACCTTGCGTGTATGAATAATCTTTTTCAGTTCCTATGTGGAGGGAGAACTAGAAATTGCTTGTAATTATACTAAACGTGTCTTGAAAGGCTGCTATGAGTAGCCAAATTAACGCGTGATTTAGATCAACAAAATTTGACAGTGTCACCGTTGACTGGAAGCTAGCAGTAGTTTTGCTTGCTCCCAGCGCCGGGGCCTAGTGTACGAATTTCTAGCCTTAGTTCGGCGTGCTGCCTTGTTTATTTTATTCTGCCAGCTCGCCTATTAGATTTAAGCTAGATTTAAGAACATTAGGTTAGTAAATTTATTTTCATGATATAAAGGGCAGGACGTAGGAAACAATTTATTGGCAAGGCAGTTTCCGTTCTTCTTAGCGACTGATGAGCGATGAGAAGTATACTCTAGCGTGCGTTAGCACCGAATAATCAGACTTTTCGCAGACCTCCAATCTTGCACAACCATCGGCGTCAACTGCTCACTCAAAGCCATATTCTCCGTAATCTACTGTGAGCACCATGGGTATTACTAACCTGCTGGAGGCACTCGACTTCCACGCTGCTGCGTACTTACCTGCTGGAGGCGCTCGACTTCCACGCTGCTGCGTGCTTACCTGCTGGAGGCGCTCGACTTCCACGCTGCTGCGTACTTACCTGTTGGAGGCGCTCGACTTCCACGCTGCTGCGTACTTACCTGCTGGAGGCGCTCGACTTCCACGCTGCTCCACTTACCTGACTGGGGACAGGCGGACGTAAATCTATTACCAGGTGATCTACACTTCGTGGCGTTCTGCCTTGAGGTGAGGAAGCTTGCCGGACTTGCCAAACTCGTAAAGTTTCCGAACCCCTGCCATTTAAATTATGGAGATTTTCTTTAGGACTCGAACCATTATCAATACATTCTGAGCAATATATTGATGGGTCGCGTTTGATGGTGGCTCATCAAACTCACTAAAATTAATTACGTTAATTCTTTTTTCAGTTAATTAAGGATCAAGTACATGTATGTTCATTATCCTTCTTTGTTTCCAGTGCTTGGAGACTCGAGGTAGGAGCGGCGAACGGCGGGCCTGGGCTGTGAGGTGGCTGCTAGTGTAGCCTGCCCCCAACTCGTACCATTTGCCGCCAAGCGCAAAGCTCCAACTCAATCTATAGTTCATGATAACTTGCTTGCAGAAGCAAATAGACTTCTGAAATGAGACTTTTCCTTGATCCTTTACATTTGCGATCCCATTTTATTTGCTAGCTTATGCCGTGGGCGTTAAAAACGTTAGCAGGCGCCTTCAAAGACCACAGTCCAGGGCGCTGTCGTGGCGAGCTCGAGACAACGGACGCAGCCAGCAATAGGAGGCGAGGAACGTCGGCTCCACGCGAAGGGCTGAATTCTAAGAACACGTTGACCCGGTTCCGTACAAAGGCGACACGTCAAGCGGTGGCAGGCAGAGGGCGAGTAACGCCGCGACTCCAGGAAAGGGCTGGAATCGTCGGTAGAACCCCGCATCGACACCCCTGGCACACGTTCCACCCTCAACTGCTATGAGACAGAAGTATTAGCAAAAGTCAAGGCGAAACGACGCAACTAACCAGTCAATTTCAAGTATTACGCAAATGCAACCTAATCTTCAAAGTCCTGCTAGATATATACCTTTAAAGCAACGGAGAGGCTAGCCTGTTAGAAGTTAGCTGGAACAGCTGAAACCCGGCTGCGACAACGTCAGCACCTGCAGAAGCCTCCTCCGGAGTATACTATAAAAAAACGTACAACCTTAAACCCCGAATAAACCACGAAATTAATAAGGACAATATTTCACTTAAGAAGCAACATCACCAATGACAATGAAAATGACAACACAATACAAGTAAAGCAACTAACCTGAGTTTTTAATGTACTCAGTGACGATATGTTCAGACAGAAGGTTTAATTAAGGAAATTTAGAAAAAATCAGTAAGAGATTAAGGGGGTTCAAGCGGAAAGACAGTAAAAATAGTTAAGAGATTTTAGTTATTTGAGAAAGAAGTTAAAGTTAGAAGATCGCTCTGATCCAGGCTAATTAGCCCATCAAAAAACGAACGACTTAAATAGTAATATTAATAGTAGGAGTAATTAACGCCACAAGGACGAGTTAAGAGTTAATTCATTGAAGTTTCAATGTTAATTTTAGTTAAATTTACTTGCTTGAAGCACCAAAGGAAAATTGACACGATAGTCTATGTAGCATTAGCTACAAAGTGGAAATTATAAAATTTCTCATTCGCACTTAAATAGCATAATGATTGACATTAAAAATCTTACTCTAAATTATTATTAATAATTTTCTACTTATAATTAGTAATCCTTGAAGTTTTTGTTTAAATGCATGAGATATAAAATAACGATCGACATTTTCGAGTTTGAAGCCTCTGAAATTGGCAACACCGCGCGGGACGCGTTGTTTGAAGCGTCACTCTCTCGTGCGTCCTTAGCTTATGCGTTACAGCGTTCTTGTAAGTGAAAAGAATTAAGTGTTCAATTAGAGCAAATCTGATTTAGAGACATTGTGTTTCCTTTCTTCGTGTTCATTGTGTTCAAGTATAAGCATCTGGACAGTGTCGTACCGAATAAACATGTAAATAGTCGTAGAAGTCGTAAAATAGCATGGCTCATTCCGAGTGCTATCTCAACATGACATAGCGTGAATTTTGCGTGTCATGTGCATTCTTGTGTCAAGATTATAGTATGATGTTCAACTGTGTCATTTCCATACTCCAAAAATTATATACTTGCAGCTGTCATTATGATACTGCAATTCGCTCATTGGATTATTTCGTGAGAGCGCACGGCAGATTTGCCGGCTTTTCGCGGAAAGATGGCCGGAGCATAAACTGTTGTGTCATGTCATTTTTATGTTCACTGTATTATGTTTTGAATATTTTTTTTTTTTTTGCTGCAAGAGATACGTTTAGTGTTTCTTTTCGGTATGATTGACATATGGATGAATATAGGAATGCGTTTTTATTTCTCGTACGGATATAGATATGTTATAGAGTACGAAATTTATTCATTCATATTCTTGCATTTTCAGCTGTTTCATATTTCAGTTATATTGCACGAATCATGGGGCTTAAATCACATGTATTTTCCATAATTCCACAAAAATTGAATAACAGATAATTACTGCTCTAAAAATCACAAGTCTTGTACTGTCATGCTTATACTGTAATTCAAGCATAAAGGAACAGCCATTGCCAGCTGGTAACCTTTCTATTTTCTTCCTGAGCCTGTAAAGAAATTAATAGCTTTGAGTTAAATCTATGGAAGAAGTTCAGGGTTTTCTCCGTGATGGGAAATTTACATTGCAGTGTAGGGATTGTCAGTTGTGGAATTTTTCCTTGATGCCTCTTCGAGAACCTTCTCATTTAGCGTTTTCGATTATTGCAGATCCTCGACGGCACCAAACGCCACAACACACATTCCCTGGGTCTGAGCTTTACAAGTTGTAAATTCACGTGGCATATTCTCTCTCACTAATCCATCCAGTACACCACGTAAATTGCCTATCTGAGACGTGAGACGGTCTGAACTTTGGTCATATACCACATTGCAATCACTTGGTTCGGAGCTAGTAGAGCCTAGTATATTTCAACAAATGGCTAACTAATCTACCGGCTCAACCACGACAACTTGCTTTTCACATCGTGGAATTATTCTAAAGTATGACCCATAAATAGTGACTCATCCACACATCACGGGTGGAATTGATTTTCTGTCAGTCGCTAAAATTAAACAGACTGTGAACCTCCACAAACACACCCACTTACACCTGGCCAACGTCATCGCTCGCCGGACCTCGCCTCCACGGAGTTTCCCATCTAAGAGAAGATCGTCCGAAGTCAAGCCCGACATCGGTCATCACGGCTTCCTTCAATAAAATTCCGAGCTGAGTTTTCCCGTAAAGTGTCTTATTATCCCTTTCTCTCAACTTCGAAAAACACTATTGAGAAAAACGTTATCGATTGGATGTTAATAACTAACCACACCCACCAATCATAACACTGGTGACCCCAGAGTGACCAACTTTCAAGCTTAAAAACAAAACTATTCAACTCGATAAGTGTTTGAGAAAACGTGAGAGAGGATAATGTTGGCATATCATTGTAATGATAAGTTCCCATTGTCGTAGTATTCCTTGAGAATTTTCCATGGATGTACTGTGCTAACGTTCTCTGAGCAGCTCAAAAAATTTTTTTCTCAGTGCTATTCTGTCATATGTCTTTTGTGCCACAGTAGGTAGGAAAAAAAAATTTTTTCCCTTATTTCCGTGCTTTACGCTTATTTCTGACTACCGTAAAAATTTTCGTTTCCATTTTTTCTTTCTTTCCGTTTCAACTTTGTTTGAATGATTGAATAGGTAACTAGAATCGCAAACCTTTGACACTTTAATACCAAAGTTATTAGGCGTTGAGTACGTAAATTCCGTGCCGTTATAGCTTAATTTTGCATTCAAAACAAAAATTGCCAGTATGTCCGACACAGAGAATGGTGCAGAGCCAGCGCGCACTAAGCCTATAACTCTTCCTCCTTTCATACCAGCAGAAAGCCAAACTTGGTTCAACCAAGTTGAGGCTATCTTTCGATACAATAGAATCACAAATTCTTCAGATATGTTTTATGCATTAATAGCTGCTGTGCCCACGCAAATGCTAAGTGACTCTAATGAATTAATCGTGAATCCGCCTGCTATAAACCCTTACGGGATCTTAAAAAGTAAAATCCTCGAAAAATTACAGTTGTCCGACGCGGACAAGTTTAGGTCTCTTGTGGATGCCTCGGCAATTCCACCTGTCTCTGTCATTTTCTCTCCTACTTCGTTAGTTAAGGAACTTCGAAAACTTGCAGCCGGTGTTGGCGTAGCTGAGGGATTTCTCAGAGAAGTGTACATGAACAAAGTGCCGTCTGCGGTGCGGCCTTTCCTGTCGATGGTCGGTCCAAACGAAAGTCTCGAGACCCTAGCTCAGGCCACTGAGACCGTGATGCGAAATCTAAACATGTCACAAGCACCGCAGGTAGCTTCCTTGAACGCATCAGCTGCGAATTTTAGTCCGTCAAATACTGCTAATAATCAATCCTCAGCGGCAATGGATACAATGCAACGCGAAATCGCAGAACTGAAACAAGCTGTCCAGAATTGCCAGTTAGGTCAGACTGTAGCTCATATCCAGCCAGGCCCAAGGAATGTCTCACGTTACCATGCCTACGACTATCCCTATGACTATCCCCCTCCTCCTCCTCAACGTTTTGATAGAGGTAGATCTTATGATAGGTCAAATCAAAACCGCCACTTTAGATCGCGCTCTCGCGATGCTAATAGTAATTTATGTTGGTATCATCACAAGTTTGGTGACCAAGCACGAAAGTGCGGGTCCCGATTCTGTCCTTGTTATACCGAAATGACTACGGGAAACGCCAACAGCGACGCATAGTAGCGAGTACTGCGTTGCCTAACTCCCAGACTACTCGCCTCTTACTCGTTCTAGATCCCATCACCAAGTATCGATTTTTGATAGACACAGGTTCCAGTGTGTCAATTATCCCAGCCACGGCTAAAGATAAAAACAATAATTTAGTGGCGACACTACGTGCCGCAAATGGCACGCCAATAGCTTGTTATGGGGAGAGAGTACTCGGGTGCAGTCTGGGATTGAGGAGAACATTCATCTTCAATTTCCTAATAGCGGAAGTAAACGAACCGATTATCGGTGCTGATTTCTTAGCGAAGTACGGATCATTGTAGATGTTAAAAACCGTAAAATTAGGGACGAGGAGACACAGATCTCAATTCCCGCTTGTGGCATAACTAGAGCTAATGTTTTGCATTCCTTCTCTATTGCTTTCAAGAAAGAGTGCATGTTCGAGCAGGTCCTCGCAGAATACCCTGCATTAACAAACTCTAACTTAGCTTCTAAAAGTATGCAGACGAGCACAAAACACTTCATTGAAAAAACTGGACCGCCAGTTTACTCCAGAGCTAGACGCTTACCGCCTGATCGATTGGCTTCAGAAAAGAAAGAATTTGCTAGGATGTTAGATAGCGGCATCATCCGCAGTTCCAAAAGCCCTTGGGCTAGCCCTCTCTTGCTAGTACCCAAGGCTAACGGTGAATTCAGACCGTGCGGGGATTTCCGCAGGTTGAATGCCGTTACTCTACCTGACCGCTACCCTATCCCTTACCTACATGATTTTAGTGCAAATTTGGAGGGAGCACAAATTTTCTCAAAAATAGATTTACAAAGCGCCTTCCATCAAATTCCACTTGAGGAGAGCGCAATACCTAAGACCGCGGTAATCACTCCGTTTGGTCTCTTTGAATTCCTCAAAATGCCTTACGGATTAAGGAACGCACCTCAGATGTTCCAAAGACACATGTCTGAAATATTCTCGGATCTCACCTTTGCCTATGTGTATCTGGACGACATTTTGGTGGCATCCGCAACCCCGGAGCTACATAAAGACCATCTTAGGGTCGTGTTTGAAAGATTATCCGACAATGGACTCTTGGTAAATCCTGCAAAATGTGAGCTCGGAAAGCCATCACTGATTTACTTAGGTCATGAAATCTCTAGCCTAGGTCTAAAACCTTTGCCTTCCAGAGTAGAGGTGATCAAAAACTTTCCTCTTCCACAGACCCAGAAGGAACTGTGAAGGTTCCTAGGCTCTGTTAATTTCTATCATAGATTCATCAGAAATTGCGCGCAAACTTTAGCTCCCTTGTCAGATTTGCTGGTACCAGGGAGAAAAGGTAAATCTACCGATGTCAAGTGGACGGATGCAGCGCGCAAACCTTTTGACGAGATTAAGCACAAGCTAGCTACCGCGACTGAATTATCCTACCCGATTGCCAATGCTGACTTCAGCTTGGTGGTTGATGCCTCCAGTACTGCCGTAGGTGCCGTTTTGCAACAAAAAGTAGGGACTAATATCTCTCCTCTTGCCTTCTTTTCCAAAAAGCTATCGCCCAATGAGCGTGCTTACAGCGCGTTCGGTAGGGAACTCCTTGCCATCTACTTGTCTGTGAGACACTTTCGCTATGCTCTAGAGGCAAGGGAGTTCGTGATCTACACAGAACACAAACCCTTGACCTCGGCGATCAAAATGCCTTCTGAGCGCCACTCGCCAAGAGAAGCTCGACATCTGTCTTTCATTAGTCAGTTCACCACGGATATCAGATTCATTAAAGGTCTCGACAATACCGATGCTGACTGTCTATCTAGAATTAATTCTGTCCAAACCAGTGGAGAAATAACCTTCGGTAATATTAGTAACGCACAGAAGGAGGATCCTGAACTTCAGGACCTTCTCAAACCTTCTAACACTATCTCTTTGAAATTAACCTTGGTTGATGGCGTGTACCGTGATGCTGAGCGACTTTCTCGTTTGTATCTTCCTGCGACTCTCCGCAGAGTAGCTATTCTTCACTACCATTCTCTGTCACATCCCGGTATTAACCGTACATTGCGTTTGATTTCCGATCGTCTCGTCTGGCCAGCGATGCGTAAGGAGGTCAAACAAATTGTGCAAAACTGCCATGCATGTCAGAGTAGCAAAGTTGTGAAACATAATCTTGCAGCGCTACAGAGTTGTGCATTTGCTGGGCACAAATTCGACTCCGTACACCTAGATTTGGTGGGTCCGTTGCCTTTGTCGCGTGGTCATTCCTATTTGTTAACAATAATTGATAGGTTCTCTAGATGGGTTGAGGCCGTGCCTCTTCCTGATACCCAAACTGAAACTGTAGCTCGCGCTTTCATGAGTAATTGGATTTCCAGATTTGGGGTTCAAGTGTCACGCATGACCGGGGATCACAATTTACCTCCAAATTCTGGAGTGAGCTTAGCGCCGCTTTAGGTTGTGCAAACACCAGTACTACCGCGTATCATCCGCAGTCAAATGGACTTATTGAGAGAGTCCACAGAGATTTAAAGAGTGCATTGCGTTGCCTTAATTGCAGTCACGACTGGACCGACAGACTTCCAGTAGTATTGTTAAAGTATTAGGAATTTGCATCGGCAGGATCAGCAGTGCACAACAGCAGAAATGTTGTATGGAAAGACGCTTCGTCTCCCGGGCGACATTGTTGACCCAAAACCGTTGCCTGAATTTTCATCTGCTGACCGTTCCGCATTTGTAACCTGTCTCAAGGATTGCATGCGTCAGATCAAGTATGTTGCTCCACGAATGCCTCAGACATAAGACAAACTCGATCCTGCGCTGCAACAGTGCACACATGTGTACGTCCGTAATGATAGCATCAAACCAACTCTCACACGCCCTTATGATGGCCCGTTCAAAGTACTAAAACGGACGTCAAAATATTTCGTCCATGAAAGATCTGGTTCACCCGACCCTGTGAGCATAGATCGATTAAAGGTCGCGGATACCTCCGACAATAGTGTGATTTCTAACTCTTCATTCTCTCCACAGAATTTCCTTTCCACTGAGACTCGATCATATCGTCCACCTCAGTTTCCTCAGTTGGCTGCATTGTTGCCTATTCAACTTGAGTGTAATCCTTTCTTTTTTGCCTGTATCTTCGAATCCTATCGTAGACTCTAATTCTAGCTCTCGTAGTGAAACAGCGACAAGTCTGGAGAGACCAGACGAGACCGCTGCAGTAACTCCTGTACCAAGAACTCTTGCTGATCTAAATTTGCAGACCCGTTTGGTGAAGCTTCCCCGCTCAGTAACATTATCCGACCGCCAAACCCGGCATGGTCGCGTAGTTCGAACTCCTTCCCGCTACAAATGATTGCAGCGGGTGGACCTTTCGGTCTGCGCCTTGGGGGGTAATGTAGCATTAGCTACAAAGTGTAAAATTATAAAATTTCTCATTCGCACTTAAATAGCATAATGATTGACATTAAAAATCTTACTCTAAATTATTATTAATAATTTTCTACTTATAATTAGTAATCCTTGAAGTTTTTGTGTAAATGCATGAGATATAAAATAACGATCGACATTTTCGAGTTTGAAGCCTCTGAAATTGGCAACACCGCGCGGGACGCGTTGTTTGAAGCGTCACTCTCTCGTGCGTCCTTAGCTTGTGCGTTACAGCGTTCTTGTAAGTGAAAATAATTAAGTGTTCAATTAGAGCAAATCTGGTTTAGAGACATTGTGTTTCCTTTCTTCGTGTTCATTGTGTTTAAGTATAAGGATCTGGACAGTGTCGTACCGAATAAACATGTAAATAGTCGTAGAAGTCGTAAAATAGCATATCTCATTTCGAGTGCTATCTCAACATGACATAGCGTGAATTTTGCGTGTCATGTGCATTCTTGTGTCAAGATTATAGTAAGATGTTCAACTGTGTCATTTCCATACTACAAAAATTATATACTTGCAGCTGTCATTATGATACTGCAATTCGCTCATTGGATTATTTCGTGATAGCGCACGGCAGATTTGCCGGCTTTTCGCGGAAAGATGGCCGGAGCACAAACTGTTGTGTCATGTCATTTTTATGTTCACTGTATTATGTTTTGAATATTTTTCTTTTGCTGCAAGAGATACGTTTAGTGTTTCTTTTTCAGTATGATTGACATATGGATGAATTTAGGACTGCCTTTTTATTTCTCGTACGGATATAGATATGTTATAGAGTACGAAATTTATTCATTCATATTCTTGCATTTTTAGCTGTTTCATATTTCAGTTATATTCCACGAATCATGGTGCTTAAATCACATGTATTTTCCATAATTCCACAAAAATTGAATAACAGATAATTACTGCTCTAAAAATCACAAGTCTTGTACTGTCATGCTTATACTGTAATTCAAGCATAAAGGAACAGCCATTGCCAGCTGGTAACCTTTCTATTTTCTTCCTGAGCATGTAAAGAAATTAATAGCTCTGAGTTAAATCTATGGAAGAAGTTCAGGGTTTTCTCCGTGATGGGAAATTTACATTTCAGTGTAGGGATTGTCAGTTGTGGAATTTTTCCTTGATGCCTCTTCGAGAACCTTCTCATTCAGCGTTTTCGATTATTGCAGATCCTCGACGGCACCAAACGCCACAACACACATTCCCTGGGTTTGAGCTTTACAAGTTGTAAATTCACGTGGCATATTCTCTCTCACTAATCCATCCAGTACACCACGTAAATTGCCTATCTGGGACGTGAGACGGTCTGAACTTTGGTCATATACCACATTGCAATCACTTGGTTTGGAGCTAGTAGAGCCTAGTATATTTCAACAAATGGCTAACTAATCTACCCGCTCAACCACGACAACTTGCTTTTCACATCGTGGAATTATTCTAAAGTATGACCCATAAATAGTGACTCATCCACACATCACGGGTGGAATTGATATTCTGTCAGTCGCTAAAATTAAACAGACTGTGAACCTCCACAAACACACTCACTTACACCTGGCCAACGTCATCGCTCGCCGGACCTCGCCTCCACGGAGTTTCCCATCTAAGAGAAGATCGTCCGAAGTCAAGCCCGACATCGGTCATCACGGCTTCCTTCAATAAAATTCCGAGCTGAGTTTTCCCATAAAGTGTCTTATTATCCCTCTCTCTCAACTTCGAAAAACACTTTTGAGAGAAACGTTATCGATTGGATGTTAATAACTAACCATACCCACCAATCATAACATCTACAAAACAAATGTAATGAAATAATAGCACTAGCACACAAAATAATAAGCAGAGAAAAAGCAGTCAGGAAGAGGGTAGAGGATCTTAGCCTGAACTCTGTGCCACGGAACTAGCCGCGACCCACATCACCGAAGCGTAGGCCGAC
Source organism: Morinoia aosen (assembly GCA_030386875.1). Taxonomy (NCBI): domain Eukaryota; kingdom Metazoa; phylum Arthropoda; class Malacostraca; order Amphipoda; family Talitridae; genus Morinoia; species Morinoia aosen. The sequence continues at coordinate 27,138,270 of CM059568.1, forward strand.
GCTGCAACACGCCTTTGCAAAGGCATAAACGGACGGATAAAAATGGCAGCTTAAACACTAAGTTAACCACTGTTTAATTCGACATAATGTCATTAGGGAGTTGAGCTAACATCAGCTTTTAGAGGAATCAAAATCAAGTCAAGTCTGCTAAATGAAAATTCCGTACCTAAGACCTCAACTGCGACCCTACCGAAACATCTGAGCAACGACCAGCGATCGGCACCCCGACACTTATGCGGAAAGGTTGAAAGAGAAAAGCCACCTCGGAGACAACCAAACCGTAGTGGGGAAAATTCTCCCACACAAGTACTCCAAGCATTGGTGGAATGAGGAATGTGCAACTTGGGTCAAAAAGCGAAGAGCTGCAAAGAATCAATTTAGAAAACATCCAACTCCTACCAACCTGATAAACCTGAGGAAGTCCGAAGCCATTATAAAGAGAGTAACCAGGAAGTAACCAGGTACGGTGAAAATTCTTTGATCGCTAGTGAGCTGCATTTTAGGTGTCTTTAAATGATGAAATAAGGAAGTAAATAACCTCTCAGGTGCTTAAATACTTGGTGATATGCAGGATACATCATTGTGAAATTATTTTTAACTGTAGGTACTCAGAAATGAAGAAGAATACCGGTGTTGTTATAGAACTTTTCTTTTGAACAATTAGTTTTTCTACTTCTTTCAGTAATTCGATCAGTGTGAAGTGGTCATTAAACGATTAAAAAACCTATATTAATCGAAAATGAAACAAAATTTACCACATTGTGAAAAAGACAATTCAAATATGCTAATTTAAAGCGGAGATAGAATCAATTAAAAAATCGGGACATTTTTGTGGGAAAACCGGTATAATGAACATCAGTTGTTGCTTGCTTGCCCGCTCCCTCTGTACCAGTTCTGTATGTCAGACTGTCCCCCTATGGCATCTTCAGTAATTAGAAAAGACAATAATTCTTCAGAAGTTAGATAGCCATAAATAGTATGAAGGCTGTTAGGCCGAGCAAAATATTAATCCTTTAAAATATATGAGAACATTAGCGATTGAAAACACATGAAATTTTCACGTAGGGTGCTAGACATCTTGAAATAGGTTTTGATGGAAGGAGAGATACTGTTTTTTCTTTTTGGTGACTGAATGTTCTTCAGGATTGCAATGAGAATTTCAATTTTCGGGAGAAATGGTTTCAAATTGTATTTAAAACCACGTGAATTTTTGCGTGCAGGTAGACGGGTGCACTACACCTTTTTCTCTTTAAATTAATCCAGGCCAAGTTCAAATTAATCCAAGTCAACTTCATATTGATCCAAGTCAACTTCATATTGATCCAAGTCAAGTTCAAATTAATCCAAAACAAGTTCATATTAATTCAAGTCAAGTTCAAATTATTTCAAGTCAAATTCAAATTAATCCAACCCTCAGCTAAGTTAAAACATGACATAATCACTTGTTAATTTGAGTTTTTTGTGTTAAATATGTATCTATTAGATGTGATGATCAAGAAAAGTTACGAGGATTTATTTACTCTCATAGATTTTTATTTACGTGAAATTCCACTTTATCACATATATGAAACCATATACCTACATGCAAAAACAAAAGGTTATCATCGGACAATATGTAGATTTGATTTCTGAGAGAAATATACAAATAAGATTCACTGAGTAGTAATGTACGATTCCATTTGATTACAATTGATATTCGTACATTATTACACAGATACATTCCTGCATTAGCAATAAAAATGTTGCCATCCATTCTAATTCCGTGTTAGTTGATGTGAAGCAATGTATGATACACTCACAATACATAATAATACATGAAACAATGTTTCAAACTTAATACTGATTAAATTTGTTTGTGTTTACAATTCAATATACTATAATACTTTCAAGACTTGAATAACTTTGTGATAATCATTTAATGAACATCTTTAATGAATATTTTTTCCTTCTCATCACATCCAATAAATACATATTCAACGCAAAAACAGCCAAAATTAACAAGTGGTTATGTTAATTTTTAACTCAACTTAGGGTTGGATTAAATTTAACTTCGACTTGGATTACCTGAACTTGACTTGGATTAATTTCAACTTGACTTTGATTAAACTGAACTTGACTTTGATTAATTTGAAGTGAATAAGGAGTAGTAATATCCTAAAAACCCTGGCCAAAACCCCGTTTTAGGGCACTATTTTGCCGGGGCTGGGGTCTGCAAAAATAATTCATAGTGTGTGGTCCCATTAAGAAAATGCGCCCAAAGGTGGGTTATGCTTTGTGATCAGGAATGATAACTTTTCTGTGAATAATGTTGATATGTTCTTGAATGGCAAATTAGAAATAGCATCAATTATAGTTTTCTGTTATGGATATATTGATTTATGTATTATTCATAATCCTAAATTTCTTGTAAATTTCTGATTTATAATCCTAATGTATGTAATGATTTTGAAGAGTTTTATCATTATTATAATCAGATGAATGAGTTGTTTAGATTCACTGGAGACATGAATGCTCATGCACCTTTGTGGAACCATAAAAACCAACTGAATGCTTCTAGAGGGAGCCTGTGTAGACTTCTAGATGAGAACTTTCTTGGAGTACATAACCCTCCTGACTTGCCCACTTATATTGACCCACGTGTGGGGACAAGTTCTTCATTAGATTTGTGTATTGTCCCTCCAACTCTCCTTGCGTGTGGGTTTCACAACAGAGGTGCAGATCTTTGGAGTGATCATTATCCAATTGAATGTACTTTTGGCACAGTAGTAAAAAATCTGATGAAAATCTGCCTTGATGGATTCAAAACAATGGAAAGTGGGTTGTGTTAAAGAAAAATTATCCCAAATCCATTTAAGTCAGATAACTCAGTTTACAGTTGATGAATTGAGTACCCTGCTAACAAAATTGCTTCAGGATGCAGCTAACGAGTGCATCCCTAAATCCTCCTCAGCTTGGGGAGCTAGGAAGAAGACACCATGGTGGGATAGAGAGCGCGCTTTAGCTGTAGCAAAGCGAAGGAAAGCACGCAACAAGTTATCAGAACATCCCACTGCAGAAAATTTACATCTGCTCAAGGAATGTGAAATTAATGCCAAAGAAATCATAAAGCGAAAGAAAATCCAAAGTTGGACTAGTTATGTAAGCACTCTGGACTCAAACACCGGTGTTGGTTATGTTTGGAGGATACTACGTTCAATGAGGGGCAGTTATATAAATCCACGCCCAACTGTTGGTGACATAGCTGATAGCACAGCAGACAAAGCTCAATTATTACTGGCCCAATTTTGTAACACAAGATAAAATTAGGTGATAAATTTTCTGAAACAATTGAAAATACCATATCAAATCTAGCAGTAGTACAGGTAGAAGATACACATCTTAACTCCCAAATTGAATTGCACGAATTCCAGAAAAGCTTAAAACATGCAAAAAATACTAGTTCTAGTTTTGATAAAATTCCTTATGCTTTTTTCACCAAAGCATCACAGTCATTTCTGGAACATGTAATCTATTTATTCAACAAAAGTTACTCTAGTGGTTACTTCCCAGAAGCATGGAAGTTAGAGATTATATGTCCAATAAAGAAGCGTAAAAGAGACCATTTGGTTCCCAGTGGGTATCGACCCATCATTTTGCTCTCGTGTTTCTCAAAAATCATGGAACAAATTGTTAAACGCAGGCTTGATTATTTTTTGGAAAAAATGAGGTTTTCTCTTATCAAACAGGATTCCGTAGAAAGAGATCTACATATGATGCTCTTGCTCTAATTTAAAACTGTATTTCACAAGCCTTTTTTATAAAGATGTATTATTTGGTTGTCTATGTTGATTTGGAAAAAGCATATGATATTGTGTGGCATGCTGGACTTTTGCATAAACTAATAAACATCGGCTGTGACATGCGTACGGTCTTATGGCTACAATAATATTCAAGCAATAGACGTGTCAAGGTAAGATTGGCAGATGCTGTCTCATCTGACAAGATTTTCGCTTGTGGTTTGCCTCAAGGTGCAGTAATGAGCCCCCTGTTGTTTAATGTAATGCTCCATGATTTGCCTCAGATGGAGAGCATCCAATGCATCTCAAATGCAGAGGTGACAATAGTTACAAGTGGAAGATCCCCAGATGAGATTCAGTGGATGATGCAGAACTACCTGAATTACCTGACAAACTGGTTGAAAAAGTGGAAACTAGCCATAAATGTTAATAAAACAAAGTATCAAATTTTTATGCATAAAAAATATGTACCATTGATTCACCTTACATTAAACTCAAAAACAATAAGTACAACTGGTGAACAGCTTGTACTTGGAATAACCATGGACTCCCCTATACTTACCTACTCACCACAAATACAAAGTGTTGAAGCAGAGTCAAAGATGGCTGCAGGTTCTCAGGGCATTGTCCGGCATCTCATGGGAATCTTCTCAAAAATTATTGCGTCAGGTATATAAATCATTCACAAAGAATTCGTCAGGCTATAACTCAGTATAACATTCCGACTCAGCCAGTTCAACCGTGCTTCACACCTACCGCATTTACATGGATATTGAGAAGACCGACTGTAGAGCAGCACATGGCAGATACGAAAAAAGAAGAAATAGACCCATTCACCGTAAGACAGATTCACAGAGATAATATGAATAGGTATCAAGAGCACAACATCATCTATACCGACAGATCCAAGTCACCGACAGGAGTTGGAGCAGCAGCCGTGATGGGCAATATCATAAGAAGTGTCTCTCCCCCAGTCGTGGCTGGTGTTATAACCGCCGAACTGCATGCCATCAAGCTTGCCTTAAATATCATAAAAGAAACGCAATTCCAAGATTTTGTAATATGCAGCGACTCCATGAGCGCTATACAATTAATTGACAGCTACACTGAAAATAATCAACTTTTGAATAAGATAATACTGGAGATGCACCAAATCATTTCGGATGGGAAGAACATAACGATCAGTTGGGTTCCAGCACACGTGGGCATTGCTGAAAATGAACGTGCGGACCAAGCGGCGAAGGCAGCAGCAGCAAGACCCGCTGAGTTTGTGCTGATTCCGTACAGCGACTGGTTCCCGGTTATCAGGAGGAAGACATACGAAATATGGAACCTGGAATGGCAGCAGGAACAGGGAGACTTGAGAACAATAAAGACCAACCCTGGAAGATGGAAGAAGTATAGCTACAAGTTGAACCGACAGGAAGAGGTCGTCATCAACAGATTACGACTAAAACACACAGCTTTAACTCACAGCTATCTCTTGGACCCGGAGGCACTTGGACAGAGACCCATTTGCGGGTGGTGTGGCGTAGAGATCTTAACCGTAAAACATATTTTGGAGGAATGTACCGCGCTGAAGCAGACAAGAGACCGATTATTGAGACCTAGAGCCGGAGGGAATGTTAACGCAAACAATTTGCTACGTGACTGAGGACCCATACGTAAAGTGCTGGAGTTTGTTAAGGAGATAAATGTCTTTGGAAATCTCTAAAGGTAAATAAGAACGAGAGGAAACTGCCCTGACGCAAACGCAACGGACGCTACCTTTAGAATCTGGATCCAAGAATCGGCGCGCCTTGTCTCTGAGCGGAGCATTTCACCCAATTAGAATCTGCACTCATCCTGAACTCTACTGAGTGATATGGCCGAGCGCACTGTGCTGTTATCCTCGACTCTATTGAGAGGGGGTTCCAGCATGGGTCAGGCGCTCGGCCAAAGTGAGCGCGGGTAGCTGGAACCCCCACCGTGGGTGCTAGCTAACACTTATAAAATTAAGTTTCTGATAAACACTTTTCAACGTCCAGTCTGAATAAAATCTTTGTTAAGCTCCAAATTCCCACACCTCAACGCAGTGAATTGCTTCTCGGTGGAGTTGACTTCGAAGAGTCCTCAGATAAAGTCAAACAACGATGAAAATGGTGGCGACCATGAAGAGGTATGAAACTGCAACATCTGATGTGCTGGTGAAGCGCCGAATTGGCGTCTTGTGAGATGGAACTTTTTCTCAGTGAAATATGTGGAATGCACGGATCAGACCTACACCCGCTGTGAATAGTAGTTGAAAGAAATTTCGTGGATGCTGTTACTCAGTTTGTTGTGGCGGAGGTATTAGAAGTCGCCCTTCTATTAACTTCATGATTTTACCTGGTGAGGTGATCGGTTGACGCTCGAAATTTGAATTCTGGAACGCGATACAGTGTGAGCTGTTGAGAAGGTAACGGGTCCCAAAATGGCTGTTGTTAATAATGCAAAACTATCATTGTATAAATTGCGATCATAACTTTGGTTTAATTACCAAAGCGACAACTAAATAGTCTCTGACCGAAGTTGTCGTTAACTGAATTTATTATTATTATTATTATTATTCATTAGGAGTAAACTTACTTATGGTCATGTAATCCCTACGAAGCTCCCTGACAGTGACATAAACCTGTTTAATGTGATTCAAAACTCAGCTTTGCGATCTATCGTGGGTGCATGGAAGACATCTCCAATTTCCTCTGGAAGCTGAAGCATTCATTATGCCTTTGAGATTTTACCTAAATTTCTGGTTTCTGAGGTGCAGTTTCATGGATGCAGAGCCAAATGAGTTTCCAGCTTAAATTGAGCTATTCAGATCTCCCCCTAAAAGTGGGCTTGCATTGAAACGCATGGAAACAATGAATAAAATTCAGTTGAACTTTTCTCCTTCGGGGTCACAAATTGAACATTTCATTTCTCCATGTATTGAAATATCATCTAATGTGTGTTGAATTTCCTGATGTTGAATCTCTCACGGCAGCTGAAGTAAATCATAAATTTGAAAAGTATGTAACATCAAAATTTTGTAATTCCTATAGAATTTTCACAGATGGCATCAAGCTACAATCAGGTTCAGCATCTGCTGCTCTTTATGTGTTGCATCTAGAAACATGTACTTCTTGGCTCCTAAACCCAGGTCACTCAATTGGGGGAGCAGAGCTATTTGCAATTTTACAGGCTGTAAATTATACTGTTGATAACTTGTCAAACCATAATGTGGTCAATTTTGTTTATTCTAAATGTTCTCTGGATATTGTTATAAACTTGAATAACCCCACCTATAAGATTTTTAGTAGAATTAAGAAAATTGTTGGTACAGTTGAATTACAGCATTCAGTTACGATGGATCCCATCTCATTCAGGCATAATGGGAAATGAGATAGTGGACCGGTGTGCAAAAATGGGTCACAAAAATTCTAAATCAATACTCACTCATCTTAATTATGAAGAGCATGTTAGTAAACTGATGAACAAAATGTTGGACTTCTGGAGCGAGTGTTGGGGAAATCGAGTGAGAGGATCTGGGAAGGGAAGATTTATGTATGAATTGTGTGGCAGACCAAAGTTTAGGTTGGGTGGTGCCATGTCATGAAAATTTCAGTGTATTATTAGCCAATTTAGAATTAGACATGTTGGTGTTCTTCTCATTTGAGTAGATTTAACCTGTGTCAAAGCCCTCTCTGCCCTGAGTGTGGTGTTCCAGAGACCATTGAGTACTTCTTGCTCAGCTGCCCACAATATGAGGCTGCCAGACTGCATTTTTGTCTACCTTTTGTAAAATTTCATCTTAAATTGAATCTGAAAAATGTCTTAGGATTTGGCGAATATCAATTCCATGTACAATTTACAATTCTCCATTCCTTGGTAACATTCTTTGGTGCTGTTAATAGATGTATTTGGCGAATATCAATTCCATGTACAATTTACAATTCTCCATTCCTTGGTAACATTCTTTGGTGCTGTTAATAGATGTAAGCTACTTTAAATGTTTTCAATTTGACTGTGTTACATCTATGTCTAATTGTAACGACCACGAGCCTGATAACGTTTAGTTACTGGAAACCGACCTGTCAGGATGCTGGCCAGACAGGGAATAGCTACTCAGGCTTGAATAGCTAAGGCCAGATACGAGGTCAAAGTACGGCACGGACAAGTCAAGAGTAGATATTAAAACAGGGGAATGATAATTCACAGAACAGACTCAGGGCGGGTCTCGCGATAGCCGTCTTTCGTACACGAAACCGTGGCTCTACCGCTGACTGACCACCCTGGCAAAACACCTTAGGCGTTACCCAGTAAAATAGGCATAGGAATAGAGCAAGCACTACATGGGGCACTTACAAACATCAGGCAACCCGCTTTATTAGCCTGCTCTCGGAGACAAGTGCACACCATGAAGGTTCCGACGCAACTGCCTACTCCAGTCGAGCAGCCGCCCACTTTAGCTGCAGCCAAGCAGCAGTAGGACGGAGCTCCATGTGCACGCCAGCGGTACAGTTGCCGTACACAATACGTAGTGAAGTCTCTTCACTACACTACATCCTTCTTAATTTAGTTAGAACTCATCGCTCCAACTAAAGCCTCTAATATCCTCAAATTACCGCACAAGATTAAAAAGTTATACATTAAGGAAAACATGCATCTAGCACGTGACAACTGGACAACTACTAAAAGGTTTACTATGTACATCATTGTTCTAAAATTGATAACACTATCCGGTTCTTCTGTCTTCCAAGTTCCCGCCAGTCTCGCAGGTGACGACGAGACGTCCGGCTGCAGATTTGCCGCGTGCCTGCCGACACGACTGCAGATTGCACTCCGGCGACTGCTCCTCCATACTGCAACCGGCGCTGAGCAGGCTTCACTTTAGCAGCCAAACAGGCGGCAGAAGTCCACCTCCCATGGCGTTCCCAGCTCGCAACCGAGACCACGATCTCTGAAGAGTATGCGCCTCCGCCCGTCACATCCGACCCGGACATCCAAAGGGCTTCACACCAGTCGGGTTGCGATGGCAGGCAACCATCAGCACCGGCCGCGCCTCAGAAGACATCTGCAGGGTCGGGACACGAACAGGCAGCCCAGGTCGGACCATCGCACCCCGTGCTACGTTGGCCCATCGCCTGCAGCAACAGATCCCCGGACCTGAAACAAAACAATCCGAGCAGTATCGAAGTAGACACTCAGCATTTATAATCTAACCTCTTTTTTTGGTCTTAATCGAGGCAATATTTCATCTTCTGGCTCCGAAGGTTCCGTTCTCCGCCAAGTATTATCACCGGCACTCACCTCTGCTACCTCCAAACACCCTGCGTCGTTACCCCTTTCGTCACCTTCCTCCACCGGGGTAAAAGTTCGTACATCTGGGCGCGCTCTCTCCAATGGCGACCACACCCCGAAACCTGAAAAATCGGAGGTGCCTTCTGCTGCAGCTCCGCTTCCACTCGCCTCTCCCCCACTCAAGACGAGAGGTCCGCGTTCTACTTCCGGCACCTCCGTTCTCCCCATTCGCAACAGAGGGGGATCCGGGTACTGGCCGATGAACCCCGAAAAGTCCAGGCTCTCCTCGCACGGCGGAAGATCTGGGTATTGTCCGAGAAATTTCGAGAAGTCCCCGCTGGTGTCGTCGCCCGTCACCTCCCCCTGCTGCGTTGCCGGAAATGGTGGCAGCGGATGAATTGGGCGACCCAACCACTCATCCTCCACGGGAGCCACTTGGTCCTCTTGCATCTCTCCTGCTGCCCCAACCCCGTCTTCCTTTGGCCCCACTTCTCGACGGGTTCTCTTGCGTGGCTGCCTTTGCGGCAGACCTTCTGCTTCGTTCCTCCTCTCGAGTTGCGCTGGCTGGTCCTGACCCATGTCGTTTCCATAATATTTCTTCAATTGCCTCACGTGCACCTTGAAGGGAGCCCTTCGCCGCTGCAGGTCCCGTGTCTTATAGGTGACCTGGTTCCTGTCAACCTCCAGCACCTCGTAGGGACCCTGGAACTGCGGGGCGAGTTTGTGTCTGTCGTCCTCCCGTGCGTAAGGTACCCGTCGCAGGACCCGTTCTCCCACTGCGAACGGTCGGAACTTCGGTCCAGCGGGTTGCCACATCCGGGGTGGCCTTGGCGGATCTGGCACCGCAGCCTCCTTCACAAAGAATTCACACGGGGCTCGACCGGTCTCACTGTGGGTAAGTCTATTGTACTGGGACATCACTCTTGCTATTTCCAGATCCCAGCTCCCAGGGTTACCAGCGCAGGCCGTGGCGAGTCTCTCCTTGATGGTCCGGTTGAGTCTCTCCACCGCTCCATTGGTATGCGGCGCATAGGCGATCGAGCGCTCATGCCGCACCCCGTACCTGTCCAACAATTGTCCGAACAACCTAGCTCGAAACTCGGGACCATTGTCGGACCGCAAAATTTTAGGGGTTCTAGGGCAACTAGCCAATATACCATACTCCAATGCACGCGCAACTCCCGGCGCAGCTTTTGAACGTATAGGTTTTGCGTGTCCAAATTTGGACCATAGATCAATACCCACCAATAATCCTATATGTCCTCTGGGAGTACGCGGCAATTGCATCAGATCCACCGCATAAATATCATACGGCGCCGTGCATTTAGTACTCAACCCGTACAGCGGGTAGTCTTTTGGACTTACTCCTTTATGCAACTGGCACGTCCGACATTCTCTTATCACTTCCTTGATAGTCTTGTATGGGCTGGGATGAAAGTAACACCGCCGGAATGCCTTGCTAACCTTAGTCTGCCCCGCATGTGCTACATGTTCATGAAACTGTCTAACTAAGCCCTTCAATTGACTGTCTGGAATCACTGGTAGGAACTTTTCCTCGCCCCCTAGCTTGTATTTGTAACATATGGCACCGCTATGTATCACTAAGCTATTAAAATGTTGTCGCAAATATCCTAATGCTGGGTCTTTTTCCTTCCTTTCCAGAGCCTCGCGCACCCTCACCAACCTCTGGTCCTGCAGTTGATGCGGCGCGAACATCTGTATTTCCTCTCCTAACCGGAGGTCAGCCAACTGGCAAGTACCCTCCTGGCTACCTTGCTCGTGAGGCGCTGCTATATTGACCCTTTCTGCTGGTATACATGCTATGATAACATTAAAATGCACGCCTCCTTTGCATTCCAGTTTAACAGTTCCCTTCTCCCCCACAGGATTTGCAACAACCAACCCTCCTGGTTTGCAAACTACTTCCACTCTCAAGTCAAATAACTGCGCAAACGCCACGAGAGCCTCCCATGGAGGGAAAACATCCGGATTTTTCCAACTCGAAATCATCCTACGATCCGCGGCCTTACCAGTCCTACCGAAGGCTTTGGGTTCCTGCAATTATTTGTCTATCGCCTGCTCTCGGAGCGTCAACGCGTCTCCCAGACCCGAGGCTCGGCTCAACGCCACAAACAAAGAATTTGGGCCCCCTTCTACTTCGGCTACCTGGTACTCCCCACATTCTGGCTCGGGAGCATTCTCGTCTCCCTCTGGAACTGACCAAGGAAAATTCACACGGGACAGACAGTCAGCAACTACATTAGTTTTCCCGGGCACATACTCGATGCTATACTGGCCAATAGCCAAGTCAGCCAACGTCCTTATCAGTCGGTCGTCGGTACGTTTCATATTGTGAAGATATATCAGAGGCTGATGGTCCGTTCGGATCACATATTTCCTACCACTCAAGTAGATTCTAAAGTGATTTACTGCAAACCTGATTGCCGCTAGCTCTTTGTCAGTTGCGCTGTATCTCATTTGGGCCTTATTAAAACTGACCCCGGCATAACCGATCACTCTTTCTTGACCGCTTTGCACCTGAGACAGCACCGCGCCAGCTTCCCATCCGCTAGCGTCAGTCGTCAACACGAATGGCTGTCCCGTCACAAAGTCTGGGTACGCTAGAATTGGAGCGGTCACCAATACGGTTTTCGCGTTCTCAAATGCTTGCTGGCACTCGGCAGTCCATTCCCATTTCCCCATGGCTGTCGCCAGGTATAAGGGGTGCAGTAAATTGGCGGAGTCTTTTATAAAACTCTTATAATAGTTCACCATACCCAGGAAGGATCTTAACTGCCGTACCGTTCGTGGCACTGGAAACTCTTGGATCGCCCCTATATTCTTTTCTAGCGGACTCACACCAAGTCTACCGACGGAGTGACCCAAGTAATCGACCTGCTCTTGGAACAAACAACATTTTTCCAAGTTCAGCTTGAGCCCGTGACCTCGAAGCTGGCCGAACACCCTCTCCAACGCCTGGACATGTTCAGCAAACGTCCCACTAGCGATAAAAATATCGTCAAGGTAAGCCTGCACAGAGTCACTCGGTAGCCCCTTAAAAACTAAACTTATTAGCCGTGAGAACGTAGCCGGCCCGTTGCATACGCCAAACGGAAGCCTAGTGAATTGATACAGTTCCGTACCAGTAGAGAAAGCAGTCAGTTCTCGCGAAGATTCAGTCAGAGGCACCTGATAATATCCCGACTTCAAGTCAAGCGTAGAAAAATAATAATTTCCCGAAAGTTTGTTTATCGTATCTCCTATATGAGGCAGCGGAAAACAGTCTGGTTTTGTCAAGCTGTTTAACATTCTAAAGTCCACACAAAGTCTTAGTTTTCCGTTCTTCTTCCTAACTGGCACTAACGGAGACGACCATGGTGACTTAGATGGCTCAATAATACCTTTTTCCGCTAATAGTTTTACCTCTAGGTCGATTTCCTCTTTCATGGGCCCCGGGTAACGTCTATTTCTTTATTTTACAGGCGCTGCACCCTGAACATCTATATGGTGCCGCACTGTCTCGGTACACCCCACGTCTGCCTCATCTGTCGCAAAAACGTCTTTGTGCGCAGTCATCAGTTCAGCAACTATCGTCCTTTGTTCTGCAGTCAGATCCGTACCGTCCAAGCTAAGGTCACCCGGCACATCGTCCATCTCTTCATCCTGCTCTACTTCTTCCCGACACAAAGCCACCAAAGTACCTAGTCTTGTGTGCTTGGCTAACCTCACATCACTGTCAAATGGGTTCATTACTTCTACTCGAATATATTCATCGTCTACGACATTTACTGATGAAGCTACCATCAATGGACGAGTCCCATTATCGACTGGCTCTAAATACCCTTCAAATTTATTTGGTGCCCTCTTCACTTGAGCGGACAAACGCAACATCTGCCTAGAAGGTACAGTCACTTCCGCCGCACTGAAAACTGGAAATTCCGCTCTGCGCGAAGTCATCACCTTCAACCGGGCTATTCTTGTACGATCTTGACTACTTCCTTTCTCCAAAGTCCTATCTGATGCATTCAACGTAAGTTTGAAGCTATCAAGAAATTCCAAGCCCAACACACAACTGAATGACTGTACCGGCTTAGTCATCACCAAAAACCTATGCCTTGGGAACTTAGTTCTGCCAATCGTTACTGCCAAGTATATCTCACCTTCTATTCGAATCTCGTTTCCTGAAATTCCTACAACATTATCAACGGCGGAAGCGCGAAGTTTTCCCTGAACACCCGGAATTCTATGGAGCAGCTCTTCTGTAATTAAAGAGATCGACGCGCCTGTATCTACTAGGCCATCAACCTGTAACTGCCCAACCTCTACAACCACCGCGTACGCCACCGCTACCTCACGCTTCTGCCGCACCATCTCAATATTTTGAGGACTATCATGACACTGCTCCGGCTGTGCCTCTTCCATATCGGAGTCACCTAGTTTCCCGACTGTCGACCTGGTTTGTGCGCACACTGGAAACTACGATGTGTGATTTCCCCACACCATACACAAGCTGCGCATTTCTCCAAAAATCCCTGACAGTCCTTCATCAAATGTCCCTTTTTGCCACAATACGCACATTTCAACCCGCGTTCTGAACTAACAACTTCCCCGAATCTGTCTCTATGTGCTACCTGCTGTGTACAGTCCCGCACAAAATGTCCCTCCTGTCCACAACGAAAACAACGCATTGATCTGGCCGGCCCGCGTTCCTGGTGTTCAATGTTATCATTGTTTGTTTCTGGCGCGTATGGCGTCGCTAAGTAAATTTGTTCCGCTCGAGTATTATTCCCCATTCTTTCCTCGGTAGCTGTCATATCGGCCTCCAAACTGGCTGCTAGTCGGGCCACTGCACTGAGTGCAATGGACTCCTGCTGGCCAACGAATAACTTAAGCCGACGTACCAGCTCCGGTGTTAGGGAACTAATAAATTTATTTCGAGCCAAGAGTTCTTTGCCCTCTTTTCCTACACTATCCACTTTTGCTACCAGCCTTTCAAGCCTAATACTATAGCAAGTCAGTGATTCACCCCTATTTCTTCCTATTTCTTTCCATCATCACTTAATTTTTCGTGAAGCTCTAGTTCTTGAATCAACCTATTTTTTACTTCCCCATAGTCAGCTCCCGTTCCGTATGCTTGAACTATATTCTTGGCTTCCCCCTCAAGAAATTCTGGCAATTCCTGAACCCAAGCCGACTTGTTTTCCTGGTACTTAGAACTTGCATAATTCTCAAATTTAGTCAAGAAAACCGAGACCTGACCGTCGCTAGACTTGCCTGAAAACTTCCCCGGTGGAGGTAATTTGTCTGAACGTAAGCCCTTGATTGCCTCTGTGAGACTAAGCATTACGTCAGCTAACTCAGATTTCGTTTCCATCTTCACTCTTAGCCCAAATTAAGCCACGAAAAAAAATGTCTACTGCCAGCCAACGATAATAAGTTTTATTAAAAATCCCAATTTATTGCACTACTCCTTATCCTACCGACCGTCCCCGTATCTGAAGACAAATCCCACTTCTGACACCAAATGTAACGACCACGAGCCTGATAACGTTTAGTTACTGGAAACCGACCTGTCAGGATGCTGGCCAGACAGGGAATAGCTACTCAGGCTTGAATAGCTAAGGCCAGATACGAGGTCAAAGTACGGCACGGACAAGTCAAGAGTAGATATTAAAACAGGGGAATGATAATTCACAGAACAGACTCAGGGCGGGTCTCGCGATAGCCGTCTTTCGTACACGAAACCGTGGCTCTACCGCTGACTGACCACCCTGGCAAAACACCTTAGGCGTTACCCAGTAAAATAGGCATAGGAATAGAGCAAGCACTACATGGGGCACTTACAAACATCAGGCAACCCGCTTTATTAGCCTGCTCTCGGAGACAAGTGCACACCATGAAGGTTCCGACGCAACTGCCTACTCCAGTCGAGCAGCCGCCCACTTTAGCTGCAGCCAAGCAGCAGTAGGACGGAGCTCCATGTGCACGCCAGCGGTACAGTTGCCGTACACAATACGTAGTGAAGTCTCTTCACTACATAATGAACATAATCTTGAAACAATAAGCTGTCAGCTTCTGCAGACAGTAGCTTGAGAAGTCCAGCAATATTGAGGACTCAAGAGAAAAGTACTGCAGTATTGGGGGATTTGCTTAACCCTGCTTATGCTGCCCAAGTACAAGCTGTCAGGTTACACGGATTTCTACTGAAGAAGTCCAACGACTTTCAAGATCCCTTCGGAACCTCCATAAAGAAGAAGAAAAATGTATTTTGGAATGAAAAACACAAAAATGATAACCATTTTGAAGAGAAAATGTTTGAAACCTAAAATTTTCTTATATCCATTAATATTTTATGAAAATACTGCACTTTCTCGGCACGTTTTTGCCATGCAAACTCATTTTTGAGAGTTTATTTTGGAGTCATTTTTGTTTTGAAAAATTTGTTCTTAGAGATTGTTTTGGAGCCATTTGTGTTTTGATCTGTTCTGAAAGATTTGTTTCGAGAGTTTTTTTGGAATCATTTTTGTTTTGAGAGATTGTTTTGGTCCGCATTTGTAACCAGTTGCTATTATAGCTAGGGTAATTCATCAAATATCGAACTGAACTGATTATCGAACAACTTTGGAAATATGCGCGTAATAAATTTAGTAAGCATCCAAACTTGCTCAGTGCCAGTGATCTTACATCTAAAACTCCTATTTTAGTGATAAAAACTCATTTCGGTGAGCTGCAAACTGCTACCAGCGGTTGCGAACGCATTTTCTGTACGACCCTTACAAATTGGTCGAATTTTTTCACTCGAAAAATCTTACGCACCTCGGGAAAATTGCGACGGTTCAATTGTTGTTGGGTCACCGTCAACCTCCCGTCATAACTAGAGAGTAGTGTTGTCATATGATGTTCTGTTGCTGTATTTTTTTCTTTTCCGCCAAAAATTTGATAATTATTCCATGTTCGACATTCAGTTCCTTTTTCATGTCAGTATTAAATACTGAACAAAGGTGTTCGAATGAAAATTCCTTAAAAATCATGAATTTATGCCTGGAACATGGCTTTTCGATTCTTAATTCTTTTAAATATTTGTATCGATCTATTGAACGCCTGTTTTGTTTCATTAAAATATTGTATTAACGCTTGATAATAACATTGAATAGTTGAAGATGGGAATTCTGGTGAAGGGCTACCAATCAGCTGCTGGTGTTCCAAGGCCCTCAAGATCATCAATGATTCGTCTGGCTACATTTACTGATGATCAATCCCTTGCCAAGAAAATTGATGCAAGCATCAATAATAATTCATTGACGAGTGCTTTACACGCTACTCCAAAAAAGGTCACACAGGTTGATGATCACAATGATGGTTCAACAAACACTGCAAATGAAAAATCGACATCATATTCAAATTTTGATAACTCTCCATTCAAATGCATCTTGAAAATAAGTAATGTGACAGTTATTTCAAACAAACAAACAAAACAAACAACGGCATCTTTGGGATGCTTTATTTCCAATCAAGCCTAAGGGTGCCCACACACTAACAGCAGTTGAGCAGGCAGGCAGGCAGGCGGGCAGGCAGTCCGGCAGTGTGTCCCACACACCACCAGGAGCAGTATAGCGGTGCGGCAGTGTGTGACAGACGGTCGTTGTAGTTGGTGTTGCTGCAGTGCTCTACGCTGTGACTACGGTACAATGAGTTTTGCAAAGAGAATGTACTTATTAGACAACACTGCTCTGAAATTTAGTTTGCTAGGAGCATCAGATCGCAAAATATGGGTTCACCCTATTAATGAAGAAAGAGACACATTTGGGGAGTACCATCATCTGATTCCCCAATTGCGAAATGATCCCACTAAGTTATTTTGAGGTATTTCCCACTAAGTTATTTTGAGTTCAAACACTTTATCTTTCCAAATATTTTAGAAGTATGGCTGAAATTATTTTTGTAGTAAAGGGTTAATGTGCACATTCAAGTATAATGCATTTTCAACTACCAAAATATTTTATCCAATTATGCTTTTTTTCACATCTAATTATGTCTGTTACATTCACATTTGTTTATAATAAAAACTCACCTGTGACTCCAAGTTTTACTCCTA
Organism: Morinoia aosen; assembly: GCA_030386875.1. Taxonomy (NCBI): domain Eukaryota; kingdom Metazoa; phylum Arthropoda; class Malacostraca; order Amphipoda; family Talitridae; genus Morinoia; species Morinoia aosen. The sequence continues at coordinate 27,155,442 of CM059568.1, forward strand.
TATTTTACATTGTTTGGCAACATAAAGTCTGTCGCCATCTTGAGCATCTTTCGCACACCATATGGCTGGACAAGCAAACACTTCCGAAATAAGCAATTTTGCATCCATATCTGAGAGAGCAACACTTCACACCTGACCTTACAACGTCTCTATACACACTTATCGTGCATTGCCAGCGCAACACAGCAGCAGTTTGAGCAGGAACCGCTCGCAACGCGCGCCGACAGCTGACCGCTCGGCCAACTGCTGCTGCCTGCTCAACCGCCAGCTATAGGTGTGTGCGCTTCCAATGCATTCACTGCTTCACAAATACTGCCTGCCTGCCTGCCTGCCTGCTACTCGCTGAACTGCTGTTAGTGTGTGGGCACCCTAATACAAATGATCTTAAGCATTGGTTTTTCAAATGTCTTATTACTAACACTATATATAGGACACCATGACGGTTCCCCCGTAAAGCCGGTACCCATTTCCGACACCTGGGTCGAGTGGGGTATTGTGTTTGAGCTTTCCCTTATACCCAACGGGGAAAATCGCAGCGTTAGCGCCGGGATACGAACCCGCGACTCCAACATACAAGTCCGATCCCTTAACCGCTGTGCCACCGCGAGCATTTCCAAGAAAAGCCAGTGCACCAAAGAAAAAAAGAATGAAAGAAAAACGTTTATTTTCCAAGTGGCCACATGAGATACATGTCAACATATTGGGTTTTAAAAAGTTTCTTAATATAGGACGTCCTAAAACAAAAGTTCCATACGAGGAGTACTAATTGACAAACCATCAGAGGTGTACAAATAGAAAAGCCATATGAGGCATAATAATTGACAAACTATATGAGGTGTACTAATAGACAAACTATCAGAGGTGTACAAATAGATAGACCATACAAGGCATATTGGACAAAATATACGAGGCGTACTAATAGACAAACCATACGTGGCGTGCTAATAGTCTAACAAATGTTCCATACGAGAACTAATTGACAAACCATCCTGTTCGAATCAAAATTCTTGTTCGATTCATGTTCGATATTGATGAAATTATGTTATTAAAGAATTCGATTTTTAGAACAATAAATAAATTCCAACAATCTACGTTGTCTTTAAAGCGACATCACAGAACTAGAAAGCAACTGTTCAAGAATAATTTTGAGGCCCGCAACAGTTATTCAGAGCAAAAGTTACCGATTTATGAAGGTTGTTTCTAGACACACGTGGTTTCTGTTAGATATTTGATGAATTACCCTAGTCAACATTATGTTGCAAGACAATTAAAAACACTTATCTATCGAATGGATTTCATATTATTCATTCCCAACAATATACAGTCGTACCTCAGTACTCGACCATAATCCATTCTGTGGTGGTGGTCGAGCACCGATTTGCTCGAACACCGAAGCCAATTTTCTCATAAGAAACAATGGAAAGTATTTTAATCCTTTCTTACCCTTAAGAAAAATACCTAAAATATTATAAGAACGTGTATCTAAACAACGACGAAGATGTAAATGTGCAAACACTTCTTGGATCCATTCAGTAAAAAATTGTCTTGTGACTCACGACTTGGTGTTAGCTTGCCACATAACTGGTAACTTAGTTTTTGTGATGTTATTTCTCTTGAATACACAGGGATTGTCTGAATGATACACTAATAAGGGCTTGATCTTACAGTCTCCACTAGCATTGGCACACAATAACAGCATTAGCCTGTCCTTCATAGGCTTGTGACCAGGCATTTTTGTCTCCTCCTTTATGATGTACGGATTGGCTGGTAATTTCTTCCAAAACAGGCTGGTCTCGTCACAGTTAAACACTTGTTCAGGAACATACTCTTCAGCCTTGATGGTCTTGCTGAATTCTGTAACATATTTCTCAGCCGCTGCTTTGTCCGAACTGGCTGCCTCCCCATGCCTGGTAACTCTATGAATTCCCGTTCTATGTCTAAATTTTTCAAACCATCCCCTGCTTGCCCTGAAAGTAAATGAATGAGCACTTTCACCTCCAGTAGTTTTCAATACATCTTCGTAAATTTGAAGAGCTTTTTTGCTGATGAGCTTCACTAATGCTGTTCCCTGCCAACATCTTTTCCTTGGTGAAGATAAGAAGCACCTTCTCCATTTCTTCCATTATCTGAGGCCTTAGCGTACTAATTGCTGTCACTCCCATTGCAACATCAGCTATCTTTAACACTTCCTTATGCTTCAAGATAGTGGAAATGGTTGACTTTGCCATTTTGTACTGCGACGCACAGTCGGATACTCGTACACCACTTTCATATTTTGCTCTAATTTCCTTCTTCAGTTCAATAGTGGTCCTCACTGTTTTCCTCTTTGCTTTCCCCTTATCACTGTCTTTCTTTGGACCCATTATTAAGGGCTAGAGCAATACAAAAAAGTTTTAATCTGGGAAGAAATACTCTTAACAAACTGCAGACGTCTTACTCCGCTGGCGGTCTGAGTTGAACTGGTACTCACCCGCTGGCCGAGAAGGGCCGAGGAGCGCGTTCAGGTCGACTCTGCTAGTCGAGTACCGAAAATCTGTTTGAGGTCCAATGCATTTTCTACTCAAATTTTAGGTTAACATAGCAAGAACAGTTTTTTATTCCTAATCAAAAACCTAATGATAAATATTGTTATATTATTAAATTTATTTGGAAATATTTTTATGATAATACCTATTCTGGGCTTATAATGGTTTTATTTTAATATAGTTGTAAAAGTATCGGTATAGGTTGTACAAAGTATTGATCAAGGTAGGGTAATTCATCAAATATCGAACAGAAACCACGTGTGTCTAGAAACAACCTTCATAAATCGGTAACTTTTGCTCTGAATAACTGTTGCGAGCCTCAAGATTATTCTTGAACAGTTGCTTTCTAGTTCTGTGATGTCGCTTTAAAGACAACGTAGATTGTTGGAATTTATTTATTGTTCTAAAAATCGAATTCTTTAATAACATAATTTCATCAATATCGAACATGAATCGAACAAGAATTTTGATTCGAACAGGATGGTTTGTCAATTAGTTCTCCTCGTATGGAACTTTTGTTTTTGGACGTCCTATATTAAGAAACTTTTTAAAACCCAATATGTTGACATGTATCTCATGTGGCCACTTGGAAAATAAACGTTTTTCTTTCATTCTTTTTTTCTTTGGTGCACTGGCTTTTCTTGGAAATGCTCGCGGTGGCACAGCGGTTAAGGGATCGGACTTGTATGTTGGAGTCGCGGGTTCGTATCCCGGCGCTGGCGCTGCGATTTTCCCCGTTGGGTATAAGGGAAAGCTCGAACACAATACCATACCCGACCCAGGTGTCGGAAATGGGTACAGGCTTTACGGGGGAACCGTCATGGTGTCCTATATATAGTGTTAGTAATAAGACATTTGAAAAACCAATGCTTAAGATCATTTGTATTAGGCTTGATTGGAAATAAAGCATCCCAAAGATGCCGATGTTTGTTTTGTTTGTTTGTTTGTTTGAAATAACTGTCACATTACTTATTTTCAAGATGCATTTGAATGGAGAGTTATCAAAATTTGAATATGATGTCGATTTTTCATTTGCAGTGTTTGTTGAACCATCATTGTGATCATCAACCTGTGTGACCTTTTTTGGAGTAGCGTGTAAAGCACTCGTCAATGAATTATTATTGATGCTTGCAAGGGATCAGGCTTGAGGGCCTTGGAACACCAGCAGCTGATTGGTAGCCCTTCACCAGAATTCCCATCTTCAACTATTCAATGTTATTATCAAGCGTTAATACAATATTTTAATGAAACAAAACAGGCGTTCAATAGATCGATACAGTTATTTAAAAGAATTAAGAATCGAAAAGCCATGTTCGAGGCATAAATTCATGATTTTTAAGGAATTTTCATTCGAACACCTTTGTTCAGTATTTAATACTGACATGAAAAAGGAACTGAATGTCGAACATGGAATAATTATCAAGTTTTTGGCGGAAAAGAAAAAAATACAGCAACAGAACATCATATGACAACACTACTCTCTAGTTATGACGGGAGGTTGACGGTGACCCAACAACAATTGAACCGTCGCAATTTTCCCGAGGTGCGTAAGATTTTTCGAGTGAAAAAATTCGACCAATTTGTAAGGGTCGTACAGAAAATGTGTTCGCAACCGCTGGTAGCAGTTTGCAGCTCACCGAAATGAGTTTTTATCACTAAAATAGGAGTTTTAGATGTAAGATCACTGGCACTGAGCAAGTTTGGATGCTTACTAAATTTATTACGCGCATATTTCCAGAGTTGTTCGATAATCAGTTCAGTTCGATATTTGATGAATTACCCTAGCGGTATTGCCAAGTATTGAAGTATCGGTGTCAGCCAAAATAATGGTATCGCTACTTCTATTCTTTTGAATGTTTAAAATGAGGTTTTATTGTAAGATGCCATAAACAATTTTTTGTTTTGAACTGTAATATTATGCTGCTTTTAGGTTTTATTTAATAATCTGCATGCAAAATTTCATATTTACACTGAATTGTAAGCTACATAAATTATATGAAAAAAAAATTATTTTTCATTTCTTGGACAATGGTAAGTATTTTATTTGTGGACTGATTCTTCTGAAATATGCCATCATATGTGATTTTTATAAGAAACAATTTTTTCATTTATTTCTTTGAATTTTAGCTTTAGTTTTTCAGAAAATGGGAAATATTTTTTTGTCATTTTATCTGATATTTTAAGTGAGTACAAGGCAATGAGTTTTCATGCTGCAACAAAACCAAAGACAGTTTTGGAATTCTTTAAGAATTGCTTACAAACTAAAAGAGCCAGATTGTTCATTTTCGTTCCTATTTTATTTATATAGGTGGTCAATAATTAATAATTTTTTGTTCCCTATATCCCTCCTGAAGGGAGTCTAGTGCCCGCAGCCACGTGAAATTTTAACGCACATCAGCCTACCATTTAAGAATTTTTTTCAATGAAGAAGATAATGGCCAATTGGGCCCAAAAATACCTGGGTCGTCCTCCGTGAAGATCTTTAAATAACAAAATTAAATAACAAAATTAAAAAAATCCAAGGTGTTGTATACATTTCAAATCTTGAATATTTTAAAGAAATAAGCATTTTTCTTTCTTTCTTTCTCTCTCTATGACCAGTTAGCACTAAACTTCAAATCAGAAAGAACTGTAAATTTCAGTAAATAAATGCAGTACACTAGCCCCCTGCTCAGTCTATATGCCAAAATTTTGTAGATATTGGTTTTTTATAACTGATATCCGGCTATCACCGTGTCTCCATTTTATCCCACGTACCCATGTCCGTGTGTTGTTGAAGGAGAATACCAAGAGAATGGGAAACCTGTGATGTTTTGTTTTGTTCATAGACTGTAACTTGATTTCCTTCAAAATTTTACTGGCAATTTACAAAGTGATTCATTTTTAACTTCTGCAGTCTTTTTTTACTTCACAACTATTTCTTTTTTGATTACACTGAGCAATATGGCCATCACTTTGATGTAGGAGGAGAAAGGTTGACTTTATTTATATTTTTTTGCTCATGATCATTTTCCATATATTATTATATATATGTACGATAAGCATGTACTGTAAGAACCATAAAAAAGTAAATCCAACTATAAATCTTAATGAATTTTGCTTTAAATATTTCAGTTCCATTTGTTGCATCACAAAAAGATATGTATCTTCAATACAATGCTTTAGGTCTGATTATAAATAAGGTCCAAGTGATCAGAAAATTTACCTTTGAATGTAAATATCTAAGTGACTGAACCCAACATTATGCAACGAACAAGGGAGGAATGCATTTTCATTAACAACATCTACGTGGGAACAATGAGTTTGAAATGAATTCAAACTCTTTTGAAGTTTGAAAAATAAGTTTGAAATTAATTCGAACAGATTTCCGGAAAGAAACTCTCCAACCAAAAATAGTGTTTTGAAAACTGTTGAATATACATTTTTGTTGATATTTTTAGTATCTACCTACTTCAACATACAACATTTACAACAATTATTCATCACATTACTAATACAACCAATTTTAATGTAACTCTAAACTTGTTCAGGAAAACATTTATCTCAACCTAATACTAACAGAATTAATTTATCTTTATTCACGGAGTGTTATTAACATTGAATGAAAGTTTGTTTTACTTTTTTGTAGTTCAAAGGGTAGATATTGAAGTTATCGTTAGCTTTAAGTGTGCTACATTTTTTCATTTCTAGAAGTTTGCAATGCAGTGAGTGGGCTTGACACAACGAGCTATGGACTTGAGAATTACAGAGCACGTCAGTCAATTTTAGACCTTGATTAAGTATTTTTTATCAATTGACTTTGTGTATTGGACTGCATTGTTCAGGTCCTCAACACACAAGCCAAAAGTTTTTTAATAGAACACATTAAGGATGATTTATTCCAGTCAATCAAACCTGATGCATATCATCTTCTTCATTGGTTTCTCAAATGCCTTATAACTAACACCAGAACTCAATGACGGTTACCCCCGGTCAAGTCGGTACCTATTTCCAACACCTGGGTAGAGTGGGAAATTGTGGCTGAGTTCTCTGTTCTCCAAATGGGCAGAAATCACTGCGCTGCACCAGGATTCAAACTGCAGACACAATTTCGTAAAAAGCACGTTCTTAATCATTCTGTCATGGTAACCTTGCGATGCAATACCATAAAATGTGCATGCTTCCTAACGACTGTAAGATTCTGATTCTTATGTTCACTTTCGTAAACTCTCCTATTTGAGGAATTTAGTGAAGAGTTAAATTTATTTCTCATATTCATAGGTTTTTGTTTGATAGTTCAATTAGGTGCGATACTTTTGTAGTAAATGTTAATGTTATGTGAAATGTTTCCTTCTGTTCTGTTGCATTAGGGTTATGCATTGTACGGTGGATCATAAAAGTTCAGGTTCGATTCTAGTTTGGCACTGCTGGTGTTTGTTTAAAGAAGTTACGCTTCTTTGCTGCCAGAGAAAAAGTGTGAAAAAATAGAAGATTAGTCTTCTATTCAATGAACTTGATTTTTGCTCACTTCCCCATAGTTATGCAAAAACTTATCTGGACGTTTTAATACTGGAATGACCAATGTATGTGGAGATTTCAAATTGTGTTACCAACTGCTAAGAGTAAAAATATTGCTGTCTGCGGTTGCAGTCATTGGGCAATTTCTCACGTGTATGAATTCAGTACACATTTTGCTCTCATTTATTTGTTTCAACTGAGGTGTGGATATGTTGAAATTCGTAATATACATAGTTATTTTTTAATCATTGTTGTGTAGCTGGAAAATTTCTTCCGTTTGCTACAAGTCATAACACTTCATAAGCGTATCGTTGTAAGAAGTTCCATTACTACCATATGAAGCATATTCAAGTTGAAAGTATCATCGAAATAAATATAGTGTTTTTTTATTCGGGCATGCATAAGACTTAGATGGGAAGAATCGGAAAATTATCAGTCATCACATGTTGATCACTTGATCTTAATAATTTAATAAGTAATATTCAATGTTATTTTTATACCAATTAAAATTTTTGCACAGCACTCATTCAAATTTTTTGGATGTTCCGTTTCGACAGATTGTGTGCACTATTTGTTAGTCATTGTCAGAAAAGTCTTTGAACTTGAATATGTGAATAAACTTATGATATTGGTTGAAGAAAGTATTTTGTTCGCACTATAAATTTTAGTCTCATCAGACTTATACTGAATAAATAGGAAAGCATCATTTGAAATGAGCTTATTTTTCTGAAATTGAACTAAAAAAAACAGGAGTATGTTAGTAAAAATAAGAGAATGCAATTGATCCAAAGATGAATGGTCAAAAGAGTAGAAGTTGAAGTCTACACTGGAAAAGCACTCTGGACCATGGGTCTCCAAACTTTTCAATGTACGGGACACATCATGTATTTCCCACATTGATGCGGGCTGAAGAAATTGAAAAAATCGGTGCCAGTAATTTAATTTCTTCAAATGTTAGAGTATAAACATTAAAAAATAAAAAACATATCTTGTTGGATAAAAATCAGGGTAAACTAAATAGATTCTGGCCTCAAGTTTTACCACACTAACCAAATTAGTTTGGCAAATGATACTGTGTTGTATTGACTTCAAAATTTTATTAAAACCAGATTAGATAAGTCAATTGTAAGTATTAATTTCAAATGATCGTCAGACAAATTTGCTCAATAGTTAAATTCACACACTTCATTTTGGAAAATGTTTCTTCACACAAGTATGTTGTACCAAAAATAGACACAAATCTACAGGCAAACTTTATCAAATTTGAACACTGATCTGGCTGCAGGCATTTATAAAACTCAATCAGCTTTCCTTCTCTATGCTTATCTTTCAGTCTGTCATCTGCCTGGAGATTAATAATTTCTATTTGAAAATAAGTTCGAAAATTTTCAGCATTGTAGTCAATTGGATTATTAAAGAGCCTGATTTCATATGCTTTGGTATCAAGATCAGCAAATTTCTCCTGAATTTTTTTTTCAATTCTGAAATTATTGCATTTGTAAATGAAGAAGGAAATACTTCTTTACTTTCTGTATGAAACTTTAAACAGCATGGAAAATCAGCAAAATTCTCAACTTTTACCTAGTCTTCAAGTAGCGCAAGTTTTGCTCTGAATGCCTTGACATGAACAAAGTAGTCACTGATCTAATTTTTTTGCCCTGCAACTTCAGATTCAATTGATTCATATGACCTGTCAAATCTGCAAAAAATGCCAATTTCCAAATCCATTTACAGTCTGTTAATAATGGTTGAGGTTTATTTTTCACTGTGAAAAATGAATTAATTTCTGATCTGAGCTGAAAGAAACGCAGCAAAACCTTCTCACAACTAAGCCATCTAACAGAAACAAGTTTCATGACACAGAACACATCAACATATTATAGGCACAATGCATGTTGATATGGCAAAGAAGAAAAATGGGTTTTGAGAATCCTCCAACCTCACAAGCTGTTGTAATTTGCCCAACCAAACCCTTCTTTCAGTTCTTTGGCCAAGGCATATTCTTTGCTCCTCCATCAATTGTCACACACTGCACTTGTTTACATTCTAGGTTATATTCTGTCATGGTTTTACTAACTTCATTGAAAAGTTCTCTCCAGTTATGGTATATGATGTGACTAGCACCGCCGCAAAGCACGTTCACAACACGAAAGCCTAGTGATCGCAATTCATGGTAGCACCTGCGGTTCTTGAGGACCCTACACTACCGATGCGTTGTCCACTGTTGTCAGCATGAGGAACGGAAAGTCAGGTAGGTTTTTAAATGTTTATGCCGAGCACACATACGCAAGAACACATAAGGTTCTCTCAACTTGGAGTTTCCCTCCGGTGACAAATCACCTGTGCACTAAAATGATGACTTGGGGCATTGCTATTCTTAAAATTACTATGTATAATTTAAAGTTGTTATTTATTCAATATGGCCTGAAAGCTGCACAAAAGCGACATGGTTAGGAAAATGCTCAAAACACGGCAATCACAACAATGTGAACTGATGCTAATTCTTGAGTCTCATTAAATTCACAATCAAGATTTATCATTTTGAAGAGATTTTCATTTTATGGACATACCTCTTCTGCTGCATCCACTTTACCACCTTTTTTTACAACCATCAGTGAATGGTTTCCCTTTTTTTGACAATGCATAGCAAATTTTGTAGCTGGCTCTAGTTGAAGTTCCAATTTCAGATTTTTTCTTACTGGAAACCGCATGTTGAGAAAGCTGACTCAGCTGAAATAGTTCAAATTTTTTAGTGCGTTCTGCATATGTGATGTGAGAATAACTTGAATTAGTTTAGATTTATGGTGCCGATGAATATTGTATTCCTTCATAACAGCAACACTGTCTCTACATATGAGGCATAAAGCTTTATCATTTTCTTTCACGAAAAATTTGTTCAATGATTTTTTTCAAAGCCAACACACAGGGATTTGTTTGGCGGGCCAGATGTGGCCCACGGGACATAGTTTGGGGACCCCTGCTCTAGAGTAAAGCACTGGAATTATACAGAGTGGCATCTGAGCATTCAATGAAATGATGGGTGACATTGATTATTGTTGTAGTTGCTGAATTATTCTTGTTGTTGGTGCATTGCTGATTGATTTGAGGAGTGTGTGTTGTGATTCAATTGTATGAAAGTAAGTGGTAGGTATGAGAGCTCAAATTCATGAGGTATAAGAGTATTCAGCATGGTTGGTTATCTGCATAGCAGAGTGCTATTAAATCATATAAAAGAGGAAACAGAAAGTTCATTAGGAGCTCAGCTGTTCAGTTTTTGGCAGGATTGAAGGTGTGTGGATCTGATTTTAGCAGTGAAACAAATGGTGAAGTAGATGATACAGTTGATCAGGGAGTGTTGTTTGAAGTGCTTTGAGTGTCTGGTGTAAACAGTAAGATGCTTAAGAGCTATTATATAAATAGAGCATGTGTGAGAACTGATTGTATAGTGAATGAAAGGTGTGCAGTGCTTGTGAGTTTGCATCACTGGTGTGTAATGTTTTGTTTGTTAAATATGTATACAGATGGAGTTTTGTGTCAGGTGATTGCAAGACTTATTTGGGGGGGAGAGGTTGGGGTTGGAAATGTTGGCTGCTCAGAGCACAATCATCAGTACATAGCACCTACTCTGTGCTGCTATTTTAGCATTATTAGCTAAGATGAAGAGAAACTGTACACTGTAAGAGTGTTACTAAGGGTTTCTTATAGAAAGACTGTAGGTGGTTGTAAATAAGGTTTTAGACAAGAAGTGTTTATCAACAATTTGTAGTATTTGTGAGTGCTTAGGGCTGCTAATAATGAATTAGAAAAAGTAAAGGTAACAAGCATAGGAAAGTTTGTAAGGAGCTGCATGGAAAAGTGATCCAACTATAAACGCTAGATAAATTGTAGTGTTGAGGAAATAAGGCATTTTGTTGTTTCATTTGTTGAATGTACTTAATTCCCTTTTGCATTTAAATATTATATTTTAGTCAGTTCTTTTCCTTTACAGAGTGCTCTTTTAATTCTTTTCAGCTTTATCTTACAGTAAAGATAAAATCACTTGATTGTATAAGTTTAATCAATAAATACAACACTCAAATAACCTTATAAAACTTTCCTTTGTGCAAAAGGAATATCCTGTGTGATCATTAGGTAAGTCATTCATCTTTTATTCAAAGATAGCATATGATGCCATCATGATCAAAGGAATCACATTTTTTTCAATTCGGAAGAACATTTATGAGTGACCTCTTGTATTGCTATTGCAGTTTGTACAGTAGAATGAGTTGACCCAATACTGCAACCTTGAAGGTTCTGATTGTTTGTCCTCGTCCTTGTTTAACTTATAATTATAATAATGAAGGTCAGGTGGAGACCAGCGAGTTGGTGCTGGCTGGAGTGCCTGGTAGTGTTGGGGACCACTGATTGACTTCAGGAGTCTGACAGGTAAGCCTTCATGGCCTGCGTTACTTCTTTGATGCTTCTCCTCAAATCCTGTGACTACTTGGTTTGTTAGTTATTTGTTCCCATAGTTTGAGCTGTGCTTAGTTTTGAATTGCCTTCAGTACTTAGATACCTATGTTCAAGAAATAATTGCGTGTGTAACATCATTTAAGACCTTTAAGTTCTTAAAGTTTATTTATAGAATTTTAATTGAATCTAAGTTTTTTATCTATCCTGAATTTTTTGTGACAGTCAATAATTCAAGTTTATGTTGATTTAAGGCAACCGTACTCAAAAAAATCGAGACGTTGTTGAATTCCGTTTTCATTCATTAAAATGTACGTATATATGTAGCGGACATATTGGTGACGTTTTACACCCAGAAGACCACAGGAAGTGGGTCAAAAGGGGGGTAGGTTAAAATGTACGTATATATGTTATATGTACGTTTTCTTTGAATAACACGTTTTCTATGGGGAAAAAAGGAAAAACACACGAGTTCAATCTTAATCCTTATTCAATTTTACATACCTATACCAAGTTTCATGAAGATCGGTCGAATAGTTTGGGATTTTTTTTGGGGAGTACAGTCCCCCTCTCTCTCCTGGCTCTCCTGAACAATTGGCTTTTCTGAACAATTGAAATTTACAGCTTCTACACCTAGGGTAGTTTTCAGTTTTTGAGCTACAGTTATGATTTTAGTATCAAAAGAACCGGAATTTAATCCTCTACAAGATGACGTGGGCTTTTATTCATTTTCGGAATAGAAAATTAGCTACATTTTCTTTTGTTGGGAAAAGTGTGAAAATGGTTCAAATTTTTGTATTTTATCAATTTTTTCAAAAAGTATTCCGAAAATTCAACATAACTCCACGTCACGTTGTAGAGAATACATTTCTGCTTCTTTTGATACCAGTATTATCTCTGTATCTCAAAATCTGATTACGTCCATAGATTTTCCCCAGACCCCTTATTTTGACGTTTTCTTTGAATAACACGTTTTCTATGGAGAAAATGGGAAAAACACACAAGTCCAATCTTAATCCTTGTTCAATTTTACATACCTATACCAAGTTTCATGAAGATCGGTCGAATAGTTTAGGATTTTTTTTTTTTTGGGGAGTATGGTCCCCTTAAGGGAAGCATTTTGAAGCATTTTGGGGCATCTGCAGTCCAAAAGTCGATTCTCCCGATTTTTTTTATTGCTTTAAATGAGTTTGAGAAATCTCCCCGAATGTCTGTAAAAAAAATATCAGGAACGTTTCCCAGAGCTAGCCCCCCCCCCCCCCCCCGGGAGGGAGAGAGCATCCCCCTTACGGACCTTTTTTTCCATTTTTGAACCTAGAGCAATGAAATTTGGTATACTGATACGAAATGCAATTTAGAATCATTTATCATTTATGACAAAATGCGATTTTCTTGAAAAGAAAATCGGAAATCATAGAAAACGACATTTTTGGGGGGGGTTTTCTAAATGCTTCTCCTCCTACAGTTTTTGAGCTACAGTGATGATTTTGGTATCATTGGATGCAGAATAACGTGGACATTAAAAAAAAAATTCTCAAATTTTCAATTTTATTTTATTTTTTTATATATATTTCATCATTCATATTCCTCAAGGTAAGCATCCCCCATCCGAATATTTTTATTATTATTGAATTTAGAGCAATGAAATTTGGTATACTGATAGGAAATGCAATTTAGAATCATTTATCATTTATGACAAAATGCGATTTTCTTGAAAAGAAAATGGGAAATCATAGAAAACGACATTGTGTGGGGGGGGGGGGTTTCTAAATGCTTCTTCTCTGATAGTTTTTAAGCGACAGTAATGATTTTGTATCATTGGATGCAGAATAACGTGGACATTCCGAAAACTTGAATGCTTCTCCTCAAATTTTCAATATAAAAATTTGAAAAATTAAATAAAAAAAAATAAAAATATTCTCAAGAAAATTCAAATTTATGACATCATAACTTTGAAACAAATATGAATTTTGAAAAACTTCTCAATACACTGTAAAGCCCTTGTTTTTCTGCATCCAATGATACCAAAATCATTACTGTAGCTTGAAAACTGTAGGAGGAGAAGCATTTTTTTTCCTAAAAATAGGTCTTTTAAAAAAAGTAAATTTTCAAGATGTTTGTCATTATTACTCCAACATTTACAAAGCTAGAGCAATGCGGTTTGTTGCATTTGAAAGTGATATAAATGCTCTATCTAATATACGAGGGGATTTTTAAAATTTTTCTGTAAAACTTTCCGTTGACTTTTTAACCCTAAAAAGATAACTTTTGCCCTGACCCTTACAAAAAAATTCATATAAATTCTGAATGAAATATATCGAAAAATCCTCTCGTATTTTAGATAGAGCACACATTCGACTTTCAAATGCAACAAACCGCATTGATATAGCTTTGTAAATTTCGAAGTTATAATGAATAATATATGTATATATATAATTTTTTTTTGCTAATAATTAATTTTCTATGTCCTTATAAAAAATTCTTGTTCAAGATAAGTTGTTACAAATGTGGAGATCTAGTAATCTGCAAATTTTCATAGACGTACGTCTGATAGAAAAAAAGTGGACCAGCTTTTCAAAATGCTTCCCTTAATTTTGTGCTATGATTTCCTGTGTAGATAGAAATTCATGAGTCTTCTTTTTTGGGATTGCTTAATAATTACCCATATCATCATTTTGTAGTTTTCCTTGAACTTCTTTTATATTTTTCTCATTCATAAGGTTTGCTGTCAGTGTTCCTAACTTATAGACTGTGTAGTTGGTGTTATACTGGTCTTCTGGAACCTTAAGCATTTCTGTATTGAGGAGGCAGACATTTAAGTGTTCTCCTAACAGTATGAGAGTGTTGGGCTGATGTACTGGATGGTTATGAAATTTGAGGCTCAAAAGAAGCTGAGAGGAGTTGGTGGAATGTACTCCAGATGAAGTATCTGTGAGATATGGCAGGGGTGACATTTTGAGGTAGGTATATTAATGAGGCAAGGATTATGATGAATGTGGGAAGGGTGGCAAAAAGTATGAACTGCTGCGATGAGGTGGTTTGGCCATATGCGGAAATGAAAAAGAAATTGTTGGCAAAGGAAGCAATGAAGTCTGAAATGCTGGGAAGGAATAATAGAGGTTAGCTAAAAAATAGATAAATAAATGGAGTTGAAAGCACATTGCACCATCATTTCAGAAGATGAGTAGATAGTGATTGTGAGTGCCTGACTGATCGTCATGATGGGTATGGCTAGAGCAGTAGTTCTTAACCTTTTTCATGGTACCAAACCCTACAAGTTCCATACATGCATTCATCAACCCTACGTAGTTGGAGAAATAAAATGTAATTTTTTTTAATCCAAAATATATGTATATAACTATATACTGTGTTAGTGCACAAACTGTACCGTGCATCATTTACACACACAATTACTGTGTTGAAAAAAAAAATCAACGCCACATGAATTTCATACGTAAACAAAAACGTAATGAATATTCACTGCAAATCAATGTGACTGTTGTTGTTGCTTCACAGCGACAATTTCAGGAATGCGTGGCTTCACCTCAGCAAGTACCACTTTCATATCATTTTTGCAACAAAGTTTGTTCCTTTTCTTTGTTGTTATGGTTACCATAATTGAAAAGGACTGCTCTCCAAGATATGTTGTAACAAACAGTATGAGAATCTCGAGGGCTTTCTTAGCAATAAGAGGGTATGCTGCGATTTGGTGACACCAAAACGTTGAGAGCGTAGTTGTTCTGAAGAGTTGCTGTTGTACCTGGCTCTAATGCAGTTCAATGATTTCGTCCAGGTATTCATCATTGACATCTGCTGTCGCAACACTAAACGTGAACGGCCGTCTCACCCCTGCTGGATTTTAAATTCTAGTGGGGAAGTATCGATCGAGAGACTTTGCGAGCTCATCTAAGTGCATTCCAATTGCTTGCTTCAGTGCCCTGGGTACAGAAATGTCTCCGATACCGGACAGGTCCTCGATCTTTTACTGACACAGTCATCCAGCAGGGGAAAGTTTGCAAAGTTATCATTCTCTGTTCGGCGTTTCCATAACGGTAGCCTTTTTTTGAAAAGACCTCAGATTTTCTTCCGCTTCGATGATATTGACTCCACCGCCCTGCATCTGTTGATTGAGGTGATTGAGAGCATCAAAGATATCGGCCATATACGCCTAAATAAGAATGAACTCAGAATTTTCGAAGTAATCTGCATGACAATGTTGGTGTTCTTGCAAAAACAGGGTTAATTCCACACGCATGGCAAAAACATGATTCAACACCTTACCCCGGGATAACCAGCGAATGTTTGAAGGGTACAGAAGTACTTCGAATTCAGAGCCCATTTCATTACACAGCTCTTTGAAAATTCGGTGGTTCTTAGCACTATTTTGCACATAGTTCACACATTCCACTACAATTTTTAATACTTCTATGAGTTTTGGAGGCAAGGTTTTTGTTGCCAATGCATGCCTGAGCAGAACACAGTGCGTAACAATGATGTGTGGTGCATTGGCTTTCTCAAGCAAACTGAAACCAGATTTTTAATCCAGCTTGACTGGAGCTCCATCCGAACAAACTGCAGAAACCATATTCCAGGAAAGATCATTGTCTCTGAAGAAGTCATCCACGAGTTTCTTAACGTCAGCTGCTTTAGTTGTTGTTGGGAGAGGCCTACAAAATAAGAAGTCTTGTTTTGTCATGTTGTTTGTCACATAGCGCACTAACACAGAAAGCTGGCTTAGACTGGAGATATCGGTGCTCTCCTCAAGTAGAGGCTGAATTTTGCTGGGCTTGAAATCAGATCTGTAACTACTTGAGCTAAGATATCATTGCTCATGTCATCTATTCTGCTGCTGATGGTGTCATTTGAAAGAGGAATTTGGGACAACTTATTCTCAGCTGCTTTTCCCAGCACGATATTCGCCATCTTCAACGCAGCTGGTTTTACGAGTGTTTCACCAATGGTGTATGGTTTGCCCTGCTTTGCAATCAGGTACGCAACTTCGTATGATGCTGTTAAGACCGGTTGGTCGATGGGTACAAAGCCTAAAACAGAGTAGCCTTTTCATCGAATCTGGCTCTCTTCACCTTGAATTCAGCAAGATTTGTGTTTTTGTATTTTCCATCTCCATGCAGCTTTAGGAAGTGTTCCCTTAGTTTTGCCAGTGCCAGACTAAAATTGCTCAAATTGGCATTGCAAACCATGCATTGAGGACGCTGACTCCCATCACGTTCCATTCTACACGTGAATCCATAGCGGGCATATTCGTAAGACCACTTTCTTTTTGCTCGACGTAGTATCAAGGGTTTGAAGTATTAAAAGGGAAATCACAAATCACGTACGATCAGGAAAGTCACGAGTCGGCTACTGAATGAACCCAGCTGTCTGCTGCTGTCAGCACAGATCTCAAGGCCAAGCGATGTGGCGTGATCAGCTGCAACCAATAATGGCCAAGCAGAGCGTGACATCACGTGAAACAAACCGCCAATCCCCAGAAAATAACTCACCAAACCCCTGGGGTTTGATCGAACCCAGGTTAAGAACCTCTGGGCTAGAGGTTCTTGGCTTGCAGGAATGATTGTGGTTTGGCAAATAGGATGTGGAATGGGGTCAGTACTGTTGGTCTGAAACATTGTGAGTCTTATAAAACTTCAAGAGTAAATCCATATGGTGCTGGTGGGCCTTGCTGTGGAAGAGATGACCAAGCATTGTAGATGTATGAGAGGAAACAATTGAAAGTTGTTGTCCTCTCAGGAGGATACAACTTTGGTGTCTCTGGGAATTACTGCTCTCAGGAGGAATTGGAAGATCACAGGCTGAAAGTTAGGAAGGTATTCTTTTTATTAAAAAAGAATAATTTCATTTTGTTGCAGGCCATCTTTTTTTCAGTTATTAATTATTTTTTCTCAATATCCATAGCTTAATTCTACAGCTTTAATTTTGTTTCTTAAACTCATTTCCTTACTTGCTGTTTTTGTATGCAGAGGTCCCTGTGTGCCAGCAGACTTTAAGTGTCTTGACTTCTTGTTCCTTAACTTCAAACTGAATTCTGCCACCAACTTTCATGCCCTTGGAATACCTCTTTTAGGAAATAGAGGCTGAAACTAACATATCTAGTATAATACTTTACCTCTATATTAAGCAGTGCCTTCTTTATTTCTCCTTTTGGCTCTCCTTTGTTGGGGTAAAGGAGGCTACAACTAATTTATAATTTAATCTGTGGGTTCTGACCCAGGTAGACTGTTTTGTGCCACTATCATTAGTAGGGAAATATGAAATTCATGCCGTGATAAAAGAGATTTTCTCAGAGCCCCTCAATTTGAATGTTAGTTAATACTGACCAGTCTACGCTGATATTAGCACAAATGCTTACTTGTGTATATGTGTATTCGTACATGCTATGTGTGCCCATGTGTCACTACGTAATACGTCATTTCACTTCATTATTGCAAAGCATTTATGAAAAGATAAACATATATTTGTTGCACAATAACCCACATATGATGAATACGACGCTTATCAACCAATGATCTTTTTGTTGCAATATTTAATTAAATGTCATTACAATATTTCATTAGAAATTGTAAGCAGCATCACATACTGAAAAAGTTGTTCCGAATCTCCTTAATTTGCTCATTATCCTATATTTCAGAACACTGCACAGCATTTTTATAGAACGCGTATGTATTGTGATTGCCTCGATGCATGGATATGTATTTTTGTATGTTTGTGTGTTAGGTGTCTGTATGGGCGTAGGTATGTATATGCATGTATATGTGTATATATTTACATGTATATATGCACAAATGTGTGTATAAACTGACAACTAGCATTTTAACTAGAGATAATGTTTTTTTCTGTTCACTCTCAATGTGTAACATTACCTAATTTGTCATCTCTTTATTATTGTAAAGCATTCACATAATAACCATACATTTGTTGTGTGAACATCCATATATATTCAAATTAAATGCTCATCTACTAATGACAGATGTGTTAAAATTGTTCAATTAGAAATACAAAACTTGTAGTTTTCATGGTCCTCATGCTTATATATATATATATAGATATTTGTTTTTTTCAAGCTTCTTTGAAATGACATTTTACAACATCGGCCAAAACAAGCGATTCCTACATTATTTCCTGGCATCAAGAATTTTGAAATTTTATGTCATGTACATGTAAACTGTCAAAAGTGTTTTCACCCCACAATGAAAATGCATCATCCAAGAAATTGTGTTATCTCTTATGATTATCATTACATGTATCATCAAATGTAGATTAAGCCACATTAGAAGTACATTGCCCCCAATCATTTCTTTTTGACTAGTGACATGGGTATTACAATACTCATGTGTGTGTTTGTGTGTATCATCTAAGTGTATTAACTTTGAGACATTTTAAAACCCAATAATGGTACTTTTGTACCATCTTTATCGGAAATAAACTGTTTTTCTTTTTCTTCGTTTAACAATAGAGGTGAATCTGATTCTTGCTGGTTGGCCATCATTCCTTGGTGGGAGGAGATTGACCTTGGTGATTACAAGGTGTCTGTTAATAGTGTAGCCAGTTCTTAATGCTTTTGATATTTAAATTGTTGATATGAAATGAAATTGGTTTAATAGAGAGGACCATAATCTAACATTTTATTTTGTTCTGTTTGGCTTGCAGAATAACCTCCACCAGTCTCAAGACATCATCATCAATATGAATATTAATTTGTGCTACAACATTTTTCAAAGAATTAAGATAAATAAATTGAATGACTTCTGTGGCATTGTTTTTCAGTGGAGCAATGTTGCAATGTGGAATACAAAATACTCTTCATGTTACCAAATCTAAAAATGAAGTCTTAAAAAAGATGCAAATCAGGTAATCTTTATGACTGGGGAAAATTTGATCTATGTGAAATTAGTCACTGAAGAAATAAGCCCATCAACCAATTCATAGTTTCACCTATGGCGTGGGCTGTAGTTCCATTTTGTTGAGGCAATTCATCAGGTTTCGTTTCCAGGCAGAATTCTTTTCACAATTTAATTGTATATATGAGTAGTCATTATGCTCATCCAAGTCTCCACTAAACATGAAAAATTCTTATCAAATTATTTCATTGTGCCAGTGTATGTTTTGAATATTGTGGTGGCCATTGCAAGGTTAGACACGACAGTTTTAAAATCCTTGAAACATTTCTAACAAAAGTACAGAAGCTTTTTTCCAAATTTGAGGAAAAAAAATGTATAACTCAAAACCCAAAAATAATGTATTTGTGATGTAATGGTAAAAATCACTATCACAAAAAAATTTTTTCTAATGTTTAAATTTTTTCTGTAATTTTGTTAGAAATGCTTCAAGGATTCTAAAACTGTGTTTAGTTTAGTCCTAGCATCAAAACTCAATTAAGAGGCCTCTTTTGAAATATCCATAAAAATGTACCAAAAAAACAATTTTTTGTGTAAAAAAATAAAGCCTATATCAAGAAAGTTACAATAGTAAAAAAAGTTTACCTGCTACAAATATATATAATGGTCAAATTTCAAATGAATCAGATGGAAATACTCAAAATCTGAGATGATCCCCATAGTGTAATAGGTTTCTTCAAGTTATGCATTTCTTTTGTAAATACCATATTTTCTTATTATTTCTGTAAATATCTTCTGCATGTATTATATTGTGTTCTTAGATAAGATGTTTGCATGTTGCATCCCCAGTCTCACATTCTCTCCACTGGTCTCTTAGTCTCTCCTATAGACGGGTAACTAATTCAAGGTTTTGGTTTATTTTCTACAGTGTCTCCTTCCCACCTGTCCATGCTCCAGTTAACTTCATTTAACTTCCATTCAATTTCCATTCATGCTCCATTTAAGCTCCATTGATTTACTTCATAAATTTTAGTTCCATTTATTTGCTCCAGTTAACTCAAGTTATCTCCATTTAAGTTCCGTCAATTTACTCCAATGAATTCAATTTCATTCATTTGGTTATTACCATTCATGTTCCTTAGTCTATATTTCATTGACCAAATAGTTATCATCCATTACATTTTCATTTGTATCACTATTTTTCCTATAGCAATTTATCAAGTAGAAGAGTTTCATTTTCCTTAACTAGTTGCTATTCAGAAACAAGCAGATAACGAGTTTATCTCACCTGCGGGAGACAAACAACAACATTGTAGCTTTAGTTTTCTCAAACATTAGAGCAGAAAAACATTCCATTGCCCATTGCTCAGGTACCTAAACACCCAGCATGGAGCGTGCAGTGGTTATGGTACACAAGCTGACGGATGCTGAAGTGGAGAGGCTGTGTTGCAGGCAGGACTTCATCAAGCAGGAAGCTGCAGCAGAGGACAGGGTGCAAGGTGAGACTTGGTTCTGGCCTGGATATGAGGTAAAGACAGTTAATCTTATGATGGAAAACTAAGCCTTTCTAGTGTAGAAAACTAAAATGGTATTAAGTTATAAGCTCTTCACTCAGGTTTGAGGGCAAGACCCGCTGTTAATATTATGGAATTTGACATATAGGCAAAGAAAAATGAATTATCCATTCATAAGAAAACTCCACCTGTATTTAAATACAAAATTATTAAATTTTTTGCTGGCAATTTTTCCTGCAATGAGCCAAGTTTCTACACTTGAACACAGTTGTTGCTTGGTTAGTTGGTCCGTCTTTCACACTCTCAACATTCTGACTGCAAGGTGTGCTACTAGTGGCCACAGAGGAGATTTTTATAATACTGCTAACAGACTAGTAGTGAGTAACTCGATTTTCATAATTACTTAATTGAAGCTAAATGACAGTATGGTTCAGTTAATGATTGCTAGTTTCCAAATTGCCTATTACAATTGATTTTGAATTCGAGTTGAACATTGAACTTCAGTTTTACCAATTGCGGTCAAAGTGTTGCGGGTCCTTAACGGTAATGTATGTGATAAACAATTTCAATTAGTGTGTCATTTACATCTGGAAGATTTATTTACAAAAAATATCACATCCGGTTGTTTTTCAGCAGGTCACGTACACTAATGGGATATAATGTCACAAAAATTTCAATCAAAAAGAAAACAAAATTGCTCATTAAATATTTTTTTCAAATTATTATCTTGACATGGTCTGTGTGGCCAATTTTAGTTTGTATTGAATTTATTGAGTCAAACAGAAGATGAAACAAAGTTTGAATATAATGCAATTGATATGTGTGTTTTGTGAGTGTCAGGAGCATAGTCAAATTGAAAGTCCCGTGCTGTGAGTGGAGATGTGGCAACCCTGGACACAAATAGTTGAAGTGTCTCAACATCATCTGAAACTTATTGTTCTGGGTTTTTATGCTGTCATTTTGCATGCACTTTGGTGTGCCAGTCATATGCGGAGATAATGTACGAATAATTAAAAATGCAATAGTGCCTGTATGTCTCTGTTTGGTGTAGATCATTGGAGTACCATATTTTTTGTCAATTTTCATGGCAAAATTTATGGTGTCTGCAACCTGAGCATTCACACCATTGATTTGAATAAAACTTACTCCCAGAGTAACCTTATCTCACTGATATGCTTTCTATCTGCTGAACCATGCAATGAGTATAATATGTGTTTAAAAACCGTCACTCTTCATGGGGATACAATTATTCTTTCTATGGGAGTCAACACTTCCCAGTGGAAATATGTGAAGTGCTGAGCTATAGGTTAGGTAGGCCTTCCTTTTTTTAAATAGAATAGAATGAATTTGTTACAGACCATCTTTTTGCTGTTCACTGCAGGCCGATTTTTCAGCATTTATTACTTTCTAAATCAAGTTTAATCATGTTTCATAAACTGCTGTCTTGATTTACTGTTTGAATGCGCTTTGTGCATAGATTCCACATCTCTTACGACACCATAGTCAATGGTGTCTTCCTCCTTCCTCTCCTTGGAACACCTTAGTTGTGGATATGTAGGGTTAAATAGGTTTAAACTTACATCTAATCCCCTCAAGGGGATAAAATTATTGTATCTATGGGAATTAGCGCTCCCAGGGGAATTTTGTGAGGGCCCGAGCTAAGGGTTAGGTAGGCCTTCTTTTTGTTGAAATAGAATAGGTTTTTGTTTTGTTACAGACCATCTTTTTTCGGGTGACCTCTGTCCTTTTTTTCATCACCTACCACATTCTTCCTCAACTTTTGTCTGGTTTCATGAACTTCTTTCTTAGCTTACTGTTTCTATGCACTTTGTGCATAGATTCCGCGTTTCCTCAACTCCATACGAAATGGTGCCTTCATCCTTCCTCTCCTAGAACATCTTTGTTGTAGTAAAGGGAGGCTTAAAATTTCTTATATAATAATAATAACAATAATAACTTACATCTAATCCAATTTGAAAGCTCTCAAAAAATGACATTTTTCTGTTGAAGATGACATCAGTGGTAAAAGAAGTTTTGTTGAGTTGGGGTGTTTGTTTTCCGGGGTCAAAAGACCCCTCAAAGACTAATACTAGGATCTGTGAATGTAAGGGGATGTGGAAGTAGAATGACTTAGAGTAAGAAAGAAGAGGTTGGAAGAATTATGATGAGGTTGAAAATGAATGTGTTGACCCTGAGTGAGACAAAGTTAAAAGTTGTGGTGAGACAATGTTTGGGAATGTGGGTGGAAGAATATCTGGTGCGTTTGAGGGAAATGTAAGAGATTATTGAAGGAAAAAATCCAAGAGAAAGTAGTTAACGCTATGAGGTGTGAGCAAGAATAATGTGGGTGTGAGTAAAATGGGGTGTAGAGTCATGGGTGTTTGTGAGCATATATGGACCAGGATTGGAGAAGAGTGGGGAGGAGAGGAGTTTTGGGAGAAGTTGTCCGAGTGTGGTGCAAGAGTGGGGAATGGTTGTAGAGTTGTGGTGATGGGGGACCTGAATGCGAGTGTGGGTGATGAGGTGGTGGATGGTGTTGTTGGCAGGTATGGAGTAGCTGGGGTGAATGAGAGTGGCAAATGCTTGATGGAATTGTATGTAAAATGTGATTTAGTGATTGGGAATAGTATGTTTGAGAAAAGGAGTATAAACAAGTACACAAATGTGAATGTGAATGAAAGTGTGATAGTGGAAAGAACGTTGATGGATTATGTCTTGAGTAGCAGGGGATTGATTGGTCGTTTACTTGACGTGCTTGTATACCGTGGTGAATTAAATGTGATATCAGATCATTACTTGGTGGAAGGAAAGTTGAGAGTGAGTGGGGTGTTGGGGGGGTGCAAAAAGGAGGAGAGGAAGGGAGGTGATGAATGTAAAAAAGTTGCATGAATCTGAGCATGAATATGAGGAACAGGAGAAGATGAAAGTAGAATATGGGAGGTAGGAGGTAAGAGAGGTTGGTGGAGTGCAAGAGGAATGGAAGTTATTCAAAGATACTGTGATAAAAGTGTATAAGGGAAGTGTATAGAGTAAGGAAGGTTGGAGGAGGGATTAGAAAAGGGAGTGAATAGTGGAACAGAGATGTAAGAACAGCTGTGAGAAGAAAGCGGGGACCTTCAGAAGATGGCTGTAAAGGAGCAGCCAGCATAATTTCAAAGAGTATAGGGAAAGGAAGATAGAAGTAAGAAGAATGGTATGGAGAGCAAAGGGGGTGGTGGATGAGGAGTGGGGGAGGGAGTTAGGAGGGGACTTCATTTAGAGAAAGAAGGTTTTTTGGAAAGAAGTGAAGAATGAGGCAAGAGTGACGGATGCTAATGTTAGACTGCTGGTGGAAGGATGTGATGTGCGGAAGAGATGGGTGGAGTATTTTGAGAAACAGCTGAATGTGAAGGATGATAAGGTCAAGAGTGGTAGCTGTTGGAAGTGATGTTAGAATCCCTGTGTTTGAAGAAGTGAATAGTAGTCAAATAAGAAGTGAAGTGAAAGGTGTGTTGAATATTATGAAAAATGGGAAAGCTTCAGGTGTGGATGGCTGCACGGTTGAATGTTTAAAGAAAGGAGGAAATGCGATTGTAGAATGGTTGGTACGTCTGTTTAAGAAGGACACCAGAGTTTTTCGGCCAAATTGGCCATTTGATTTTTTGTTAAAATAGGATTCTTAGGTGGTGGGCTATTTTGCCCCAAAATTTAATGGGACTATGGGCACTAGAACCCCCCTCTCCGAAGGGGGGGTGTAAGAGGACCAAAAATCATGAATTTTAACCCCATATATAAAGATAACAAAAAGGAAAATGAGAAATCTGGTTCTTTTAGTTTGTTGGGAATTTCAAGGATTGCAAAACTGTCTTTGTTTTTATTGTAGCATGAAAACTCATTGACTTGTATTCATTTGAAATATATAAAATAACATAAACATATATCTCCCAATTTCTGAAAAACTAAGGCAAAAATCAAACAAATGAATAGTACAATGTGTTTCATTTTAAAAATTACATATGGCTTATTTCAGAAGGATCAGTCCATAAATAAAAATTTACCATTCGCCGAGAAATGAAAAATAAACATTTTTTTATTCAATTTAAACATGTATAACATGCAATTCACCGTGTTGACTTGAAATTATGCATATTATTTGTAGATGATAATACAACATGAATACAGCATTCAAATAAAAAAATGTCCATTATATTACACTTCATCACAAAATTTTTTTTTTGCCTTTTAGGTAACACTTCATTTTCAACATAAAAACGGATAGAAGTCTGAGTTTTCATGCTAGACAAAGAACAATGACAGTTTTGAAATCCTTGGAACATTTCTAACAAACTAAGAGATCCCAATTTCTCAATTTCTTCATTCCATTTCTTATTTCACAGTTCACAAGTAAAATGTATCTTTTATTTATATTTAATTTATGCATGTAAAATGCAATTTACAGTGACGATATGAAATTATGTATGCATATTATTTTTAGATGATAATACAACATGAATACAGCATTCAAGTGAAAAAATGTCTATTATATTGCATTTTACCACAAAATTATTTTGTTTGCTTTTCACATGAAAATATTTCCAACCTAAAAAAGAATAGAAGTCTGAGTTTTCATGCTAGAAAAAACAAAATCAGTTTTGAATTCATCAGAATATTTCTTACAAACAAATGGATCCTGATTTCACAATTAATACATTCAATTTTTTTATTACAGTTCAAAACGAATAATCTTGTACAATTTAGTTAGTAATGAAAAATCGCATATAAAAAAAACAAAAAAATAGAAAATTCAGAACCATTAGTTTGTTAGAAATGTTACGAGGATTTCAAAACTTTCTTTGAAATTGTTCTAGCATAAAAAATTCATTGACTACTATTATTTTGAAACATCCCTAAAAATGAACTAATAAACTAATTTTTCAATTTTTTTCAAAAACTAAGGCCTAAATCGCAAATGTTACATGAGTAAAATATGTTTTTTTTTGTAAAATACATATACTGGCCTAATTTCAGACCAAATCGATCAAAATTTGAAAATCGCTGGGTTGTCCCCCTTAAGGGAACCATGTTGGGGGCATCTGCAGTCCTCTCCCGATTTTTTTTTTATTGCTCTAAATGAGTTTGAGATATGTCCCCGAATGTCTGTAAAAATATCAGGAACGTATCCCAGAGCTAACGTCCCCCCCTGGGGGGGGAGAGCATCCCCCTTACGGACCTTTTTTTTCATTTTTGAACCTAGAGCAATGAAATTTGATATACTGATAGGAAATGTAATTTGGAATCATTCATCATTTATGACAAAATGCGATTTTCTTGGAAAGAAAATGGGAAATCATAGAAAACGACATTTTTGGGGGGGGTTTTCTAAATGCTTCTTCTCCTACAGTTTTTGAGCTACAGTAATGATTTTGGTATCATTGGATGCAGAATAACGTGGACATTCCGAAAAAAATTCTCAAATTTTCAATTTTATTTTATTTTTTTCATATATTTCATCATTCATATTCCTCAAGGTAAGCATCCCCCTTCCGAATATTTTTTTTATTGAATTTAGAGCAATGAAATGCGGTGTACTGATAGGAAATGCAATTTAGAATCATTTATCATTTCTGACAAAATGCGATTTTCTTGAAAACAAAATGGGAAATCATGGAAAACGACATTTTTTGGGGGGGGGGGGTTCTAAATGCTTCTTCTCTGATAGTTTTTGAGCTACAGTAATGATTTTGGTATCATTGGATGCAGAATAACGTGGACATTCCAAAAACTTGAATGCTTTTCCTCAAATTTCCAATGTAAAAATTAAAAAAAAAAATCAAAATATTCTCAAGAAAATTCAAATTTATGACGTCATAACTTTGAAACAAGAACGAATTTTGAAAAACTTTCTAAGACATTGTGAAGCCCTTGTTTTTCTGCATCCAATGATACCAAAATCATCACAGAAGCTCACAAACTGTAGGAGGAGAAGCATTTTTTTCTTAAAATCGTCGATATTGAACAATCACGATTTTCAATACATTCGTTATAATGGGGCCGAAGTTTACACAGCTAGAGCAATGTGGTTGGCTGCATTTGGAAGTCACAGGTGTGATCTAAAGTTGCTATCTAGTTGATTTTCAAAAATTTTTACGTGAAATTTTTTCCGTAGACTTTTTACCCTAAATTTAAACTCTGACTATAGCTTTTTAAAAAAAAAAAAAAATTCTATAAATTCAAAATGAATTCAAATTAAAAAACCGGTAACTAGCATTTTTGGAGCACACGTTGTACTTTCGCATGCAACAAACCGCATTGCTCTAGCTTTCTAAATTTCGGCCCCATTATAACGAATGTTATATATTTTTTTTTATTTATCATGAATAACTCATTTTCTATGACCCAATGCAAAAAAACTTGTAGAAGAAAAGTTGTTGGGAATCTAGAGATCTAGTAGTCTGCAAATTTTCATAGACGTAAGTCCGATAGAAAAAATCTACGGATGGAAAATCAAGTTTTGGCCGACCGGTGAGCATGGTTCCCTTAATGTGTGTTTTGATGCTAGTAAAGTGCCTGTAGATTGGAGTAGAGCATGTGTAGTTCCGTCGTATTAGGGGAAGGGTGACAGGTGTGAGTGCAGTAATTCCAGAGGTAAAAGTCAACTGAGTGATGATGGGAAGCTGTATGGAAGAGTTTCAAGGCCACCGACTAGTCTAAAATGAAAAATCCATCATATATTTTTTTATTGCTCTATTCGATTGAGAAAGTCCTAAACTTCATTCCTGCAAAGCGGCAGAACGATCCGTCTCACCAAAGTATGTCAAATGGGGGTTTGAAAAAAGGGTGGAGGGTAGCTCGCCCGGCCAGCTCGTACAGATAAGCCACGCTGGCTGAGCCGGTTGCTGCTGAGTGTCAGTTTGTTCATAATTAGGTATGCATCTATCTCCTTGCAAGTCAAGACTTTTGAGATTTGGCAAGTTGAGTTCTCGGTATCTCCACCATCTCCTCCCTCAGGGGGAAGGAGGGTGATTGGTAGCTCGCCCGATCTGCTTGTGTAGATATGTCACGTTAGCTGATCTAGTTGTTGCAGACCGACTATTTATTCAGATTTAGATGGCTTTTTTTCGCTAGCCGATCAAGATTTTTCTGGATTTGACGTTGATTGCTCGGTACTAATGTAGTGATATAAGCGTTTGGCTCTGCGTGGCGCTTCCATATCCTATAAGAGGAGCCTACGAGGATGCCAAGGACGCCCCAGCTTATGCTCCTGGTGCATTTTAGACATTTTTGGTACCACTTGTGGTACTGGTTCATTCAAGGAACCACAATAACTTCCAAAAATGATATTCAAAACGTCAACACTACCAATTTCTCCAAGAAATGTAACTTGCAAACAAAAATAAACCTGTCTCGGTAATAAAACGCGTTTTCTGAGCAATGCAGATGTCAATATTCAAGCTTCTTCTTCTCAAAAAGTTGTTATTGTAGAGCGATGATTTTGGTATCATTAGATGCGCAAGGAGTTGCTGCATAAAGAGTCTGAGGATTATATTGAAATTCATAGCAGTTTCCCAGTTACATTAAAAATCTGTGGAAAAATGAATGACACTTCAAGTTTTTTTTTTAAATTCCATAAAAAATACATTGGTGCGAATTTCAAAATAATCCTCTGACTCTTTATCCAGCAGCTCTTTCCGCATTCAATGATACCTAAATCATTTCTCTACAATGACTACTTTTTGAGAAGAAGTGGCTTGAATATACGTCATTTTTTCATTCCATTTTTTCGTTATCTCCGTAATTATGGCGAAAACGGAAAAAGTGCCCAATACAACCCTTATTCATTTTCTAAAATACATAGGTATACAAAGTTTCATAGAGCTAGATACCTTACAAAAAACGGGATGGTCATTTTCTTGATTCTGACTAGACGGTCTCCTTAATTGGAAGAGTGAGAGTGATGACGGATGGTGTGCTTGCTGAAGAACAATGTGGTTTTAAAAGTTGTAGAGGTGTGAATCAAATGTTTGCTGTGAGACAGGTGAATGAGAAATACTTGGCAGAAGGAAAAGATGTGTATTGGACATTAATGGATCTGAAGAAGGCGTTATAACTGGGGGTTGTGTCACTACTTTTTATAGCACAGCCTTCATGCTTCTTTTTACTTAGATAATCCTTATTGTTATTTGCATGTTGGTTATAGCTTAATTGTACATTTTCATTCTTTTCAGTTGGTAATAAATTTAACCACCATAGAATATAAGTAGAGATCCTAAGATAATTCTAAGTAGAAGTGAAGCTCCAGTTGCACTGGTAGGTGAATTAATGAGTTA
This sequence comes from Morinoia aosen, assembly GCA_030386875.1. Classification (NCBI taxonomy): domain Eukaryota; kingdom Metazoa; phylum Arthropoda; class Malacostraca; order Amphipoda; family Talitridae; genus Morinoia; species Morinoia aosen. Next base: position 27,184,589 of record CM059568.1, read on the forward strand.
TCCTTCTTAGTAATGTCCTTCTTAGTAACTTTGCTGTATTTTGTTACTTGCTTGTTCTGTTATTATTTATTTTGTTAAAATTCAGTTATTATTATTTGTTGTTAATTTCTATTAGTTTATTTATTTTGAGTTTTTGTTTTGTTGAGTTATAGAATTTATTTTATGTTTTCATTCATTCAAGTTAAATAGCGTAATAGGTTTCTTTAAGTTCTGCGTTTCTTTTGTAAAAACTATATTTCCTTATTATTTCTGTAAATATCATTTGCATGTTTTATAGTATGTTAGTTAAGATGTTTGCATGTTGCATCGCCTATCTCCTCACGTTCCCTCCACTGGTCTTGTTGTCTCTTCTATAGGCAGGTAATTAATCTAAGGTTTTGGTTTATTTTCAACAGTGTTGCGTTTCCACCTGTCCATGCTCTTTTTGCTCCATTGATGTACTTCAGTTAAGCTCTATTTAGTATAAATAATTTAGTCTCCATTGATTTACTCCATTTAAGTTCCATTAATTTATCCCTATTAATTTAGTTTTATTCATTTAGTTATTACCATTCAAGTTCCTCAGTCCATATTTCATTGACCAAAGCATTATGGTCCATTACATTTTCATTTGTATCACTATTTTTCCAATAGCAATTTATCAAGTAGAAGAGTTTCATTTTCCTCAACTAGTTGCCATTCAGTAACAAGCAGATAATGAGTTTATCTCACCTGCGGGAGACGAACGGCAACAGCATGTGACAGGATGGACCGTGGGGCATTATGGCAGGTTGTAAGCTTGTGTGGAGTGGGTGGGAGACTGTTGAATGTGATCAAGAGTTTCTACATTGATTGCATTGATATTCAAGGGGTGGTGTGTTTGAAACATTGGATATGAGGGAGCATGGTGAAGTGTTAAAGGAGATAGAGCATTTTAGGTACTTCAAGTTGGACGTGTTGTGAAGTATGGCAGTAGATGTGAGACATCGAGTGAGTGAAGGCTGCAAGACATAGGGTGCAATGAGGAAAGTTTTTCAATGCAGGAGTATGAGAATGAGTATGAGTACTACAAGGGGACTATTTAAAGCTTAATCGTGCCAGTTTTTCTGCATGAAGCAGAGTCTTGGGAGTTCGAGAGCAGCTGAGAAGAAGTAGCTGGATGTTTTAGGGGAAGTTTTGAGGAGCATGTATGGAGTTACAAGAAGAGATAGGACTAAGAATGAGTTGGTTAGGGAGCAAACGGGTGTTAAAAGATGAACAGGCGGGTGAATCAAAGAGTGCTTGGATGGTTCGGGCATGTTCAAAAAATGAACGTTGAGCGGCTGGTAAAAAAGATTTATACGTCGGAGGTGAGTGGTGGTAGAGCACGAGGAAGGCCACGGATGAGTTGAATAGATGGGGTGAAACGTGCATAAAATGAGAGGGGTTTCACTGTGGACGTGGCGAGAAAGATGACTGCGGACAAAAGTGAGTAGAAGCAGTGTATAAGGATGTGATTATTTGATGCGATCACTGGAAGCCTGCCCGCATGTGATGGGGGTTATGGTGTGTCCTGTCACGTGCGGGGAGAGGCTACTCGCAAATGAAGTGTTCGGATAAACCAGCAATGGCTGTCAGGCCTGACTGGAAAAGGTTGTCCTGGGCTGCTTAGTGATCCGGCAGGTCTAGTGCGGCTTGTGCGCCTCTCTTGCCGCCTGAAGGCTAAGGATGAATGATTGTGGCTTGCTGTCGGCTACTCTCCCGAAAGGAGGAAAAGCCTGGTATTTGTATGTATGTGGAACTTAGTTCCACAAGGTTCAGAAATGCTGCCATAATTGAGAAAACATGTCACTTAGTGGATTTCATTATGTTTCAATTGTCTCATGATTGATTTAAAATGTAATGTACATAAATTTTTTATTCAAACTTGCAATTCCTTCAAAAATATAGTACAGAGCAAAGTACATTTTTCAGTGCAAATTTGGATTGGATTTGCTAGCTTATTATGAATTATAAGTACTATTTATTCTGCAGATTTAATTTCTCACTTCTTATTGTCATTCAAATTTGCTGGTGTAAGCTAAAATATGATTCAGCTCTTTACATTTCCAAAGCTTTTAAAGTAATAACTATTTAGTTGAAAGAATTGTATTGTGTTCCCTGCTATAAGTATCACTACCCTCCCTGTACACCCTGTCCTTGTCGTGGGGGGAGGGCTTGCGGGTCCCTGTGAAGTGCAGGGCCAAACTGACCAGGTGCAACCATGTCAGGTGGGCCTGCACCGAGGGACCTGACTAACGGGGGTGGCATCGGTTGAATTGGCTATGATTTGGACCCCGACTGGATCTTCCTTTGACCACCCCCTATAATGACAACAACTCTGGAGGAGACCTAGTCTTGGCTTCTTCAGTTTTAATTGAGTCAATTGCGGCGAGGGATAGCCGAGGGAGCCCCGGGGTTGGTTGGTGGCTGTTTAAACGTGGTAGTGCGGAGTGGCGCCCGTTCCTGCCATTAGTCAAGCGCAGCATCCGATTTAGGTTCTTGGGCTTTTGAAGCTATATTCGCACAAAAGAGTGGTCCCGCTGGGACTGCGTGTGCCTGGCTCCAGGGATCCCCTTGTTGGAGGCCTAACATGACTGCCTGCTTGACGTGCGAACGAAATCTAAACAACCTTTTTTCATGGAACCCCCTCAAACTGCGCCGCTGACGACCCGGATTCAAATGGACATTACTACGGAAACTCCCTCTCAAGAGCCGTTACCGCAGCTGCCATCGCAGGTTCCCCCTGCAAGTGGAGGTGCTGCAGGCGGACAACAACAGGCCACTGAACTTACAATGGAACCCTACCAACGCCCAACTATGAAAACCAACGCAGCCGACGTTCCTGGTGGGAGATGCGGCAATCAGGCACGCCGTGGAGGTCGCCGTAACAGGCAACTGCACCTCCTGGCTGCTGACAGCCTTGATCCGATTCTTCCGACGGAATACAAGCGATTTTTTAACATCAAAGCTAACGACGGCTCACCCCTGAGCCATATTGATGTCATTGTAGCCCACCGCGATCTGTGCCAAGGGCTGGGAGGAAGACCGGCCAAGGTCACGGAGACTCGTGGAGGTGGCCTCTTGGTGGAGGTGCGCAACCAAGATCAAAGCCGTGCCATCTTGTGCATCCGCCATTTGGCTGGCGTGAGTGTTGAGGTGACCGCACATGGCAGCCTAAATGAAAGCAAAGGCACCATATGGTACGACAACTACCCACAGTACACTGATGAGCGCCTCTTAGAAGAGTTGCAGCAGTGTGGAGTTAAGGCCCTGTACCGGATAAAGAGACAACAAAATGGCATATTGGTTCCCACGTCTATATACATCCTCACTTTCGACCGTTGCTCTCTCCCTCAGTTGGTGGATATTGGATGGACGAGGTGTAGGGTACGGCAGTACGTCCCAAAGCCACGCCGACGTTTCAAGTGCCAGAAATACGGTCACGGAGCAAAGACATGCCAATCTCTGAGGAGCATATGTGCTAACTGTGCTCAAGAACAGCACGAGCCGCCATGCGACCGACCTTCTATGTGCTCAAACTGTGATAAGCAACACTCAGCTGGATCCCGGGACTGCTTCTATTACAAAATGGAAGAGGAGGTGCTTGCCACGCAGACGACTCAAAGGCTAAGCTATGGAGAAGCGAAACGGTTAGTAAGCAGCAGGTACATCACAGGTGGAACGTCATACGCTGAAAGAGTGCAGGCCCCTCAGAGAAGACCAAGTGTTCTGACGACCGTGCGCCCAGTGGGACCAGACGGAAACTCTGGTGCAGCTAGTCGAGAGCCCACTGCCGCTGTGGGTAGTTTGTCGCGTGCTGCGGGCCACTCTGATATTGGATCACAGCATGGCACTAAACCAGCGCAGACTCCTAGACCTTCTTTTGCTGATGCTCTGAGCGATTTGCAGCCAGGCCTTCCGAATGTTGAACTCTCCACGGGCGCTGTTGCCCCTACTGTCTCGAGAACACGTGTCCCGAGTGCATCGTCTCCACCTACTGGCGCTGCCTCAGTAAAAGTGGCAAGAGCTTTGACGGGGAATGTTTGGAATAATGATGGATCACGGAGCAGAAAAAACAGCGTTACAAGCGGCAAGAGCGACGATGTGTCGCCGGTGCTTGGGGAGGACGTGCAACCATCTAGCGGCTTGGGTTGTAACCCAGACCCGGCAGTGACTAGGACTGGTGTGGATCCTGCAGCCCCACGACGTTCTGATGTAAGACGCGACTCATTGACCTGTCGGGGTATGGATAGCATACGACCGAGCCGAGACACCATCGTGAAGCGCGACTCGTCCGTAGCGCAGCGCGTTCGTTCGTTGGATCGCGTGATCACCGTGCCCGAGGCCGTTTCTACACACATGTCAAAAGTATGTCCGCTATCAAAACCGACCTCAACGCCCCCTCCCAAAGTGCCTTTGCATGTTTGGGGCGATAGACCCGGCCAACATAAACCGCCATCTGCACTAAAATTATCAGATCCCAAAAAGAAACATCCGGAAGATAAAACATAACAGTAACATTTAATGCAAACCATTATTCAATGGAATGTTAGAGGGTACCGGAGAAACTACGGCGACTTGCGGACCCTCATAGAACAATACCAACCACTATGCATATGTCTCCAGGAATCAATGCTGGGAGACCTAACCCCATCACCTCCTGGGGTCTACAACATAGAAACCTTCTCTCATGTGCCCGACCCGGTTCCCGGATCAGGACTGGCCGTTCTCATCCGGAGAGATCTGGGCTATGCAAGGCTTGCACTGAATACCCAAATCCAGGCAATGGCGCTTCGCCTTTGGATTGGGAATAAACCTATAACAATCTGTAATATATACATCCCGCCAGCAGAACCGGTTTTCTTGCCAGACCTGATAAACCTGTATAGCCAGCTGCCTGAACCATCCCTTTTTGTTGGGGACTTCAACGCGAAACATCCAACATGGGGCAATGTACAGAGTGATCAACGTGGAAGAACGATTGACTCTTACATTATTAATACCAACTCCTGCCTGTTGAACAATGGGGCGGCCACTCGCTTTCATGTTCGAACTGGCGCTGCATCTGCGACAGATCTGAGTCTGTGCACCCCCGATATTTTCCCGGACCTTCGATGGAGCGTGCTGGAGGATACTCACGGCAGTGATCATTTCCCAATAGTGATTCATCTGGAACAGTATGAGCCGATACCCACGGAGCCACGATACATCATGAAGCGAGCAAATTGGAAGACCTATGAGGATATGACGCAGATGGACGAGGATACTGAGTATGTGAGTGTGGATGAACTAGTTGAACACTCCAACGGAACCCTGAGAAGTGCTGCGAACTTAGCTATCCCGGTGTTGCGCGGGGGCTTTCCCAAACACCGCGTCCCTTGGTGGACCAACATCTGCGCCGTGGCCAATGTTGAACGGAAGCGAGCACTGAAACGATACCAGCGTAGCGGTGAGCTAGCAGACAAGATAGCCTATAATAGGGCCAGAGCGAGGGCGCAATATATCAAGGATGAAGCCCGCAAAGACTCTTGGCGTAGATATGTCACCAGTCTTAATGCAGACACGCCCACGTCCAAGATTTGGCAACGCATCAGGAAAATGAAGGGACATTATAGCATCAGCAAGCCTTGCCTAGAACTGAACGGTTCCCTCACAGCGGATCCGCAGCGAGTGGCGGATGCTCTGGCCGAGAATTTTTCCTCCGTAAGCAGTGACGCAAACTACCCTCCTGCTTTCCGTGTGTACAAAGAGAGACAGGAACAGCTAAGACTGAACTTTACAGCTGAAGAGAGTGTCTCCTATAATGAACCACTTACCATCCTTGAAATCTATCGTGCCCTGAAGAAATGCAAAAACACCGCACCTGGGCCTGATGGAATCCATTACAAAATGCTAAAGAAAATGCACTCATCAGCGTTCCGTCAACTACTCTTCATTTTCAATCAAGTCTGGAGCACTCACGAATTCCCGACACTATGGCGCACTGCTACAGTTCTCGCTTTTCCAAAGCCCCAGAAACCTCCTGCTCGTACCGATAGCTACCGTCCCATCGCCCTCACAAGCTGCGTTGGGAAACTGCTGGAGAAAATTGTCAACGTACGGCTGGTGAGATGGTTGGAGGCTGAAGAAATTTTAAACCCGGTTCAGTTCGGCTACAGGCAACTCCGAGGGACTACAGACGCTCTTGTACGGTTTCAGAACCATCTGGTTAGCAGCGGCACGGCCCGGAAACAGACTCTGTGTCTTTTTTGATCTTCATAAAGCCTACGACACTGTCTGGAGGCACGGGATCCTGCAACGTGTGCATGAATGCGGTCTCCGGGGTAATATGGCGATGTTCCTACAGCAGTTCTTGAGGGAGAGAACTTTTCGAGTCAAAGTGGGAAATGTTCTATCCCCGCTACAAATCCAACAGGAGGGCCTTCCTTCCACAAGGGAGTGTGATGAGCTGTTCGCTCTTCTCTCTCGCCCTCAACGGAATCTCGTCTAGCTTGCCAGCTGGTGCTGCCTCGTCCCTATATGTTGATGACTATATGATATACACCTCTTCAACTCTTTTACCGGCGCTGACACGGAGGATACAGCTGGCAATAAACAATGTGAACTACTGGGCTGAACAGAATGGATTTAGCTTTTCTCCTGCCAAAACAGCAGCCCTTCTCTTTCAAGGCCGCCGTCGACACGACCCTCCGCAGTTGTTACTTCGTGGGGAGCCGATTAATTTTGTGCACAGTGCCAAGCTCCTCGGAATGATTTTTGACGACAAGCTATCGTGGAAGCCTCACTTGGCTACCCTCAAGGCGGACTGTATCAGGAGGATGAACCTTCTCAAGTGTGTCTCGGGTCTATCCTGGGGAGCAGATCGTGCCACGCTGCTTCGACTGTACCGAACGCTAATTAGGAGTAAGCTGGATTATGGCTGCATAATTTATCAATATGCAAGGGAAACTGCGCTAAGAACTCTGGATCCAGTACATAATGCCGCTATCAGACTCTGCACTGGAGCTTTCCGAACCTCTCCGACGGAGAGTTTGTGTGTGGAGAGTGGTGAACCTCCTTTCTGGCTCCGCCGTGTGCAACTGAGCCTGCAGTATCTTGCCCGACTTGATCAGCTGCCTCTATCTCCGACATGGATCAGCGTACACGCACCTCTTGGACGGCATCTACCTTTCCCATATTTTCTACCTTCGTCTAGAGATTACCCGACCTTGGTTGCCGCAATGCAGCTGAGACCCACGAGAGTCCTTCCGGTACTCTTTGACAACTCTCCAACATGGCGCCTACCAGTGGAGACTTTCTGCCCCGGGTGCAGGATGCCAAGGAAGGAGTCAATGCCAGCCAACTTTCTCGAGCATATCTTTATGGAGCATGTGCTGGAGGTGCATGGTGAGTCTTTTAAGATCTACACAGATGGTTCCAAGACGGGAATAGCTGTAGGTTGTGCTGCTGTTTCCGGAGAGATGGTGAGGGCTAGAAGATTGCTACCCGAAACCTCGAGCTTCACCGCGGAGCTCTGTGGTGTCTTGGAGGCACTTCAACTAGTCAAGGAACACCCGCATGATAAATTCACTGTTTTTATTGACTCGAAAAGCGTCATTGACTCTGCTCAGGCTTATGATAGCACTCGCCCCCTCATTGGTGAGATCGTCTTGATGCTGGTGCAGCTTGTGCGTGAGCACACACATGTGAAATTGTGTTGGGTGCCCGGACACGTGGGGGTGTCAGGCAATGAGAGAGCAGACCAGGAGGCGAAGTGTGTTGCGAATAGTAATGAGGAAACTCTAAATCAAATGGTACCCTTTCGGGACTACTATCCCGTGATCAAGGCTGCTGTAAGACGTATGTGGCAACAGGAATGGGACAACAGAATGGACAACAAACTGAGAACTATTAAAGAAACGGTTCTGGAATGGCCCTCGTCGAGGTGTCGCGTCCGCCGGGTGGAAGTGCTGCTCTGCCGTCTTCGCATCGGACATACTCGACTGACCCACCGTTATCTAATGGAGCGACAACCGCAGCCGCGATGCGAGCGGTGTCACGTTCCTCTGACCGTCAAACACATACTTGCGGAGTGCCCGAGATATGCAGCTGACCGAAATGTATGCTTTCCAAACCTCCGTCTTTTTGCCGTGGATGAGGTGTTAACCAAGATGCTTGCGGAGATCGAACGTGTAACTTTCAATGTGGATGCTCTGGTGTTGTTTCTTGAGAGATGCAAATTGCTGTCGGAATTCTGATCGAAGATCATACTTAATCATCCGTATCGTTTTTGTATTTGTTGTCCATACTTTCACGTGCTTGGAAATGTATGTACTCCTTGTTGTACTTCTTCAAGAGAGTTAACGGGAAGCCACGATGTAAGGCGTTATAGCCAGACGGGATTTTGTCTTGGAAGTTTCGAGGATGATGAAACTGTAATATGGCCGGGCGCGCTGCGTTGATACCTCGGGGGTTTCAGCGTGGGTAAGGCGTCCGGCCATAAATGGATGGGCAGCTGAAACCCGCTACGGGGTTTGGCTGCTCAGTGCGTTCGAATGTACTGTGTTGTGTACAAATTTTAATGGGGAGACACTTGTAATTTTGAGTTGTAATTATGACCATGATGCTCTTATAATTTTGATGTTTCTAATAATATTGATGTTTATCTTGTGTAATTATTTAGAAGAGTCTGATACGAATTAAATTATGTAACCTTCGGTGCGATATAGTTTGAGTAACTGAAGCGCTAGCAAACCCATGTTACTACTACTACTACTACTATAAGTATCACTAGATTTCGTTTCCTAACCTACTAAATCGTTCCAGTTTTTCAGGTGTTATAATAAACATAAAATTATTATCATTGTCAATATTATGAAATTATCATTGTTTTTAACATGTTATGAACTGTTACTAGATTTGTTATTTCAGATGCAATTTTTTTCATGAGTTTGTGTCACTTGCAGGTGATGGGCCGAGCTCTGGGAGCCATCTAGGAGTAATTTACACCAAAAGTGAAGTGCCTGACGCTGAGCTGGAGGCCGTGACTGTGAAGGATGAGCCCATTGACTGGCATCAGGAACCCAAGGTGCTGCAATTGGTTGCTTACTTTTCTCTTGAGTGCTTCTAATTGGTTGCTTACTGTCCTTTTGAGTGCTTCCTATGGGTTGCTTACTCTCCTCTTGAATGCTTCTAATTGGTTGCTTACTCTCCTTTTGAGTGCTTCCTATGGGTTGCTTACTTTCCTCTTGAATGCATCTGATTGGTTGATTTCCCTCCTCTTGAATGCTTCCAATTAATAGCTTACTTCTTGAATGCTTTGTTTGATTTCGGAGGAATACTAATTATCACACGTAAAATTAGAATTTAATTCACATGAAGTCTGTTTCTACCTGTTCTTGGCTACCCTTTTGTGACATTTATATCATTATTATTGCTCTCACCTCTCATTGCTTTAAGCAATTCTGACCTAATTGACAAAACTTGTAAACTTAGTGGATTTGATTCTATTCCTAATGTTTTATTAATGATTTAAAGCACCTAGATTAGCTTAATTTATTGCTAAACCGTTTCATTAGCTACTGACCGATGTTTTACTCTGGTTTCAGAAAACAGCCTTATTGCACACTCCATTTTTCTCGAGTTTCAGTTCTGTTGATTTGAGATTTATTGTCTATTTGATTGCCTAATTGGTGGTTAGTGTAATATATTTTATTTTCAAAAATTATTGTGCCTGTCGTAGAGTGATAGTATCTTTGACTACTGGTATTGAGTCTTGTTTTGTAATTCTCGATGTGATCCACTTAATTTCCGTTCTCCAACCACAGCTAGTGTTGATTAAGCTATGATTCCTTGATTAATATTATCGAAGCTATTTTTAGCATGCTTCTTGTATCCCCATTGTCGTGGAGCTCTTTCTTAATTGCGTTGTGCCTCAGTGAGTTGACTTGAACGACGCATTTTAACTGGTTTACGCCAGTGATCGTTTCAAGATGTTTTGAAGTTTTCTTTTGCCTTCTCAACTTCTTCAAACATTTGCTGCCAAATTTTTAATAAGAAGCTGACCTTGTGGAACTCTTGCCTTACGTGAAACCGTATTAATTACTTAGGGAGTCAGATTTTTTATTTTTATACATGTTTTTGCTTTGTGTGTGAGACCAACGAATGAATAATTTTTAATTGTTTTGCTAGTGGAAAAAATCACTTCAGCCTCTCTCGATTATTCAGATACAATATTTCTAATACAATTGAAGTTGCTTATAAATTTAAGAAGAATAATCAAGTTGGTTTTATATTTTGAAGAGACAAACGTTAACAGTAAAATTTTGTGCAGGAATCTTTATCAAATATATGATGGTCATGAGAGGCGTTATTGCATGTAGAAAATATTGCATGAATATTTCGGTAAATTTTTGCTCTGTATTCAAGTATTAACCGGCTGTGAATAGAGAATGTGCTATTCAAATTTCTCTTCTGCTATCATTATTTTTTGCTTCCTGTATTATTTTTCATATATTTTTCTTGTATTGTGAACAGTTGAGCGCATTTGCGTAAGATTAAAATAAGAACAGATGCTCAAGTACACAAATTTATCTTGGTTACAAAGTACATAGGTACTTCTAATTGCAATTTGCGTATAATGCAGTTTTTCCTGAGAATCCTGGCCTGTAATAATCGGGAAAAGTTTTTCCGCACAGGCCAGTTCAAGTTCAGGCTCTCATACAGTTACTTTCAAGAGAGAAGTAGAAAATGATTGCCATGAGGCCCGTTCAGGGCACGCAGAAGCAGAGGATGAGTTGGAGGGCAGCTCTAGTGCGTGCAACACGAGTGCTGTTCATCAGGGACCAGCTAGAGCATCTCAAGGAAGCGCTGACTCACTACCATCAGATGTGTCGGGTAGCGGCAGTGGTGTTGAGGCCGCACCTCCTGACAGACAAGTGTCACAGCCCTTACTGTGTGAACATTGTGATTACTCCGCCAGTAGGAGGGATCTTATGGTGCTGCATCTCCTTGTCAGACACAAATTGGGATGTTACTACGATTGTGGGTCGTGTGATTACTCCACTATGTACGTAAGTATTTTGAAGAGGCACGTGGTGGAGCAGCATGATAATGAGAGCCGGTGCGAAGGTCAATCCGGGAGTTACCAATATCCAGGTGTGAAAATGACGAGGCAACAACAACGTAATAAACATGGTCAGGAAAAACTCATATGTGGTTTCTGTGACTCTCGTTTTGTCATCGAGTCCAGTTCGGCTTCACAAAAACCAGGTGCATTAGACAATAGTATGGTGTACACGTGTGAAGTGTGCGAATATTCTTCAGCAAATGAAGGAAACTTGAAGCAGTGTTTATTTGGTCAACGTAAAATAGGACCTCAAATAAGCGCACATGTCCAACCTCTGCTTGGCTGGCATAATTTGAATGACTCTGCTTGTAGAAACGATCTTGAAGCATACCAAGCTACCAAAGATTGGAATGGTCATCTGTTCAAGCCAAAGTTCTGTGACTCTGCTCGTGTGGATGGTATTGAACAACACAGAGACAGAAAATGTGGTAGAGATCAGCTGTTCAAGTGTGAATTCTGTGAATATTCCTCTGCCCGAAAGAAAAATATTAAACTACACCTAGCGAGCAAACACGGTAAAGGTCAGCTGTTCAAATGTGAGTCATGTGACTATTCCAGTGCTAATAGATGCAATGTCAAACGACATCTCGCCAGTAAACATGTAAAAGGGCAGCTGTTCATATGTGAATTATGTAAATTTTCCTCTGCCCATAAAAGTGTAGTTAAACAACACCTAGCGAGCAAACACGGTAAACGTCAGCTGTTCAAATGTGAGTCATGTGACTATTCCAGTGCTAACAGAAGGAATGTCAAACTACATCTCGCCAGTAAACATGGAAAAGGGCAGCTGTTCGAGTGTGAATTATGTGAATATTCTTCTGCTCATACGAGGAATGTAAAAAGACACCGAGCTTGGAAACATGGTGAAGGTCAACTGTTCAAATGTGAGTTATGTGACTATTCCAATGCTCAAAAGAAGAATGTCATACTACACCAAACCAGTAAACATGGTAAAGGGCAGCTGTTCAAGTGTGAGTTCTGTGACTATTCCTCTGCTGATAAGGGTAGTCTTAAAAAACACCTAGCCAGGAAACATGGTGCAGGTCAGCTGTTCAAATGTGAGTTATGTGACTATTCCAATGCTACAAAGAGGAGTGTCAAACAACACCGAGCTAGCAAACATGGTGAAGGTCAGCTGTTCAAGTGTGAATTATGCGACTATTCCTCTGCCCATGAGAATAATCTTAAATTACACCGAGCTAGCAAACATGGTGAAGGTCAGCTGTTCAAGTGTGAATTATGCGACTATTCCTCTGCCCATAAGTATAATCTTAAATTACACCGAGCTAGCAAACATGGTGAAGGTCAGCTGTTCAAGTGTGAATTATGCAACTATTCTTCTGCTCGAAAGGATAAAGTTCTAAAACACCTGGCCAGCCAACATTATTGCACCAATGCCTTTCCTTTCTAGATGTGAAATGCACATTTATGGGCTATTGAAATGTCTGATCACCACATCACAATTCACATTTTTAAATATTGTAGCTCTTCAGTATGGTCAAAGATCTTACGAGTTTCTCCTTCTTAAGAATGTAACTTTTGTCTCCCTGGGAATTGGTGCTCACGGAATTTCACTGTTCCCTTCGCCAATTTTACTGATGCCGAACTGAATTATCATTATAAGTGTATTGTGAAGAGAACAGAACACAGACAAGGATTTGATAAGGATTAATTTCACTTAGTGAGTATTCTAGCCTACCCACACCTTCCCAAGGTGGTACTGTTAGTATACCCACTTGGAGTTATAACTCATTACACATTGTGTATGTAAATTTGATGACAATGTGGTTATAGGATTATTTATTAATTTGTTGTCAGTGGGTAGAACTGACGTCGGGGGCGCCCACCAACATCTGGGTCTTTTATATTTTGCTTTGAATACTTATACTTGAAACTTCTGCGTATATAATAAGAAAGTACTAACCAGCCCACTTGATTTATCAAGAGACTCACCCCCTGAAACTATATATGTGGAGAGTGTCCAACGGGAGTTGATCTGGGGGGGATAGAAAGCTCGTAACGTGGAATGAGAGATGAAGACAGTGGCGATTCTCACCCTGAAATGGAGCTGAGGAATAGGATTGAATATATTCGAAAGCTGATAGCAGGAGCTATTGCTGTAATGAACGATAGATCTGCAGAGAGTCGAGAAACCACAGCTGTGGAGGGGGGGTGGTGCTGGTGTAGTGTGTGAGATTGAGGGGCGGGTGAGGAAAATCGAGAAGGCGGTAGTGTTGGCACAATCTGACAAACCTGCAAAACAAAGTCTAACAACGGATAAAAAAGAAAAACCAAGAAAAGAAAAAAAGAAACACGTGCCTCTAGTCATGAGAGCCGATGAGCAATATTTCCCGAAGTATTTTTCAATGACATTTGAAACAGGAAAAAGAGAACTATCAACCCATGTTACATCGTCGACAAAATCGAAGAGAGAACTGGAGCAAAACCAATAAGAGTTTTCAGCATGGGCCGTGGGATGATGATAGTGGAGGTGCGGAGCGCGGTGCAGGCTGAAAGGATTGTTGGCGTGACGTGCATGGAAGGTGTACTGTGCCAGACGACAGAATACGGCCGTTTTAACCTCTCAGTAGGATTAATATACATCAGTGACTTCGACATTGCCGATATCGAAGAATTTAAGTCTGGCCTGCTGGAACAGTACAACGTAGAGGAAGTAACAAGAGCAACCTTCATTAAACCAAAATATCCCGAAACTCAAGCGTTATTGATGACATTCCGGCAACCGACAGTTCCATACAGCATCTATATTCGCGGAGAAAGTCAGGACACCAAGGTATACCCATTTAATAGTGAGCCAATGATGTGCTTTAACTGTCAGGCATACGGACTCACCGCCAAGCGATGCCGCAGCACCTTGCTTGTGTGCAGGAAGTGTGATGAGATGGGCCATTCCTCCCCGAACTGCAGATCATGGCAGCTGAAGTGTGCTCACTGTCGGGGACCCCATGCAGCTGGAAGCACCCAGTGTGAAAGATAAATGGAAGAAAGAAGTTTATTGCAGATAATAGAAAATGAAAAGGTAAAAATAAGAAGGGCAAAACAAATCAAAGAGGGTGTGCATGAAACTGAGCGAGTACCATTACCTGACAAATTCATTACACATTTCAACTGCAAAATGAATGAAGCGCATTGAAGGAAAATGTCACCATGGCTGCTTGAGAACTGCATCACTCAACATCTCGGAAGCAAGCCAAGAGCAATTAGAGACAGTAACAAAACCGTGTTTACTGTAGAAGTGTGCGATGCCACACAAAGCCGTAAAATGAAGCAGATACGCCAATTAAATGAACTACCGGTCACCGTTGAATAAAATCTCGACTTTGCAGTTCAGGAAGGCATCGTCCACGTCTACGAATATGATCTAAACAATTTTGAAGTATTTAAGACGGGTCTATTAGAAAAATATGGTGCGCAAGATGTAGTCCAGGCAACATGAATAAAGCCCAAAAACCGACTCGCAAGACCGAGACCTATGTTGTGCGAAAGATGTCAGGAGTACGGCTATGAATTGAAGTTCTGCCAAGGCAAACAAATCTGCCCTAAGTGTAGTTTGGCTGGCCATGAAATGGACGAATGCACATCAGAAGAAAGTAAGTGTTACCCCTGCGGTGAGGGACATGAAACTGGAGCGAGGAATTGTCGGTTGCGAGTAATCGAGGAGGAAATTTTAGTTATTCAAAGTAGTGAGCGCGTGTCGTAGGGGCAAGCCAGAATATTATTCAATTACCAACACCCCAACTTTTCAATGAATTACAGCAAGGTAGTAACGACACCCATCAACCATGATTGAATAGAAATAACAACAAGTAAGAAAAGAAAACGTTCAGATGACTTGGACCCTGCATCGGATCTGTAGCAAAACAAGAAGAAGACAGCAGGGAAAGTCAGTGAAATAAACTGTGGCCGGAGCAGAAAGTGGTCCGTGGCTGGAAATGAAAATCAGAGAGAGTCTACATGGTGGTGGTTTGCGTAAGTCCTAATACTGGAAAACTTTATTCCACATAAATCAACCTAGGCAATGAGACATCTACCCGCGAGAAAGAAAGAGAGTCATGAGTGAGAGAAACCAAAAACATTTGATGAATACACGCGAGAGGAACGAAGGAGAGTGGAGGAAGAGGACAGAAGTAACTACGAAGAGTAGCTACGAAAGTTTACTCGCCCAAAAGTCAGTGGAAATAAAGGACAGCAGTAGCGTCGAAATTCGGGAGAGAGCTACAGGCGGAGATCTCCTGGGGGCCGAGAGGAAAGAAGAAAGCCCGGTCAACATTCTAAGGAGGGCAATAGACGCAAATGGAGGTAATGGTGAAGGGAGAAGTCAAGCTCATCCAGCGGAATCTGCAGGGAATGGCGACGTCAAAAGAAAACCTGATTAACCTTGTTGATACACACAAACCAGCAGTTAAAGCAGTCCAGGAGACATTCTATGGAAATGATTTTGTGTCACCTATACCGGGATATAACGGTCTGTGCAAGCAAAGCCATTACAACCACAGATTCCATGTAGGGGTGGCTCTGTATGTACACTCATAGATACCAACTCAAGAAATTGAAACCAATTCACCAGCTCAAATTATTGCTGCAAGGGTATGCCTAAATCGCTACCAAGTTATCACAGTAGCATCTGTATACCTACCACCAAAAACAAGTATAAACCTTGAAGAGCTTTTTGACACAATCAAAGGAATACCAAAGCCCGTTATCCTGATGGGAGGTTTTAACGCCCATCATAGTGACTGGGGAAATAACACTATAGATCGATGAGGACGATTTATGCAAGATTTTCTTAAGGGAACCATGTTCACCGGTCGGCCCATAACTTGATTTTCCATCCGTAGATTTTTTTCTATCGCACTTACGTCTATGAAAATTTGCAGACTACTAGATCTCTAGATTCCCAACAACTTTTCTTCTACAAGTTTTTTTGCATTGGGACATAGAAAATGAGTTATTCATGATAAATAAAAAAAATTATATATATAACATTCGTTATAATGGGGCCGAAATTTAGAAAGCTAGAGCAATGCGGTTTGTTGCATGCGAAAGTACAATGTGTGCTCCAAAAATGTTGGTATTCGGTTTTTGAATTTGAATTCATTTTGAATTTATAGAATTTTTTTGAAAAAGCTTTAAATTTAGGGTAAAAAGTCTACGGAAAAAAATTTCACGTAAAAATTTTGAAAATTATTATACCAACAATTTTAGAGTACACATTAGACATCCAAATGCAGCACACCACATTGCTCTAGCTTTGTAAACTTCGGCCCCATTATAACGAATGAATTGAAAATCGTGATTGTTCAATATCGACGATTCAAGAAAAAAATGCTTTTTCTCCTACAGTTTTTGAGCTTCATTGATGATTTTGGTATCATTGGATGCAGAAAAACAAGGGCTTCACAATGTCTTAGGAAGGTTTCAAAATTCATTTTTGTTTCAAAGTTATGACGTCATAAATTTGAATTTTCTTGAGAATATTCTGATTTTTTTTTATTTTTTTTATTTTTATATTGGAAATTTGAGGAAATGCATTCAAGTTTTTTGAATGTCCACGTTATTCTGCATCCAATGATACCAAAATCATTACTGTAGCTCAAAAACTATCAGAGAAGAAGCATTTAGAACCCCCCCCCCCCCCCCCAAAAAAATGTCGTTTACCATATTCACATTTTCTTTTCAAGAAAATCGCATTTTGTCATAAATGATAAATGATTTTAAATTGCATTTCCAATCAGTTTACCAAATTTCATTGCTCTAAATTCAATAATGAAAAAAAATATTCGGAAGGGGGATGCTTACCTTGAGGAATATGAATAATGAAATATATAAAAAAAATAAAATAAAATTTGAGAATTTTTTTTTTCAATGTCCACGTTATTCTGCATTCAATGATACCAAAACCATTACTGTAGCTAAAAAACTGTAGGAGAAGAAGCATTTAGAAAACCCCCCCAAAAATTCGTTTTCTATGATATCCCATTTTCTTTTCAAGAAAATCTCATTTTGTCATGAATGATAAATGATTCTAAATTGCATTTCCTATCAGTATACCAAATTTCATTGCTCTAGGTTCAAAAATGAAAAAAAAGTCCGTAAGGGGGATGCTCTCCCCCTCCCGGGGGGGGACGTTAGCTCTGGGATACGTTCCTGATATTTTTACAGACCTTCGGGGACATATCTCAAACTCATTTAAAGCAATAAAAAAAATCGGGAGAATCGACTTTTGGACTGAACATGGTTCCCTTAAGCAAGGCATCTTCAACATTATTAACAATAACTCAGCCACCCATATTTCAGGATCGGTGATTGACCTAACCTTGCTTATCTTTGCGACTACACCGGATCTACAATTTACCGCCCCCTCATCAGTGCTTAGCAGTAACCATTTCCCTATATTGTTGACCTTATTAGTGCGACAGGCTGACGGACGTGTTGAACCGGAGGGATCGAATTTCGGGAAGGGCAACTGGAAGCAATGTAGCAAAGACGAAATATGGAGAAACGCACACCAGTTTGAAATACCGGATAATCCGGACGCGGCAGTGGTCGATCTTAACACAATGTTTAGTTGCGCTGCTGAGAGGTGCGTGCCTAAATACAAGAAAGACGGTGTTATGCAGAGTCGTGGTGGACAGCAGAGTGCAAAGCAGCGTGGCGGGAAAGAGAAAGGTGTTACAGGATATATAAGGGGACGGGACTGATTGAAGATAAAGTCAAGTAGAAGAGAGCACGAGCAGTGGCAACGAGGACTTTCATGGTGTCAAAACAGAGCAGCTGGCGAGAAGACGTCTCAACTCTTCGTACCAACACGCCTAGCAGCTGCTTGTGAGAGAAAATAAATAGAATCCGAGGAAGAGCGAATAGACAAATAAAAATGCTAAGCGAGAACGGAATTAGGTACTCAACGATGAAGGCCATTGTGGAGAAACTAATCAAGACATTCAGGATCATGTCCAGCAATAGAAACTACTCGATTCAATACTTACAATATAAGCAACTTATCGAACAAACCCCAATAGACTTCACATGCGACAACAAAGAACCATATAATGCTCCTTTCACCATGTGTGAACTATCATCTGTCATCATGAGTAACAAAATCACGACACCTGGACCGGACAATATCAGTAATCTTATGATCAAGAATCTACCGACTAAAGCTCTCCAATATCTGCTGAAAATCTACAACAAGCTATGGAATTCCGAATTTGTCTACCCACCATGGAAACAGGCTATTGTAATCCCCATCCCAAAACCCGGCAAAGATCACATAATAACTATAGACCAATCTCGTTGAGTTGTTTATGCGAAACATACGAAAAAATGATCAACAGAAGGCTAATGGAAAACCTCGAAAACAATTAACTCCTTTCCAGTGTGCAGTGTGGCTTCAGAAGACATCGAGCAACTAGGGATCATCTTGTACAGTTGGATACGTACATTAGACAGTCGCTGGTCAATAATAAATTTGTCATGGCAGTATTCTTTGACTTGGATAGCGCTCACAGGGGGACAATGTGAGGGCCCGAGCTGAGAGTTAGGTAGGCTTTCTTTTTGTTAAAATAAAATATTTTTGTTATGTTAAGGACCACCTTTTTTCGGTTCACTGCTGTCCTGTTCTTCAGCTCCTACTACTTTCTTCTTCAACTTTGATCTTGTTTCATAATCTTCTTTCACAACTTACTGTTTCTATGCCTTTCTGCGTAAATTCAGCGTTTCCTTAACTCCATACTGAATGGTGCCTTCCTCCTTCTTCTCTTTGGATCGCATTTGTTGCTGGGTAGGGAGGCTAAAACTAACGACTAATCTAATCTTTGACTTGGAAAAAGCTTATGACATGACGTTGCGGTACGGAATTTTATGAGATTTGGCAAAAGCTGGTCTAAGGATACGGTTGCCAAAATTCGTGGAGGAATTCCTTGAAAATCGAACGTTTAAAGTAAAGCTTGTAGAATAAATGTCTCAAGCTGAAGATCTAGCCACAGGAACGCCTCAGAGAAGCACTTAAAGTGTCACACTTTTTGCAGTAAAAATAAACTCATTGGCGAGTGAAAATCCGGCAGAAGTTTTCAGTTCTCTGTTCGTTATCGATCTCCTCATCGCATTTGCCGATTACGACAAGACTAAGGTACAAGCCGAGTTACAGACAACAATAGATAAAGTCACCCTATGGGCAATGCAGAACGGATTCAAATTCTCCTCAACGAAAACGAACGCAAAAATTTTTTATAAAGGGAGGGAACCAACATTTATTCCAACCCTGCAACTATATAGAATGAAAAACAATACCAACCGTTGAAAGCCCTAAATTCCTTGGTC
This sequence comes from Morinoia aosen, assembly GCA_030386875.1. Taxonomy (NCBI): domain Eukaryota; kingdom Metazoa; phylum Arthropoda; class Malacostraca; order Amphipoda; family Talitridae; genus Morinoia; species Morinoia aosen. Next base: position 27,204,036 of record CM059568.1, read on the forward strand.
TCCACTGGGATAGAAGACTCAATTGGATTACTCATATCCATCAGACAAAAAAAAATGCAGAAATGATTTGAACCTGATGAGATCTGTGTCTGCATATACTTGGGGTGCAGATCAAGATATTCTAATGAAATACAGATCCCTGATCCGGTCAAAAATTGTTTATGGAAGTATAGTGAATGGCTCTGCCAGTGCAACGGCGCTAAGGGAAATCGATGCTGTCGTGAACGAGGCGATGCGTATTAGTACGGGCGCATTTAAGACGACGACACTAATAGCGAACCTTCATATCATCTGTAAAGAACCAAAATTGGAGCTACGAAGAAAAGATTGCTACTCCGATATTTCTTTAAGCGCAAATGTCATTTTCTTAACCCAGCATATTGTTGTGTCAACAATACAAAACTTGAATTGTTTTTTACTAGCCGCAAGTGCATCTCAGAACCAGTTATCCAGAGAATACGTCAGGCTTTAACTCAGTATAACATTCCAACTCAGCCCGTCCAGCCGAGTTTTACACCTGCATCATTTTCGTGGACCATGAGGAGATCAGAAGTGGAACGGCACACGGCAAATATAAATAATGAAGAAATAGCCCCATCCATCGTAAGACACATACACAGAGATAACGTGATGAGGTACCAAAAGCATAAAATCTTCTGCGCGGATGGATCAAAGTCACCGACGGGAGTTGGAGTAGCGGCCGTGATGAGCGATATCATCAGAAGCTCCTCTCTCCCAGTCGTGGCAAGTGTTATGACAGCCAAAATGCATGCCATCAAGCTCGCCTTGAATATCATCAAGGAAACGAAAGCCCAGAACTTCGTAATAAGCAGCGATTATATGAGCTCGATACAATTGATCGATAGTTGTACTGAAAAATTGAACTTTTAGGAAAAATAATGCTTGAGATGCACCAAATTATTTCGGTTGGAAAGAAGATAACAATCAGTTGGGTTTAGCCCTCGTGGGCACAGTTGACAATGAACGCGCGGACCAGGTGGCAAATGCAGCAGCAACCAGACCTGCGGAATTTTTGCTCATTCCCTACAGCGACGGGTTCCAGGTAATCAGGAGAAGAACATACGAGATTTGGAACTTGGAATGACAACATGAGCGAGGAGACTTGTGAGCAATAAAAACCAGCCCGGAAAGTGGAAGAAAACCGACTTGAAGTTGAGCCGACAGGAAGAGGTAATCATAAATGGGTTGCGACTGAACCATACAACCTTAACTCACAGTTATCTCCTAGACCCGCTGGCCCTCGGACAGAGACCCATATGCGGATGGTGTGGAACAGAGATCGTAACTGTGAAACATATCATGGAGGAATGTACCGCGCTGCAGCTAACAAGAGACCGAATAATTAAATCGAGAACCGGAAAGAATGTAATACGGAAAACTTGTTGCGGTACGGAGGACTCATCTGTAGAGTGCTGGATTTCATCAAGGAAATTAATGTGTTTGGAAATCTGTAGGGGTGAAAGTTGACAAGTGGAGGTGTGACGGACACTACCTTGGCATTTTGATTCAAGTGTCGGCAGTCCTCGGCTCTGGTCGGGTCGAGCGTTCCTTCTGACAAGTCGCTCATTGTGAACTTTGATAAGCAAATGGCCGAGCGCACTGTGCTAATTTTCTCAACTCTATGTCGAGAGGGGGTTTCAGCGTGGGTCAGCGCTCGGCCATGGTGAGGGCGGGTAGCTGGAACCTCGACCGGGGGCTCTAGCTACTATCATGGAAATTCAACCCCGGATAATCCCCATCTATCCTCAAATACAGCAAGAATTATGATATGCTCCAAATTTGTGTGTCCTTGCTCTATCAGTTTTGCCTCGGTCTGGTTGCTTCTGCGAGGTTCTCGGTGGATAAAATTGAGCTAACGGGTCTAAGTTACTCTTAATAACATTGCTATGAAATCATAATTGCATCATGACGAAGGTAACATTGGTAAACTACCAAAGCAACAATTAAATAGTCCCTGACCGAAGTTGTCGTTAACTAAGATTATTATTATTATTATTAGAATACCTTTAATTTTATTACAAATAAGTATACGTAATTAATTTTGTATTGAGGAGTTTTCTATAATCCAATACATCATAATTTATGTTTTCAATAAACTTTCCTTTCTATGCACTTTTTTTGATGATGAAATGTTCTGGTAAGCCTTGTGGGACGGCCGATCTTCCTTGTATGGGATGATTCGGAACCTCTTGTGCCAGCCTTATTTTGGTGAGAAATCGAAGACAAAATTTTTGTTTAATTATAAATCACATTTCCCGAATTAGTGATAAGAACCATTTGTATTGACATGTATGTAAAAAAAATATTTGGGTATGAATGCTAAGGGGGAGCTATATGAAAGCTTTATCGTGCCAGTTTTATCGTGTGGAGCAGAGTCTTTAGGTTAGAGAGCAGCTGAGAGGAGGAAGTTGGATGTGTTTGAGATAAAGTGTTTGAGGAACATGTATGGAGTAACAAGAAGAGATAGGACCAGGAATGAGTTGGTTAGGGGGCAGACGGGTGTGATCAAAAAGTTGACTAGGCGAGTGGATGAAAGAGTATTTGGATGGTTTGGGCACGTTGAAAGAATGAATGTTGAGCGGCTGGTAAAAAAGATTTATATGTCGGAAGTGAGTGGTATTAGAGCGCGAAGTAGACCACGGTTGAGTTGGATGGATGGGGTGGAACGTGCTTTGTATGGGAGGGGTCTGACTGTGGACTTGGGGAGAGGGATGACTGCGGACAGAAGCGAGTGAGAGCAGTGCAAAAGAAGGTAATTTTATTTTTGGACGCGGTACTGGAAGCCTGCTCGCGCATGATGGGGCGACCTGTCCTGTGCGAGGGGAGGGGCTGCACTCAATGAAGCGGTCGGGGTAAACCAGCTATGGCTGTCGGGCCTGACTGTGGAAGGTGGTTGTGCTGGGCTGCTGCTGATCTTGGCAGTTCTGGTGCGGCCAGTGCTGCCTCTCTCGCCTCCTAGTGACTAAGAGTGATGATTGTGGCCTGCTGTCGGCTATCCTCCCATAGGGAGGAGAAGCCTGGTATATGTATGTATGTAGGAAAATTAATTTAAAAATTCTAAAACCTCGACTATTCGTGGCAAAGTAATTTATTTTCATTCATTATACCTTTAACAAAATAAAATACTGCTGTGGTAGACTGAGCTAATGTGTGAATGTTAGAAGAGACTTTCGCCAAGGCATTTCAGTAGTTTTGACGGTATTCAGAAACTTCCAGTGCTAGTGTTTAGAGAAAGATACTCACGAGAATAGATTATAATTTCAATTCTATCAATCAATTATTAAACCCCTAACGCAGCTGTTGTCTATTTTATACGGTTTTTCTTTCAACTTAAGCCGTTTAATGTTGATCATTATTCAAAATTGAAATGGGTTATAATGAATTTCGTTCAAAAACTTTTTGAAAATAAACTGTCTTTCTTTTTCGTGGAAATATTACTGTATGAAGGTGAAAATGTTTTCTTGTCGCCTTATTAGTCAAATTTATTTTACATCCTTTTCCGTTTTCTAATGTGCTGCTAAGGAAATGCACTTGTATTGCTATGACCTCTGTTAATTCAACTTCTATTAATTGCGGATACTCCTCAAATTAGATTTACGGCTATAACTACTGAAGATTTTCTTAAAACCATTGTGGAATTGAACCTTTTTATTTGTTCTTATTATCAAACCAGGGGTGCTATCGTGTCCAACTGCTTCTGTATTATTTTCTGAGTACATAAGTATTTACATCTATTATTCTGACTGGCCATGGACTTCAGTTCAGTTGGCCTCCACTCGGTCAAATATGCATGAATAAATTCGAGGAACAATAACTGGATTAGGTCGTTTTCGTTAGAATGTTTGGTCAATAATAACTTTACAGAGCTTTGATTCGTTTTTAACTGGTGTTTATGAATGAAAATGATTATTTCCATGCAAAATATCGCCTCTCGCATGTAAGTAACTGAGTCGCTCTAAAAAAAGTACGCTTCAAACATCAAGTCGCTGCAAATTTATCGAATTTAAGCACACTAAAACTTGGAGGATTTTGTTACTAAAACTTTCTGCGAATGGACGTCAGTTCATGACCAAGGATGAGTTGCGAGAAGCTCCCATAGACATCAAAATACTGCTATGAGATCTTGAAATTACAGAATTCTATACATTTACAATTTATTCATGTCATCCCGAAGAAAGAATGCATGTATCATGCTAATGCTGTAGATATGCTCATTCAAATTAGAATAGTAGTACATATAGTAGTTTCCGTGATTAATGTGATGCTTACAGTTCTATATCAATACAGAAATGAAGAATTGAAGTAATTATTTTACTTGTTTGACTCGTTTCATTTAACCTTCGATAATAGCTCGACACGCGAGACCTCAAGTTGCTCAGAACGGATGCCATTATTAATGACAGCTTACTATCGAAATGCAATTCTTGTCTTTTGCGCGTATCAAAAGTACCAACATTCCGTTAAACTTTCTAGTAAATTCATCGCTTAATTTTTGATGTATTTGAGGTGATGTTTTATCAATAATTATTTTACGTTAACTTGACACTAAAAGTCCTTCAGTTTTGTGGACAGAAGAGATGAAAAGAAAATGAAACATTTCCCATAAGGATTCAAATGAAATGTTGGTTTATACATTTCTAAACAAATAGAGTAAAATATTTGGACGTCTCGATAGTCATGAAAATAATCAAACGAATGATCTAGAGAAACCTGTAACATGTTCCCTTTGTTGAGTTATTTTAAGATTGATAAGTCAAATAAATACAGGTAAAAATATACAATTGTTGACAAGCACTTTGTCGAACAAACTTTAACACAAGGTTGGGACCGTTTCACTCCTCAGCCGTGGGGTCAGAAATGTTCAGTTCAGTTGTTACCAGGATATGAAAAGTGAAATATTTCAGGAAAAATCTTACTCTGGGAGTGGCCAGCAAATGAAATCGAATGTGTGAGTTACGAAGTCATTTCTGTACTAATACAGGAAACAGAATAACTTACAGCGCCAATTATTACAACAAAAAACGGATTTATATGACCCTCGGCAGCGAAAAATCACGGCAAAATATAGCACATCCTTGAGTATCACTGATTGTTAAAAGGGCGCCCGAATGTGCGTCTCAGAATATTTATCATATTTTCATGCCAGAAGTGAAATTAGAATGCAACTTTCGTTACTCAAAGAAAATTTATGGTGAAAAGATACCTACTAATTTACGTCAATGACTTCCACATTACAGACGTGGAGGAATTCAAGGTGGGACTTCAAGAAAAACACAATGTGGAAAACGTAACAAGAGCAACATTCATCAAACCACGAAACCCCGAAACGCAAGCATTCTTAATAATCTTTCGACAACAATATGTACCCTACAATATTTACTTCCCCGGGGAACGACATGATACTGGAGTATACCCCTTCAACAATAAACCTATGATGTGTAACCATAACCTAACATATGGGCACGCGGCCAAAAGATGCCGCAGCAGCGCAGCGATATGCAGGAGATGCGGTGGAGTTGGTCACTCTACTCAGGGCTGCACATCGGACCAAGAGAAATGTCACCACTGCAGAGGCTCACATGCAGCAGGGAGTGCTGTGTGTAAGAGGGAAATAAAAGAGAGGAACGTGTTAGAAATCATGCGGAGAGAAAAAGTGAATACGCGAAGAGCTAAACAACTGAACGACGGAGTGACAAAGACCGAACGTGCGATGCCATCAACTAAATATATTACCCACTTCGATTGTAAAATGAGTGAAGCACACCGCCGAAATATGTCCCCTTGACTATTGGAAATATGTATCACAAATGACCTTGGAAGCGAACCCAAAACCATCAGATCAACGAGCAAAACGGTATTTACTGTAGAATTGAGCGACGCCGCACAAAGCCAAAGAATGAAACAATTGAAACAGAAAAATCAGTTCCCCGTCTCAGTAGAAGAAAACCTCAACATCGGAATCCACAAAGGCTTGAGCTATGTCTATGAGTACGACCTGAATAATTTTGAGCAATTTAAGACGGGTCTACTGGAAAAATGCGGAATTCAGGATGAAATTCAAGCAACTTGGATAAAACCCACCAATGAGCATGCCAAATCCTTACTACTGTCCTTCAGACAATCGCCTATCCCAGAATACATAGACATACCAGGTGAACAAGCTAAAACTAAAGTGTGTGAAATTAATCGGAGCCAATGAGTGCAAAAAGTGCTTAGAGTATGGGCATGGAATCAAATATTGTCATGGGGAAGAAACATGTTTGAAGTATAGTGAGTCAGGACATGGAATTATATGTGAGTCCGATGAAACTAAGTGCTATCACTGTGGTGAAGAACACACCTGGAGCTAAAGTGTATCAAATGAGGAAGGTGGAGGAGGAAATCCTGATGATACAGAGCCGGGAAAGAGTGTCCAAAGGACACGCTAAACTTCTTTTCAACAGACGTCATCCGAACTACAGTATGAACTATTCCAAAGCTGTCACAAAAAGAATCACCACAAATGAAACTGAAAAATCGAATACAAAAAATGCCAGATTTCAGGAGATGATGGTGCAGAAAACAAACAAAATATCAGAGAACTGAAACCCCAACTGGTAACATGACAGTGAAGATTAGTGGGCGGCGGAGAGGTGATGAAGAAGGTGGCGGTGTGACTGAAGTGGTCTGTGAGAGCCCAAACACTGGAAGAATCTAAACAACAACAGTTATCTGCATCTAGGTGAAACGGCCTCCAAAAGAGAAAAGAAGGGTAGAGAGAAGAAAAACGAGCACTGTGGGCAAAAGCCAAGAACAGACAGAAGCGGTGAAGTAGACAGAGAGATGTATGAAGAAGAGCTGAGAAACTCGAATCTTTCGTCTAAAAATTGGACTAAACAATCGCGTGGAACTTCTCGAGAAGACCGGAGACGAGTGTACCCGAAAAAAGGGCTAGCCAGAGATAGCGGGGAGCGAAGATAGCGGGGAGCGGGGACCAGAAACAAGTAGAAGGAAATGCCGGTGAGTAGGGGGAGTAGTGGTGTAGTGGTGAAGTGGTGAAGTGTTCCTGCAGTGGAATCTGCAAGGTATGACCTCATCAAAGGAAGATCTGATAAACCTTATTGACGCATACAAACCAGCTGTTATAGCAGTTCAAGAGACATTCTATAGTAATGACTACATATCACCAATAGCTTGCAACAACGGATTCAGTAAACAAGGCCATTACAACCATAGATATCACGGAGGAGTTGCATTATATATTCATTCTTCAATACCGACTCAAGAAATTGAGATTCAGTCGCCGCTACAGATCATAGGAGCAAGAATTCATCTGACGCGCTATCAAATAATAACAATAGCATCTATATACCTACCACCAGGAGCAAATATTGACCTACAAGAACTTTCAGACACCCTGAACGCACTACCCAAGACGGTTGTGGTGATGGGGGACTTCAATGCCCACCACAACGATTGGGGGAAACAAACTAACAGACCGCTGAGGCCGTCTAGTGCAGAATGCGGAAACCAAGACTAATCTCAATATCAAAAATGACAACTCAGCTACTCACATATCTGGATCAGTGATCGATCTTGCGCTACCCTCCTCAGACATAACACCCGAAGTAAATTTTATAGCACTGTCTTCGGTATTCAGTAGTGACCACTTCCCGATTATTTTGTCAATCACTGTGCAGCAGTGTGACGGGAGAAATGAAACGGTGGGGGGGAATTTAAAAAAGGTAATTTTAAGGAATAACGGACTGACGCGTTATGGAGAGAAGTACAGGGTGGTGCAGAGGAAGCGCATGTTTTTTAATATTGAATTACTGGGACACAATGGGTTGAAAATAAAAACAAGTATTAAATGGTAGGTTTTTTATGCAGTTTTTGAAATTACATACCATATTTAGGTTCGGAGAATAATGTCATTGAGATGACGTCCTTCTTGCTAGATACAAATTTGGATCCTCTTCTGAAAATTACGGACGGCTCTCTCCAACATTTCATTCGGCAGGGCTTCAATTTCCTAACGAATGGAATTCTTAAGATCATCGAGTGTGCGAGGCTTGTTGATGTACACTTTTGATTTCAAATATCTTCACAAAAAGAAGTCACATATCGACAGGTCGGGTGAGCGAAGAGGCCAGTGACGTTGCACTGTGACTACAGAATCATTGTTTCTAAAAAAACTGCTCGACAACGAACACACGATGTTATACGCTCCAACGCTCCATAGCGACTAAAATGGCATTGTAAGGGCCGTTTGTCAACGTTCGTTCAAGGTCAATACCCCCTCCCGTCGCCGCGTACTAGCGGTTCTAAATACATGCGTTTTCTTTGCACCACCCGTTACATCAGCAGGAATTACCAGAAAATCCTGAAGCAGCTGTTGAGGAACTTTACGTGAGATTCAGGTCTATGACAGACAAATTGATTCCGAAGTACAAGACACGACGATACTATGCAAAGCCATGATGGACCACTGAGGGCAGAAGAGTGTGGCGAGAGCGCGAGAAGTGCTACAGGGACTACAAGCGGACGAATGAGCTAGAAGACAAGCTGGAATGGAAAAGGGCGAGAGTGGTGGCAACACGTACTTTCAGAGAAGCGAAGCAGAATAGCTGGCGCGAGTATGTGTCATCGCTCAACGCAACTACACCGAGCAGCCATATTTGGGAGAAGGTGAACCGAATCCGGGGCAGAGCCAAGAGACAAATAAAAATATTGAAAGAAGTTTACGAACTCATTTCAACAGTATCAACCATCGCGGAGAAATTAGCACTAACCTTTGCCCACACTTCCAGCGATTAGAACTATTTTAACGATTTTCGTCAGTACAAGCCACAGATAGAGCAGATACCAGTGGACCTAACCTAACAAGCAAGACCGACGAACCTTAAAATAGCCCTTTCACCTTCGAAGAACTTATTTCAGCAATTTAGAGTAACAGAAATACAGCCCCAGGACCTGATGCTATTAGTGATATCATGATTAAAAATCTGCCAGAAAACGCACATAAATAACTGCTGAATATCTACAATAAAATATGGATAGAAGAGTACATTCACCAGCCATAGAAGCAAGCTATCATTCTGCCTATTCCTAAGCCTGACAAAGACCACACAGACCCCAAAAATTACAGGCCCATCTCTCTGACAAGCTGCATATGCAAGACATATGAGAAAATGATAAACCGAAGATTAATAAAATATATGGAAAATAACAAAATATTTGCAGACATACAGTGTGGTTTCATAAAGCACCGTGACACAATCGACCATCTCATCAGATTTGACATTCACATCCGACAATCGCTCGCCGCAGGGAAATATGTTTTAGCAGTCTTTTTTGACATAGAAAAAGCCTACGACATGACGTGGCGCCATGGTATAATGATGGATTTGGCGAGTGCAGGCTTGAAAAGAAGGCTGCCGAACTTTATAGGGGAATTTCTAAGAAATCTCACATTCCAGGAGAGAGTGAAACATCAACTGTCAACTGTCATCTCCTAAAGAACTGGCGAATGGGACACCACAGAGCAGCACGTTGAGTGTCACCCTCTTTGCCATGAAAATCAATTCACTGGCAAAAGAAATTCCTGAGGAAGTGTTTGCTTCATTATTTGTGGACGACCTACTCCTCGCCTTTGCTGATCAAATTGCATTTAGGGCTTAAGAAACACTAGCAAGCAACAATCAACATCCAAAACTACAGCCATGCAATTCTATAAAGGAAACAAATGAGTAATTATACCAACACTGAAACTAGAATACCACATTATAACAAAAGTAGAAAACTCAAAATTATTAGGACTAGAATGGACAGAACACTAAACTAGACCGCACTTATCCAAAAAACAAAAGCTAAATGTAAAAAGGACCTGAATCTAATGAAACCTGTCTCTTCATATACATAGAGAGCAGATCAAGAAATCCTCATGAAACTATACTGATCTTTAATCCGCCCAAAGATTGATTGCGGTTGCTTAGTTTACGGATCAGCTAATTCAACAGCATTGAAAGAGCTCTATGTCATCACGAATGAGGCCATGCGCATCAGCACTGGAGCCTTCATGACTACGCCTGTACCCACTAAACAACATCCTCACCAATGAACCTAAGGGTACGGCCAGACTGAACGCGTTGACGGCGGTGGCTGCAATATTAGATACATGTGTTGCTCTGAGAGCTTCCACACTAGACGCGCGCGGCCGCAGGCAGACCAAAGCGTACAGACGCCGCGTTGCGCTGTCAAAATTCAGGATTACTTGGGAGAAATATTTGACGCTGCGCGGTGCGTTCAGTGTCTCTCGAGTAGCCGTGAGTGACGAATGTGGAGCTGCTACTCCCTTCCATTCAGGTTGTGCCTGCAATTTGGGACGCTTTTCACCCTCAGCACAGTGACAGGGTGTTCATAAGCGATCAGTGGTCGATGATAACGGATGCACTGCTACTTTCAGGTGAGAGTTGTAGCTGTATTCTAGACCTCTAGCATACTCGTGACGCTTAAAAGTTTTCCATGACATAAAGATAGGTAAATTATGAAATTTAGTTAAATTCATTACCTTTGTTGCAGAAAATATGATCTGTCGCTTAAACTAAACTCATGTAAATAACATTCAAATTTAAACATGTACGATGTTTCTTTACAATACATATGTCTACCATGCGACTTTTCCAACACCAGAAATACAATAATCTTTCAATTTATTTTTCACATTTGCTGCGATTGGTGTGCTGTTTCTGTCAGCATGAGCAGTTTCATAGTGTTTTTTTAATTCAAAGAATTCATGTGATGTAAAGCCAACCCTATGTCCAGTCTCTCCCTGACAACAATCATATTGTGTGAAGCTGTTACTGTTTTTGTGATTTCCGCTGCATTCTCTACACAACGCCGAGCTTTAGATAGGCGATAATTGAAATTTTTTGGTTTCATTTAAGTTTAGACGTGGGCATGGGAGCATCAAATAAAGGAGCAATGTGTAGGCTTCATCTCCTACAGAAATGAAATTGTGTTTCCTCATCACTCCCGGGTAACTTCATTGATTCAGGGAATTGAATTTGTTTTCCTGCATGCATTCATACAGGTCAGAATTATGGAACACTCCACCATCGCTCTGCTTACCAAATGCTCCAACGTCAACACACAAATTTTCATTCATGATCTGCAACACCTTTGAGAACTATTTAAAAAAAAGCTTATTGTTAAATACAGGGATTCAGTTTGGTTTGAGCATGTTATTCGAATGTGTTTGCCGCCTATCGCGCCAAAGCAGTTAAGGAAGTTCCATTTTCTATAAAACTGCTCTGCAATTTCACTACACAACTTTTGATCAGGTTAAGGCATAAATATGAGTTGAAGGTTTCTCCAAATAGCTTTTGCCCGTTCCGTTATAACTGTTGATTTCCTCATACGGAATTGAAAAGCTAATAATCAAATGGACGATCCAGTTGCCACATATCTGAAAAGCATAATTATCATGTTTCAAATGCCACATTAGTCAGTTTAAATGATAGATCTTTTCTTTTTTCAGAAGAAGCAGCAAGGAAGAAGTATAAAAAACTCTTCGTGATAAATTTCGAGTGGAAGTGAAGAAACTTCCGCAAGCAAAGTTGGGAAACGCAGACTTCCTCCTGAATCATATGAAAGCAAGTGGCTTTTTTTAAATGAGTTTTTTCATGAGACCTCGAATGTATGGAAAACAGACACTTGGAAATTTGTCAGAGATGGCTTCGAAGCAAAACTGCACTGATGGACAGCAATCGGAGTCGATGAGTGGAAGCATTACTTCGACTTCTGCTCAGGACAACGATGAAGCATTCGAAGGACTTGTGGAAACTGGTATTGATAAAACGGGAGGAAATATGGAAGAGTGCTCTAAAGAACCTTATAGAAAAAAGGAAAAGTTCAGAGTGCCATCAGGGAGCATTTCTTGCAATTATAAAAAGAGAAACTTGAATACCTCAACGGTAAGAGTGAACCTGATAAATGCAGTTTCTTTCTGCAGTGTTGTACCCTCAAAGCAGAGCATGAGCAAAAGAAATCAATGCCTGTTAACGATCAAGGTTCAAGAACTAGTTTACAAGTTCTTATACGAAAAAATGGTACATAATTTTAAATATGGTTTTTGACATTCGAATGTTTATTCGTATGTTTCCCCAACTTTTCAGCACTTTCCGGTGGCTATTTTTGTATTAGTCTTAAAGGTTTACCAATTAATTTTACGTTTAATAAATAATCAAATATTATACTGATACTTACATAAATCGAGAGTAAACTATCACCTTTTGGATTACAGACATATAACCAACAGCTAATTATATAACCTGAAATGGAATTGCTTCGCTAATAAAAGTGCGTAAAGAATTCCTTTATGATCAATAAACTTTTATTTAATTTCATTGTGATGCGATATTAAGTACATCTTTTTGATTGAACTATCATAATTTTACTTACCTTATTGTTACCATCAGCCGTTCCTCTAGGGAGAGAGCCTGCCGAAGGTTAGTGGTTTGTGTCACTCACTAAGCTGAGCAGCTCATCATATAAAGCCATTTTCATCCTTGTGTATTCTTTAAGCTTTTTGGACATTTTCGTTGATCAGAAAACTAATGATGGTATTCTCCATGCTGGGATCGTGTTTTATAAAATTGTGTGAACCCTGATTCCTGAACTCACTGACTTCCATCAAGAATTAGGTACTCTACATAAGAAGACTCCAACAAGAACACCTGCTCACTAGAAGTCATCATGACAATTAGTTATCCCCGAAGCCCGATGCTTCTCGATGAACGCGCGCGTCAGCGTGCAGTGTGGCCGCCTCCATTCAAATGACAGCGTCAGAACGCGTGAAGCGTACGCACGCGTCAGCGTCAACGCGTTTAGTCTGGCCGTACCCTAAGCTAGAATTCATAAGAAAAGAACAGCTTCTTCGGTACTACTTCAAACTCAAATGCCACTTCCTCAACTCTGCCTACCAGTTTATTCACAACTCGAACTTAGAATTGTTATTTAGCAGCCGTGAGCGCTCATCAAGATCTGTCATCATGAAACTCCGTGAAGTCCTAAACCAGTCCAATATTCCTACACAACCAGTCCAGCCATACTTCACTCCGGGAACGTATTTACGGGTTCAGAAGCGGCCTACCATCGTGGAAAATGAAGGGAAGTTGAGAAAGGAAAATGTAACTCGGGCACTCTTGAAACACGTGCATGAGGATACAGCGAGTAAATACAGTAACTGCAAGTTCATCTTCACGGACGGCTCGAAGTCTGAGACGGAGGTTGATGCAGCGGCAGTGATAGACAACATCATAAAATAGAAATCGCTACCGATGGTTGCAAGTGTCATGACAGCAGAACTTCATGCAATAAAACTGGTAGTCAGCATAATAAACGAAACACAATTTGATAATTTTGTAGTCTTTAGCGATTCTTTGAGCTGTATACAGGTTATCGACAATAATTATACTGGTGATAAACTTCTCAATGGAATTTCATTAACACGTTAAGTGCGGAGGGTTAAACTGAAGTTCTATGTTCAATTCAAATTTAGGGTCAATAGTAGTAAGAAATTTTGAAACTAGCAAACATTAACTAGATAATACATTCATTTAGTATTTATGAAAATTGAATTAGTGACTGCTGGTCGGTCAGCAGCATTATGAAAAAACCCTCAGGGTCCACCGGTGGGTCACGTCGCACTTAATGTGTTAAATATGCATCAGATCATCTTGGAAGGGAAGCACATCAACATTCATCATCTGCTGGGCGCCGGCCCATGTGGGGATCAACGGGAATGAGTGTGCGGACAGAGCAGCGAAAGAAGCCGCAAAGAGAGTATCAGAATTTGCTCTCATTCCGTCTCATTGGTTCCCGTTGATAAGAAAGAGGAGGTATGAAATATGGAACGAGGAGTGGCAGCGATCCCGAAGCGATCTGAAAGAGATGAAGAGCAGTCCTGGAAGGTGGAAAGTGAGACGGCAGAAGTTAAACCACCAAGAAGGGGTCATAATTAATGGACTTCGATTGCAACGTACCGTCCTCACCCACAACTATTTGCTAAACCCTGAAGCCCTGGGTCAGAGACCTATATGCGGATGGAGCGGAGATGCGGTGCTGACGATAAAACATATAATTGAAACATGTCCTGCTCTGCAACAACAAAGAAGTATCCTCTGGGGGATTGTCAATGGCAGGAGCGTCGGTGACTTGTTGAAAGATAGTGGCCCAGAAGGAAAAGTTTTGGAATATGTTAGCTATCGATGTGTATGCAAACTTGTAGGTCTCACCATTAGGTTAAGATATCTGCCTGAAATCATGCGAGACATGTTTTGTTAATATAGGAATCAGCATCCCTAATCTGTTTCTGATGATAAAACTGCAATATGGCAGGGCGCACTGCGTTAGTACCTCGGGGGGGGGGGGGGGGGGGGAGGGGGGGGGAGGGGGGGGAGGGGGGGGGGGGTTAGCGTGGGTAAAAAGCGCTCGGTCATAAATGGGGGGGCAGCTAAAACCCCCAAGGAGTATGGCTACACAAAATGTCCGAATGACGCCTACTGTGGCGGGCGGATATTCAAGTTAGGATCATGTGTGACGCTTATGATGACAGTGATGGTGTGAGGGCTGAATGAAATTTCTTGGTGGCTTAAGCCAAACTTTGAATTAAAAACTATGTGTGTCACCAATGTAACTATAAATTAGTTTTCTTTGACGAGGGTATGTGAAGGTTGATGTTGAGATTTTGAGATTCACCACACAGTGTTGGTCTTGGTAGTTGAACTACTAACAAACCTGTGCTTTGTATAGGGCTACAATACTCAAATACCCTAACCCCGCCCGTGTGTTATGATGTTTACCTGCTCATTTGTATTATCTTGTAAAATAAACCAACCTAGAATAGAAGGGCCCAAACGAAACTCTGGATCATGACGCGCGCCGCTTAACATCAGCAAACTTCTGAAATCTTATAAACTCCAAATGCGATATTAACTTTGGCAAAATCGCCAAAGCGACAGCTAACCGAAGTCTATGACAAAAGCTGTCGTTAAATGAGTTTATTATTATTATTATCACTTTTCCTTAAAAGCAATTCAAAATATTATTTTAGGAAGACAATAATTTTACACTGGATATTCTCTGTAATTCAAAACTGGAGGGAAACTTCTTAAGGGACAAAGCATACTAAGATTTCCGGAAAGTTTTTTAACTGAAATGACGCCATGATAAATTCTATTTCCTCGCTGCTAAACTGAACCTGATATACTTTCTACGTGCCCGCAGATTTCGAGGTGCGAAGAAGTCGGCGGACCGCACCCTGATAGCGTAAGTTTCTGCTCCCTAGAGCATTCTAAAACTCCAGCGTAATTTCCTATGTTCGCTACAGTCATTTTAACCCTAATTAACCCAAAATATTTCCTACCAAACTTACGAGAAGAGAGCATGTAGCTTGGGCACTCAATCAGAGTTATGAAATAATTAAAATTAAAATCCACTCTTTGTGACCATAAATACCCACTAAAACGGCATTAGTTGAACTCGTTAAAAATTTAAAAGTTCTACTCACTATGTGATGATACACAGGTGGCTGTTGTGTCGTCGTCAGCCACACCCCCGTGGGGCTGTGGGCCGCCGAAGCCTGTGATTGTCCGCTTCAATAACATCAAATTTAAAGGCCCAGACTCCGATGTGGTGAGTGGAGCTAGTGTGGTTCTTGCATTCTACGTCCTTCTGTTCTCACCCATTTGGAACTTGTCAACTACATTTAGGATTGTAGCTGGGCTTCAGTGTTCGTGTTGTTATTCACATAACCTCCAGTTTTAGAGGCAACTATTGACGTGGTGACCATAAATGTCTTATTCGTTTCTGGTCAATCTGGTCGTTCCTTGAATTTGCATAAACTGATATTACCGCCAGGCTCAATTAAGTTTTTTTAGTTATGATGATTAATTCAATCTGCAGAAGCAGCCGAGATCCATAAACAAGAATAAAATACATTTAAATGAAAGAAAACAAATACAAGATCAATGAACATGAGATGGCAAATTAATCAATTGATAATGAAACCAGAACCCCCATGAAATGACTCAAAAAAAATAAATCCTTCAAATACTATGAAAGATGTTGAACACAATCAATTATATTTCATCATTGCTGTCATCATCATCGTTGAAACTTTTGCAAAGTTGCTTCGAAATATCTCGACAGAATTCTAGAAAATATTTTTGTAAGTAATAATTAACATTATTTACAGTTGGGGGGGCAAAATAATACAAAACGTTGATTAAATCGCCGGTTCCACATTTCTAGACCAGGTACAATTACCAAAATTGGACTATATATAAACAATAGTATAAAAAGGTTAAAATATATCTAAAAGCAACAAATATATAATAAATATTAATATACAGGGTGTTGGTAGAACTCTTGGTACAAACTTCGGCAACTAGTAGAAAATACAAATTTAAGGAGATCGTCCCACTTTTTCAACTTTTTTCGTCCGGTTCGTTTGAAAATTGGCCAGTATATGTATCATGTGAAAGTAAACCATTTTTACTCGTGTCACTTTTTCGACTTAGGCCTAAGTTTTTTTTCGGAAAATTAGTTTTTTGGTATATCATATGGAAATTTTAAAATGGGACTCGTCATCGAGTTTTGTTGCTAGAACAAAACCAAAGACAGTTTTAGAATCCTTGGAACATTTCTAACAAACTCAAATAGGCTTTTTTTTAAATTCAAACTTTTTTAATTTTTTAAAATTCTTAGTCCAACAATAATTTTTTGGGTTTAGAGCTTTATATTTTTCGAAAAAATTGAATTCGAAAAAAGCCTATTTGAGTTTGTCAGAAATGTTCCAAGGATTATAAAACTGTCTTTGGTTTTGTTCTAGCATCAAAATTCTATGAGGAGTCCCATTTTAAATGTTGAAAGTTCGAGGTTTTGGGTATAAGCATAAAACAAATTTTTTTGTTGTAGTGTAATATAATTAACAATTCATGTAATTGAATGAAGTTTTAAATTTAATTTCGATAATTTCCATACATAACTTCATACTCACACTGTGAATTGTGATTTCCAAACCCCCCCCCCTCCAAAAAAAAATTTATTTATTTATTCAAAAATATGAAATTTTTTATTTTTGGTCTGATTCTTATGAAATTTGAGTATGATATGTTACCTTTGAAAAGAAACACAATTTTTTCATCTAATTATTTTATTTACGCCTTAGTTTTTTAAAAAAAAATCGCTTTCTTTAAAAATATCATCGTTATAACTTTGTCTGTAGAAAATGTAAAAAATGTTGTCTCGTTGTGCTCCTGGAATCCTCTGCTCCTTAAAGTCGTGAATGAGAAAGGGTTGCCTTCAAAAAAAAATATGAGGAGTAGACAAAACAATAATGACGGTTGTAAGGAAATCACACACTGCAAGGTTTTCGATGTTTTTAATTTGGCAACGCAACAGAGAGCAAAAAGCAAAAAAACGTCGAAGTTTAACATAGGCTGAGGCAAGAATGGAATTTTATTCCGTTCTGAAATCGGTTGGCAAGCCCTCGCTTCCTCCTAGTTTGTGGGAGTTCAGCTGGGGCACACAGGAAAAAGTGCAGCCTACAAAGAATAGGAAAAAATTGGTTGAGACTACATCAAAGCGACTATGGAGATTATGGAGATGATACTGACAAACTAAAGCAAGCAAGAGATTGGAGTTTATCAATAAAACATTAAGAATCAAATTCATTGTCAAAACAAATGATTGAATAGGAACGTAATTTAGTATTTCAGTAGTACCTCCAGAAGGGTAGGAACATCAAACAAAAATTAGGAGTTAGATGGGCGCACAACAAGAATTTAGCGGGGCCGAAATGACGCCCTCATCTGCAGTCGGATTGGAAGCAGACCGGACCCGGCCGTAGTTGCGGTATACTGCGCATAAAGAAAATGGTAAGCTTGCGAAAAACACAAAACTAGCAAGCTTCTTTCAGTTATTACAATAAGAGTTCAACGTGGAGCACAAATTTAAATTGAATACGAGTCAAGTCCTAATGACCCTCACCTAAGGAATTACTTCCCGAGTGAAGCCATTGGAGCTTCTTTTAGAAAGAGGTTAAGTGAGAGATGGAAAAATAACGAAAAGACGATAGTGGAAGAATGCCATTCAGAGCAAGTATCAACAAGAGTTAAACGTTTAAGGATGGCCCATCGGGCTCTTAATTCCTTAGGGTAGCTTGACAGCTAAGTAAGTACGGCTCGACAGAACCGGTAAGTAAGTACGGCTCGACAGAACCGGGAAGTAAGTAAGTACGGCTCGACAGAACCGGGAAGTAAGTAAGTACGGCTCGACAGAACCGGGAAGTAAGTAAGTACGGCTCGACAGAACCGGGAAGTAAGTAAGAACGGCTCGACAGAACCGGTAAGTAAGTAAGTAAGGCTCGACAGAACCGGTAAGTAAGTAAGTAAGTAAGTACGGCTCGACAGAACCGGTAAGTAAGTAAGTACGGCTCAACAGAACCGGTAAGTAAGTAAGTACGGCTCAACAGAACCGGTAAGTAAGTACGGCTCGACAGAACCGGTAAGTAAGTACGGCTCAACAGAACCGGTAAGTAAGTACGGCTCAACTGAACCGGTAAGTAAGTAATGGAAGAGGCGGCTAGAAAGCCTAGTAATTAGTAATACCGCTCTGAATGGCTAGTTAAACAAAATAAGCATGAAACACACACATTCATACTAACCAAATCAGGAGTACGGTCAAAGAAAAGAACCAAGATTGCGAGAAGGTTGACAATTGCACAGGCGATGTGCAGCACTCAGTAGATTCACGTTACACCGTTAAGTAACACAGGACGAGTAGCGAGTCCAGTAGAGCGTCGCGTAGTAGTAACAAATGTAATGCCTCTAATATATACATAAAAAGGTCTCACCGACATCGTTTCCTCCTCCGCCCCCGGTCAGCTGAAAGCCTCTAAAGTTCAAATAGAAAAGTACCTGAGAGGCGCACACGGAAATTCTCAACACGGTAGCTGATGTGCAGAGAGGGAATATCATTCAGAGTGACCTGCTCAAACATCGCTTGTCTCCAATGCGACGTGTTTTAATATAACCTGCGGTGCGCGGTGACATCTATGAAACCCACAGCAGTGACAGCCTGAAGTGCTGCACTAAAGAGTACAAAATGGAGAATGGACTCCTCTGAAACATTTCGTGCAAATAAGGATCGGGTGCAGAGCAGGACGTACGTTGAGTTTCATCGCCCGAAAAACTTAGTATACTGATTTTTCGCAGCCACTGTTAACCAAAAACAACTATGATTAATTTAGGTATTACATTAGGAATAATAATTTTTGAAATAGTTCATGATTCAGGGGAGGAAAAAAATTCACACGTTGATTAAATCGCCAGATTCCACATTTCTAAACAACGCAATGACGAAAATTCGACTATATTCACGAGATAGTATAAAAAGATTAATGATATGTTTGAAATCCCCAACTATTTAATGGAAAAAATATATAGGAACATGCATAATAAATACTTGAACGAAAGTTTACAATACCCGACATTTTTTCGATATTATGCATTAAAATGATTGTAGGAATATTAAATAATTTTCTAGTACATTCTACAATTTGGCAACCAAACTTTAGTCAGCATTCACTTTCAAGAAAGTGTCACTGGTACATCAGCTCTCATTCTGAAAGGGAGTAGCATGGGTAAGAGTAAGGACATCAGCCAAAACCTTCGCCAACGTTTTGTGGAGGTCCATAATGAAGGTTCGGGATATCGGAAAATATGTACACAACTATGTGTTCCTATAGCCTCAGTTAGAACCACAATACGTAAGTGGCAATGCCGAAATACGACTCTCAGAAAGCCTCGAACTGGCCGTCCACGGAAGATGAACGACCATGCTGCTCGAAAATTGGCCAGAACAGTAGAGCAAAGGCCTTAAGCTACGCGTGAAGAATTTGAAGATGATCTCAAGGCATCTGGGATCAAAGCCAGCGAACACACGATCAGCAGGGCACTGCGTCGTAAGGTCTTCGCTCCCGCACCCCTCGTAGGATACCTCTTCTCTAGAAATGTCTCGTCTTGGTCAGGCTGAAGTTTGTCAACGACCATTTGAACAAGCCAACAACGGTTTAGAATTCAGTACTGTTGTCCGATGAGACCAAAAGCGGACTACTTGGCAGAAATAGCAAAATTCTTGTTTGGAGGCAACAAAACGAAGAGCATAAACCAAAGCGCACCATGTTAAGTTAAGTTAAGTTTGTTAAGTTAAGTTAAGTTTGGAGGTGGTTAAGTTTGGAGGTGGCTCAATCAGGTTGTGGGAATGTAACAGCTCATCAGGGGTAAGGAAACTCCACCGAATTGAAGGAAAAATGAATGGCAGGAAATATCGTGAAATATCAGAAGAGTAACTCATACTTTCAGCTCGTTTGTTAAAATTAAAACGTGGATGACCTACAAAGGACTACAGTAAAAAGCATACTGCAAACCAATGAATGTTTGAGGATGGAGAAGATAAATATTTTAAAATAGCCAAGTCAATCCAAGGACATGAATCAGATCGAAAACTTGTGGAGGGAATTGAAATTAAAAATTCAGAAGAAAGGTCCGAATAACATCACTGGACTCAAAGAAACTGGCATTAAAAAATGAAATAAGATTACACCCTAAACCTGTAAAAGGATGGTAGCGAACTAATGTAACAATCTCGAAGGCATAATTAATAATAACGGGTATGCAATGAAGTATTTATGTATGAATATCATCAAATGAGTTGGAAACTTTGGTTTACGTATTGATTATAATGTTCCTATACAGGGTGTTGGTGGAACTCTTGGTACAAACTTCGGCTACTAGTAGAAAATACAAATTTAAACACTTTTTCTTCAGTAAAAAAATATCGAAAAACGTTTAGTTTGTTAATTATTGGTACTAGCAGTTTTTAATTCTGTGCTTCAAGAACTCACGGCGATCCTAGTTAACCACATGCACTAATGTTCAATAATAACACACGAGGGTAATGAAAAACGTTAAATAACATGAGGTACTTTAATAAATAATAGAAAGTAACGCATCAAAGTAGGTGTTCAAAATTTCGACCATTAACATCGATACACGCACGACACCTTCGTCGAAGCGAGTTGCGTACGTTGCCAAACATTCCTGGGTTGTCAGCGATATCTCCGGCAGCGACTGCAATTCGAGTGACAAGGTCTTCTTCCGACTTCACAGGTGTCGCATAAATCAGAGATTTCAAGTGCCCCCATAAGAAAAAATCTGACGGAGTCAAATCAGGTGATCTCGGTGGCCAGGACACAGCACCACCACAACCAATCCATCGATTTGGAAATTGTTGGTCAAGAAACCGTCGAACATTTAGAGCATAATGTGCCGGAGCTCCATCGTGTTGAAACCAAAGTCGTCTACGAATACCTAATGGCACATTTTCCAATAAACCAGGAAGGACTTCTTCAAGAAAGATTTTGTACACATCTCCAGTAAGACGCTCTGGCAGAATGTATGGACCAATGAGTTGATTGTGCACGATACTTGCCTAAACATTGACAGTGTAGCGATGTTGGTGATGACGTTCATGGATGACATGAGGGTTTTTCTGCTGCCATCATGAGTGAAAGTTATGATAATCAAAAATTCCATCTCGGCTGAAGGTTGCTTCACCCGTAAACAACACACAGTCTGCAAAAATGGCATCTTCTACCCCCGATCTAAAAACCACTGCGCGAATCGCTCACGAGGACCATAATCAACGGTAAGGAGACCCTGGACTCTCTGGAAGTGATACGGATGATAGTTATTCCGGTTCAATGCATGCCACACTGTACTATGGTCACGAATACCCAAAGATGCTGCAGCGGCACGGGTGCTCGTACGCGGGTTTCTACGGAAATGTTCCAACACTTCTTGCTCTTGATGATAATTTATTGGGCGACCAACGTCTACTCTGTTTACACTAGAACTGCCGGTTTCCGTCAATCTTCGGTACAATGCAGTGAATAATTATATAATCGATGATCAGGGACGTCTCGATTAGGGTAACGTTCGTGATAGATTCTCGCCGCACGTCTTGCATTACCATTAGCTGCACCATAAGGGAAATGCATGTCTGCCATTTGTGCATTTGTAAGGCGATACATCTTACCACTTCAGTGCCACGGTGCTAACTGACAAAAGATACACATACGCTTCTCACCAGGGGTCGCTAACGTTGACTAGGAAACTCTAGAAATTTCCTGAATCTGTGAATTAATGTTTTAAACTGTAAATAAAACATGTTTGATTCTGCCAACACTTGTTCATTCTAATTCCCCATATTTCCCTTATTCCTGTCTGTTGCGAAATCGCTGTTGTGTTCTTGTAGCGTGGCATTAAAAGCTTCTAAGCCCAATAAATAAAAACTAAACGTTTTTCGATACTTTTTCAATGATGAAAAAGTGTTTAAGGAGATCGTCCCAGGCCCCTGTCACTCAGGAGATCATTTTTCATGTTTTTGTTGGACTAGAACCCTTAGGTGGTGGACTATTCGGTCCTAAAATTCTATGGCACTACGGACAATAGATCCCCCCCAGGGGGGGGGGACAAGGGGACCAAAATTTTTAGTTTCCAGCCCATTTCAAACAATTTAAACAATTTAAACAATTTATTTACCACAGGTGATACAGAGGTAGAATATTTCTTAAGTCTAGTGCAATGGTTAAGTTTGAGTATAGCTACCTGTGGGCCCGAACAAGTTCAGCGACTTCTAGGGCATCCTATCATCACGTTATTCTAAGGTGTACAATAATGTTTAACCTAGTTTACTTAACCTAGTTTCGCATTAGACTGATCATTGAGATAATTTACTCGATATTTTATGCTGTATTTTACAATATAGGTCAAATCGGCTATGTTTAACAGTATGTTCGATAGAACGATTCAAGAGCAGACTGAAGATCGGTTATGTTACCCAAAGCAAGTTACATTATTACATTATCATTAGTTACATGTAGGAGGCAAGATTTGACATGGTGATCTTACACGACTAGTATTCTGATAGGAAGTGAGACTCAAGATGTCTTTTGAATACTTTGTACGAATTACATTTACGGATCTCCGCAGGTATAGAGTTCCAAGTTTTGGTTCCAACGAAGAGGATACTGTGTTGCGACCGGGCCTTCGAATAATAAGGAAGCATGAATTTACTTCTATTTCGGGTTAAATGGTTGTGATGACCAGTTTGCGCAGTCAATAATTGTCTTAGGCTATTGTCGCCATCATTTCTTAGTGTTTTGTAAATGAAATTACAGATGGAGATTTTGTAGAGATCCGAAAGTTTAAGTATTTGTAAATTTTTGAAAGAATCATTTGTGTGAGCATTATATTCTAGGTTCTTTACCGCTCTGACAGCTCTTTTCTGCAGACTAAAAATTTTGTTGGTTTTATTTTCATCAGTTCCGTGCCACGCTTCTATTCCGTATTGCAAGTATAGAGAAATAAGCGTTCGGTAGAGCATTTGTAAAGCTGTTTCAGGCAGAGAATTTCAACAATAAATTTCAAGAGCTCAAAGTCTAGTCACCCACAGAAACAGTTAATTCTGGTACGGGAAAACACTGCTTCCACAAGGTTTTTTCAAATGAAATGAATGTACGAGGAGTTCGTGGGCTCGAACTCAGGACTAGAGATCACCGCGCCAACACGCTATCGACTGCGCTATCGATCACCCTAAAAAAGGTGACCGAAGCACAACGAAAGCAATGTTTTGGCACAGTGAAAGCAGGCGCACTGTCCTGACAGATACTTAATTCCCATATGTATCGAGAGCTCAAAGTCTAGTCACCCCCAGAAACAGTTAATTCTGGTACGGGAAGACACTGCTTCCACAAGGTTTTTTCAAATGAAATAAATGTACGAGGAGTTCGTGGGCTCGAACTCAGGACTAGAGATCACCGCGCCAACACGCTATCGACTGCGCTATCGATCACCCTAAAAAAGGTGAAAGCAATGTTTTGGCACAGTGGTTCGTTGTGCTTCGGTCACCTTTTTTAGGGTGATCGATAGCGCAGTCGATAGCGTGTTGGCGCGGTGATCTCTAGTCCTGAGTTCGAGCCCACGAACTCCTCGTACATTTATTTCATTTGAAAAAACCTTGTGGAAGCAGTGTCTTCCCGTACCAGAATTAACTGTTTCTGGGGGTGACTAGACTTTGAGCTCTCGATACATATGGGAATTAAATATATGTCAGGACAGTGCGCCTGCTTTCACTGTGCCAAAACATTGCTTTCGTTGTGCTTCGGTCACCTTTTTTAGGGTGATCGATAGCGCAGTCGATAGCGTGTTGGCGCGGTGATCTCTAGTCCTGAATTCGAGCCCACGAACTCCTCGTACATTTATTTCATTTGAAAAAACCTTGTGGAAGCAGTGTCTTCCCGTACCAGAATTAACTGTTTCTGGGGGTGACTAGACTTTGAGCTCTCGATACATATGGGAATTAAATATCTGTCAGGACAGTGCGCCTGCTTTCACTGTGCCAAAACATTGCTTTCGTTGTGCTTCGGTCACCTTTTTTAGGGTGATCGATAGCGCAGTCGATAGCGTGTTGGCGCGGTGATCTCTAGTCCTGAGTTCGAGCCCACGAACTCCTCGTACATTTATTTCATTTGAAAAAACCTTGTGGAAGCAGTGTCTTCCCGTATCAGAATTAACTGTTTCTGGGGGTGACTAGACTTAGAGCTCTCGATACATATGGGAATTAAATATCTGTCAGGACAGTGCGCCTGCTTTCACTGTGCCAAAACATTGCTTTCGTTGTGCTCCGGTCACCTTTTTTAGGGTGATCGATAGCGCAGTCGATAGCGTGTTGGCGCGGTGATCTCTAGTCCTGAGTTCGAGCCCACGAACTCCTCGTACATTTATTTCAATAAATTTCAATTTCAATATTTCAACCCCATATAACAGAGAACAAATGGGAAATGGGAAAAAAGTTTATTTGAGTTTGTTAGAAATGTTTTAAGGATTCTAAAACTGTCTTTTTTTTGTTCTAGCATCAAAACTCTATGACGAGTCCCGTTTTGAATTATCCATACCAGTGAAAAACACCAAAATCTTCACCTTTCGAGCCCATTTCAACCCCATATAAAAAGACAACAAAACGAAAAATGGAAAATTTGGCTATTTGATTTTGTTAGAAATGTTCCAAGGATTCTAAAACTGTCTTTGTTTTTGTTCTAGCATCGAAACTGAATGAGGAGATACATCGTGAAATATCAATACCAGTGAAATATCAATACCTAAAAACCAATATGTCAATTTTTTTAAAAACTAAGGCCTAAATAAAAAAAAATAATTGAATAAATTGTGTTTCTTTTCAAAGGTTACATATCATAGTCAAATTTCATAAGAATCAGACCCAAAATAAAAAAATTCATATTTTTGAATAAATAAATAATTTTTTTTTTTGGGGGGGGGGGGGTTTGGAAATCACAATTCACAGTGTGAATATGAAGTTATGTATGGAAATTATCGAAATGAAATTTAAAACCATTCAATTACATGAATTGTTAAATATATTACACTTCAACAAAAAATTTTGTTTTATGCTTATACCCAAAACCTCTAACTTTCAACATTCAAAATGGGACTCCTCATTGAGTTTTGATGCTAGAACAAAACCAAAGACAGTTTTATAATCCTTGGAACATTTCTAACAAACTCAAATAGGCTTTTTTCAAATTCAAATATTTCGAAAAATATAAAGCTCTAAACCCAAAAAATTATTGTTGGGCTTAGAAATTGAAAAAAATTTGAAAAAATTAAAAAAAGTTTGAATTTGAAAAAAAGCCTATTTGAGTTTGCTAGAAATGTTCCAAGGATTCTAAAGCTGTCTTTGGTTTTGTTATAGCATCAAAACTCGATGACGAGTCCCATTTTGAAATATCCATAAAATATTCCAAAAAACTAATTTTTCGAAAAAAACTAAGGCCTAAGTCGAAAAAGTGACACAAGTAAAAATGGTTTACATTCACAAAATACATATACTGGCCAATTTTTAAACGAATCGGACGAAAAAAAATTGAAAAAGTGGGACGATCTCCTTAAATTTGTATTTTCTACTAGTAGCCGAAGTTTGTACCAAGAGTTCTACCAACACCCTGTATATTAATTTTTATTATATATTTGTTGCTTTTAGATATATTTTACCCTTTTTATACTATTGTTTATATATAGTCCAATTTTGGTAATTGTACCTGGTCTAGAAATGTGGAACCCGGCGATTTAATCAACGTTTTGTATTATTTTGCCCCTCCAACTGTAAATAATGTTAATTATTACTTACACAAATATTTTCTAGAATTCTGTCGCGATATTTCGAAGCAACTTTGCAAAAGCTTCAACGATGATGATGACAGCGATGATGAAATATAATTGATTGTGTTCAACATCTTTCATAGTATATAAAAGATTTATTTATTTTTCAGTCATTTCATGGGGTTCTGGTTTCATTATCAATTGATTAATTTGCCATCTCATGTTCATTGATCTTGTATTTGTTTTCTTTCATTTAAATGTATTTTATTCTTGTTGATGAATCTTGGCTGCTTCTGCAGATTGAATTAATTATCATAACTAAAAAAACTTAATTGAGCCTGGCGGTAAAATCAGTTTATGCAAATTCAAGGAACGAACAGATTGACCAGAAACGAAAAAGACATTTAAGGTCACCACGTCAATAGTTGCCTCTAAAACTGGAGGTTATGTGAATAACAACTCGAACACTGAAGCCCAGCTACAATCCTAAATGAAGTAGACAAGTTCCAAATGGGTGAGAACAGAAGGACGTAGAATGAAAGAACCACACTAGCTCCACTCACCACATCGGAGTCTGGGCCTTTAACTTTGATGTCATTGAAGCGGACGTTCACAGGCTTCGGCGGCCCACAGCCCCACGGGGATGTGGCTGACGACGACATAACAGCCACCTGTGTATCATCACTTAGTGAGTAGAACTTTTGGATTTTTGGTGAGTTCAACTAATGCCCTTTTAGTGGGTATTTGTGGTCACAGAGAGTGGATTTTATTTTAATTATTTCATAACTCTGATTGAGTGCCCAAGCTACATGCTCTCTTCTCGTCAGTTTGGTAGGAAATATTTTGGGTTATTATGGTTAAAATGACTGTATCGAACATAGGAAATTACGCTGGAGTTTTAGCATGCTCTAGGGAGCAGAAACTTACGCTGTCGGGGTGCGGTCCGCCGACTTCTTCGCACCTCGAAATCTGCGGGCACGTAGAAAGTATATCAGGTTCAGTTTATCAGTGAGGAAATAGAATTTATCATGGCGTCATTTGAATTCAAAAACTTTCCGGTAATCTTAGTATGAGTTGTCACTCAAGAAGTTTCCCTTCAGTTGACAATTACAGGGAATTTCAAGTGTAAAGTTATTGTCTTCCTAAAATAATATTTTGAATGACTTTTTTGGAATAATTTTATTAGCAACACATCTTTTTACGTACTTTATTTTGTTTACGAGTTATTCCTTGTAAGAGCTGTCTTTTCACTGTGTGTATCAATTTTATTTATGTGAGTAACCTCTGAGTCTTCACGAAATATTTATTTGAGAATGAAAAGCTACAATTTACGATTACTTTTGGTCTGAACACCTCTACAATTTTCTCGGGAGTAAACTCACAACAGCTAACACGGGAAGCATTACTGTACAGAGTTTTAATTCTTCGAGAGTGGAGTATGGTCTGTGATTCTTTCATCATGAAAACCGCGTTGGTAAAATGAGATGTATAAACTAATTTTACCAAATTAATTCCTAAGTTAAAAAGAATACTATAAGTATTTTCAGTATGTACATCACCGACATGAACATAAAATAGAAGTGCGATAATGGGGCACACAAATGACCAGTGTCAACAATTCTTCGTACGCTGACTTGGTACCCACCGTTCCGAGTGCGATTAGAACCAGAAGCCGCAATTGAAGCTTCTCCATGATCGCTGGTTGCCGTTGATGTTGAAATGGAAGGTCAAGTTTTAATTTGATGACGCACAAAAGACGTAAAAGTGAGAGTATCGTTCTTGTATCTTGATTATTCCAAGATTATTCGTCTTAGAAGTCAAAGCTGTTAACGTAGAACTCTTGGAGTAATATTCCAAAGAAGTCTCAAAGTGTTTTAAGAAAATGCTTCTTGTATAGGAATAATAAATACTTTTTAATTCAACTCTGAGGAAGGGAATAAGAGAAGTTTCAAAGACGTAAGAAAATATGTGGCATCGATACTATATTAGCTTACATTACTGTGAATTGCTTTCAGAGCGAATGTTCTCTTTACAAAACGTAATTTTATATTAATACAGTGTTGGACTTTCGTGAAACATTACTTACGTTATGATTTGACATAAATAATTTTATTTAACACTCTTTTGTAGATAAGGAGAAAACCATCGATTGAACACACTAACAAGTAGAAATGAACCTACGTTGAGGATGGAAATCGAAGGATGTATATCCCCGCATCAGGAAATCATGCCCTTGACTGTTTAATGATGAGTATCTTGAAGATAATTCATGCTGTCTACTATTAATGGTGCTCCTTGAAAACATATCATCAGCTTAAAAATTAATTTGTTGACTTCGTTTGCCTTAAAAATTTTGCCTTCTTTGTCTCCAAACTATGTGGTAAAAGTATTTCTAACTGTTACTTTGCGGATTCTGATCTTCGCTACGGTAACGTGAATGAACGGACTTCAAAGGGACGCCAAAGACCACGAGGTTTCTTCAGTTTATTTCAAGCCCCGTTGACTCCGTGAACTGCACAAACAGGTAGAGTTTAGATTCGGCCCAACAATACGCATGATAAGAAAACTCCTAGTTTAAGATCATAGACGACTGACCAATTAAGGTATATAGTACCGCATAATAAAAAGAAACTCATACCTCGAACGTAGATGAGAAGTAGCTGACTAAGGTACGAAGAGCAACTAAATAATGTTACAACTAGGTATGATATCCTAATGACAAAGAAACATCTCGCCAGTCTCAAGAGTCTGGGAAGTTCACGAGTTGATTCGTGTTAGCGAGAATTCCAGTCCCAGAGAATAGCGATAAGAGAATAGCACTAAAAGAATAGCACTAAGAGAACAGCACTAAGAGAATAGCACTAAGAGAATAGCCCTAAGAGAATAGCACTAAGAGAATAGCACTAAGAGAATAGCACTAAGAGAATAGCACTAAGAGAATAGCACTAAGAGAATAGCACTAAGAGAATAGCACTAAGAGAATAGCACTAAGAGAATAGCACTAAGAGAATAGCACTAAGAGAATAGCACTAAGAGAACAGCACTAAGAGAATAGCACTAAGAGAATAGCACTAAGAGAATGTCGATAAGAGACTAGCAATGAGAAATTGTAATAGGAGAATAGCAACACATGGAAGGGGATCAATTGTCCTGCCAACGACATAACACAATGAGACAGCTGTTGCATTGACTGAGAAGAAAAATAAGTCTCTCCAGCTAAAGAACACATTGGCGGATACACATTTGTAATGCACACATAGGACCAAAGGAGGACAGCCTACTCACACACACATTGATAATAACTATTGTAACATCTGAGTCAGAATATTAGAAAATTTCAGACTTTCAAGATAAGAAATACATTTCATTCTTTGTATTGAGCACACAACAATGCAAATCCAATTTTATGAACATACACATGGAAGTCTTTCTTATCTTCCCATTAAATTTTTGGGCTATTAAATATGTGCACTGTGGTCAAAGGAGGACAGCACACTGGCACGCTCATTTTAATTTCAGAACCTCAGCCTTCAATTATTTTGGACTGTTTACATAATCAAATGCTACAATAGCACTGGCTGCAACCCTGGTAGAACAACCTGACAACACCCTGGAGTACTTACAAACGATGGGGGAAGGTCCCTCACGCGTTGAATAACCTATTTCAACATACAAAATATGACTATTTTATTTTTCTTTACTCTACCTGTGGAAGGGGAGAACGTTTAAAGGGTTAGGTCTCTGATGCAGGGGCAAGCCAGAATAATAACAGCAGACTAGTACTATAACCTATCCAACCGCAGAATAATCAGAACTTAAGTTACAGCAGATCAGCCATTTTCAAAAAAATCCTATTGTCAAAAAACAGCTATCCCATTGATCAGCCTAATACTGAGAGGGTTTGAAATGACTCGCTGATTTTGATTTACTTAATTTAAATACAGGTGAACTGTCCCTAGGGCAACAAGTACACATTGACCAACGTCGCCCTGAAAACGCAAAATCACATGGGCGAGTGGTCGCATAAATTTCTGGGTGTATTCCCAGTCTACTTTTTTGAAATGCTTTAACTCTAGGCTTCTACCTTACTGACTGATGCAACTTGTCCAGCACAGCTCGTGGGTGAGGAGCCAACAAAATATAATCAAAAAATATTTTTTATTTCTGAATAAATTTGAGCTATGCACGGTTAAGTTGTGAAGTTGCTAGTACCTGCGATTTGCTAGCACACATCCTATGTTTTGATACTTGAACACGTCACTTGTGATTGATTAAACTGATGTTCAACATTCAGCTCAAAATAATTCAGAGTCAAACTCAATGAACAAGTTTCTAAAAATTCACACATTCAGTGGTCAGCTAAAATACTGTTAATTTAGAATCTGACTGTTATTCCTAGCATTACACTGCAGCATACTGGCTATAGAAAGCACTAGAATTCACAATAGCACAACGGCTAGTCTGACTCAATGTGGGTGGTTTGCCGGCAGCCAGAAGCATCCTTGAATGCTCTAGAAGCCGGCTGTTCACCGCTATCAAACACACGATACATAGTGTCGAATCGCCGAGTATAGCTAGTTCATGAACACGTTTTGAATTATTTGTTTTCTGACACATAATCACATTAGTTATCACACAGAAACTTGAAATTATCCGGGTAAACGTTTTTTCCACGAGCACTTTAGTCAAATAGAACGCTGCGTCAGTCTTGCGAACCAGCGCGGATCCGCAAAATGTTGCTGTAAAAAAAATTTCAAAATTCGCGTCTTGTAAGACGCGATAGTATTATTGAATGACAAAGAAACATGAAAGTTTTATTTTAACGTGATTGAGCACTCAAGGTGCTTGTGCATCTCTGGTGCAAGTGTAAATACAGTGAAAGAGACGAGAACAGATATACTGCCTAATGAATCAAGGATTTATTAAATTCTGTTCACCACACACACCTATTATGCTTTTCTATTCTTATGACATCAAACAGCTAAGATTGATGAAGCGACTAATTTTTTGTTCTATTTTGAAATAAGGTTATTTGAATGTCTGTTTTCAAACTACTTGAAGGCTCGATACGCTAATGACAAGCAGTGATACTTTAAAGAACTTTTTATAACAACGGAAACGAATAATAACTTCGAACGTTATATTAGCCACTGTGGGAAAAATCCCCCACAAGTATTTCTAAGGCAACACTTTTTTCCGTCGACTTGTCAGTTTTGAGTTTCGCTTGAAGATCTTCAGTTGTTTCTTAGGAGATTGTAAGTGAAGTGGGTGGGGGCTGTGTTCCACTAAATGAGACTGTTTTTGAGCTTATGGCATTAACTATTACTCATGTTGTCCAAGTGATCAACAATGTTGCTTGGGCCTACCGGTCCTTGAACATGCTGGGAAACGTGGCGTCGGTTCCGCGGGCTGATTGGTGACTCTGGACGGAGGGGTTGTGCTGCTGTTCGGCCTGCAGTGCTTCAGTGACGTGGCAAAGTTTCTCTAAATTCTACCTAAACTGCTTTTTCTCCTATCTTTTACGTTTGAGTGAATGTGTTATTTCCTTATGTGTTTAGTTGGCTCTACTAGGGAGCTTACGATTGACTTCTAAATACTCCATGCAAATTAAATGGCATTACCTGCTTTGGTTATGAAGTAAATTGATGATGTTATTGATAGGGTGTGGCTCGCTCATTGACGGGTTTCACTTGACCTGGATGAGGGCTGCTCCCTATAACTTTTCCTTGCATTTCTGAGCATTTGAATCTTTAACTTTTCTTCCTGTCTTTCTGTATGTAGTAATTGCCTTTTCCTGATTTCCGCTTGATTTCTGAAACTTCATCTTCTGCCTAAACGTGTTTCGCACTGGGTGCACTGTAAACTCAGGTTTGTAAATTCCTCGGGGTAATGTGGGATTTTCGGTAAATGGTTCATATTGATGATGTTTATATTGGTTGATAGTAGATGCTTGACGTTTGACTCAGTCTAATGGTTGTACATTTTTTTTGTCCGTTAGTTTCGTGGAGCCGCGGCTGAGGTCACGAGCCGGC
Source organism: Morinoia aosen (assembly GCA_030386875.1). Classification (NCBI taxonomy): domain Eukaryota; kingdom Metazoa; phylum Arthropoda; class Malacostraca; order Amphipoda; family Talitridae; genus Morinoia; species Morinoia aosen. The sequence continues at coordinate 27,236,374 of CM059568.1, forward strand.
CTTCTCCTGTCTTTTACGATCGACTCAAGCTAGAGAATTAGCTCCGAGCAGTTAGGTACGCAACCAGATGCGTTTAGTGTCTTGTATTTGGTGTGGATAGCCAGGTTAGCCGCAGAAGTTGCAACGCTGGTTGCTGCTGAGACATGTAATACGAATTGGAGATCCAAATTTATAAATTTCGTGAAGAGCTAATAGCGCAAGGGGCTGCTGTTTCTGATAATATTGAGGTTTTCCTGAATGAACCGTAAAGTTTAACTTTTTTTACCTTGTTACCAGTCTTGTTGCCTTTCGCCTTGCCACCTCGATTAACGTCGCTCTGCTCACAGCTCGAGTTGTGGTGTTGGCCCGCTCCAGCCAAAGTCCATGGCACGCACGGTTCACCTTGGTGCGAATCGCCTGTTCACGCTACCTTGCCTGTTCTCTAACTCGGGCTAACTTTTCGGGTGTCTTGCGACTCGGAGGGACTGGATGCACAGCGTTATCAGCGGAGCCCGCTCGTTGTTCTGTCTGGGTCTTTTTCGGGCTTTGCCGAGCCGTACGCCCGTGTTTCCCATTTTTAACATTTTTAGTTCAGTTCAACTGAAGTTTTAAACTGAAAGCTTAATAAAATAAATACCTTAAAAAATATTGAAAGTTTAGGAGTTACTTGTTTGGTTGGAAGCTCGGTGGTGCTGACAACTACTTTTGTTGCAAAGTTTCCGTCAATTAAATGATAAGTTTAACGTTGAATTGTTTCCTTATCGAACGATTGTGTGAAAGAAATTTTCATACCACATCGCTCAGTCAATGTAAGTCTAATCGGGCAATTTATAGCTTGCAGTACTCAAGAGAACGAAAGTTGGATTTGAGAAACACAGGAGCAAAGAAATCAGCTAGTTGGTTTTCTTATACTTCGAAAACCTATCGATTAAGAGTTTATTTCTTCTTTTTTCTAAGGGTGCTAAAACACATGGGTCTTCAGCTGCTATCACTGGTGCGCAAACGTTCTCATACTTGATCTATAACCCAGCGACCGACTGGTTAATTCATTTGCCTCGTGTGTGTATGCTGGCAAGTCCTGCGTTTTCCTTCAAACGTACGTACATTTTATTGAATAAAGTTTTCTATAATTTTGTTCCTATAATTTAAACACATAATTCTTGGGTCTTCTTTGTTTTAGGTCCTCAAAACTTTTAACTTGTATTCCATGAAAGAGTTGAAATGATAAAGGTGTTTACTTTTTGCTTTAGCCGTAATGCTGCATGAGAAAGCTTGAATTTTTGGAGGTTGCTTCACAGAAAAGTTAAACGTATAGTCAAGAAATTCATTACATTGCTTTTCAATTCAGACAAAGGTCGAGGTGTGAGTTTCAAATGTCAGTGTGTGACTTAAAATGTAGGTGTTGGAAAATAATTATACGAACTTTTGCAACAAGGCAATGGATTGGTAAACAATATTTGTAGACATAGAGCCAATGGTTCCACTTTCATGTCATAAATGCTACATATCCGGACATTAATTCATTTGATAATAATTTAAAAGAGTACTAACTTGTTTAGATATATTCATTCCTCTGGATTGCAGTCAATGCCCAATTAAGCATTTAGTGAAAGCACTAAAAACCAATATGTGTCAATGACACGTCTTAAATCATTTCTGACACACTCACATGTGTCGTTAGAACGGTACTGTGTCAGTGACAGGTTTGGACGTGAATCTTTAAGGAAAAATTCATGACACACATGAGCGCATCTTTGAGAAACACTTTTCTTAGAGTACCTCAGGTGCCATTGTACCTCATGTGCTGGAGTACCTCAAGAGCTAGATTACCTCAGGTGCTAGGGTATACCTCAGGTGCTAGGGTATACCTCAGGTGCTTGGGTATACCTCAGGTGCTAGTGTACCCCATGTGCAAGCAGGGTTGCGGAGTCGGGGGAATAAATTTGCGACTCCGACTCCAACTCCACCTTTTCAGAATTTGGCGACTCCAACAACAACCCCGGCCTATTCACAATTTTGTGAATCCAACTCCACCTATTCATAATTTATAAGATGAATATTGTATTTCTTAACTAGTGTACACAGACTCCCAAAAATGACGGGATTCAATACCTTTCTTCAACAAATTTTCGTTCGAATGGAGTTTCCATGCTTTTAGCTTATTCCAAAGGAAACTTAACTTTCTTATTAGAGTTATAAACACTCAGAATGCAGTATTTTTGAGCCGTAAGGGAAGTAGTTATAGCCATTCGTGTCGTATCCTAGATGCAGAAGTTCAGCATTACTGAAAGCAACTGCGAGCTTGTGTATGTATATTGTAACATGCAATACAGTACATTGTAATACAGTATATTATAACATGCAATACAGTACATTGTAATACAGTATATTGTAATATACAATACAGCATATTGTAATATGCAATACGGTACATTGTAATATACAATACCCCGCCGAACTCGGTATCCACGATAGTTCGCTCCAGCCAAAGCCAATCTGAGTGTATTAATTGACTGTGAATTGAAACCAAGACCGCCAGTGTAAATTTTTTCCTATCTATTCTTGAGATCATGACACAAAACGTATAAATAAGCACAGGGCTGACCGGTCACTCTTGGTAGTAAACGGTTGCAGGTGTTGAAACCTGTGCATATGTTCATTATATTCTTTATTAACGAATGATTTTCAAATTGACTTTAGAATGTTAATAATCAAGTTACTAGTGTATATGATTGGTCAAAATTGACGGGTTTCAATGGTATCGTTTTAAAAAATCTTAAGATAAAGATGACAAAGAAATATATCCATCCTAATAGTACCCGCGATTAAAATACAGTATTCTCGCACTTGTGCACTGGTAAAACTCGTATCACAGTTACGGCCATTAAGCATCTTTAAGAACGTCACAGTCGCACATACCAACCAAGCAAGCAACAGCTGTGTATTATAATTTAAATAATTTTTTGCCAAGAAGTTTGTAAAAAATTCGCCACACCTTTTCACCGCGATAAACCGCATTTTCTTGACAATAGATGCGACTTTCACGCAAAGCTTTTTACTTATAAACAAAATTGTGCAGATGCCTGATTTTTCATAATATTTCAATGGTATTTATGATACCGTCCAAGCAAGCAGATTCAAATTGCAGTAACATAGGGGTAATGACGCACGAGAATATATACTTATTTATAAATTGACAGACATCTGGCTTTTTATTATAAATCTGGGTGTCCCTCAAAAAAGTCCCCGATTTTTCATTAATCATAACTCCGCTCTAAATAAACATATTTGAATTGTCTTTTTTCACAATGTAGTCAATTTTGCTTCCTCTTCGAGTAATTTAAGTTTTTGAAAATCGGTTGAATAACCACTTTGAAGTGTTCGATTTACTGAGAGGGGTAGAAAAACTAATTGTTCAAAGGAAAAGTCTTTTAAAACAATATTGATATTCTTCGTTATTTTGTACTTTCCATGAAACCGAACAAACAAAAACATTAAAGAGCAACAAATCATTAAAGTGAATACCGTTTAAACAAGTAAAGTAATTTAGTATTCTTCGATATACCCTCCATTTCTCTCAACACAAGCATTACTTCCAGCTACCATTGAACGAACAGTTTTAGGCATCATTTCACCGTTTTCTTTCAATTCTTAAAACACTATTATTGAAAACACTTGAAACCTGAAACCTGTCAGAGGGCTTAAATACTTGGTGGTATGTAGGATACATCATTGTGAAATTATTCTTAAACAGTAGGTATTGAGAAATGAAGAAGAACCCCAGTGTTGTTTTTCAAACTTTTCCATTGAACAATTAGTTTTTCTACCTCTTTCAGTAGATCGATCATTGTAAAGTGGTTATTCAACTGATTTTTAAAAACTTAATTTATTCGAAAAGGAAACAAAATATACTACATTGTTAATGAAAGACAATTAAAATATGTTAATTTAAAGCGGAGATGTAATCAATTAAAAATCAGGGACATTTTTGTGGGACACCCGGTATAGTGTTGATTATTCATATACAATAAAAAGGCAAGTGTCTCCTTTCAACAAATAAATAAATAGGTTTAGGTATTTCGTCTGCGTAATCTCATCTACGTTATTACAATGGAATTTCAGGATTTAAAACTTAAGGGCAACTGTTCGAACATTTATTTCAAATACAGAGGAACTTCAAGGGAACAACAGCAAGTCGTTTCCCGTGATACGCAAAAAGAGAAACAACACCCATGTTAGGCGTATCTTGAGGATTCCAACAGTGTGCACAGCAGCGTCCTCTGTAGTATTTTTATTATTAAATTCCTTTAAAATGGAGACCGGAGATCCTCTTTAACGCTAGGTTAGTTTTTAAAAACGAAACTCTGAAAATAGAAGACAACCAATGAAAGCGGTCGGTCTTCAGCACGGTACTCCGGTAGGAAGTTTCAGTGCATTCGAGTAGAAAGACAGAGTTTCAAGATGTCTGGTCGCCGACTAGCTGAATATCGTATCTTATTGCAAGATTTCATACAGCTCTAAGACTTTAACAATTAATTGACAATTTACCTTGAACAATAAGTGCCCATTCAAGAGGCTGCAAGAGCCGGGTCGAGGAGTTCAAGTCGCAGAAAGAGACTGCTTTTTTTATAGCTAGTTAGAGGTACCAGACCCAGTTATACTCGTATTAAAAGGGCAACATGCTACCCAAGAAAGCAAGCTCAAAGATAATTTAATGAGTGAACGCCAAAACGTCACGAGTAATGTTAATTAAAGCGATTTAAGGTTAATGCAGACCTGCTAGAAGCTCAAACATGCTTAAATAGAAAGTTAAATTTAAACACAAAAAACGAAAAGAAAAGATGCAGCCGCCAATAAAAAAAACGAAGAACAGAAAGAACTAATTTCAACAGTTTCAAATTCTTGTCTGTGAACTAAGAGAGGCCAACTGAAGAAAACTTTTTCTTCCACAAATCCGCCATCAGAAGTACGGAAAATTTTCAACAAGAAATTTCATTGAACAAATAAAATTGACTGTCCGTCTTTGTTCGTTGGTCTGTCTCCCTTTCACGCTCTTGAAGATGCTTAATGACTGTATCTGTAATGCGAGTTTCAACTGTGCACAAGTACTAGAATATTTGAATCGCGGGTACTATTAGTATGGATATGTTTCTTTATGGTCCACATCTGGAAGATTTGTATTAAGAAAATGTTGAACCCCGTCATTTATGACGGGTCGGGTACGCAATTATGTATACTGAGTGTTTCAGAACACGAGGTACAAAATTGCACATCAAGTAGAAAATGGTCAAATAAACACTTTTCGTACTATGAAATTTTCATCAAAAAAATCGGGGTTGTGAGGTATTAACTGTTTATCGTTTAACTGGATGAAATTTAATGGCACAATTACCCGCAATATTTATTGCGAATTTACGTTACAAAAATTGTTCAAAATGTGTTCACCTACATCAATGCACTTTTCGAATGTTAGCCTTAACGACTGCCGAATATTAGGAAACACGTCTGGCATTAAGGTATCTCACCTGCAGCCACTGCAATTTTGGCCACACGATCTTCCTCAGACTCAATGGGTGTAGCATAACAAAGCTCTTCATGTGTCCCCAAAAAATGAAATCGAGTGGAGTCATGTCAGGAGATCTAGGAGGTCATGCAACTAGAACATTTCACCCGAACAACGTAAATTCAAAATAAATATTACGAGTAATATAGTCTTTAAATTTCATCCTTTAAAACAATAAACGGCTAATATCTCAATGTCTCTTTCTTCGGAAAATTTCATAGAAGAAAAAGGTTTCATTTGGACATCTACTTGGTGTTCAGTTTTTTACCTCTTATTCTGAAACACCCTGTATATTACTGACAAGTTTCTTCTGAGTAGGTAAAGAAGGCACTGCTTACAGTGAGAAGCATGGATATGTATCAACATTTTTTTTTTACCAAGTATGCACTAATTCAGGGAAATTATTATAGTTAATTCAATAACTATGCTCCAAATCCTTAAAATTATGATACACATGTAGATAAGGTAGGCAAGATTTGAACACTGCCTTTTCTTTTCTGTATCTACACTATGCAAGGTAACACTGCAGAAAAGGTGTCAGATTATTGCTCAAAACTATGTTACATTTCGGCAATAATAGGAAAAAGTTGTTCTGCTTTCGCCGCAGAGGTCTGGCGTTTTTGGAACGTTTTGTTTACGATAGAAGTCACTTTTAGCTTCTTTGCATGTAATATGATACTATCCCTTATTGTTGTCCAACTTTTACTATGTATTTGACACTTTCTTATTTTAACAAACGCCCATGTTCTTCTCATTTCGTGTTTTAGGAAGAATTTAAAACGTTTCTAGCAAGAAAATTTGTACTATCGCATAAATGCAACAACATTGTAGCTGATAGTGCATTGGTTTCTGTTGCAATATGTATGTGACTACGAGTATAAGTGAAGTTTTTGTGTGGGAAAAATCCCCACAGGGATCACGCGAGGTTAACATTTTAAATTGAATTCGTGGTTTTTTGTCTCTGTGCGTGTTTCCTCAGAGGTGGTTTGCCTGGTTCATAAGGGTTCGCTTGCCATCGCCGAGAACGGACGCTTCCTGGCCTCTGTAGTCTCCTGTTCGTACTAGCTTGATCGTCAGACCTTCACTTTGTAAGGGCGTTCGTATGTGGCGCTGGTGGTTGCTCGTCCTCGTAAATTACGTTCCTTCGCTGTGGCTTTGATTGCGGAGTCGCTGGAGTTTGTTTGTTTGTTTATATTGTCATTATTTATTGAAGTTGGTTTAGAATTGGTAATTGGGGTATTTGGTTGTGAATTAGGTTACTTGAGCTTGTCTCTGTTTCGCTCTCCCAGCTCTTGCTTAAGAGTGTTGTTTGCACTTGGTTTTGCTGGGGGACGACTTGACTGTCCTCAACCTTGGGACACTTGATCTCGTTGAATTACTTGACATCTTGACTTTTTGACCTCTTGGCTAACTGCATCGTCATCCATCACTCTGTTCTGCAAGTTATCACACTGAGGGCACCATTTCCTTAGGTGGGTATAACTAACGTAAAGATAACTGAACACAATTGCATTTATTTCGTTGACATTTAACTGCTGGCTCGTCCACTTTCAATGTACTAAATCGTTTTTTCTCTTTGCACACATAGTATACGTTTGGGAGCTGTCTCTGCTGGTCAACTGGGTCTACGGTTGCAGCAGCCGCTATTTGAAAGGTACTAATGTCTTATCTTTGAACCTTGCTTATTTTTTATTCGACCAATAATTAAATTCATCGTTACTATTATTACCATCATTACGAGCTTTCATAAACCTTCATAATTTTTTTCCAGCTACTCTTGCGATCGCCCAGTGGTTCGCGAGTGGTGCCTCCCTTGGACCGGCTGAGTAATTGTGCCAAGCCGTTTTCCGATCGGCTACACCACGGCGAGGACGACGACGACCGTCCGTTACCGTCGTCACTGTCCGTCCGTTCGTCGTAGGACGAGAGGGGCCATAGCGTCTGCTAGTCAGCTAGACGCTAACCGTCCGTGGCTGTCCGTTTTGTACGGACCTGGGAGGGGCTGGCAGGTGTTCAAGCTACAAGTGTCTAAGGCCGTTGGCAAGCGACATACCTTTGAATAACACTTCTTTTAGGTTTTAACTTACTGCGCAGTCGGCACGAGGTGCTACGGAGCCCGCCGTGTGCCGCTGACGTACCCTTTTGTGTGTTAATCGTAAAAATTTAAACTTATTAACGTCCTGCAAACTATGAAAGTGAATAAACTTGACGAAACCTATTGCATAAACTTAGTAGTTATTGAACGTTGAAAATCGTGTTTTGTGTTGAATGCCAGGATCGCCTTCCTTCGACTTGGCTATTTTAACATTGTTTTAAGAAGCGCTAATTGTAAGCGTGTTTTGTTCCTTGAATAAAATTATGGTCTAATTTTCCTGTTGTGACAGTTACACCTGATCTCTTCATGGCGACTTATTTAGTGAACTCAGTTTTCGCCATATTTGCTGGTGTGCGTTATGATTTTCATTGTCGCTCGTTTACACTGTATTTTAATTTTTTTCAAGTGTCTCAATGCTGATATTGATTACCTTACAACATTTCCAAATCTTCCTTAAGAGGAAGTAATTAATTATATAATGCTACAAAATGGAAACTATTTCAGTTTTTTAAATTGTATCAACATAATTATATAATTCATTATATCAGCGTATGCTTACTTAGAAACTGAGGAGCGATACGAAGATAAAAATAGAACATGATAATGATATAGTGAAATACAATATAACTCTGAAAGAACCAAACAACATTCAACGAACAACTTTAGACATTAGCAATTTTTTTATTATTAATACATGTTAACTTCACCTTAAGACAAGGAAGCCATATCAATTTTGATAACCTAACCTAAAACCAAAAGTCGTTATGTACCAGATCATAGCTTCAGGTTTTGGCAAAGACTACTCATTGGCAATGAATCATAACCTAAAGACTAGAAATATTCATGATCACGACATACCTTTAAGTTTCTGCAAAGACTAGTCATTATCAATCAATGCATCATTAAGAGCGTACAGAGTCACCACTCCTTCTGCGAGTACAATGTAATGCATCAGCTGAAATGCTATAAGTAACGTGCAACACATTTACTTGTATTTTCCTTTTCCTATGTATTAATTGAAGTGGAAATGAACGAAACAGAAATATACAGAACGAATTTGCATTGCTTTAAATCACTAATTCTTGCATTTTAACTGCAAAATATGCATAATTACTTATTACTCAGGTACAATTATATTTTTTCTCGTATGTATCATATATATAGGTATGCAAACCCACAATGACTAGATAACAATGACGGTATTAGGTGATGGGAATAAATACGCTGTTCCAAACGTAACACAAAACAATCAACAAAAACTTTGCGTATTTTTAGGTTTTCAGCAAAGTATTCTAACTCTGTATTGTTTACTTTCTGTTTCAAAGAATTATAAATAATTTTCAGCTAAAATTAGAATCGAAGACACCAAAAAATAGCAACTCCAACCTCGACTCCACCGCATCCGAATGAACGACTCCGACTCCGACTCCACCACATTCGGAAAATCGACTCCGACTTCGACTCCACCTCACTTTAGAGAAGCGACTCCGACTCCGACTCCACCACACTTTTGAGAAGCAACTCCGACTCCGCCACACTTCAGAGAAGCGACTCCGACTCTGACCTAACGATTTTAATGTTGACCTAACGGACAAAAACAATCAGCTAAGCAAACTATTGCATAAACTAAGCCTATCCCAAATGGTCAAAGAACCGACTCGCATCACTAAAGTCTCTGCAACTCTCCTCGATCTAGCAATCACAAATAATCCCACCGCAATACTCATTACAGTAATATCACCTTCTATTTCCGATCACCACTCTATAGAATGTGAAATTAATATTGCAAAGGAAAGACAAAAATACCGCTTAATGACCTATCGCTCGAAAAGGCACTATTCAGCAGAACTATTTCAAGAAAAACTACTCGATAGGTCCACCGAATTCCAGAAAATGATGCAATCTGACGATGTTGACATTCAAGTGTCAATCTTCAACGAGAACTTCACAGCAGCTCTCGACGAATGTGCACCTTACGTCACCAAAAAAAAACAAGCCAAAACGGACTGTTTGGATTACTGACGAAGTGAAAGAGATGAGCAGAATAAAGAAAGCTAACTTGCGAGAGTACAAAAAAATAGATCAAACAGTACCTTATACAAGAGATATAAAGAACATGAGAAAATTCTTCGAAAGAAAATCACTGAAGCGAAACAAACTCACTTCCACCAGGCACTGATAACGGCTAAAAATAACCCGAAACGAACTTGGGAAATCATTAGTGAGGTAGCCCCATATAAAAATTTAGATCGCATAAGTAATTTTGAAAATCCCTTGGCAACAGCCACAGATTTCAACACATTCTTTTCAAAAGTAGGGGCTCAAGTTTTCAGTGAGGTGTGTACCAAGCCAGATGAAACAACAATTGAAAATTCATGCCCCACTGCACCCTCGAGGACTGATGTCAAGTGGAGACCACGCCTTGTCGATTTACCGGAGTTACAAAATATCTTATACTCACTAAAAAACACAGAGGCAATTAGACATGATGGTTTCAGTCTTCAATATATCAAAGACAGTTTCCCTGTTACAGCACCATGGATTCGTCTGATAATTAATACATCAATAGTAACCAACATGTTTCCAAACCAATGGAAACACTCCATTATTAGACCGTTGCATAAAAGTGGTGACCTAAATACAGCATCAAACTACAGGCCCATCAGTCTTTTGCCTGTCATGTCCAAACTATTGGAGAAAGTGGTGACAAATCAACTGTCATTTCACCTGGACGAGTCAAATCTACTTCACCAAAATCAATATGCCTATAGAAGAAATACTAGCACTCAAGACGCTCTGCTCAATATCTCTGAAAAAAATACAGTGACATCGATCAAAAGAATGTAACACTCTTGCTGCTACTCGATCTCTCTAAGGCGTTCGATAGCGTCGAACATGATAAACTTTTACGTAAAATACTGAACTTGGGAATAGACACGCAATGGTTTGAAAGTTACTTGTCAAATCGATCTCATGCAGTCCGCATAGAAAACAAATTGTCCCCATTCATTCAAAACAATTTTGGTGTTCCCCAAGGATTCATTCTTGGTCCGCTACTGTTTTCTATTTTCATTAATGGTTTCCCTCCAATGCCTTCTAACACACGGATCTCAATGTATGCAGATGATGTTCAAATTGCAATAACAAGTTCTGTATCGGAAATACCACAGACGCAAATTAAAGCCGAAACTTTACTGACTAGCCTGAAATCATGGTACGACCGAAATGGTCTTAAATTAAATGCTAATAAAACACAATGCATTATTTTTGGATCCAAAGATGCAATTAAAAAAAACTTCAGATCTTACTCCTGCAGTTGGAAATGATAAAGTTAATGCATCAGAAAAAGTTAAAAATCTAGGAATCTGGTTTGATAGAAATATGTCCTTCAAATCTCACGTTGAGACTACTTGCAACAAAATCTACGGAACTTCAATGTTTTTTCATCGTATAAAAAGTATGCTAGACGAAAAATCCAGATTATTAGCAGTTCAATCCCTTGTGTTATCGCGCATTGACTACTGCAGCCTAGTATGGGGAGACTTACCTCAATACCTTCAAAGGGACTTACAAAAGTGCATGAATTTTGCAGCCAAGGTGGTATGCAACGGTAATTTCAAAAGAAGTGATCACGTAACCCCTCTCCTCAATAAACTCGGCTGGATTCCTATCCAAGAAAGGCTCCTCATGCAGAAGGCCCAATACGTAGTCTCCTCGTTATGTCTTCCTCAGAGCAATCCTGAGATAGTGCATTTCCATCCACCCACTGTAACCAATCAAAAACCGAATAGAAACAATAATGTCTTAGTCAACTATCGTTCATCTCACTTAGGGCAGAAGGCTCTGTCCATATCAGGCGCCTTACTGTGGAACAAACTTCCCCTGAGTATTCAAGTCCCTCAAAGACCGAGAGAATTTAAAGCCAAAATAACTCGTCATCATGTGTCTCCAAAATAATTCTTAGTTACAGAACATACAAAATAAATACTGTCGAATCTCATTTGCCTAGTATCTCCATTGCTCAACAATCTCCCTCGCTCATTGTTTTATAATTCAAGATATCACACAACAGTTTTAAAGTACGCGTAGGTATTATGATTTGATCGCCTATACGCTGCCATTTGCAAACATCCTTACTTGAATATGTGTGTACGTATATAGGTGTATATGCGCATATGGGTGTGCATATGTGCACGTACACCTGTGTGCACTAGAGTAGATAAACCAGTCGAAGGTTGCATTTTATGTCATTCCTCTCCGTTTCTGTGCAAGCATCAAACTAGACCGTCATGGTACCTATGTGTGTGTGTGTTTGTCAATTGCAGACATTCTCACCATATTACAAAGATTATGTGATTTTTTCTAATATGAAATTGTAAAGCATCCATGTAAAAAAGCAATAAATTCGTTGTGGGATCATCCATTTATACTGCAGTATTATGCTTTTTATGCTTATAGTTATATGCTTATTATAATGTAATACCTATGTTTGTTTATCAATTGCCGACAATTTGCGCCGTATTTCAAAGATAATGTGATTTTTTTTTTCTAATATGAAACCTCTATAGGACATTAATGTTTTCTTTCTTATTCACGTCCCACAATCGTTTCCATGCTTCTGACTTAGGTAGACTGTTTTGTGCCACTATTTTTAGTACGAAATTTTATAAAATTCATGCCATAATAAAAGATATTTTCTCCGTTTCCCTCGATTGGAATTCTGGTTTATACTGACAAGTTTACGCTGATTTTTGCGCACGTGCTTACTGGTGTATATGTGTACGTGTGCACGCTATGCGTATGACACTCTATAGGATGCGTATGTATTGCCTCGATGCATAGAAATGCATTTGTGTATGCTTACGAGTTTGGTGTATGTGCGTGGGTATGTGCGTGCATGAGTGTGCATATATATTTACATGTATATGTACACATATGTGTGTACTAGACTGACAACTAGCATTTTACTAGAGGTAATGGTCTTTTTTCTGTTCACTCTCAACTTGTAACATTACCTAACTCGTCATCTCTTTATTATTGTAAAGCTTTCATATAAAAGCTATTCATTTGTTTTTGCGATCATCCATTTTTTGTTCAAATAAAATGCTTATTAACTAATGACCGCTATCTTAAAATTGTTGGATTAGAAATATGAAACTTATAATCTTCTTGGTCCTCATGCTTATGTGTACGTGTATATATGTATATGTATATATGTATATATACGTGTATATATATGTATGAATATATATATGTATATATACGGATGTATATTTATATATATATATTTTTTTTTAAAGCTTCCTTAAAATGACACTTTTGAACATTGGCCGAAATAAGCGACTCATGTATTATTTCCTGGCGTCAAGAATTGCGAAGTTTTATGTCATGTACATGTAAACTGTCAAAAGTGTTTTCACCTCACAATGAAAATGCATCGTCCATGAAATTGTGTTATCTCTTTTAATTATCATTACATGTATTATCAAATGTAGATTAAGCAAGATTAGGAGTACATTGCCCTCAATCATTTCTTTTCGAATAGTGACACGAGTTTTACAATACTCGTGTGTGTGTGAATCATCTAAGTGTATTAATTTTAAGATATTTTAAAAACCAATGACGGTACTTTTGTACAATCTATATTGGAAATATACTGTTTTTCTTTCTTTTTTTCTTTACTTCTTTTCTGACTCCGACTTCACCCTAAAACATGCGACTCCAGCGACTCCGACTCCCGACTCCGACTCCGCAACCCTGTGTGCAAGTGTTCCGCAGGTGACAGTTTACTTCAGATACAGGTGTACCTCGAGTCCTAATGTACCCCAGGTGCTGGTACACTTCTGGTGCAAGTGTGATGCATTTAGAAAGATAAGTACGGGTTTCACATATGAACCTTGTTGGCTGATGGAACTAGTGACAACTAAGCTCCAACCTTCCCTGCAGGTGCCAGATGACGAGGTTGAATTTATAAGTACCGATTAGATCCAGGTTCAGACAAAACTGAACTGACGTACAATTCTGAAACGAATGTAAGGCTTTTTTTACCTGACAGTTATTAACCCAAATTGAATAAGTTGTGAGTCGGTGAGTGAATTTTGATCATATTCGCATATTTTTGAGGGCAGATTTTATTGTAACGGTAGAAGATCCAGCATAATACGTTGAAGATCACTTTTAAAGTTTGTTATAAGAAACAAAGTAGGTTGATGAGATATGGCATGAGGAAGCTCTTCTGAAAACAGTCCATCCGAGACATAATTCCATTTTTCGGAATCAGTGAATCTTTCAAAACAATCACCTGAAATTTGAACCACTATTTCCTATAAAAATGAAAATGTTTTCAGGAAGTACCTCTCATAAGATAGCGCATGTTCTGAGAAGACGAGTGTCCACCTTAGCATAGTGCATACTATAGTTAGATGAGTGCACTCGATACTAAGAAACGTGTTGTGGTACGAAAAGTGTTTTCCGTGGTATGGTTTGAACTGTGGGGAGATAAATACACCTCGTAGGATGGCCATCCTACGATGTGTAATTATCTCACCACAGTTACGTCCTTGTCGAACTTCAACCACCGGTTTTAGACAGGAGTCGAATATATTTATACATCCCACAATCACATTCCTAATCAATGACATTTTAGCATTTTCATATAACTGCATAAAACCTAATGAAACTTCACTACAACTGAAATTAAAATGTTTACAGCGTTATTTTCAACCATAAGGTGTTTAAACTTTCTTTCAGATTACCCAAATGATATGGCTGAAATAGTGCGTATCATAAAATATGCAAAATGGAAATCGGCGCAATTATACAACCGGATGTGAAAGCAACAAACTAAGTTATCATTCACAGGTAATAACGGGGTGTTAATGATCTACCTTTGGATCCAAATTCCCAAGCAAGAATCTAAGGCCCTAAGGTCCAACTTCATATGAAAGAATTTCTCCCAATCGCTGAAATGTTATTTCATCTCGTGTTCATTTCATCTTTGCTCTAACTTCTAGTAGAACGAAACTTACCATCTTCAGGAATAGGGACTCGCAGCCGAGCGATGGGGCTCCTCTAGTGCAGAGGTCTCCAAACTGCGGCCCGCGGGCTACATCCAGCCCGCCAGTGTGATCAATCCGGCCCGAGACAGCTAACCCGACCGCGTATTCGGCGACTACTCTAGTAATTAAAGATTGATGGCAGGAAAATTAAAACGGTTTTGGCCCTTGGAACTTACTGGAGTAATCCGTATGGCCCTAAGGGTGATAATTTTAGAGACCCCTGCTCTAGTGCATCTCACCTTCGCTCAGCGCACGATAGTTAGGCATGACCCAGTCCCACCTTAAGGTGATCATCCCAGGCCCCTGCCAGGCCCATGTCGCTCTGATGGTCATTTTTCATGTTTTTGTTGGAAAAGGACCCTTAGGTGGTGGACTATTTGGTCCTAAAATTTTTGGCGCTACGGACAATATATCCCTCCCCCAGGGGGGGAGGGATATATTAAGGGGAAAAAATCTTGAATTTCCGACCCCATTTCAACCCCCTATAAAAAGAAAACAAAACGGAAAATGGATAATTTGAAAATTTACTTTCGTTATAAATGTTTTAAGGATTATAAAACTGTCTTTGGTTTTGTTCTAGCATGTAAACTCAATGAGGAGATACGGGTTGAAATATCCATAAAAATAAACAAAAAAAACAATATGTCCAATTTTTCCAAAAAATAAGGCTTGAAGCAACAAAATAAATAGATGAAATTGTGTTTCTTTTCAAAAGTTTCATACTATAGTCAAATTTCATAAGAATCAGGCTGAAAATAAAAAATTTCATAATTTTGAAAAAATGATAAAAAATTTATTTTTGGAAATCACAATTCACAGTTTGAATAAGAAGTTATGCATGGAAATTATCGAAATAAAAATTAAAACTGCATTCAATTACATAAATTTATTATTGTCCATTATATTACACTTCTACAAAAAAATTTGTTATGGCTTATACTCAAAACAAATAACTTCCACATTAAACTGTATCTCCTCATTCAGTTTTGATGCTAGAATAAAAACAAAGGCAGTTTTAGAATCCTTGGAACATTTCTAACAATAAAATGAAGCTTTTTTGCCAAATTTGAGAAAAAAAAATTATATAGCTCTAAACCAAAAAATTATTTTTTTATGTAATCATAAAATATCGTTTATCACACACAATTTTTTCAAGATGGTAAAATAACGCGTCATTTTATTGTTAGCAGTGCTTCAATTATTCTAAAACTGTCTTTGGTTTTGTTCTAGCATCAAAACTCAACGAGGAGATACACCTTGAAATATTCATAAAAATGTACCAAAAAACTTATTTTTCGTAAAAAAAACTAAGGCCTAAATCGAAAAAGGGACATAAGTAAAGTAAGTTTACTTTAAAAAAATACATATACTGGCCAATTTTCAAACGAATCGGGTGAAAAAAGTTGAACAGCTGGGATGATCACCTTAAATTAAACTTAGAAGTACTCCCCTGCACCGTAAGGCTGATATTTAACTAACCTCTGTCAACTACGCTTCTATGTAAAAATATACTTCAAAGTCCCGGCATTGCTTTCATTCCCTACAGAAGCAATTGACCACAAACTCACAACTCACGTTGTGGGATGTGACTGTAACTATCTCGTAATACATCTTGCTGTGGGTCATGCTGCGTATGGTGTGGTCGAATCCATTATTCAATAGTTACCCATAAAATAGGTGCAATATTGGCTTTCAAGTGCTTAGCCCATAGCATCCCACTAGCTCGGTGTGCCTACACTGATGGTGCGCGCATGCATTTACTTTAGTCAGCCCTTGAGTTTAATTTGTATTGTTATTCAATATCTAAACATTAGTTTGATTACCTAGCTGAAAAGCACAAATATTTTAAGAGTAATCTTATATGTTTTTGCCATGTTATGCAGTTTCTCATGTGTGGACGATTTATTTACACTTAAGGAAATGGATCACTGTTTTTGCTGAAATGTTTCAGTGTATTTAAGAGGCAATATAATGAGATTCAATTAAGAAAATCTGTGATGCGAAAATAAAAAAATTCCCTTCTACCTTATTATACAGAGATAGGAGTAAAGAGACATGGATTTGTAGAAAAGGAATATTATTTCAATGAGTATTGTTGCAGAGGAGACAACTGTCTTCGTTTGGCGAATCAGGAATTATCCTGGAAAGCCCCTACTGACAGTAGACAGTTGTACGGCTTTCTAACGGTATCGCCGTAGTTCAGAACTTCAGAAGAAACAAAAATTCTTTTTTTTGCTCTAACGGACTAATTACGGCGTAGGCGGTACCTACACAAACCTCCGGAAGGGAACTTTCGTAGTTCGGCGAATCAAGGATTATCCTGGAACTAACGGTCTGATTACGGCGTAGACAGTTGTACGTCTTCCTAAAAATGCCGCCGTAATTCAGCACAAACGAAAATTTATTTTCTGCTGCTCAAACGGACTGATTACGGCAGAGGCGGCACCATCATGAACCTCAGGAAGGGCAGCTGCGCGGAAAGGTAACACCACAGAAGACAGTCGCTTTTCTAGAACCCACACGTTGACCCAGACGACAGTATCATCACTGTGGTTGTCTACAGTGTCTTCACAGGAACTCTCTGCCCTTCACTTGCTGCACTGCACACTTTCTGCTGCCAGGAGTGTATGAGGAAGCAGGGTAAGCTTTCTGCTGACAGGAGTGTACAAGGTAGCGGGGTAAGCTTTCTGTTGACAGGTGTGTATGTGGTAGCGAGGTAAGCTGTTTGCTGACAGGTGTGTAGGTGGTAGCGGGGTTAGCTTTCTGCTGACAGAAGTTTGCGTGGTGGCGGGGTAAGCTTGCTGCTGACAGGAGTGTACCCGGTAGCGGGTAAGCTTTCCGCTTGCAAGAGTGTTTGAGGCTGGAATGCACGTTCACTGCTGTTCCCGGCGCCGACAGCTACGCCTCAGTTAGCATTCTTTGAGGTAGATGACTAATGCTTATTTGCCTAAAGTGAGAAGTTGTAAGTTTCAAAATCATCTTACTTTTATTTTGTTACAATCCTTATTTGGAAAAACTTACCGTGATCAGAAACTTTTTCTCGAGAAGACCATACCAGAAGCCCCAAAAATGAATTTGAGAATTTAAAGGTCTAAATAATGTCACTAAAAAATGTTTCTGTGCATTAATTTGAGAATAAATTGAATCCAATTTTGAGGATGGCAAGTGTTACGTCAGACAAATTTCTTCAGCTTCGGAAAGCAGCTTGATATGAACCTCCGCCTTGATATGAAAAATATACTGCAACGTGCCAAAGCTAAATGCTTACGGTATGATTATGTGAGTTGTTCGATTCATCGTTAATAATTTTACAAGATTGTCTAAAGAATTTGTCCAGGAATAGTAAAGTAGAAATTCTCAGCAATGGATTGCATTACAGCTGTTCTTCCCATCCATGTGGGAATCTTATAAATGTTCACCCTACAAATTAGCCTAGGTTAGATGCTAGTTTGAGCTTCCTTAACTGGAAGAAAGGCGTTCCGAAGAGAAGAAGGAGGAAGACACAATTTAGTATGGTGATAGGAGAACTTTGAATCTATGCACAAGGTGCATAGAAACAGTAAGTTAAAAAAATTCATGGAACAAGATATTAATCAAGGGAGAAAGTTGTAGGTGCTGATAAACAGGACCGCAGCGAACCGGGAAAAGATAGTTCTTAACATAATACCAAACATTTTATTCCAACAAAAAGAAGGCTTGCCTAGCCGTATGCTCGGAAATTCACATTTTCTTCCTGGAAGTGTTAATTTTCATATGTACAATAGTTGTATCCCCTGCTTACCCTACAAATATCGAAAATTTATTTAAAACGGAGACATAATTATCTAAATCTATTTTGAACTGAACCATTAATAAGAAAATTCCTACATTTCCCAAAATGGCTTGATACAAAACACATTACTCACTCGTCAGAGCAATATTTCAAATAGAAATGAATAGCTGAGAAAAAATTCCAATAACCTAAGAGGTGAACAAATTTGTCACCGAAATTTGATTTTACGGGAGCCGTAATTAAAAATGAGCTCAATTCATAAATAAACCATACTCCATCGGAAAAAATGTGTTCACACAAATTAGTGAACCCAGCAGTGTGGACTAAAAGAAGAAAAGAAGGGAAAAATTCAAAATATGGTTGTAAATATGAATTAAACCGTACTCCTGGCTGATAACACAGTGAATAATACTCAATTTCGAAACGAACAAATATTTTTCTCGAGAGCTATCATAACTGGCACAAGGTCCATTAAAGAAATATTAGTGATATAAATTAGATAAGTTTCTTTTTGCATCCATAACCTCAACGAATGACTTCCAAAGAGAGGAAAGATGAAGGTGTGTCTGCGCAGTTTAGCGTACGTAGTTTAGTACGTATGCCAGTGCAACGCCCTGGTGGGTTTGTCGCAGTGCGCATGCTGGCTCAGCAAAACCTAGAAGGTATATAGGGACGTGCCCGGCTCGTAAAGTCGCATTTGGTCCGTGATCAACCCCGTTGCAACATCACTACCAGTAAACGTCGCAGTTAACCAGCGTATCTCTACCCTTTGGCCTACACACTGGTGGCCAGAGAGTTGACTGACCCACGAATTTGAGAAGATATATTTGAGAAGTCAAGAAGATATAGTATTCGACGAGTAACCTACAGAAGTTTAAGAAGAAGGTCGAGTGACTTCCGCAAATCCAGACGGCGGAGATAACTACAGAGAAATCGAGAGAACTACCTTGAAGGTCGTCTGGTGACCGAGAAATCAAGCGAAGTACCGTGAAGATCGTCTGGTGACGAGAATTATTAAAACGTCTAAGAAGAGGATCTGCAGAGACAGTCAGCGCAACGAGAAATCGATTATAAGGACAGCATCTACAGACAGAGAGCTTCAGAGATCCCCGGCAAGGGCGACTACAGAGCTAAAAACTACAACTACGAGGTGATTCATCCGACTACAGTTACGTTATCTTCGTGCTACGGGTGAAGCTGTAACGGTGCATCGCTTCCAACGACTGCAGAGATCGCGACATCGTTCGACAACGACGACTAAACCTACAATTTAAGATAAGTAACGCAGCAACAATTAATTGTTGTAATTGTTACAGTTCCGTTGCAGCCTAGCTATTCGTTGTGCGTGAGGCAGGCAGGGTGCGGCAGCACAGCAGTGGTAGATCACGGACCAAATGCGACTTTACGAGCCGGGCACGTCCCTATATACCTTCTAGGTTTTGCTGAGCCAGCATGCGCACTGCGACAAACCCACCAGGGCGTTGCACTGGCATACGTACTAAGCTACGTACGCTAAACTGCGCAGACACACACCTTCCCCCCTTCGTAGGAGTGGGGACCAAGCACAAAAATAAATGAAGCAAAGAGTAAAATTAAACAACTAAAAAACAATAGCAAAATAAAGGCATCCAGCACATGAAAGCCAAAAGTAATTATAACACCTTCGTGGCAAAACAACTGCCATTAACAGTAAAAACAAACGCGTCCAGTTAAAATCGACAAAAAAATTTTAGAGGCAAAAATTTTTTAGTTCATTTAAATTTTAGAGGCATTGTGTAATTATTTTCATGCGTGTTTATTATTATTTTTAACGAGTGTATTGTTTTTATTTAATTTTATGGCGAGTATCGATGCAAATTACGAGGTATTTGCGTGCTGTGTTTCATTTTATGTTTGAGTGAAAATTTATTTAGTTGTTGTTTCAACGATGCGATTTTTTTTTAATTTTTGTTGCGTTATAATTTCGACTGCTTTCACCAATAATGTTAGAGTTAATTGTGATGTTCACGGTTGATGTTGATGTTAGCGATTGCTGTTTTGGATATACCTTCAGTATATGGCTGGAAAGTAAGTTGAATCCTGGTTGTTGGAACCGTAGAGTTTCTTCGACTTCATATTTTTCGATGTTTATTTTGATGTAATTAGCGTTCGTTTTTTTTTCTTTGCGATGTTTTTTGTCAATTTTAACTGGACGCGTTTGTTTTTACTGTTAATGGCAGTTGTTTTGCCACGAAGGTGTTATAATTACTTTTGGCTTTCATGTGCTGGATGCCTTTATTTTGCTATTGTTTTTTAGTTTTTCAATTTTACTCTTTGCTTCATTTATTTTTGTGCTTGGTCCCCGCTCCTACGAAGGGGGGAAGGTGTGTGTCTGCGCAGTTTAGCGTACGTAGTTTAGTACGTATGCCACTGCAACGCCCTTGTGGGTTTGTCGCAGTGCGCATGCTGGCTCAGCAAAACCTAAAAGGTATATAGGGACGTGCCCGGCTCGTAAAGTCGCATTTGGTCCGTGCTCTACCCCGTTGCAACATCACTACCAGTAAACGTCGCAGTTAACCAGCGTATCTCTACCCTTTGGCCTACACAAAGGTTTCATTTAGTATAGAAGTAAAGGAACGCAGAATCTTGGCTCAAGGTGTGTTTTTATACGAGATTTCCAGCGCGTAGAAACTTTGGGTAAGGAGATGAATTTATCAAACAAGATAGAAGTAAAAAAGAAGTAGTAGGTGCTTAAAAACAGGACAGCAGTTGACCGCAAAAAGATGGTCACTAAAAAATTAAAAAGACTTTTCTCTTCCAACTAAGAAGCCCACCCTACATTCAGCTCGGCATCTCGCATTTCCCCCCTGGGAGAGCTAATTCACGTAGGTACAAGATTTGTATCCCCTTGAGGGGCGTAGACGAAATAACGCATATATCTACTATACCTGCAGTTTTGTTCCAAGCATAGAAGATAGAATAGAGGAATATATTCTGATTCCTCTATCCACCTTACTATAACTAGTAATATGGCCTTAAGTGTGGCGTTGCTGATAATACTCTAAAGTTCCTTTGCGCTAATATAGCTCGGCCTCGATCCCAAGATACATCTGAATTAATACTAGGAAATATTCTCTATTAGAAATTTAAAATGAATAATTAGCTTACAAATAGTTTATAACAGTTGGAAATCATTTCAGTCGGAGGATCAGTAATAAAACGGAGAAATTCTCTGATAAAAACTTAAACATTACATGAATAAATATAATTTGATACGTAAGCATATCACTGAGAAAAATAGACGCTCTTTATGACCAATTATTATTTTTCAAAATATTACAGTTCATTCGATCATAAAAAATTTCAATCATAGATTTCTAGGAAAAATGTATGCATGCTTTCAGTTGTAGTAAAATTTTATAACTATGAATGACACCATCGCAAGAAGCATATATTTAGGATGTAGCCCTGTAGCTGAAAAAGCAACTGACGTTTTCCATGGGCTTTCAAAGTGCGCACTCCAAATTTACATTCTTTAAAAGTATAATCCTGCTCTTTGTTGTGGAGGAAAGAAACTTCAAAATTTTCAGTTGTTTTTCTATTGTGGAGACAAGATTCAAGTATCTTTACTGGAAGTGCAAAGGAAAATCGCCGCTCATCTCTCGCTGCCATGCTCCGCCTAAAAATACTAAGCAGTGGACCTGCTAAAATTCGTATGCGGTTAAATTGCTTTTAAAATTTTTATTTCATTTTAGTAAAAATGTCATACCTCACAGTGAGAGACGTATGAGGGATCGATTTAATATTAAAAATAATTCGACAAGTGAGTGAGGTGAATTGTAAAAACGAACGCAGGGTGAATTAGGTCAAATTGTGAACATCGTCAAGACCCACGTTTAGAATGTTCAACTACTAACGTTCATCTGGCCTACTACAAGCGAATAAAAAAATTCAATGTATACGGAAAAATAACGAATCTTACAATAAATAGGAAAAGTTAAAGTCCTCGAACAAACGGTGTCAAATTTCATTTGTTTTCATTTCCATCATTTGGCTTATGATTATTCACAGACAATGCACCTGCCCTCAAAAAACAATTTAACACTATAGAATCTATAAAAATCAATCTAAATGTTTATTTCACAGAAATTAAACAATTTTTAGCATTGGCCTTGCTACTCTTCATTAGCAGCCGAGCATGAGCACTAGGGTTCAAATTACCATACATGTACATAAACTTCTCCGACAAAATTTTGAAAATAAACTTCCAGACGTTAATTGCCATCAATAAAGGTCAATATGCTGTTTAATGAGTTCACGGAAATTAAAAATTCCGTTTCAAATAATCGCTAAAGGAACACATTTAAAAATGTTTTACCAGAATGACATTCTGCTCTCTGGTGCGAAATTTTCGAATTACTCAACTTTGAAGTTATAGGAACGTCGTATATAAAAGTGAAGGAATGGACACGTTTCCACCAAAATGTGGGCGTGTCCTGCCAAGAGTGGGGGCGTGACCCAACAATGCGGTGACTAAGCAACCGACTGTTTCTGATTCCTATCTGAACGTAATTATTGTCATATCTCGAAAATAACGCATCAGTGAGCAGAATGTCTCATGTAAATCGTTTTTAAATGTGTTCCTTTAATGATTCTCCGGAACGGAATTTTTAATTTCCATGAACACATTGAACTGCATATTGACCAAAATAAATTGCAAACCATCAGCATTAAAAACACTTATAAAAAGATTTTCCAAATATCTCCTTTAATAGCAAATAAATTGGGATCGCAGTGTAAAGGATCAAGAAAAAGTACCGTTTCAGAAATCTATTTGCTTCTGCGAGCAAGTTATCAAGAATTTTAAATTGTGCGGAAGCTTTGCGCTTGGCGGCAATGGTACGAGTTGGGGGCAGGCTACACGAGCAGCCACCTCACCCACCAGGCCCGCCGCTCGCCGTTCCAACTCAATCCACAATCCAAGAACTATAAATCGAGCCGGAACTTTGCGCTTGGCGGCAAATGGTACGAAATGGGGGGCAGGCTACACGAGCAGCCACCTCACAGCCCAGGCCCGCCGCTCGCCGTTCCCTCCTTGAGTCTCCAAGCACTGGAAGTAAAGAATGAGAGTGAACACACAGGTACTTGATCCTTAATTGCCTGAAAAAGAATTTACGTAATTAATTTTAGTTTGTTTGATGAGCCACCATCAAACGCGATCCATCAATGTATTGCTCAGAATAATGCGTGATAATGGTTCGAGTCCTAAAGGAAATCTCCATGATATAAATGGCAGGGGTTCGGAAACTTTAGGGGTTTGGCAAGTCCGGCAAGCTTCCTCACCTCAAGGCATAACGCCACGAGATGTAGATCCCCTGGTAGTGGATTTACGTCCGCCTGTCCCCAGTCTGGTAAGTGGACGCAGCGTGGAAGTCAAGCGCCTCCAGCAGGTAAGTGGACGCAGCGTGGAAGTCAAGCGCCTCCAGCAGGTAAGTGTGGAGCAGCGTAGAAGTCAAGCGCCTCCAGCAGGTAAGTGTGGAGCAGCGTGGAAGTCAAGCGCCTCCAGCAGGTAAGTGTGGAGCAGCGTACTCCCCGTAGATTACGTAGGATATGGCATTAAATGAGCAGTTTACGCCGATGGTGGTGCCCGATTGGAGGTCTGTGAAAAGTCTGATTATTCGGTGCTAACGCACGCTAGAGTATGCATACTTCTTATCGGTCGTCAGTCGCTAAGAAGAACGGAAACTGCCGGGCCAAGATATTGTTTCCTACATCCTGCCCTTTAAATCATGAAAATAAATTTACTAACCTGATGCTCTTAAATCTAGCTTAAATCTAATAGGCGAGCTGGCAGAATAAAATAAACAAGACAGCACGCCGAACTAAGGCTAGAAATTTGTACATTTAAAATTTTTAATATTCATAAACGCCATATGAAAGTGTGTTCGCTATTTTTCTTCATAGTATGTGGTAGTGCGCCTAAATTCACAAAAAAATCAAAACATCATGGGTAGAACTTTTTTACATAATTTCTATTTATTATAATTCCAAAATGCTTTAAAAGATTTCTAAAGCTAAAAATTTTGCGGCTTTGTAGTAAGGTTGACGAATAAAATACGACTAAACACAGGATAGCGTAGCTAACTTACTGATATTTTGGTAAATGTGTAGCGTGTGATAAGAATCGATTTTCCAGTTTTCGGGGCCTAAACATAGTTAATTAGGTTAAAATAAACAAGTTTTTTCTATCCACTTTCCGTCGCAAATGAGTATTTAATGAGTTATAGCGGTAGGTTTAGTATCGTCTCTGATGACGAATGCGCTCGAAGAAAGAGCTACTAATCGATTTACGAATTTTTGTTGCTAGAATCATGGTAATAACATCGAAATAAACTACTTTTCTTCTATACTTTTTTTGCGGCTTATGAGTATTTTACGAGTTAGAGCGGTAGGTTTTATTTTTGGCGCGATTGAGCTGTTAGAGTACGTTTGAATACTTTGTAATTTATTATTAGCCTACCCCGCGGAGCTTGCAGAGTTTGAACTCACTTCTAGGATCTTTTATTGAATAACACAAAGGAAATTATCACCAAAAAATAACGAATTATACCGGCATGTTGACTTTCGTCGTCGATGGCGGGAATCGCTCGGGCATTCGAGTGAGTCGGATCAGAGCGTCCATGACAGTGTTGCCAGACATACGCGCGGTCGTGAAAGGCAGTGAAACCGCGCGTTCAAGGCAGTGAAACTCGTAGATGTCTTGGTGGAGGCTTTTACTGGAGAGAATCGAGGCCGGTAACAGGAAGAACGTTTATGATTGATTGAGCGTCACACGACAGGCAACACCGCCTTATAAAGACTGCGAGACAGAAATATCAAGAGAAAACGCAAGACAAATGCGCAAGAGTAAGCGCTCGCATATTACTCCCCCCTTTTTTTGATAAGCAAGTAATCGGATGAGGATAAAATTAAACGCAAACAGGGTAAAAAGAAGTTTCAGAGGGAATTGGGAGACTAAACAGAGTCGGTTGACAAATTATTCAACATTAAAACGACAACCCTAGGCCAAAAATAGCGCTATTACTTTACGTCCGTATTTTAAGTCGTCTCGCAGCTCATACTGTATTAAATTTAAAATGCGCAAATGAAATTGAAAGAACAAAATACCATCCAAGAATTATTAGTGTTATTTAAAACATGGCAAACAAGCAAAAACGAGGGCAGCTGAAGCGAACAGCAAAATAAAAATGCCCTGTTCAGAGGTAAACAGAACCAACCCGGAACAACTGAAAACAGACACACGGCTTAAGGGTGTGCACTAAAAAAATCATGATGAAATTAATTCATCGTCCAAAAATTTGAAATTACAAAGTAGGATTACTACATGCTAAAACAATTAAAAAAATGATAAAACGCAACTAAATTGATGATCTCGAAACAAACAACGATAGAGTTGAAAAAAAATGTATTATAAACACGCCATTACCATTACCATTACCATTAACGATTTACAAAAACAATTACCACTCGCTTTTCACATAGTAATATGATTCTAACTAGAAACACAAAAAAAAATATTGAAAAACATAGAGAAACGCATCGAAAAGTTTAGTCACCATAGAACATCGCAAAATTAGCAAATATTAATACCTTATTAAATGTTAAAAACACGCTATGAAAAAAACAAAAAACCTTTTTGAATTCTTCCACACCTTACAACCATGGAACACCAGATATAGAGGAAAACGATTAATAAGTCAAACTTAAAAAGTAAGAACAAAAAATCGAAATGGTAACTAGCAAAAACACCAGCTTCTACCACCGGTCAGCATTAGTACTAACTTACCGTGGAACAAGATAGTCAGCACGCCGACAGAGGTAGGGTTAAAAAAACGCCATAGCCTTTCATTATTAAACGCAAATAGCAAAAATAAAAACAATTTCTATCAAACCGAAAAGAAAACCTCAAAGTTTACATATTGAGCAATTAGCATTATGTAATTATGCACAGACATACGTTCCGTTCTTTCTAAATTTTGCTGGGCGTTGTAAAATAGCGCAACACTACTAATAAAAGCATGCAGTTAATATTAGAAGATTATAGATAATATTATGTTTGTGATTAACATCTTACCGCTAAAAGAAACACTACTACATTCACTAATACCTTAACAATTCCAATAAACACTTTGACGTAATTTTCAAAGCATTAGAACGCATTTTCCAACGCATTAGATTCTAAACTTTTATCTTCAACTTAGCGATTTCCAACTTTTCAATTTAATTTTAATTTTTCACATTTTCGCGCTTAATTTTCAATATTTTCGATTTAGCAATTTCATTTTTCAAATTCAATTTGATTCATTGGGTATTTAATTCCACTTTAAACAACCTAATTTTCAAAATCAAACTTTTGGCCGCACATTAGCAGTGGAACAGGGACGTTCATTGCGCCCTGCTTCTCGCGGCCGCCCGGCCCGCCTTGCGCCAGGCTGTTGCACCAGCACCACCACGTCTCCGCTAATGTTGATAACTAGCAGAGATAACTCCTGATAACTCCTGATGATTGTTGCATCTTGGCGGCCTCAGCGCCCCTCGACGCAGCTGAAAATCCTCGACACGCTCGGAGCGCTCGGATATCATCTACATGCTCTTCTCCACGTGATAGATGATTGTCCCCAACGCAATCGTTGACAATATGAGCAGCATCACCAGGACGTCGGTAACGCTGTCCGGCAAAAGGTCCGTCCTGGAGTTTTCCCGCAGCCACTCTTCATTGATATTGGTGTTATGCGCGCTTAACGCCGACACGAGGGCATCGACATCAACAGATGACTGCGCGTTCCCCATTTCGAGCCTTGTGAACCTGCAAAGGGAACAGACACAGAACCGATTAGCATGACCAACGAAACAACCAGATAAACATAACGCACAAAAATTCCGTGGTATACGCTTGCGTGAGAAAATTTTTTAATAAAAAACCGTGTTCGGACCCTCGGTCGGGTGGCAAACAACCACTGTATGAATTTAATTCATTTGCGCTGTCAACAGAACATTCCAACTTAGAATAAAAATAGCAATGTGAGTTGAGTTGCGCCGCAGCGCCGAGACAGACTGTCTCACGTGATGGACTGCAACATCAGCGATTGCATTTAGCAGTCGAAGAATTCGCTCACCATTTAAATTGTCAATTCAGCAATACTTCCAAGCGATCGAAATAATATCGAAAATGAAATGCAAAGATTAATAAAGATGTCTTAGAGATTTAGATAGATTTACATTCCTTTAAACATCCAGGTTGAAATACAACACTTAACCTAAAATAACCTAAAAAACGCAGCACAAAAGGCTGAAAATATAACATATGGGTTACTGAGAATAATAATGAAACACAACTTATGAAACACAGCGCATATTACATAGCAAAAATCCTTAAATTATGATAATTAACCCATGGTGGAAATGTTAAACAAAGTAACACAGTTGTCCTGCACAGTAAATCGTAATTCGTCGAGTCGTTGCGACGTCAGAACGTAAGTCATAAGCATGGCAAAAAAAACTTGTCTTGTTTAAATCACAGCTTAACCCTCCTCAAGGGTAATATGTGGTTTAAATTGCTTTTATAAATTTTGGAACCAATTTTAACTTCGGCCCAATTACGCTTGACCTTCAGAACCACAGCTGGCCCTAACCAGGTTAAGTCCAACTTATGTCTTTTCTCGTGATTTTTTAAAAGAACACGGTCGCCTACCTTTACGACCTTATTTCGACGCTTGAGATTTCTGTAAAGATTTCTTTCCGTAGTGTTATTCAATATCAAATTTCTAATATTCTCTACGGTGCGGGCGGCTTCTTTTGCTCGAAAATTGACCAAATCTATTTCTTCATCATAACTGTAAGTTAGGGTATCAAAACTTTCACTTTGATAGAAGGGGCAGGTGTCCCTATTGAACACGACGAAGCTCGGAGTTTCGCCTAAAGTAGAATTTAGTGCATTGTTCAATGCATTTTCGACCACTTCAATGCACTGGTCCCATTCGGCATGAGGGAGAGAATTTACGTACAGTTTCAACAAATTAGTTATTTTCCTATTATTCCTCTCTACTATAGCGTTGGAATGAGGACTGTAAGCCAGAACTTCTTTTTTCACGATAGCATGAATATTTGCAAACTGCTTAACAGCCACCGACTTGAATTCCAAAGCATTATCAGAAATCAATGTTTTAGGAAATACAAAAATTGAAAAACAATTACTTAAACATGAAATTACCGTGTCTGTACGACGGTTAGAAGTCGCGTACAATATGCAAAATCTGGAGAAAAGGTCAATTATTACTAATATATATTTGTTACCACTATCGGTAACCTTAAGTGGACCAAGATAGTCCATTGAAACAATCTCAAACGGTTCTTTCGCTTTTGGAGCTGTCAAAATTTCATTTGGCACAGAAGGTCGTGCCTTAAGTAATTTACAAACTTCACAATCTCGTACGAATTTTCGCACAATCGTTTTTCCAAATGATTGTAGAACCTAATTTTAAATTTGAACAAAGTGTGGACATCATCTGTATGATACATCGAATGAATTGCTAAAATTGCTTTACCCATTAAAGAGTTAGGTACCACTGCAGTTAATAATGTACTAGGTCGATTGTCGATCTGTCTACGTCGGTACAGAATGTCGTTCAGAATTAAAAATTTCTGCAGGTCCGGAATTTTAGAAACACTACCATGAAGTAAAGCTTCTTTAACTTCGATGCAAAAAGGTCTTTCTCCTGCTCGTCGATAAACTCTTTTGTAGTCAAAGAAATTTGATCGTCTTTCGGTACATAGTCAATGAGCTTGGGACGTGCCTCTTTGCTTGCTGCGTCGTCAGCACTGTCGCTAGGCGGCGGGTCAACTACCTCATGTCTAGCCACGTCTTTTTTTCTCTGCGATCGAGTCTCAATGATACAGACATTTGATTCAAGCGCAGATTCCAGAGCATCACAGCGCTCTAGTTCTTTAGCGGTTAATTTCTCATTGTTTACAGGTAGTCTGCTTGAATAATCAGCGACGACATTTTGTTTTCCAGGTAAATATTTCACAACAGGATCAAATGAATGCACGTTTATACACCATCTGGCCATTTTGGTGTCCTCAGGGAGTTTTTTTATTAAAGAGCGGCGCGAGAGGCCGATGATCCGTGTAGACACGGATAGGATAGCCAGTAATTAAATATTTAAAATATTTCAGAGCTGAATAAATCGCAAAAAAATTCTTTCTTGGTGGTACTACGAGGCCTGTCGAAAAAGTATCCGACCTTAATTTTTCCCGCGCAAAGTAGTGATTCTAAGGCGGCGCCACTGTGCACGGTGGAAGGAGGAATCTTAATGCGCATGCTTGACTTTTTTCACCGCATTCACTTGGGCCAGTCACTGGCTGGTGGTCGCCAAGTAAGGTGCTGTTCTAAGTGTTTGTCGGATTTAGTTTTCTTGCAAGATGACTGAACGAATTGAGCAAAGACACTGCATCAAATTTTGTCAAAAGCTTGGTGATTCTCAAATTGAAACAATTCGTAAGATTCAGCAGGTGTTTGGGGAAGATGCTATGGGTGTAACACAAAACCCAGAAACAAAAAGACAGTCATCCCAATGGAAGCATCCCGAGTCTCCAAGGCCGAAGAAAGCGCGGCAGGTGCGAAGCAAAATCAAGGTGATGCTGACTGTTTTCTTTGATGTCCGTGGAATTGTGCATCACGAATACGCACCGGAAGGACAAACAGTGACAAAGGAGTACTATCAGGATGTTCTCCGGCGACTTCGTGATGCAGTTCGGCGCAAAAGACCAGACATGTGGACTGCGAACAACTGGCACTTGCATCACGACAACGCGCCCGCACATTCATCCCATTTGATCCGCAATTTCTTGGCCAAACATGGAATTACGACCGTTCGCCAACCTCCCTACTCTCCAGACCTGGCTCCTTGCGACTTCTGGTTGTTTCCAAAATTGAAGACACCACTGAAAGGATCCCGTTTTGAGAGTAGAGAAGAGATAATGCGGAACGCGACGACAGAGCTGAACACCATTCCAAAAGAAGACTTCCAGAGGTGTTTCCGGCAGTGGAAGGATCGGTGGGCTAAGTGTGTGGAAGCACAAGGAGCCTACTTTGAAGGGGATTAGGGTCCCAACCCCGTCAGGTTGTTGAAGTATTTTTTCTGGCCAAAGGTCGGATACTTTTTCGACAGGCCTCGTATACCTCCTCCGACTGGAATTTAAGCTTTTACTATAGTAAGCCACAGGGCGCAAAATTTGATCGCTTGAATCCTCTGCCTGCATCAGAACGCCTCCGATCCCAAAGTTAGATGCGTCCGTAAATACGTGGAAGTCCTTAGTGTAGTCAGGATGTCTTAAAACTGTGTCAGAAGTGAGGGCAGATTTGATAAAAACAAAACTCCCCTGGCATTCGTCGCTCCACGTATAGTCAACGTCCTTTCATAAAAGTCTGTACAGGGGGTAAGCAACCTCGGCAAAATTTGGCAAGAAATTTCGAAAATAGTTAGCTAAACCCAAGAACTGTTGTAATTCCTTCACATTTACAGGAGCTTTGCAATCCTGCAGTTTCTCCGAATATTTACATCTAATACCATCTGCGGCAATAATGTGCCCCAAATATTCAATCCCTTTTTTGAAAAAATGACATTTTTCAAGCTTCAACGACAAGTTACCAGATCGAAGCATCTTAAGGACACTTCCAATGTCAGCCAAATGCTGATTTTTAGTTTTGGAATATACCAAAATATCGTCTAGAAAAACGAACGCCAATTTCCCCAAAACAGGTGCAAGGGCAGAGGTCATTACCCGCTGGAATACACTTGGACTGGTACTCAGTCCGAACGGTATCCTACGGAAGTGAAACGTCCGATAATTAACACTAAAAGCAATATATTTCCTACTCTCTTGGTCTAATTCGACCTGATGGAAAGCAGAGCGCAGATCTAAATTAGTGAACCATTTGTTCCCACCTAAAGCTGATAATATTTCATCAATTCTGGGTATAGGATAAGACTCTTTCACCAAAACTTTGTTAAGGGCCCTGAAATCTATCACGGGGCGGAGCTCTCCGCTCTTTTTCTTAACAACGATGACAGGGAAGTTAAAATCTGAAATCGATTCCTCGATTATACCTTGTGAAAGCATATCATTAGTAATTTTTATAACCTCCTCCTGATATTTATGAGGAATTCTGTAAGGAGCTAAATTCAGGACGGGTGCATCCGGTTTTAGCTGTATCCGGTGCGTCATAATGTTTGTAACACCTATAATTTCGCCTTCTAACGTAACTACATCACGAAACTGATTTGATAAATTCTTTAAAGGCAACTGCATGTCCTCTTCATGACATGAGACATCATCATTTGTTAAAGAACGTCGTACTTCCTGCTTCCCTGCACACGACACACCTACTTATGCATTAACTCCCAACTCCTCATTACTAGCGAGAACTTGATTTCCGCTGCGATCGTCAGAATGCAACCCAAGTTTCCTCCCTGCTATGGCCTTAATTCCACCACCAGCCGAGACAAACTGCATTGACTCCGACACAGCGTCAGAACTATTTTCCACATTATTAGCGTCTCTAAGTGCTGTTTCTACGCTAGTGATATAAATTTCGTTCTCAATCTCATCAGCTGCAATCAATTCCAAATTGCATAACATTGAATTCTCGCTAAAGTTCACCGCATCTTCTTGTGCATTTAAAACCATCACAGGCACCACGCCGTCTTCCCCGACTTGAACAATCGACTAGGCCAAAAGGGCACCGTTATCAAAACCTCGTTTCATAATCAAATACTCTCCGGGTATTGCTTTATTAACAAACCCGTACAGCAACTTCATCGAGTTATTGGGCACCTCCACCTGAGGGCAATGCACTATCAGCGGCCTTCCGCTCTGCCTCGCTTCACCCGCGGGCACGGTTTTTTTTCTTCTCTGCAGCTACTATTTTTCGCGCGGTAACTGCCTCCGTTGCCCTTCCTGACAACCACAACGTCAGACAACAGACAGTCGCTGTTCACGATATTTTTCATCACAACTTCTCTACTTAGTGCCGGTTCCACATTTAATTCATAAAATGGCACAGTAACACCTTTCCAAACGAGGGTTCCGTTTTTAAAATTAATGATGGCGTCACTCAGCACATCACGTCCTAAAATAAGATCGTAATTAAATTTTGCATCTTTGACGATCAGAGCACTAGTTTTTAGTACTCTGTTAGTACCTGGAATTGAAATAGTCAAATCGACCTTTCCGCTGACGTTACTTTTACTATTAATCCCTCTCACAGTCAGGCGACTCGGCTTAACTTCTTCATTCAGGTGCTTGATCTGCTTGTAACTTATTAAACATTTTTCGGAACCGCTATCTAACAGGGTACTTAAATACTGATCATTATTATTTAAAATTATTGTAGGTTTATTAGATTTCCCAAAAGCAACCAAACCAGTGCCTTTTTTATTGAAATTGCCACTCACAACACTAGTGGAGAAGTGAGCCTCAACAGCTTTGTTTTGTTGTTGCCTATTATCCACAAGCTCTTCGTCTTTCAGTAATTTGTACCTATTTTCACACTTGAACAACGGATCAATGAAGGATTCAAATTTGTTTGTCTCGGGTGTATCTGGAATTTCAACCACAGCTTTAGGATTTACGAGAGCGCTGCTCTTTCTCTCGGGCTCAATCTCGTTCTCACTGCTACCTTTACCTGTTCCTACTCCTCTAAAAAATCCCGAGCATCAGGCTCGGAATCTGCAAAATGTACCTCACTCCTACCACGCGATTGGCTACCTCTGTTTATGTTACGACCGCGTAGATAAGCCTTGAAACTCCTAATTTCACTTCCCGAAGCTCTACAATTTTTCACCAAATGTGCGCCCCCACAAGCGAAACGCCTAGACCCACTATTTCCTCTCGCATTAAACTGACCTCTCTGAGATCTACACTCAAAATGGCCGACCATAGAACATGAATTACAGAAAGGAAAACCTCGTTTTTTAGCTCCCGCAAAGTGCCCTGAAGCTTGACTAGAACTACCAGAACCACTGTCTGTCCGCACAGTATTGCACTCCATGGAACCTATTCCTCTATCTCCTACGTAACCAATAAATTCCCTGGCTCTTCCACGAGGATTTCGCAACCAGGGTCTAGGAGTAGTCCTACGTTGTCCTGCACGATTCCTACGGTAGTTCCCGAAATTCCCGTAGAAAACTTCACTCTCCTGCAAAGAGTCCTGCGCCTCAACGCATTCATCAAGACCACTAATCACATCTGCCAAATAACTTTCATTTTCGTATCCGACTGGGTACTGGACCGCAAGGATTTTCTTTTTCTCAGCTTGACTCCAAACAGCAGCTATCAAACGTGCTAACAGTTCTTCCGAAGTACTAAACTGACATTCAAAAACTTTTTTCGAGAAAGATTCGTCCAGCAAATGACCCAAAATGGTTAATGCGAGACTTTAAACAATGCTGTCTCCTACGAATCGCTTGAGTTCAGCCTGAGTTGCACAAGCCTGGTAATAAGGATGACGCTGCTAACCCAGCGCGTTTGAATTTAAAATATTCTCAGACAATTTACGTATTTTTGCAAAAGCTGTGACTAATTGAGCTGCCAAAGCATCATTGCGTACCAACTGTAACTCATTTAGATCGCATGCAAGGGCGTGAATTGACTTTTCTCCCCTGCATACGTAAATATCATCCAAAATTATAATAACTTCCTCGAAAGTATAATTTAAATCTGAGTTCACTAATTTCGTTACTACGGAATTAAAATCTCCTACTTGTTTATTGGCAGACCAAACAAGAAGCTCTTTTTTGCTATCATCACTACTCACGTCTGGTAGAAGAGACATGTAAGCTTTTAAATTCATTATGTGAGTCCTCCAACTTTTATTTTCAAGGAACTCTGGGTCATTTTGTCTACGTCTGCCCCGAAAAACGGGTATCCCGCATTGGACAGTATGGTACCAGCTCTTGGCATATTTGCCGCAATTTCCCTTGCCAACAGAGTCCTGTCACTAGCACTACTAGCACTAGCACTCGTACCAGGCGCAGGGGCGCCCGCAGGACTAGTCATGGTTGTATTTTGGGTAGCAGTGAATTGCGGAACGCTGATCCTACCACTTTTAGTTTTTATCGTCTCTGATCGTATGTATTCCTCGGAATCAGATGTATCCGACGTGGGTAATTTTAACACATATTAAAATTTAAAGTTCCAAATCACCGTTATTACACAATTCGCAAAAAACACACTTCTAAATTCCAATAATATACGTTCTAAAAATACACGATCAATACACGATCAATTTCCTCACTGCCACACACCCTGAAATTTACTCGAAAAACTTGAAACAGTAAAAACTCCAGAAAAACCTTGAAAAAACTCCTTGGAAAAACTCCAGAACTCCAGAAAACACAATAAAACACCTGAACCCTTTTACCAACACTACAAATCACAATAAAACAAAGTTACACTTACTCGGGAACATCCTCCCACGCTGCAAATAAGACGAATGGTAATTTACCCCGGTAATCCAACGAATGAGCGTCACACTCCGCCTTACATTACTTCTCAAAAGTCACTGAAAGTCTCAGACTCAGAGACTTGCTCAATGCAGACCCGCAATGCGGCTATTGTTGCTAAGCGCGGCATTAGCTGACAGAAAAAACTACTCAAAACCAAACCCGAGCTGCCTTTGCTTACGTTCTCGGTGCAGGTGCACCCGCTCACGCAAGAATTCCACCCAAGAAATCACTTAACTCAAAAACGTCGTGCTGCAGGGTAGGATGCCGCTGCTAAACGATGTCGTGAGACGATGCCGTAAGACGTAGTCGTGGATTGAGTAGATTGAGACTGTGTACCACTGTTCGTTGCCGTCACTAATCACTGCAGCAGTTTATTTAATTAAGTGTGTCACTCTTTGTTCGTTGTAATATATCAACACTCAAAGTTATCGTTCACTCAAAAAGTTGTTCTTTCACTATCACTCGTCGATGGGACTGCTGCTCCAAAGGTAACTTCAAAAACAATTTCGAGGTCTTCTCCTGCCTCGTATAGCAACACACGGGTGCGTAAAGGGGAACCGATATTTAACCAGATTGTAAACTGCGAGTAAGATTCTACCAGCGCCTCCAACGGAATTTTAAATCCAAATACAAGAACTGAAGGGCGCGGCTGCCAAATCTGGTTATCGTTGCTGCAAGTCATTGAAGATGTATCGGAAGTTCTGCAACTCTTTAACACAGGAAATCTCCTTTTCTTCTTTACTAGTTACACACGGAGTCGTAAAATCACACCATACTGGTCACCAAATGTTCAAGGCAGTGAAACTCGTAGATGTCTTGGTGGAGGCTTTTACTGGAGAGAATCGAGGCCGGTAACAGGAAGAACGTTTA
Organism: Morinoia aosen; assembly: GCA_030386875.1. Taxonomy (NCBI): domain Eukaryota; kingdom Metazoa; phylum Arthropoda; class Malacostraca; order Amphipoda; family Talitridae; genus Morinoia; species Morinoia aosen. Next base: position 27,272,258 of record CM059568.1, read on the forward strand.
TGATTGAGCGTCACACGACAGGCAACACCGCCTTATAAAGACTGCGAGACAGAGATATCAAGAGAAAACGCAAGACAAATGCGCAAGAGTAAGCGCTCGCATAAGAGTTTGAACTCACTTCTAGGATCTTTTATTGAATAACACAATAAAAATTATCACCAAAAAATAACGAACTATACCGGTATGTTGACTTTTGTCGTCGATGGCGGGAATCGCTCGGGCATTCGAGTGCGTCGGATCAGAGCGTCCATGACAGTGTTGCCAGACAGACGCGCGGTCGATGAATTACTTGCCGCTTCAAACACTAGAGTTGCCGTTACTAATTGATCGCTATAACTCGTAAAATACTCATTTGCGTCGGAGAGTGCATAGAAGAAAACTTGTTTATTTCAACATAATTAACGAAGTTTAGACACCGAAAAGTCGCAAATCGATTCTTACCCAACGCTACACATTTACCGATATTTTTGTGTTACACTCTTCTCCTTTCTACACTCAGAAAATCGCCCGCTGCCGGCAACAATGAACGTCAGTAAGAAATCACTGCCAAACCTGATGGTAACTACACAGAGTTCTTTTACTACGCCGACCTACCCGGGTGAGATCTGAGTAACAACTATCGGTCTGGTCCATCAAATACACGAGTGGATGCCAGGTGTGTCCCGCTATTTATTGTTCGCTCTCTTCGTAAAAGAGTTTCAGACTTGACACGCGCATACTTTTAAGCTGTCAATATTTGTTTTCTGTTTTACGTAACATTAATCACATTTTATAATCTATTATTTTTTAAAGTATACATTATAATAACAATGAGCATAAGGATTTTTTATAAAAAATATCAACGATGACTAACAGCAATTGAATGAAATAGAAAACACATTCTGAAATATTGATCTTAGGTAAATTTATTTTCACCTTCATTTCTGGTGACACGCAGCAGCAATTGTTTTGAGCTCATAACTTGAAATCAAACGATGACTTTTTTATCATTTGTCAGCATATAATAAACTTTTATGATATTTTGAAATCAGCCTCTAACAAAATGTTTTCTTAATACACCACACATAAGCTTGGAATTCTGTTAACCTAAAACTGAATAAACCCAGACGTGATTTGTTGAAATAAAGTAAACATAAAATGAATCTTTGTTACTCCTATTTTAAAGTTATTTTCTAGGACCGACGAACAACCTTTTCTACAACGAGAGTTTGAAACCTCGTAGATAGCGTCACGTCCTTGGTAAAGGCCTCGCTGTACCCCGCCTCGCTACGCTGCTGCAAAGTTCGTGAGGCTGTAGGGCCCTCATGATGGCCTACTGCTAGAGGATGTAAGATCTTTTGGCAAGGTGAGGCAGGGAAGTACTGGCGACATTCCAGGGGGCTTTTTTCATGAACTTGCTCAAATTGAATTTGAAGGTATCCAGGCTTCCCTCCATATGCCCTTATTTCAACCGGGTGAACGTCGATCAAGCAGCTAAAAGGCCATCCCCTAGAAGGGCATCTCGTACATTGATGGCATGTTTACCAGGGCTTTCTTGTTAAACGGCCACGTTGTGCATTCTTTTCCCACTCGAATATTCATGGTATAAGTGTTCAATCCCAGCTTTCCAGCTTCAATATTTGACACGAGGCAAGTAGTTATTTGCCAGATAGAAAAATTAGCCTCTCTCTCCAAGACGAAGCGAAGACAATACCGAATCCTGAGATCTTTTTATTTTCCATGAAATAAAGGACTTCTATAGAAACTTTATTAGTGTTGAGGCTCCATAATCTATTCGCAGTATTAGGGTACCAACACACGAGCAACTTTTTATTGTTAGTTGCCACAACTAAAAAATTGTCCAAAATAGAAAGCGTGCATTTCTATGGCTGCCCGGACACGGGCAATTTTTCGTGAGGCGACAACAAAAAGTTGTGAGGTGGTTGCGACCGGATCAATTTCTCTGACAACACAATAGTTGCCGGGAACTGTTGAAGGCAGCAGAGAACGTTATTTGTAATGGGAGCTCGCACACGGACAACTTTTAGTTGCTGCCACCCAGAGCCCAGCCAGTAGCAGGTTGCAAGACCTTGTTAACTCCAGATTTTTGCTAATGAGACTTGTTTTGGGGCAGTATGGTGCATAAATAATGTGTTAGGCGTTCAAGTTATTCTAAAATGGCTCAGCGAAACAACCTATTTCACATCTGAATACTAAATTCATTATCATAAAGAAGAAAAGGGTGTTTGTGTTCGGCATTTTTGTAATGATTAATATACTCAATATTGGGATGACATATTTTCTTGTTTTATCTGACGATCATGCCGTTGTTTTTCGGTGTCTTCCAGACTAGAGTGGTCAGACACTGCAATATCCAATCCACAGTTTTCATGATGACACTTAACAACAGTTGCCGCCATCCGGTGGCTCGTGTGCGGGTGTGCCTAACTGACAACTTTTCGTTGCGACAATTTTTTTTGTTGTGACAATATTTTGTTGTGACAACTGACGATAAAAAGTAACTCGTGTGCGGGTACCCTTAATCCACTCGAAATCTACTCGCAGTGTTGAGGCTCCAAAGCAGACTGCATTTTTCCGCTATTGCACAAGTAAAAACCTTGTTCGGTTATCACCAGTTAAGACTCTTCGGTCGTAAAAGTCTGCCAGATTCACTCCATCATACATATCAGTTTTTACTATATAACAATGTGCGACGTGAACTTTCCACTATTGCTAATCACTGCTTCAAATCCCCAGTGAAGTCTTTTGCTCAAAAAACACACCACATTCTTTTTGCAAGAGAAGGATTTAGCGACTCGTTTCGTTAGTTTGCGTACAATAATTTTTGTTTAGTAATTTTTCTTTACAACTGTCTGTCTGCATTTTTTGGAAGTCCTCTGCATTGAATTTCTTCTTTAGAATCCTCGAACTGCGGGTGAAGATAGCCAGCATGAATTCTGGAGATTATAATTCTTGGCTAATAAGTTAATCCATAACAGAAATTAATGCAAATTCTACTCTATCCATAAATACAAGCGCACAACCAGTTTCTGTTTCCGAGTTGGTAAAAACTACATGTACATTTCATCAAAGAGCATTAGTGCGACGGCTCAAAGCGTTATGAAAACAATACTTTGGGGAATATTGTTAAAAGCTTAGCTAAGTTCAAACAAATAGCTGGTTTTCTGACACCAAGTTTCTCAATAATAACCCACTGGTATGCGAGTATGCGGGGATATTCATCTGCCATATTCTTTGAAGAGTTAAGAAAAACACAGTTCGTGATATAGCGGCAAAGGATAAACATCTAGGTTAGGAATAAGGGATAAAATTTTGCATCTCAGCTGCAAATTTAAAAAATAAATACAGGTAAAGCTCTCATAACGGTCGATCTTAGAACGGGACTCTCCTACAACGGGTAGGACGCAGTTTATAGGTAGTTATAACGGGTATGTTTTGCTCCTACAACGTCTATTTTAATTTGATATTCATTACTTAGTTTTACGGTTCTTATAGTATACTGAATGACTATTTGTTACGATAAAGATACTATTACTATCAACCCAGTATGAACTATTAATGTTTAAAAGTATTTATATGCTATTTAAATTATTGATTTGTATTTCATTTCATTTATCATTAACCATTTTCTTCGATAAGCAAGTTCTTTAATTGCTCTGTGATGAGTAACCACAATAAATATTTTTAGCAAGATAGTCGTAGTACAATTATCAATGAAAAATGTCTTTAAATTAATACCGTCATTGAACAACGTTCAGACTGTTGTCATAGTTCTATAAACTATTTTCTATTAAAGGCTATTATAAAAGATGTTTGTGTCGTAAACTAAAGTGAACGTGCCTCTTGCATAACGGGACTTGTCGCCTACAACGGGTGTTTTTCTAGAACGAATTCCTCCCGTTATAGGAGCTTCACCTGTACTACAGTATCTCACATGCATGCTCCTGTCTCGCATGTAAAAGTAAATTTTACATCTACCAGTGAATCTCACGCATTAGGATCTGCACGGAATTATGAACTTTAGGTGCTACTGTACCCCAAGTGCTTTTGTTCTTCAAGCTCTAGTGTGCCTTTATGTGCTATTGTGCATATATTAACTGCTTATGTACCTCAAGTGCTTATGTACCTCAAGTGCTTATGTACCTCAAGTGCTTATGTACCTCAAGTGCTAGTGTACCTAAAATGCTACTGTCCCTCAAGTTGTGGTTTACATCAAGTGCTAGTGCGCATCAAGTGCTAGAGTACCTGAATTGCTAAATAGCTCAAGTGCTAAGGTATCTCGAGTGCTAGAGGACCCCAAGTTCTAGTTTGCATAAAATGCTACTGTCCCTCAAGTTGTAGTGTACCTCAAGTGTTTGAGTACCTCAGGTGCTTGAGTACCTCAGGTGCTTGAGTACCTCAGGAGCTTGAATACCTCAGGTGCTTGAATACCTCAGGTACTTGAATACCTCAGGTGCTTGAATACCTCAGGTGCTTGAATACCTCAGGTGCTTGAATACCTCAGGTGCTTGAATACATCAGGTGCTTGAATACATCAGGTGCTTGAATACCTCAGGTGCTTGAATACCTCAAGTTCTTGAATACCTCAAGTTCTTGAATACCTCAAGTTCTTGAATACCTCAGGTGCTTGAATACCTCAAGTTCTTGAATACCTCAGGTGCTTGAATACCTCAGGTGCTTGAATACCTCAGGTGCTTGAATACCTCAAGTTCTTGAATACCTCAGGTGCTTGAATACCTCAGGTGCTTGAATACCTCAGGTGCTTGAATACCTCAGGTGCTTGAATACCTCAAGTTCTTGAGTACCTCAGTGCTATTGTACCTCAAGTGCTAGTCTACCTCAAGTGCTAGTCTACCTCAATTGTTAGTGCACCTCAGGTGCTAGTGAGTCTCTGGTGCTATAGCAATTCAGGTGTTAGAGTGATATGAAGCGAAACGGATCCTCTCCTTTAAACTTCTGGGTGAGCATGACCTCCTCGTACGTACCCGACGCTAGTCCGTCACGCTATTCCCCAGCGACTGATTTTCTCATCGACGTGGGAGTGCAAGCAAGAGTTCTCAGCCTTCATGCCCACCAAGTCTACGAACCGGAACTGTCTTGCTGCGCCCGGGCATGATTTCCGATGTGCTGTGAGCGAAGTCATGCCCCGCTGGCCCCCGCATTGACCAGCTGGAGGAGAAGATGCAGATACAGTCCTGGCATTGCGTTGTTGTTTTCTTAATTGATTTGTGTGTTCTACTTGTACAATTATGGAAATAAAGTGACATCTGATCGAATTTAGCTTCTCTGGAACCAGGTGGTACGCGGCGACTGTACGGGACCTCCAAGTGGCAATCGATCACAAAATGGTTGGGAACCACTGGTGACCGGATTTGATAAAAACCCTACAGAAGCCACCAAAGGGCTATGAATGCAAACAGAAGTGTTGCATAGTTTAGAATAAATTCAATACTATTACTTAATTATTTTTTTCCAAAATATTTAAATTGTACATGAAAATTAAAAAGGCGACACAATTTACATTAGTATTCGTCAGGCTTGTTTTATAGTGTTATTGACATACTTTGTGTAGCTTCCAGTCTAAAAAGCATTGAAATATACTTTTTCTTCCCACATTTGTTTCAGTTCATTGTAGGTTCTACCGTTAAATCCGTAAGTAGACAACTGGTTAGACCAAATTTAAGGATTAAACCTTGTATAAAATCAGATCTTTTGCTGCTGAAGGTACATTGGTCTTAATTTCTAGGATCGAATAAATCAACTGGAATTTATTTATGTTAATTGACCTTTATTTTATGGATAGCAAAGCTCGAATACACGGGTAAGTTTTCTGAAGTTTCAATGGATAACTATTTATGCTGAAGATGATCGAGACTGTCTATAATTGAAAACCCGTTGGTACAATGGACGCTCAATTGAAGAAGAAGGTACGGTGGCCATCGGGTTTGCATATCATGTTTGAATTGTCGGCAATTGTATATATTTACATTAATTCTACAGCCACTGCGCATTTTCAAGTAGGCAAGTCATGACACGATTGAACGAAAATAAATGAACTGAAGAATATGCCAATACAAAACATGCCAGAAAATAAAGGAGCATGAAATAAAACTATAAAAAAGAACGAGAAATCAGAGAACCGGTCGTGACTTCCGAAAACAGCATTGTAGAAAATTGTAGCGGAGCTACGTCATTACTTACGTTATTTCAATTCAATGGCAAACATCAGGTTCTTTGCTTAAGAGATGTAAGATGGGTTTGAACCTAGAGAAACTCAATTGATATAAAATAGTTTACCAGGTTTAACCACCGGTACGCCAGTTTTACTGGTGAATAAATACTGAATTACTGTTAGTGAAGAGAGCTAGGAGGTGTGTGAACACCTGTGACCTTATTTTGACTTTGGTGAAAGCTGTGAACAAAACCCCAGACATTTAGTTCTTCATTTTGTTCTGACTTACAGAGCAACGACCGTTCTGCGAGACTCAAAGTGTGTTGAGCAGAAAATGGCGAGTAATATCTTCTTTAAACGAATGGAGGACAATTTTTTTGAAGGAGTGATAACATAAGGCTTCATTCAATCAAAGTTTATCGAAGTAGCTATCATATACACATTTGTTCCCAGTTACTAGCCCCTCTATAAAGGTGGTTGTTACTTCAGGAATTATAATTACAAATTTTTAATACAATTTTAATGAGTATAAGAAAGCTCTTAAGCCACAACACATAACGAAAAGCGGCTCATCACTGAGTACATGTCTAAATGAACACGAGAATATCAAGGCTGTGTTTGTTATTGTGCAAGTGTATACTATTTTGCAGCAATTGTAAACCGGCTTTTCAGAAGACTGTAAACTAGGTGAAATTTGAAGTCTTTTAATTCACCATCAAAACCTGTAGTGAGAAAAAGTTTTAATTTCTAGTCTCAGACTGCAAACTCTGCACAGGTGTCACTTAATAATGGCAGATAGAAGTGAACGCTGGAAATTTTCCAGCGTGGGAGCTTGTTTAGTCCGGGACTGAGATCACGTTTTTATTTAGCATTGATAGCAACGTGTGTTTAGAGTGGCTGAGTGGAGGGGGGTGGAGTGCAGAGGAGAGAAGCTGGGCGGAGTAGAGAAGAGAAGTGTGGGTTGGAGTGGAGGTAAGTGGAGAGGAGTGGAGGGGAATTAAGTTGAGTGAAAGGCCCTAGGGAAGCTAATTTTGGAGGGGAGTTGAGTGGAGTGAAATAGAGTGAAGTAGTGTAGAGTGTAGTAGAGTGAAGTGAAGTAGAGTGAAGTGGAGTAAAGTGGAGTAGAGTGGAGTAGAGTGAAGTTGAGGGAAGTGCAGTGTAGTGGACCGAATTGGAGAAAATTAAAATAAAAGAAAATGCAACAAAAATAAAAAGCAAAATACTGAGCAGGTTGAAATGTAGTAAAACATTTCAGTGAAAAAGAGCAGAGTTTTCTCTTCCAGGGCTGCAACCAGTCAACCATGTTCCGGCACTGTTTCTGAAGTAATGAATAAAAATAAACTGCCCTAACAATCAGCATTTTTAGGTGCAAGGCAAAAAAAATACATAATATCGATTATAAACATCATCTTTCACAGTAGAAATTGGTAAAAATAGCCAATAACTTTTAAGCTATCATTTCAGTCAACGAGACATTCACATTTACTTCAAATAACCAATTTAATCATTGCACATTTATTGAGAAAGACGTTGATCAAATTATCTGCTCTAAAATAACTCCAGCATTGATGCTTCTAAGCTTGAGAATGAAAAACAAGGTATTGGTACACTCTGGTGTACCAATACAGTTGTTTACGTTGTGAATCGCAGGACGTTGTTTCTACCTGCCGTACCTTGATGACTAGAGTTTCAGAGCATGTTGGGCGTAGTTGCAGAACAGGTCGTCCTATTGGGTCAATGTAATCACTGTCCTCTGTTAGATCTCATGCAGAGGAGTGCAATGTTCCGGTCTCTCTAAACGATTTTAAAATCTTGGCCGGTACCTCTTATAGAACAGATCTCCCCATTCTCGAATCTTAGCACATTTACAAAATGAAACCTACTCTGAATGACACCCAAAGTGCTTTCCCGCTTCATGTTGCCAACACGTAATTCAGTTGCTCAGTTTTTCCTTTAACTTTTATTTTTTTTACCGTTTTTCGTGTTTTTTCCAGGTTTAGATTTTTTATAGATACTTTATTAGTGTATCAATTCTTCCTCTTTTGGTTTTTGTTTTACAGATTTTTGCCGAAGATGGACAGTTAGTCCGAAACGTTCAGTTTTATATAATCATTTTTTAATAAAATGACTTTACACTTAGCGATTTTCGCCTTGCTTTTTATTCCCAAATTGTCTGAATGCCCTTTCACTTAGCCTAATATTAACAAATTTGTTCCCCATGTTTAACCAGTTCAAGTAAGTTAGAAGCATGAATGTACTTAGTTATAGGACACACTATTCTTTGGAATCTTCATTTTTGAAAAGTATCCCTAGACGGAACTTTTTAGGCCCTGATCGCTAATGCTGTTCACTTTTAGATACTTTGTACACTCGCAAATCCTACTTGTCACAATGTACATGCTGGTGAAAGTCTTTCAACTTTAGCAGAGTTTTATTTTAATGGTGAAATTTTTTCTCAGGGATTAATTTATTATTCAGGTTAGCCGTTTTTTCCCTGTTGATATAATTCTAAAAATGCGACGTGACACTTTATGATTAAAATGTATCTACAAAAATTCCTGTAATTATGATAGGAAATCAGTAACTAAATGTTTTCGTGAATCATAATTTTCCCGCTGAGGAGCATGTGCCTCCTTGTGAGAGGAGGTAATTACAATTTTAAAATTATAATTCAGCCAGATTGGAGACACATTAGAATTTTCACTATATGATAGGAAATATACGTTATTACTTTGATAGATTTACCTTAATATATAAAATGGCGCTTGATAAGTATATGAAGGATTGTGATATTATTAGGTCTGCTTGTAAAATGGAAATAATAGGAAAAGTAATTAGTGTACGCTCATCTCTATATATTTAGAAATGTATAAAAATGGAAGTTTTCCTTCGAGTTTATATGACTTTTGTTGGAAATTTAGGAAATTTGTAGATAATTAAATGAATTTTATCTTGAACCAATTGTGTGTACTTTTCGGTAGATTCCAACATAAAATCAATAAGAGGCTCAAATGATACTCTTAAAATTGAAAGAACTGAATCGGGAGCAATTGTAAACGAGTATAATGGGAAACACGCTGCTCTAAACACTGCTAAATTTAATTTTCAGAAGAGGATTAGTCATGAATTTATGAATTGTCAGAGAAGTTCAATGCTCAAGAACGATAGATTGTTTCACTTGATGGAAGGCTTTTGAGTACAAACTCAACAATTATTGAGATAATTGATGAAATTTATGAAACATTTTGAGCTCAAAAATGTTGAAGTAAGCTGGTTTAAAAGTTTTTGATATTCATGAAAATGTCAAAAGTTTAATTTCAAAAATGGACCACAAAATGAATTACAAATTACAAGCTTCAAAATCCGCAATGAGTGATCAAATTGAGCGTGGAAAACACAACCTTAGAAAGAAACTTAATTGATCCAAGTGAGTAAATATAAGCCTAAATATTTACTGTTAGACAGTCGAAAAGAAAAACGGGATTTTACAATCGAATATAACTAATCTGATTAATTATAAATTACAGATTTTAGAATTCACTGTAAATAATCAAGATGAAAAAATTAAAATATCAGAAATAACTGTGTTAAACCAAATTTATGAAAGTACAAAGTCTGGAAACAAACATAGTGCAACAAATGGTAGTAAAAATTTGAAATCAGGTTAGTCTCAGCAAGTTAGCGGTGAAGATAACACTTTAGACCATATTTAATTCTACAAAATTATGGGATACACAAAAATTTAGAATAAAGTTTGCTAACGCACGTTGATGATAAATACAAGTACAGCATAGCACAGCAACGAACAGTACTCGCAAAAAAAATAGAGGCACAAAATCATTGCTAGCATTCAAGATACAGATAATCGAAGATTGGCTAAATCTGCATCATTAAGATGTTTACTGGAGACAAAAATCTGTTACGATCAGCTAAGAAACTGGTGGATTCCCAACTGAATCCGCCTCAGAAAAATAAATTTGTCAGTTTTAGAATAACCTGTTCCGTATCATACTCGTTTAACATGGACCCCAATTCAATACATTCAATTTTAAGAGTTTCATTTGCACCTGTTACTGATTTTACATTAGAATTTACTGAAATGTACAAACAATTGATTCAATATAAAACTCAGACAATCATCTACAAAATAGTTCTAAACGCCTTACAGGAAGAGATTTCCCAGTAACAACTGGCAGTTTATGCGAGGACGATCAAGAAAAACCGGTGCATCGGAGATACCGATACTGTTCAATGTGCCTTTTCACAAGAACGCCAAGAGAACAATTTATTCGCGCAATGTTTTGATATTCATCTTTGTGTTACATCTTGTTCTAAACTTTACCATACAGAACATCGTTTGCATGGTGATCTGTGGAATGAAACTTGAAGGTATGAGGCATTGTTTACGCTTTTACGAGCTGTATGTGTTCAGTTTGTCAACAAAGAGTTACTTCTTAGATTTTCAGTTTAAGAATTTCATGTCATATTTGCTGATGAAAATGAAATTTCAGATGTGCTCGGTCTACAAGTTTAATTTATTATTTGAAAAAAGTATTATTTTCATACATGAACGAGTTGGATTTACATAAATGGAACATGTATTCTCCCATGGCTAATTAAATAAACGCTCGAGTTATATAGTCCTCATAAAAATATGTACTTATTTTCTGGTTTGTCATTTCGAAGTAAAACAAAGTAATTATTTTGTTTTGCCTTTTTCCGCACGCATAATGCAGAATAAAACATAATAATCTAATTGAGTCTCTTCCCATATTTATTTGAAATACAACAAATTGAACAGCCTTATTAAACTGCAACAACTATATATAGTCCCAACAGTGCCAACCGTTCAGCCGAGACACTAATTGTAATGCTTCTATCTGGCAGTCCCAAACAGCGGTGATGACTATACATACGTAGATAATTTACATTATTTCAGACTGTGGCAGGCAGCCTATCGCCGGAAATGAGTTAAGCATCTTTGTGAGCGTTACAGAGAGTCGGGCCAACTAACCAAGTAGATTACAACTGTCTATTTTGATTTATTATTAAGACAAGAAGTTTTTGAACAAATTGTCTTAGTATTTTTCTTAGTGTAAAGTTGCATTTTCTTGAACAATGTTTTCTATGGTACGATTTAAATAGATGTGAGTTATGACGAGTGTTGCAAGCAATCTATATTATAAAAGGAGCCGCGTCCGTCCGTCCGTCCGTCCGTCTGTGTGTCACACCCACCAGCTGAAAGTGGGAGAAGACCGTATCTGTGATACATGCTTCATCAACTCCACAATTTTCGGTGCAGATTGGGAGTCGGAATGCAGATTGGGAGTCGGAATGAATATCACGATTATCACGTGTATTGGTAGGTTAGGTTAGGTTGAATAGAATTTCAGCGGTTGAGACTTGGGAAAGTATTGGAAAGCCATAGAATAGCTTGGGAAATCATGGAAAAGCCATGTTGAAGCTCAGTTGGTCCTATATCTAATCCTGTCATTTTTTTGATGGGCTGTGTGCACTTAAATGTAAAATATACATGTAAAAATCGGCAAATTATCATTGTATGGATTCCCACGCATTTCCAATTGCTCTAAAGTAGACTTTATAGCAGCCGTATGCGTGATACCGGTCTGTGCTGCTTAATGATCCCCTTGTCGGTGTTATCACCGATCCCTGACGAGTCGATGTACGTAGAGCACTGACGTTCGTTGAATGTTTATTGGTTCACTTCTATTTCTTATTTTTAACGACCATTTTTGATCTGTTCTAAATGATATCTGCCTCGAATACTTTTTAGCTATTTTAAATGTTTTCTACTCGTACTACTTATCCGATTTGTTTATGCGTTATCCGCTACAACTACTATCTGAAATGCATGCCACATGCGCGTATAACTTTTTAATATCCCGGTAGTTAATCTGATTTCAGCGAGCCAAAAGTAAGCAATCTCAATTGTACCATAATTATTACTGTATTCACAACGAGTAAACTATCGAATAATTTCTTTCTCGCGAATGCATTTTAAAGCCAGGTTAAATGTTGAGAAACAGTTTTACAGAAGACCCGAAATGATCGTAAGAACATCCATCAGCATCACAAAGTAATATACTTTTCATCACTCTCCTTTAAATGATAAAAATTGAATTTCCCGTTCCGTCCAATCTTTGTTAAAACAAGACTCTAGTTTTAACATTGCGAAGTTTCAAGTCCCTATTTAATTAAGCCCCTTTTACATTTAATGGTCATACTATTTAAATTCGAAATCCTTTGTCGACAAAGTGACATCTTTGAAAAACACCGACGGGATATTTATGGTTTCTTATGGTGAAGAGTCATTTTACTAACATACGGCTACATGAAGCTATTGACATTTGCTTAGAATATTTATTTAGTAATCTTGATTCCGTCATCGACCTAACTAAATCCTCATTTGAATCGATAATGCAATCTTCCATCTTAAATGTTGATTTCATCTTCTTTATGTTTGACAGTAAATATTATCAGCAAGTTGATGGTCTGGGAATGGGTCTTCCATTAGGACCTACGTTCGTAAATATTTTTAAGTGCTTTCATGAATAACGTTATAAGTTATAATGTTAAGATTACTTGTAGGTATGTCCACCAGGGTGTCCACCAAATGGGACGGACTGACAAGTCAATGAAGAGACAGAAACTACGACGTGAAGCTCGTTTTCACTCTACCACTCTTTTGACATTTTATGCTCGATGAGAAAGTAGCAAGAGAGAAAATAAAATTTTAAATTACTTCTATCATGCTGTGAGGATCACAGTTAGTGTAGGAAACAGCAGCGTTTTATATCGTGAGCTTCCGGAAACTATTTTTACGATGCTAGATTGTTCAGGAGGTTTTATATCTTCCCCCTCAGGGAAACAGCGCTTGTATCTATGGGAATTACACCTCCAAGGAGCAAGATGTGAGATCCCAAGCCTAAGGTTCGGTAGATTTTCCATTTGTTGAAACAGAATAATTTTTTTGTTTCAGACCATCTTCTTTCTTTTCACTACTGCATTTTTCAAGCACCGAGCGCTTTTTTCTTCATCTTTTATCCTATATCATGAACTTCATTCAGTTTGACTGTTTTTGCGAGCAAGAAATTTTGTGTGGGAACACATCTCGTGCACAGATCACCGGATTTGTGAACTCTATGCCTGAATTTGGGTATTCTACTATCTTTGAAATACGTTTTATGGAGTTAATGAAGAGTAAACTCACACGTAATCTAATATTATTCCTTAGAGACAGTCGAAACAAATTTCATTTATGACGTTCACTGCTATAGAACATACGTGTGTTTTTTTCTTTGAGATAAATTTTATATAGTTAAGAAGGCTTGAGCTCGCCCATAATCGAATATCATTTCTTAGAGAGAGTCTAGTCAAATTTCTTCAAACACGTTCTCAGCAGTGGAACCTAAGTGAGGTTGATCACTTTGATCATCTGTTATTTGTGAAATGACTCACTGATGATCACAAATTCATTCGATACATATAACTGGAAATAGAAATACTTTCTAATTAATCACGACGGCCAGTGCTCGTCGTGTCGTGAGACTAGCGAACTTGCCTCCGTCCAGGCAGACCCTGGTTCGAGTCCCGGCGCTGGTGGCGATTTTCTCTCTTGGGTATAGGGGAAAAATTCCAAGCACAATACCCCACTCTACCCAGGTGTCTGAAATGGGTACCGGTCTTGACCGGGGGAAAGCGTAATGGCGTCCTGGCGTTAGTTATAAGGCATTTGAAAATCCAATGTATAAGGTGATATGTATCAGGCTTGATTGGAAATAAAGCATCCGTAGATGCCTTCATTATTATTAATCTTTAGTGTTTCAATCGTTATTTTTAAAATTATATGCTGTTTGTATTGTATTTTAAACTTCTGTTAAGCCTACGCAGTTCACATTTAAAATATTTTTCGTACGAAATCAACACCAATGCCTAAAACGGTGCACCGAATACGACAGTCAAAATAAATTTGTTCTGCTTTTGAACGCTACCCTTTCATGGTTAAAAAATGCTGCTTACCCAAAAAGATTTAAGGTCTTGCTGCGTAGAATCTGTAGTCTAAAGGTATTTAACTAATCTAAGGTATCAGTTGAGCGTCATTTTCTGGATTAAAAGGTCAAGAACTCTTCAGTAATCCAAACGCGTGTTTGCCAACTCGTACAATGTCGAGCGGAAGCATATTTATAATTGAGTTCTACAAAGCCGATCAATATTTGAATCTATGCCTGTATTGTAGCTATGACGTTCATCATTTGAACGATTTCAATTTCTTTTGGATTCATTTTCTAGTTCACGTGACTATTTCTCTCATTTCACTGGTACGAGATTTTAGTAAATATTCCCATTAACATTCGGAGATTCTCCTATATTTCCAACGCCATTTCTCCACAGCAATATAATTATTGTTTTCGCAATGCAATCACTAATGCACTAAGAATTTATGGGGGTGATTGGTATTGGTGTACGTACACGAGTAAATTTTTTTGAACATTTTTAAGTGAGGCAAGAATTTTTCACGTGTACCGAATTTTTGTCCCTATATATGTAGATAATTACCGTGTGATGTTAGCATGTTTTCTAAGTGCCCGATAAAGATTATTTTTGGGAATTTTATTAGCTTTCACAAACACTGCATTCAGTTAACAATGCAAATCATTAGGAACAGCGACAATTGAACGCCTAGCCTGGGTTGGACGTCAATCTGTTCATTTATTTTTCAGGATTCTCGAGGCGATTTAAGGATTCTCAGGATTTTTGGGCTCCAGGAGCTGAACCAGAGCGTCAGCCGCTGTCTTCAGCTGAAGATGCCTTCGCTCGAGCTGAAAATAATGTAAATACCGAGGGCTTCTTCAGCTCCGAAGACTGGCTGCCCTGAGAAACCTGGAAAATATAGAACTGTGAGTATAATGTAAAACTGGGTTTTTACATGGTGCTCAATGGCTAGCTCACCAAATGTAATAATAATCGTGTGACAGATCCTCTCGTACCGAAAACTGATGATGAGTCCATATTCCCAGTATACATTAATCAAAAACGAACGGTTTTAGCAGAATCTTTATGGTATTAAATTTAGAAGTTTCACGAAAATTTGAATAGGTAAAAAATAAATATCGGAAATTCTTCTTGTGAATAAACAACAACCTCATTTTGGTCGTTGATGAATTCCTGACTACCGTAAAACACGGTTCAAAGAAATCAAGCTCATGAATGGTTGGTTGCATCACTCGACTTTGTCTCTAGCACCATTCGTTTTCACACCTACGATTTTCAGTGATCTACATAGATCAAGGGAAACACTGAACATGATTATGAATGTAAAGAAAGTCATGCACGTGTTAATCGTCAGTGTCCTTCAAAATTTAACCGCTGTTCCTTAGTTTGATCATGTTGTTGTGTCACATTTAATAATAAATTTATGTTATTTCATTTAATTACCGTACGCCCTGATCGGATTTTTCGCCATACACATTGGTCTGACCTAAAATTTTCTTCATTTATTGGTGTATATTTTGGTTCAGCTCAAACATGGGTCAATATTGAATTTAATGTTGTCAACGATTTTCATAATTTCGTTACGAGATATAAGTAATTGGAGACATTTTAAGACGTTTTAGACGAATGACATTGTGCTCACGAATGCTTAGTTTTTGAGATATAGCGTAAATAATGTCCAGGTATGAATAGCATTGCCGGCAGTTTCGATTTGGCTCTTCCGGCGTTTCGCGGACGCGGACCACGCCAAGTTTTTTGGCGGGAAACATCGGCCTCGGTATGGCTCAGTTAAGTTAAGTTATTTTAGTCTTACTTAGATTATTTTAGGTTAGTTTATTCAACTAACATAACTTTACCTAACCTAACCTCACTTATCGCCACGTCAAAGCCGTATTTTTGCTTACTTATGTATCCGTTTGTTCGATTTTATAAACGACGTTCCCATGACTTCAACGTTAAATATCTCGAAAACTAAGCATTTGCGAGCACAATGTCATTCGTGTAAAACGTCTTCAATTGTATCATATTACCCATATATGTCACCAAAATTATTGAAATCGTTGACAACATTAAATTCAATATTGACCCAAACATGTTGTTGAATCTCTGTTTATTTTCACTTTCATCTCATTTTTGAGTCTGACAATTATACCAACGCCTCCTATATCTTTAGGAAGCTCTGGATATACTCTGCCTGTCTCTAGTTCCTACTTGCATTACACTTTCTTTTTATGGGATATGATCAGCGTATTGTACAATAAATGCTATTAAATATTCGCGATTTATTTTGAATTCTCAATAATTTGCCTCACGCAGAATTACTAATTGTTGAAAAATCGTAGCATTAACCTCGGGTGGTACGCGTTGCAGGTTAGGGCCATCAGCTGTACTTTATATTCGGCGAATGATAAGACTCAAGTGTTGTATTGACGTGGAAAGCGGCACTGTCCAAATATATGAGGTTTTCATGTGTCAATGACGATTTTCCTGCACTTCTCATGTTGCTGATCATCATCGATTAAAACGAATCTGAGGGATGTGTGCCATAATGAAACAGAAAATTTTTTTGAACAGAGAGAGCAGCAAAGACACTGAGAAGAGAAATTATCTGAGATTTGAATCGCACGACGGAAAGTAACAAATATTTTTGATTATATTACTTTATTCCAGGGAAGACGTGAGATCATAAATTTCGCGCCCGAGCAATGTACAACAAAAATGGTGCCATAATCTCAAGTGCACATACAGGGTGGCCTAAACTTTGTTGAACAAACTTCAACGCAAGGTTGGGACCGTTGAAATAAACACTTTTTAATCTATAACTGTGTGGACGAAAATGCTTCGTTAAAGAGTTACAAAGACTTAAAATATCCTCGTATTGGAGGGAAATTCGTATATGAGAATATGCGAGAATTTTTTGCAAGAGTAAGGACAGCATTCACATTATTAATGATAAATACAAAAAACATAGACCATGGCTACATAGTGGTACATGTACGAAGCATTATTACATATTTTTGTACGTTGTAAATGTATAGTATTTCAATTATTTTGCTACTTTTATCGAAATATACAGGAGTGCACTAGACAAAATATCATGCAACTATATTTTTCGCCATTCTTATGAAGGGTGTAATGTATTTAACCCTTAAACCGCAACGTGAACCACCAGTGGTTATGGTGGGGATTTTCATAATGCCGCTGACCAACCAGAAGTTACAAACTGCATTTTCATAAATACTCGTATTTATAGTAGTTAAAAATAAACGATGTCATAATCGAGTTAATGTTTGCAATTTTCAAAATTGCTTACTACGTTTGACTTCAAATTTGAACTGTGAATTAAACTTCGGCTTTACTGATTGCGGTCAGAGTGTCAGACAGAAAAGAGCTTTTTAAATTCCGCTGCTTTCAACCTCACCCAACACTCAGTAGTCACAGCGCGAACGTTGTCACCGTGTTAAAAGACCCAGAAAATCTGAATGTGTACAGAGGGCTGCAAAACGCCAGTGGTTACATGAGACGAGTGCCTTTTAGGTACGCTTGTCACTACACTGAGAGAAATTTTGACACTTGTGTGCGTCAAAGGGTTATTGAGAAATATTTTGAAACTCACTGGAGTTCTTCCTTTGACCACATATGAAAGTGGTTGAGAGAGTTGAATCATACATATATTCACGTTTCACACCGCCTATCATTTTTCGTAGAAACCGAACTGTGTAAAGATTTTGTGAATGGAGAATAATTTTCCCAAAAAACCTAATTACATTCGATAATTTTTCTCCTAATTCTTAGACATTGTCTGTGTATTAGTTTAATCAGTGGCCGGTCTGAGAAAGTGAAACGTTTTTAATGAAATAGAATTACCTTACTTTAAGTGTGTCATAGTTGGCACACTAAAGTGTGTCGTATTAACCCATAACAGATACAAATAAATGAACTGCTAATCTGTATTGTTGACACACTTTTTTGGACCGATTTTGTGGAAACCTTATACTAGACTTCAGTGCAATTTACCTTTCGGTTACTTTAACTTCCGAGGTGTGTTGTATGAGGAAGGGGGTGAACTTCACAGAAGTTGAAATTATCGTTGAATCTTGAGTATCACTTCTGTACATGGAAATTATTCTAGCGTTGCCGTCTCAAGCATCTAGTTCTCATTCAATTAAAACTCATAAAACTTTCTCATTGGGCTTCCAAACTTTCCAAGTTGACGTTCAAATTGTGAATTCTAACTCTTATCAAAAAGTTCACTCGCACTGAACTCGCACATGGTAAACGAATGTCTTCACTGAGTTGAATGACTTTTTCCTATGAGCCTGATAAATGTTTCAGAAAAATAATCACAGCATAAGTTTTCGATGCAGGTTTGTTGCTGCTTTTGATTGTATTAGATTTGAATTCCTCCGAAAAAATGATTCTGTAGGCGCTTTGAACCCTCCTTAATCCTATGCAAGCACAAGTTTTTTTCATAATGGTTTGTTTTGTTTGTTTTTTGTTTTTTTGTTTTGTTTTCATATAATTTCGCTTGTGGCCAGGCCGACTATCTTCCAGTATCTCCAGAAGCTGATTGTCTTTCGCCGGAAGTGAATTTTTTAGTGTAGCAAAACATGCGTTCCCACCCGCACTCTTTTTTGTAATGATTGATTTTAATGTTACCGAACTGATATTTTTATACAGCATTGTCAGTTTAATAAAACAGGTATGAATTTTTTAATCTGGCCAGCTAAAAAATTTGGTCTCTTGAGTTCTGAGTTTGACGTAATTGTCCTCAGGAGTCTGTTTGGCCCCTTCTCTGGCGCTCGTCCCTCAGGAGTCTGTTTGGCTTCTTTCCTGGCGCTAGTCCCTCAGGAGTCTGTTTGGCTTCTTTCCTGGCGCTCGTCTCTCAGGAGTCTGTTTGGCTTCTTCCCTGGCACTCGTCTCTCAGGAGTCTGCTTGTCCCCTTCCCTGGCGCTCATCTCTCAGGAGTCTGTTTGGCTTCTTCCCTGGCACCCATTCTCCTTTTTTAGGATTTAAACTCGAGGGCAACTGTTCGAACGTTCATTTTAGTTAACAGAACGAAAGCTAGGAAACGAGTTGATTCCCCGAGATGTGCAAACAGAGTTAACAGCAATCAAGTTAGGCGCATCCTGAGGATTCCAGCAATACGCAGCTTCCTCTGTAGAAGTTTATGAAAAGCTCCTTTTAACCGAAGCGCGAAGATCCTCAAGGCGAGGTTTTCAAAAACTTAATTCTTTAAAGTATAAGACGACCAATGAAAGGACATCAGTACCTCCAAATAAGACCACCCAATAGTCATCAGCACGGTACGCCGATAAGATGTACAGAGTCGTTCTGAACAAGGAGATACAGGGCTTCAAGAAGTCCGGTCATAAATTGGCTAAATATCCTAACTTAATGATTGTGCAGTTTTAAGGTTTCAAAATTTCAAGAATATATATCTCAGCTAGATTTTAAGAAAAGATTAGAAATTAATTACCTTGAATATTAAATACCTATTCAAGAGGCTGCAAGAGCCGGGTCGAAGAATTTAAGGCACAGAAAGACTGCTTTTTAATAAAGAGAAAACAGTTGAAGGTACCAGACCCACTTTTTAAAAGGCGACATGCTGCCCAAGCCGAGTAAATTAAGTTTAAGTTAGTTTAATTTGTGAACGCGAAAGCGTCACGAGTAATGTTAATATAAGCATTTTAATGTTAGAGCAGGTCCGGTAGAAGTTCGAACATGCGTAATTATGAAAAAATTAAATTTTAACACAATTGAACGAAAAGAAAAGATGCAGCTGCATAACACAAATAACAACAGAAAAAACTAAATTTAACGGTTTCAAATTCTAACTGGCAAAGCCAGGGGATCAGAAGTAAGCTTCTTCTCCCACAAGGCAGCGATCAGTAATAAGGAAGATTTTCAACACCTTCGTTCCGAGTTGATGACAGCCGTAGGACTCGAGAGGTTGGCTCGTTCGATTGAAAGACTTTCTGAGAAGCATACGTCCCGCCGCTCCTTTCGACTAGCTCAGTATTTCTGCGGTTCAACCTTTTAACATCTTTGATGACTTCTCAGTGCTCTTTCGAAAATTGCGTAGGTATTTTGTATTCTTTGTTAAACACTTTTCCTTATGCATAGGTTCCGTCAGGTTCGCTTCTGAGCGGTAGTTCCTTCCTTACACTAATGTCGATGAAAGCTCGATACCATCTCAGTCAAATGTCTATTGTTTTTGTGATGGGAACATGAGTTGAAAAATGAGGACGCTATAGGATGAACACGTTGACTGCGTACGGTATATTAGTACGTTTCTATACCAATAGAGACATAGCTCATTCGCGTGCATGTATAAACGAAAAGCCACTCAGCTATTTCACTACCATATTCAAAATAATTTTTAGCGTATTTAGGAAAATTACACGAAATAATTATCGAATAATTATATTTTTCTCATTTCTTCGAGTTCATAGAGTTGATGAAGATCTACTCGAGCTGTAAAGTCGGGTCGGCTCTACGGCTTCTTTCAATTAACCTACCAACCGAAGCAACCGCTCAGACGTTTTCATCATGTTAAAGGGAAGTTTGAAGATTAATCGAGGAATAATTATAGTTTTTTACCAATAAGTTTCAACTGATTTTGGAATGTCTGCCATTTCTCTTTACTTACGTGGCCTGAAAGGACTGCTTACTTTCTCCTCAAATTGAGAGTTACAGGACAGCGTCCCCTAAGGGAACTTTTTTTATCATTGAACCTAGAACAATGAAAGTTGGTATACTGATAGACAATGAAATTTGGAATCATTTGTCATTCGTGAAAAAATGTGATTTTCCCAATAGAAAACGAGATATTCATAGAAAACGAGATATTCATAGGAAACGAGATTTTTGTTTTTTTTCAAAATGCTTCTCCTCCGATACTTTTTAACCTACAGTGATGATTTTGATATCATTGGATACGGAAACACGTGGATATTCCAAAAATTTCTAACCCAATCCCCAAATTTCCAGTTTTAAATGAAAAAATAAAAAAATTCGAGAGCAAATCTGTTTTTCGACAAAATTCGAATTTCTGACGTCATAACTTTTGAAAAAAAGTTAATTTTGAAAAACCTTTCAATTTTGGGAAAGCCCTGGTCTTTCCGCATTTAATGATACTAAAATCATTACGGTAGCTCAAAAACTGTCGGAGAAAAAGCATTTTGAAACCCGAAAGTCCATTGTTTACATTATAAGCAAAGCAAAGAAACATAAACAATTTTAAATACATTTTTTTTAATTTTTGGTTCAGGTTAGACCCCTGAAATCATTATAGAGTAATACCGAGACATAGGAGATGACATAGCAACGTCGCACAGTTAAGAAAGAGCCAAGGGGGAAGTGTAACATGATAAAATACCAGTTTCCCCTCCTTCCCCATTCTTCAAACCCCCGTAGCGGGCGAACAAGTGAACGTTCGAGTCTCATTTTTTCACTGGATGTACTTGACCTCCTACACATCCTATTGCAGCAATAATCTCTATTTGTTCAGTGGTCTCAAAATCCTGTAATCTTATGGCGGACGATGTCCTTAAATAACTGTTTAATTTTTTTAAATTATTAATCTGCATTCGTTGTACATTTGGTCTCTCTTTTCTTCCATCTATTAACAAAAGCATGAGAAGCCAAAGACATTTTTATTTTCAATCGTAACTTAATTTACTCAATGTTTCCGTCAAAAAACTTAGTATCTTCTTTAAAAGAAGATTAATCGTTACCTCAGTGAGAGTCGTATCTTTCTGCATCTCAAAATATAAATTAAGTAAATTGAGCGCAATCATGGACATACGATTTATAGAGCATTTACTTCTCTTATTTTTCACACATTGCATGATGAACAAGCGCTTTAATTTATTTTAGCAAATATATTTCTTAACTTTAGACTTGAGTTTGAGCAATGGTTTTATAAGACCCTCGGCAGCGGATAAGTATGGTAAATTTGGACAAAAATGGCAGGATTTCAAATAAAGTATGGCTAGAGGCTGTTGAGTGATCTCCTATTGACACATTGTATTTACGAAACCAATTTCAGCTTCAATTTTTGATTTTGCAAAAGTATTCTACTTCTTGAGATATACGTTCTTGTTGAAAACTGCGTGCAAAATGCCAGCTTCTGATAAACACGTTCATTATACAAGCTCTATCTGCTTTTCATCAAAATTTTTGTTTTAGTAACGCAATTTGGATTCTGATTTCAGAGTTAGTATGAAAATATGATTTCATTCATTTGCGCTACCTATGGATCTGCCAAAGTTTGCGGTACTTTTCCGTGTCGAAGGTCTTACATTATGGCACCTACTATTTTTCATTCCTTGAAGATCACTTTTGATGGTATTTTCGTCCATTCAGTTCAGTGTCTTTGGTCATTTCATCTTTCATCAGAGAAAAAAACTATAAGAGTACTTTTTTTTAATTTATCGCTTGAAGTTGATCCAACCATTGTCATATGCACTAAAATTCGCTTTTTTTTATTTTTGCTAATTAGATCCAAGTAATTTCAGATTGAGGAATGTTTTTAATTTGCTAAGATGATATTCAGCATAAGTTTTTGTAAATATCCGTTTTCGATCCCTTTTTTTAGAAGCAAAAACGGTTTAGTTAATCGTGTTTGACAATTCTTCCTCGTTTCTGACCCTCAAAATTATTTTGTGGAGCATTAGTTTGGTTGAAAATAAGGAATGTACAGTAGAGCCATTACCCCAAACGAACGATTGCATACGGGCTTGGTGATATGCATGCCTGAAAAATTAGTTTAGGTTTCAAAAATAATTTTTTAGTTTTAGAAGCATAAATATTAACTTGCACATACTATACATACCTACAAGGCATTCTTCGTCAGTATTTTTAATATTTACGAGCTTTGAGTCTTCTTTCCTAAAGTAAAATATCCAAGATAATATATTTATATTTGTATTTATCATGTTTATGCATTTAATTCCTGACGCCGCATTGATCTTAATGGTTTGTGTATAAATTCAAATCTTTTAGGTTAAAAATAGTTGAAATCCAGTTGTGATGAATTTAGTACGCCAAACATCTTGCGTGACTAAATGGCTTTTATTTTAAAATTTTGTTGGGTTTGGTACTAAGAAGTTACTCTTTCTTCTGTAATATAGAGTTGTTCTATGTTTACCAGTGCAACTTTGGTCTATTTTTTATATTTTGCAGCCGTCCCATATGTTGGTTGTCTCATGATTTTTTTTCGTTAATGGGTAATCAGAAGTGTAAACATTTCTTACCCTTCCACGGCCAATCGATCCATGAATTCCTTTTGATCAATAAAAGGCCACGCAACCAAAAAGACATTTGAACTTGTACTTGTACTCCTCACTTATGTCTGGCTCTGACCAAAGTCCCCTGGCTTTGACTTTCTCACCCAGACATCTGTTGTGTATCGTGTTGACGAACTCCGTATACCAAGTTTTGCATCTATCTAAAATACGAAAAACCTGTATTAAATACTGGAATGTAAGTTCACGGACGTCTTCTGAGACTGTGAAGAGCTCGTGAGCTTCAGAACAAACTTAATAATGTACTAGAGTTCCCCCCAAATCAGAGTGTGGAAGTACGAAAGAAGTAAGGACATCGTCGGTGTGCCTCGACTTTTGAAGACTTAAATCAAAGCTAATATTCGTCTTAAATATTCAGGTTGTGTGAATCCTCTTGGAAGATTGTAAAGTAAGTTGTAGAGACATTTTGATGCTCGACGTGGCCTTAATTCTCACGGGTCTTTGTTAACTCTCTTCGAAGCATGATGCAGAGATAGGTGGGCCAGACGCGCTCTTTCCTGACAGCGCTCTTGTTATTCGTATGTATTTGGGGTCCGTTAAATTTGAAATAGTTAGTATATATTCATGTTCTAATTTAAAGTGCCTTAGTTATTCAAACTTCATTCACATACGTGCGATAAATTTTAATTATTCTGAAATGCACAAAGCATCTCAATTACAAACTTTTTTCTGGCAACACTCTGTTTTCCATCTCTATCATCAGCATATTCTATTCCCACACAAATCCCAGGGAGCTAATTGAAACTACAGCCGCTTCTTTCCCTCCACAAGATTGTCTGAGTAAGTTTCTAATTTTATTTGTGGAAACTGATTAAAAAATATTGTGTTCATCTAGGGGGAAGAAAAGTAGAGATTATAAGTTATATGATTGACTGTGTGAAATAATACATTCAATGTCCGTGGCGCATTAACTAGTGTTGAATATGAATGCGTCACCTGCGATTCTTTTGCCTATGATTACAATCAAGCATGGGATAAAATTGCCACTGATTTTAATCACTGCTTATGTGCAGAATGATGATCCGACGTGAGTTAAAAACCGATTAAACGAGTAATTATCAGTGATTTATATTTCCGCCAAAATAGAAAACTCATTCCTCACTTTTCCATAGAACGTCTATTTTTCTACCAGTAATAAGTAATAATGCGTGTAACATGCATATATTTTAATATCTAATTTGTGATTGATAGGGCAACTGAACATTGTGTCTATCACGTTGATAATGACTCATCTGAATCCTTGAACTCAGGTCTTGTCTGTGTATTATTATATTCGTCAACAAGCATATGAATTTGTCATCACGGTACTCATCTCAATTTTAAACTAGGCCCTAATCTCAAACCGGGTATAATTGCCTTTTAATAGGTAGTTTCCCACGTTCGAACTTGGGTTTTGTTGAAGGATTGTCCTGCATTTGACTAATTAGTTAACTTGTCTCATTTATTGAGTCAAGTGAAATTTACATGTTATTCCATTTGTTTTACTATAAATTTTTGGGAAGTGAATTGTAGTGATTAGCTATCGTGTTCATATTTTTTTGATAATAGTTATTGTGGCAAATGATTTTTTTCGATTCGTCACGAGGTCTTTTGTTCCACCTCGTTCAGCCCTGTACTGTGTGAATAAAAAGACTCACAACAAAGTTTTCAGAGCCCTTCTTCTTCAAAGCCGAAAAATATATTTAGCCCACAACACAGACTTAAAGACAAGTAACCCAATCTTTCCTCATGAACAAGCGGTAATGCGCCACACTTGCCTTATCTTCTTGCTTTAGTTTCAGTCCATACATGATACATCCTCAGACGGGCAGAAATCTTGGCCGCTGTCGCGGTTTCAATGAATGTCCTTTAATAAAAATACAAGCTCTTTTGAGAAGATACAGGGAATAATGAAAAAATAATTGAATCAACTGAGAAATTCAGATTCACATCTTGTTTATCTGCATCAATCATCATTCGTATCTCCCGCAATACATCCTTGACCTCAGAATAGTTTGTGGTCGTCTACTGTGCTGCTTTCGGCTGTGCACGTTGTGCCTGTTGGTGGAGATGAGGATAAGCCGCACTGTCCGCACAACTTCCTCTGCGGCTCACTAGTGATAATAAGTGCCTCATAAGCGGGAATAAATAGCTCGTACCATCACGACTTATGCTCCAGCCGGTAAGTGGCTCGTCTAAAAACGCAACTGTTCGTGTGCGCGAATTTTGTTGTGCGAAAAAATTGTGCTGCTTGTCAGACGTCTAGATGAAAAACCGGCGAGGAGCTTTTCTCTCTCTTAAAGCATGTGTAGGAAATTTACAATGACGCTGCTCTTTGTGTTTTCTCTTGTGTTTTTGAATCACGTATGCATAAAAACCTATTTCTAATGCATACGTAAAACCTATTTCTGTTGTGTTTTTGAATCACGTATGCATTAAGCCGATGAAAATCTAAATGATAAATTCACAGTCAAACAGCATTTTCAAAAAAAAATAGTAATCAGCTTCTATACTGCGATACGAGGGCACAAAAATGAAGAGATATGATCGTGAGATCATCTACGAATGCATTTGTATATTTTTGGCAATTTTGCATAATTTACTAAATCATTAGTTATGAAGCAGCGGTGCTGTTCAGCAGCAGGTGATACGTGAACCTTGGGAGACTAAGAAACAGAAAGAACTCGTAGTTTCTGGCACAAGACGAGAACATGAACAATGAAATTGAAATAACATTGAATGCTATTCCACTGAATGAGAACAATTGAAGAAATTTGGTTTGCCATGGTAACGCACTCGAAGCCGAAAATTGCAAAAAAGTACTAGAACGATCAAATGGTTTTGTCAGGGCAGTCGATAAATCAAATACTTCCAAATGTGGAGCAAATGACCTAATTAAAATGGTAAGTTAATGAAATTTATTTAAAAATACAATTAATATGAGAATTTTAAAAAAATTACTTAATTCTATGTAAAATTGCATTATCGACTCAAAGGTAATACGTAGCCATGAACAGGAAAATGCACACACTCATAAACAAACCGCTAGATCTCAAAATTGGTTGCGTGCAAGCACATTAGAGAAAACATCGATCAAACAGCTAATGATTTCACCCTAACTTGAATAAATAACCTAACTTGAATCTAGCGTCCGTGTTTATAACGCTAAATGAAACGTGACGAGTTACAGATTCTGCCATGCAGCGCACATGCGGGTTGAATTAGTAGTTAAATACTGGCATTGGCCTTTGTGTCTTCAATCTTGAACGGCTAAGTAGGTGGGGCGCGGACCGGTGGTAGTTCACACTCCGGAAATTTTGGAATTGCGGGGTTCTTCTATGACTGATGGGGATATTTTCTCGCTGCACCATGTTCAAATCCAGCTAGTCAGCAGGTAAATTTGTGAAAGCATTTGACCGATGTTTAATCTCTCTGTACCATGTCTGTTTCCAGCTAGTCAAGAGGTAAATTTGTGAAAGCATTTGACCGATGTTTAATCTCTTTGTACCATGTCTGTTTCCATCTAGCCAACAGGTAAATTTATGAAAGCATTTGACCGATGTTTAACCGCTATACACTATGTCTATCTCCAGCTGGTTAGCAGGTAAATTTGTGAAAGCATTTGACCGATGTTTAACCGCTTTGCACTATGTCTATCTCCAGCTAGTCAGCAGGTAAATTAGTAAAAGCATTTGACCGTTGTTTGGGATTACAAATAACACATAAATAAATCATACTTTGCCTCTTTACCTCTAATACATACGAACACTTGCCCTCCTTCGAAAACCATGACATTTTATCTGTTTATATATTTTGAATATTTTGAAGCCATCGTGCATCTACATCTTCCCAATCGCGATCCATTCTATTGAAATTCTCCCTGCATAGAGTTTGGCGTCCGTTCAATGTCTATGAAACGTAGCTAAGCATTGCTGTAAGCTAAACCCATGACAATGCATCTACGGAATTTTAAGGATGCAGTAAATTCAAATATTTTACCCCTTGAGTAAAATCCAAAAAGTTTGTTTATTTTTTGAATTCGGATTAAGCCCTGCAAAAGATAGATTTGCACTCATTTCTCCTGAACTACATAGTCATTCATTCCTCACGGTTGTGTTTAGAGGTTTTCCCGAAATAAAGGTTTTCAAAATATGATTCCTGATTCATGTTAATTTTCTGAAGATGTTCCACTTTAGTTCGGTACATGTATGTACAGTATGTGCACTCACATTTATTTTATTTTCTTATATTTACAATATCAATCAATTCATGAAGCTAAAATTTTCTTCATATAGAAATTAATCGGAGCTGGGTCAAAACCAAAAATCCGTGATTTAAATGGTGTACTGTCCTCACATCGACACCGCGGAACCATCTTTTGTACTATTTTTTATACCTCATGGTTACTCCGAGATTTTCACTCTCCAAATAGAAAAAGCCGTGAGAATAATATAGAAATGTAACACCTGGCCACTTTTAAATATCATCACCATGAGAGCCGTGCCTGAAAGTCAAATCCAGAGTAAGAAAATATGATCGAGAGGGTGTCCATTGCAGGGTTATTTCCTTCTGTTGGGCAAGCGTAGCCAGTCTCGTCTGGGCTTCTTCCACTGATAGAGAAGAGCACTCGTAGAATATAGTGAAGTCTCTCCCAGGAAGTTTTTTGTCTAAGAGAAGGGAGAATTGCTCTTCTGTCAAGCCACATCCAGGCAGGTACAAAACTGACCACCTGAGCGTGATACGAAATGAATTCTTCTATTGACCGTTCAAAACTATATGAGCCGGATAAGTTACGAGTGAAATTTAATCTTTCACTGAAATTAATAGGCTGAAATGTAGGATTAATATTTAAAAATATTTTTTGCAGATTGAGGTAATGAATAAACATGTAGCGATTACCAGAAGATCAGTTTTTTGAGCTTTTATTTCAAAAAACACTGCAAAAATGTTAATAATATGTTAGAGAAATCCAAATCTGCTAATAATGACTCAACCTGGATATTCATTCGAACACGCCTTGTAGTGAGTTTATGACCGATACATGAAGATATTTAAATATTTTCAGAGTGATCAATGAACGAAATCATGCAAACGCACGAAATCTCTAATTTTATCCGCCCTATGCAGGTGTATTTGGACGATGAAAATCATAGATACCCCAGAGAAAAAGTTAGACTGAGGAGATATTGAGTAAAAGGCCCACAACATCATTGTCGGGATCCGGTTTACTGAGCTAAATCGATTGAAATGATTGTCAAACTTTATAACAATATTTACTTGTTTCATTGAATTCGTTTGGAAAGATTGAGATAAGTCCTTTAAAAAAATTTGTATACTTGAAGGATCATCTTGCAATGTTGGGAACAGGAAGCATTCAGCAGTATTACTTGTTGCACGTTAATATTGAGTAAATGAATATAACTTTCTTATCAAAATTAGTATTGACATATGCTGGAAAATTGGTTTTACAGATGCTGTATATAATAAAACTGTTTGGAAGTAGAGTGTCTGTATAAATATCTTGACGCTGGTATTGGTATAGATTGAAAAATATTAAATTATTTAGTTATAAAATTAAATGATAATTTTTCATCTATTTAATCATTAATAATAATTCAACATTTGTTAGTTTAATGTATTAACGATATGTAAAGAATATACTCTCATGACTAAAGATCTGACTGCCAAATTTAATTTTCGTTCGGCTTGCGTATAAGATACGATGGACTGTCTTATGACACTGTATTTTCATCCAAATATAGTCTTCAAACTAAGAAATATAATACATTTTTTATCTAAAACTTCATAATTCAACACAACCATTGACTTAAAGTACGACTGATAATTAATTATTCACTTGTGCAAAAACTAATAATCACCATTTGAAAAATATATAAAACCTGTTTTCATATTGAACTTTTAATAAATTTATTAAAATTCAAACCTAGAGTCAAGAAAGTAACTGGATGAAACAATACCAATAATAAAAATATAGAACTTTAGCAATACTGCGACCATTCAGGAACACTGGAGACTGCTGCAATAACAACCTTGAAAAACTCTTAATTATTATTATATTCTATGCCTATCTTCGTCTCGCATACCATTCTACCTAACACTCAGGCGCTAATTGTTGATAAGATAACTCTGGAATGAGAAGGTGAACAATAGCTGTCTGGAAATCAGATGTGCATGATTTTTTACTATATTTCTCCAGATAAAGTCTTCAAACTAAACCGGAAAATACAAACTGCATGTCGGTGCCAAAGGGAACCAAATTTTCTCTTCCTGAAATCAGTATCCCATTGTGAATATCTTTAACGTGCTTCTGTGGAGGGACACAAATTACTCGCTGATGTGCTTGAAGACACGACCAAAAAAGTTTTAGAGTTATTGCTATATAATTGCAATCAATCAATTCCTAAATAAGCTTGCAGAAAAGCCGGTTACAATACCAACACTCGTATATAATTATCATTTCCTTGCATCTTGAAAGAATTTCGTTAGCGTCCTCTTCATAGTGCATTCATTGTGTGTGAAAATTACATCTCAAGCTAGCTAAAAAATTCTCATTATTTCGAAAAATTTCGCTAGCGTCCTCTTCACAGAACATTCATTGTGAGTGAAAATTAAATCCTTATTGTACCTGTGTCCCTGTTTTGTAAAATTAAAGTAGGGGGCGTCAGAGTGCCGGTGTCAAATCGTGCTCACCACACGCGAGGCAATGACGGCGATATCAGAGAGCACACCCAGTCGACGACTCCGTCTCGCAGGTCAGGGAAGTGCCAGAATACTGGTTTCCACCCCAGCTGCGCGATGCGCTCTCCAGCTTCTGCGTGGAGACCTCGGAGGCAGCAAATGCCTGGAATTGCAACGTCAAACTGAAGCAATGTGGACTAGTATATCAGATTTCTTGTTCTTTGTCAAGTTTCAAAATCATGAATCAATAGAAATGTGGTTCATGAACTATACATGACATTCAGTAACATGACGTTTAGGCATCCAGTAATACGATAAAGTATAATACCAATGAGGAAATTATTACAGCATTCGCGATTATTGCAAAACCACAGTATTTTCCGTTTTACCGTGTTTGTTGATAATACTGGGCAACATTCAAACGTCCCTGAAGAATGTCGTAATAATATTTAAAATATGTGCAACACTGATGAAGTACTTTATTCATTTCTTCATTCTGTTCAGTACACTCTGTTCAGTCTGGTATTGGATCAACTAGACTAGAGTAACAGAGCCGTTAAAAACGACGGTCATATTTTATGTTAGACATATTCCTTAATCCTGGAGATAAAATTTACAAAAACTGATATGGTTCGAGCCTCTCAGTCTTTAGATTTTTC
The DNA here is from genome assembly GCA_030386875.1 of Morinoia aosen. Classification (NCBI taxonomy): domain Eukaryota; kingdom Metazoa; phylum Arthropoda; class Malacostraca; order Amphipoda; family Talitridae; genus Morinoia; species Morinoia aosen. The sequence goes on from CM059568.1 coordinate 27,303,091, forward strand.
ATGGTTTCCTACGGCTGTCAATTCCATAATTTTAACGATTACTTTTAAATAATAAATTTGAAAGAAACCTTTAATAACCTTACCTTTACCTTAAAGGCACTGGGGTTGTTTTATACTCCTTTTCATAAAAGACTGTAAAGTTTCCGTATGACGACAGTTCCTTATTCAGTTCGTGATCGAGCAGGTACTTCAGCAGCAACAGAAAAAATGTACTAGCTCGAAATTTTACTTGCGAATTTCAATGTTGGTGAATCAATAATTGCTTTGAAAACAACGTTGCTGAGCTGAGATCAACGAGTGTTTTCGTATTTTTTATTAGTATTATTCATAACTTTTTACCATTTCATACTCATTTTGTGTATTCCTGTTGTATCATTATGCGTACCTTATTTATGTATTTATCTACTTATATTTCATTTCTACCATCAGCTGATTGATAATTATCCCCTTCGAAGTGAGTGTTTGAATACACAGTGACACACGACCGTCAATATTGTAAGAAATTTGAAAAACGTGCTCTTTCGTTCCGATTACACAATCAGTAATTTGTAAGGTACTTGAATAAATTTGCAAAATGTACTCTTTCCTTGTGACTGCACAATCAGTCATTAATAAGGAACTGTATGGATAACGGCTATCAATGCTGAATGATAGTTAAATATGTATTGTGACGAATTCAACTTTGTGTTAACCTAATTATTAAAACATCCTCGCGATGCGTCGATAAAGTTTTCTCGCCTCTGTGCTTGAATGCCAAACATTATTCGCAGTTGAACGGCGGAAGATTGCATATCAGAATTCTACCAGTAGTGTTCGGTACGGCAACACGTCATTTTCCAAACGATGAACTTTCGCATAATTCATTTTTTGGAAACGTCTTCTTCTCACAACAGTTCTCTGTCGTAGCGAGCAACTGATAGATAGCATCACTCGCTTCCGGTTACCAAAAGAAAAGAGATAAATAAAGAAAACAACGCAAATTTTTGCTAAATTTTAAGAAAGTGTCCATTTCGTTTTCCAATGTCATCACTAACGTTCTAAAATTTATTGAATTTTGCAACTTACTGCGCGGGTGCTTCGTCAGCGCTTGGCATGTGCTCACATCGGACCAGGAAGAGAAACACACGCCCTGAAAAAGATTGGAGCGACCTCTGGCATGAGACGCTCGAAGTGCTTGCTCAGGGGAGCCGTGGAAGGACAACACCTTGTTGCTGCAACCAATAATTATTGTTAGCATGAAATTATTTAGAATGTTATTTGACTTGAATTTTTAATAGTTCATCCGTTGTAGTCTGTGCGATTGTTTTCCGTGATGCCGGATGAAATGCAGAAGAAAAATGAGCATTGTTGTTCCAGTTCAATTAGGGTTACTTGAACCTTAAATATATAGATTATGTAGTGCAATGTTACATCCTGATTTCTAATCCACTGCTAATATTTTACGAAAGTACGGGACAAAAGCATGACTGAACCTCCAACCACCAGAAAACATTGCTTGAAATATTAGTATGAGAAAATTTGTGAGGCAAAATTGATGTCATGTTGATACAATATTACTAGAAATCAATCAGAATATTAATTAGTTGATAACACATTTAATTATATGTGTGATACATACTTGTTTGCAGGGAATCAAACCCTTTGTATAAGCAGTAAAACAATTAATGCATCAAAAATTATCAGCTACACATTTATATCAGTCGAGTATCGAATAAAAACACTGTCAGTGATTGTCATGTGCTAGAACGTTAAATTTTAGCTTATGTTTGCTTGTTCTTTAACCTGTATTCGTTGTTAGGCTTGAGTATGACTGGGTGCACTTGATTATGACGACAATCAAAATGAGAACGCTGGACGTTCACTAATTAATCATTTAAAAAATTCTGCAAATGTATGTTCTCTAGATAGACTAGATACACACACGAATGAAACTCGCTCAAAATATTGTACCAGGAACCGGGCAAACTTCAATTTGAGGTTCAAAAATATTAAGTTCTGTTCGAGGTTATTTAGACAGAGGTAGTTACAACATGCTCCTTAATGAATGGTTTTTCATTTATTCACGAGAAGGCAGAATATCCACAAGCGTCATCGAGGTTAGACGCTCTAAACTAAATTCGTTGTTGTCGACAACTCTAAATACACCAATTCTAGGCCAACACTGATGATAAATACTTCATTTTACTCCCATCGCCGACGAAGCACCACAAAATCTACATGAAAAATGAGATCGTCTGAAATATATTTTATCGTCCAAATGCTGATGAAATGATCAGTTGCTCTATTTACAGACTGCGTAATAAACGATATACTGTTAAGGCGTTTCCTGCAATTGTTGGTGGAAATAATACACCCGACAGTTTCCTGTGGAGGGATTTCAGTGGAGCTTAATTGTTAGAATCAAATGAAGTTTTTGCACAGTACCATTCGAATCCTAGAAGTAAACCGAACAATTCATTCTAATTTGATTGTTGGGCAAATTTATCGAGCATAATATTTGTTAGGACAAAATTTTTTATTCATTTTAAATTTTCGAAGAAGTAATTATACTGTCTGTCATTCAAAACAAACTGCATGATGATTTTTGAACGCTGTATTCTCAATTTTCTTCTCTCCATATTTATGTAATATTTAAACTCGTTAAGATAACAGAACAGCGGTGTTTAGTAACCATGGTTTTTTGAAAAAAATGTATTTGCCACATTATTAACTTCGAGTCTGGTAATGGGTGAGGTGTTGATGAATACTTGGTATGTCATATGAACGTTGTATTCAGATTTTAGGTAAATACCTGAATACTTGAAAATTGTATTATTTAAATTAACTTTTACTCTACACTCTGTAAGTATTATATTAGTTCAATGGATCCCCATTAACGGGGACAGAAAGTAGCCCGATATCTTTGAGGGAGTTTCAGATTCAGTTTGAACGAAAATGATCTCTGGTTAACACAACTGTTTCAACTAAATAGCTTATGATTTTTCAGGAATCTAGCATCGACCCAGTCCGAATTTTATCGTCGGTGTAACGGTAATTATCATCGTTTATCGTAAGTATGCCGACGATATACATATATATTACCGGTGATCACCAGTAATTTTAGACGCTAAAAATGCCCGCCGACGATGATGACCGTGATTTACCCCCGATTTCTGACTGTCATTCCTACCGTAGATATACAATGTTAAAACTACGGTTGTTTTTCAGACTATACTTCATAATTTGAAACTAACGGCAATGATAGGTAGCCCATGTCTAAGTTTAATCAAGGACAAGTCAGATAAAATTATGTTATGTATTACTCGTTGTCAAATGAAATTAAATGAATTAGCTTACGTAACCTTCACATGATGTAATTTGAGCTTTGATTCTTTTATTGTGCAAGTGAAAACTTTAATTTGAAGCTCAGATATTTCAATTGGATTTTCATAAACCTGAAATATGAGAGGGAGATGACATAACTTTATGTTCTTGTTTTGAGCGCTTTGTTCGGTATTTCATCGATGATTAATTTAGTTCATGAGTGTCACCGAGTGAAATGAAACGAAGCTTATTGTTAATTTTTTTCAAATTTATGACTTACACAGTTCAATGGTTGAAGCTTTATAGGGGAATTTTGTCCTGCTCTCCCCTTCTTCTCGATAAAAAAAGTTGCATGTATTTTATGATAGTCTTTCAGTATTTGTCAGATGAGCTGTTTACGCAAATTTCACCCAATAAACAAAGCAATTAACTTGAGCTTAATAAAGCTTATCTACTCTGGATGAGCTGACGAGCACCTATCGACTTGAAATTGTTTGACATTTGCACTCAAGTCGATATAGATCAGTTTAATGTTGAAACGATGCTACTCAGCACATTGACTCCTGATAGTAGTCATAAAATTGCGTCAGGTGGAACTAGTGTTCTGTGTGACTCACGTGTTGAGAATAAACATTAAAATTCAATATATCCATCTAGGCCCTATAATATGATTGGAAATAATAACTTTGCAATGTTCTTCTTCCAGTTGCCCGCGTTCGGTATGCAGTGTCGGCAACAGCTTCTGGATGAGCAAATCTCCGCTGGTGGAGTACCAGAAGCCCCTGGAAGCCGGCAACTCTGCGCCTCAGCTGGACGAGGACTTCGGGTCGCAGACTTCGGACTGCCTCAAGTATCTTTTCGGGTTGTACTGATAACTGAACCCGAAGTATGGATACCCTTTGACCTTCTCGTGATGATGATTATTGCCTTACGACTAATTACGACAGGCTCAACTGTTTGAGTCGAGCTGTTTTCAATTACGAAGTAAACTGTGTACTCCTGTGTTGTCTGTATCGCATTGGAGCCACGACCGATGGCGTTATTTTAACGATGAATCAAATAATTTGTTGACTCAAGCAGTTTCTTGGTGTGATAAATATGCCAAATTTAGATATTTATCCGAAGTGCTTGCTATTTATCAATCCTTTTCTATTCTTTCTTGGGTTACACATACACGTTGAAATTTCAAAGTTTAGTTTGCAAACTGAAATGTTTGATTTGCCTGACGTACAAAATGTCATACAACATCGTTCACAAGAATTGTTTTGTCGTTCCAGGCAAAACTAAGGAAAAATTTGCCCTATTGATATCTCTTAATTTATTATTAAAAACAATCCTAATTGCGTTATTGTGTATTTTAGTGTCGCTGTCAATATAGTTTCTGAGCCTAGGAGACTTCGGGTTTTTGTGCGGTAATATTGTTGACCAATTTGGTGTTGAAAAAATCGCTCACTAAAACTAAACTTAGATTACTCTGATGGAATAAAATAAACAAAGACTATTTTTACTCTGCAGTATTTATGCGACATGAAGTTAATTTGTGAATGAAACGTACAGCAATGTAAGGAGTTCAAAGCGCGGAAATATGGAAACATTTCGAAATCATATATGTTTTAGTTCAATGTGTGTGACATCTCCGCTTTATCCTTCTCAAGCTGTTTTTATTCAGAAACTAATGCTTCACTTATTTGGTCAATGATAATCAGTTTCCATTTATGATGCTTTGTTTGACACTGCATGTTTTGTACGAACTTGTGAGATGTACACTGCAGACTGGAATGAGTTAAATTACTGGACTGTAATTCGGAGGCGGTCGGGTAGTTAAATGTAATATTATTACTATTATTATTATTAATTGCAATCAACGGTCTGTTACGAACATAAGTCAATTCGACTCAATTAGGTTACTCCTTAGAACCGCGATCAAATGACTAAGCGACTAAAGGTGTCTTAAGGTAATACTCTGTTCAATAACATCACATGATGGAACCCAAATCAGGCATCGAATGACCGACATGTATCAGCCAGTTTACTACATCAATGCCTGAAAAAAGTCATTCACTGATATTATCCAGAGTGTAAAGAGCGCCTTCACTAGCGTGAGATTTGCACGTGATCTCCGTCGCTGCTTGCAGCCAGCGTGGGTTGTATTCAAGTCATCATCTGTATGGCGATTGCTAGAACTTAATGGTTGTACAATGCGTATTTTGAGCCAGAAGTAAAAATACACTTCATCGTCGCATGAAGTACTCTAAAAATCCCTCACTTTTTATGCCCGAAAAAGATGGTGCACGAAATCTCACAACAAATTTATTTTTTATTCAAACTAATGAAGTTTATGTATAGCTTTATCTAGATAACTACTGAGTGCTCGTTGAATTATGAAATCACAGGTGCATAAGCAGCTATTCGCGGCTGAACATTATTTCTATTCATGTCATCAGAGCCATTATATAATCCAAAATAACTCATCAAAATGGACAAAGAACTGCCTCTCATGACGTCTACGCTGCTTCCTCAACGCTGGATCGGTAGCAACATATACACAGATGTTCAGACAAAAAAAATGGATGGCGTAAAAACTTCAAACGCATTGTTCTTAAAGCCGGGCAGGTCAGTCCACTGCGGGTTATTCAGGACGATTATAAGATAATTATTTTTCACTAATAAGAAACTCAAATTTGCCGAGTTTTTGCATTCCACGAGCAGCTACTACTGTTAGTGACAAAAACTTTATTTCCTCCGCTATATTTGCATCAAACGTCGTCTGTTCTAAAACGAGAATGTTCGTTAAATAAAGTCTGCCAGCTAAACGCGTCAGAGTGTAGCTCTACTATGACGTAACAGGCACTGGAGAAACAGCGCGTCCAACCTCACGTGAAGGCAGAAGTTTTACTTTTCCATTAGAGACTTCCCTTCAGATAAAACGTGACCGCTCAATGGCGTTGTGATAAATTTTCCAAGAAAACTAGTATTTAATATGAAATACTCAATTTGCCTCGTGCACGGAAATGGTTAGACTTTCATAAATCCTTGCAGAGCTGAACATCTTAACAGGTAAATTCCTACGCCGAGAAAATATTACTGATGCCTCAAACAAGCAGCAAGTAGAGAATATGATATGGTCAAATTATCAGAAACGCTCAATTATGCCATGTTCACAATGAATATTTACACATCGCTCATTTTTTACCAAGCAGCATTGTAATATCCTCAAAAACTGAAACTTAGTTCACCTGTCGAAAATTTTTCAAAATTTTCTAACAATTAAATAAAGAATTAAATTAATAAACAATTAAATAAGTAAAAATACAAAAATAAAAATAATAAATAAATAAAGTTAATTTGAATTTAAATAAAAAATCCTAAAATCAAAGTTGGAAAGTATTGCCTTGAATTTTTCTCATTTCGAATTTAATTTAAACCTCTATTCTCCAAGTGAGATGACCTCGGGTTGGGCAGCGGCTCGACCTGCAGATTCTTTCCGTTGCCCGTAGAGCTTGTTCCGCATGAGCTCGCGCTCCTTGCACGTGGTTGCGCTCCGAACCAACATCGGCGACGTCGGGTGACGTAACTTCCACCATGGTGAGGTCTATCCAATTTGTCACCCCCATTCTTCAATCGTTCAGTTGACTGCTGTCTACGTTTTGATTAAAGTTTCCGTGTTACGTGGCGCAGTTTCCTCTGGCAACCTTTAACTTTCTGTGTTTGATTCTTTTTATCTTTTGAGTTACAGTAATTTGCGTTTCTTTCAATTTTTGTTGTGTTGTGTTCTACGCACCAATTTTCATCTTGACGTACTCCATCGATCAAATCAAATCGAATTAAATCAAATCAAATTTTAAAAGTGCCCGGCTCTACTAAAAGTGGAGGTCGTATGTGATCTTCTCATCTGAGCGCAACGCTGATCTAATTCTTATCTAATTTCCATCCAATGAATCTCAAACTATTCCTTTCTTTTCGGATAGAGTGCGCTTCCTCCCACCATATTTCCGTCAAAATACCTTTTCCTTGTGCCTGAACGTATTTCACTGAAGACTACCATTCTTTAGGTGAGTTGGTCGCCTAATCGCTTAATTGTTAAAATCAAAGTGTCTATCTATTCGCATATCGCATATTAAATTCTCTCGTCCCTCCTTTTCATGCTCTAAACTGTCCTTCTAATCACGGGCAGTATCAACGTCCTGAGACTGCTGTTCGGTTTTCTCACTTCGGGTCTGCTACTTCTCGAAAAGCCCTCAGCTTCCTGTAGATGGGTTAGAGTTGTAATGTTCATTGTACTATTGCCATAGTTTGGTTAGATAACGGGGACTTTATTCGTGCAGTATTAACGTCCTTTAACGTGCAGTATTATTAACGACGGTTCTGTTCCGATTCTATCTCGCTTCGTTTTGAGGCCTCTACTTTGAAAAGCCAACCGTTTCCCATCGGTGGGTTAGTGTTTGAAATATCCTGAATTTATTTGGTAACATTTTTAGTTCCTTATCTGTGTTTGTTTCAAAGTTTCACCGGCTGTTTTTTTTGTTCTGCAGTATTGGTAGCCGACTGTCGTGGTCCTGTACTATGACCCCTTCTACCGCGTTGGATTCTTGCGAAGACGTTTGTTGTAGCGCCGGCCACTTCGAAGCGTGCGCTGCATTCATTGATCTCTGTGGCAGCAGGAGCAGGGCTTGATGTCTTGCACTCTAGAATAACTCGGGAACGGAAGATTTTTTGTCACCCTCCACATTGATTTTCGTTGAACACTGTTATCACTGTACACCATTTTCTGGGTTCCTTGCATTCCTCGGTCGGTTTTAAATGTTACGTTCTCTTTATTTCAGGGAACCTAATGCTCTTTGTTTGTTGAGAGAGACACTAAAACTTGTCGGAAGAAACCTTAAAATATGAACTTGTATCTAAACTTAACTCACGACTGTGTTGCCGTTTGAAATTAACTCTTTAACTTTAAATTTAACTCAGGTTGTGGCCTTTCGATCGAAATAAACTCTTGAACTTTCAAACTTAACTCGTATCGCGTGAAAATTCTCGCTCTTCAATCTTAGTAGACCTAGCTTTATCGGGCTTCCATCAATTCGTATTCGCCGACCGTAGGTCGCATCTAACCGGGTGCGATCCTAGGAGCGGTTACTTCTGATGTTCACCTTGAAACTATTATAAAAAGCGTTAATTGAGTATTTAAATTTGTAGTTCTCAATATTTTCCTCCCTGAAAAGGTTAGAGATTAAGTTCAGGCATTGAAAAATCTCGATACATCAGCGGGCTGAGGAATGTAGGCGTAAAAGGAACGTAGGCGTCAAATGAACGTAGGTGTTAAATGAACGTAGGTGTCAAATGAACGATAGCGTCAAATGAACGTAGGTGTCAAATGAACGTAGGCGAAAAATTAACGTAGCGTCAAATGAACGTAGGTGTCAAATGAACGTAGGTGTCAAATGAACGTAGGTGTCAAATGAACGTAGGTGTCAAATGAACGTAAGTGTCAAATGAACGTAGGCGTCGAATGAACGTAGCGTCAAATGAACGTAGGTGTCAAATGAACGTAGGCAACAAATGAACGTAGGCGTCAAATGAACGTAGGCGTCAAATGAACGTAGGCGTCGAATGAACGTAGGCGTCAAATGAACGTAGGCGTCAAATGAACGTAGGCGTCGAATGAACGTAGGCGTCAAATGAACGTAGGCTTCAAATGAACGTTGGCGTAAAATGAACGTAGGCGTCAAATGATCGTAGGCGTCGAATGAACGTAGGCGTCAAATGAACGTAGGCGTCAAATGAACGTAGGCGTCAAATGAACGTAGGCGTCAAATGAACGTAGGCGTCATATGAACGTAGGCGTCAAATGAACGTAGGCGTCAAATGAACGTAGGCGTCAAATGAACATAGGCGTCAAATGAACGTAGGCGTCGAATGAACGTAGGCGTCAAATGAACGTAGGCGTCAAATGAACGTAGGCGTCAAATGAACGTAGGCGTCAAATGATCGTAGGCGTCAAATGAACGTAGGTATCAAATGAACGAAGGCGTCAAATGAACGTAGGCGTCAAATGAACGTAGGCGTCAAATGAACGTAGGCGTCAAATGAACGTAGGCGTCAAATGAACGTAGGCGTCAAATGAACGTAGGCGTCAAATGAACGTAGGCGTCAAATGAACGTAGGCGTCAAATGAACGTAGGCGTCAAATGAACGTAGGCGTCAAATGAACGTAGGCGTCAAATGAACGTAGGCGTCAAATGAACGTAGGCGTCAAATGAACGTAGGCGTCAAATGAACGTAGGCGTCAAATGAACGTAGGCGTCAAATGAACGTAGGCGTCAAATGAACGTAGGCGTCAAATGAACGTAGGCGTCAAATGAACGTAGGCGTCAAATGAACGTAGGCGTCGAATGAACGTAGGCGTCAAATGAACGTAGGCGTCGAATGAACGTAGGCGTCAAATGAACGTAGGCGTCAAATGAACGTAGGCGTCAAATGAACGTAGGCGTCAAATGAACGTAGGCGTCAAATGAACGTAGGCGTCAAATGAACGTAGGCGTCAAATGAACGTAGGCGTCAAATGAACGTAGGCGTCAAATGAACGTAGGCGTCAAATGAACGTAGGCGTCAAATGAACGTAGGCGTCAAATGAACGTAGGCGTCAAATGAACGTAGGCGTCAAATGAACGTAGGCGTCGAATGAACGTAGGCGTCAAATGAACGTAGGCGTCAAATGAACGTAGGCGTCAAATGAACGTAGGCGTCAAATGAACGTAGGCGTCAAATGAACGTAGGCGTCAAATGAACGTAGGCGTCAAATGAACGTAGGCGTCAAATGAACGTAGGCGTCAAATGAACGTAGGCGTCAAATGAACGTAGGCGTCAAATGAACGTAGGCGTCAAATGAACGTAGGCGTCAAATGAACATAGGCGTCAAATGAACGTGGGCGTCGAATGAACGTAGGCGTCAAATGAACGTAGGCGTCAAATGAACGTAGGCGTCAAATGAACGTAGGCGTCAAATGATCGTAGGCGTCAAATGAACGTAGGTATCAAATGAACGAAGGCGTCAAATGAACGTAGGCGTCAAATGAACGTAGGCGTCAAATGAACGTAGGCGTCGAATGAACGTAGGCGTCAAATGAACGTAGGCGTCAAATGAACGTAGGCGTCAAATGAACGCAGGCGTCAAATGAACGTAGGCGTCAAATGAACGTAGGCGTCAAATGAACGTAGGCGTCAAATGAACGTAGGCGTCAAATGAACGTAGGCGTCAAATGAACGTAGGCGTCAAATGAACGTAGGCGTCAAATGAACGTAGGCGTCAAATGAACGTAGGCGTCAAATGAACGTAGGCGTCGAATGAACGTAGGCGTCGAATGAACGTAGGCGTCAAATGAACGTAGGCGTCAAATGAACGAAGGCGCCAAATGAACGTAGACGTCAAATGAACGTAGGTGCCAAATGAACGTAGGCGTCAAATGAACGTAGGTGCCAAATGAACGTAGGCGTCAAATGAACGTAGGCGTCAAATGAACGTAGGCGTCAAATGAACGTAGGCGTCGAATGAACGTAGGCGTCAAATGAACGTAGGCGTCGAATGAACGTAGGCGTCAAATGAACGTAGGCGTCAAATGAACGAAGGCGCCAAATGAACGTAGACGTCAAATGAACGTAGGTGCCAAATGAACTAAGTTTTCGTGACATCGTTCAAAGCGCAGAACTTATTTACCCAAACATCCAATAAATTAATTCAAAACTCATTTGTTAATTTCAGTGATGGTGTTCATACTTTGTAAAACGAATGTTAGCATCTCTAGGGTACTGTGAGAGCATTTTTCAATTATCTCTTTCACGGGGCCCGTTTTATAAGATCATTTCAAGATAAATAACTGTTCGATAATTTTCGTTGGAGATTTTCATTCATGAAGTACTTATTACGGACACATTTTCTTTGAGAATATTTGACAAATAATAGACATTGAATACTCATCTCAATGGTTCAGAAATGATACCCATCTAAAACATGTATGTGCACAGCCCATATCACCGCACCTAGACCACAATGCAGACAATTATACTCTCACTTCGAATAGTTGTTTGCTCGCCGCGAGTAAACCGATAGTTGGATGCTTAAACGGATAGTAATGCGTGATTCTGCCTTGTCTGTTCTAAACGAGTCTCACAGCGCGTGCAAGATAATGCCAGAACTTCATTAAGAGAATTTATCTACATAACATTATTAATTAATCGATACAACACTGTTTCTGTTGCATTACGTATCTCATTCCGACGCTGTCCTTATATACTTATTTATTTTTTTGCAGTGAAATACTCAGTGAAAGGAATATTAGGTAACACTTGATAAACATTTGATTAAATGTTACCCCGAGTACACTGCAATCAGGTGGCGTGGAAAATACGTGGAAAGGATTGAGCCTCAAATTTTTTTCAAGACATCATAAAATATTTTTGTATTTCGCTGTTTATTTTTCTTTATTCTGAAGCATTCGGCTCGAAGCTGCCGAGTGAGGGTTGCCGTGACGATAGCATTCCAAGGTCTTTTAAGGTTTTTAAAACGAAACAATCTAGCACAGCTCGGTGTGAACATGGAATTTAGGAGTTTGATGTTGAGTTTTATTTCATTTAAAATAAAACCATTAAGAATTTTAATTTTAAAAGGCTGGACCTCAAGTCAATTTATCATAATGGTAAACAGCCATTTATTTCAATTTCCGCATTTAGAACAACTAAAACTCTTTTAAGAAATGAATAACAAACCCTGAAAACGAAAAACGAAATTCACAGGATCAGTGAGAACCGAGAGAAGATGATGTTTTGCTTCCCACACCTGCTTAGTGACGTGTGCTGTTTCTTCAGCCTCGATCTCTGAACCATACTCATTCTGGGAGCTTAGCTCGCTGGAACATGATCCCTATAAGTTTACAATTTTCGCTTTAGCTCGCTGGAACACGATCCCTATGAGTTTACAATTCTCGGTTTAGCTAGCTGGAACACGATCCCTTTAAGCTTATAATTCTCAGTTTAGCTCGCTGGAACACGATCCCCTTAAGTTTACAATTCTCACACTACTGCTGCAGGACTGCGCGAGGCAGGAGGGTGACCCTTGGGAGTGGTGATCCGTTTTCACGATGGCATCGTGGATTTGTGTACCGGTGGTTAACTGCTCATCTTCACTCCAGTGCTTTGAAATTTGGAAATATTGCATACCTTCTTACATGTTGAATAGAGTTAACTTTTCTACATTTTAAATAGAGGTGACGTTTTCAGATGTTGAATTGACTCCACTTTGTTACATTTTGAATAGAGTCAACTTGTCACTCAAATTTTTAGCATTTTGAAGAGAGTCAACTTTTCATGTATTGAATATTCACCTTTTTACATGTAGAATAAATTCATTTTTTCACGTAGAATAGAAATGAACATTTTACATGTAAAAGATGGTTGACTTTTTTACACTTGGCGAGCGTGAAAACTGGAAATCGCCGGTAAAACATGCTCATGAAATTGTCCTCTTCTCCAATTCCCGAGTTTGATAAACATGACTTCAGAGTTTCAACTCTCCATTTTATTAAAAAAGCTAAATATTTTCTATTTCAACTACCACGATGTTTCAATTGTATACAATCATGAACTTTTATTCAAACTCTAGTTTGAAAAAATGAATTTTCCTAATTTCAGATTTTCATGTTTTCTGATAAACATGACAATTTTATACTTCAATTCTCCGTTCCAAAAACATGAAATTTTTTGTTTCAAACTTTCATGTTTCAATTAAAACGAGATTTTACCTTCAACTTCCCTTGCTTTAAAAAATATGAGCGTTTTTTATTTAATCTCTTTATATTTCGACAGAAACATGAACCTTTCCTGCTTCAACTCTCAGTGTTTCAATAGAAACATGAACGCTTCATATATTATACGCATTCAGGCATTTTGACATGTTCCCTGCATTTCGCACACTGATGCACTTGCGTATTTGGTCGTAATGGCGCATGTTTTAAAACATGCATGTTTTAAAACATTAAAACATTACAGCTCAGGATGTTCAATAACATTGTAAAGTGAAAAATAATTCGTTCAAATAGTATTAATTCAATAAAAATTGGTTTGCGAACAGTAATTTATGTAGCAATGATAATTTATTAGTAATATATATAAGAATCATAATTTAATAATAATTTTTTACCAATAATAATCTAACTAGTGTACACGCCCGTCAAGAATGACAGGATTCTATATTTTCCTAATAATTTCCTTCTGGATTTGAATGGAAAACAAATATATCCATCTGAATAGTACCCTCAATAACAATGGATAAGTTCATAAAAAGAAAAATACTAAGTGACGATTGTGAGTCCGCTAACAGCAAGTAAATTACCAAACCCGTCAACTCAAGTGCAAAAAAGCTATTGTTCACCACGAACGATGATACAAGTATGAATATTTGCAGTTAGGATTTTCATGGACAGAATCAGTTGAACCATTATATCACAAGTCCATTATGTGTTGTTCGTGGTGATACGTTGTCCAATGAATCGATGGTGCCAAGTAAATTCGAAAGATATTGCGCTACTAAACATTCCTATCTCAAGAATGAAGAAGTTAGCTATTTTCAAAGATTTTTAGATCAGCAAAAAAAAAGGTTCCAAAAAGCTTTGAACATATCAGAAAGAGCTCAACTTGCTTCCATCGAAGTGACAGAACTGATAGCTGTGAAATTTAAACCTCATACTTTTGCTGAGTCAGTTATTTTAAACGCTTGTAGGAAGATGGTTAATTGCATATTATGAACAATTTAAACAATTTTAGACAATTTAAACAATTTATTTACCAAAGGTGATACAGAGGTAGAATGTTTCTTAAGTCTAGTACAATTGTAAAATTTGAGTATAGCTACCTGTGGGCCCGAATAAGTTCAGCGACTTCTGGGTCATCCTACCATCAACGTTATTCTAAGATGCACACTAATGTTCAACCTAATTCACTTAACTTACTTTAACATTAGACTGATCAATGAGATAATTAATTTTATATTATATGTTTCATTTTACAATATAGGTCATATGGACTATATTTAACAGTATATTCGATAAACGATTTAATAGCAGATTGAAGATCGGTTATGTTACCCATGGCAAATTAAATTATTAGGACTAGTCATGGAGGAGACAAGATTTGACATGGTGATCTTACACGACTAGTATTCAGATAGGAAGAGAGACTCAAGATTTCTTTTGAATACCTTGTAAGAATTACTTTCACGGATCTTTGCAGGTATTGAATTCCAAGTTAAAGTTCCAACGAAGAAAAAAAATGAAAAGAAAAACGTTTATTTTCCAAGTTGCCACATGAGATACATGCCAACATGCTGGCTTTTAAAAGTTTCTTAATATATGACGTCCTAAAACAAAAGTTCCATACGAGGAGTACTAATTGACAAACCAACCGAGGTGTACATTTAGATAAGCCATACGAGGCATAATAATAGACAGACTATACGAGGTGTACTAATAGACAAACTATCAGAGGTGTAGGCCATACGAGGCATATTAATAGACAAAATATACGAGGCGTACTAATAGACAAACCATACGTGGAGTGCTAATAGTCTAACAAAAGTTGCATACGAGGAGTACTAATTGACAAACCATCCGAGGTGTACATTTAGATAAGCCATACGAGGCATAATAATAGACATACTATACGAGGTGTACTAATAGACAAACTATACGAGGTGTACTAATAGACAAACAATCAGAGGTGTAGACCAAACGAGGCATATTATTAGACAATATATACGAGGCGTACTAATAGACAAACCATACGTGGAGTGCTAATAGTCTAACAAAAGTTGCATACGAGGAGTACTAATTGACAAACCATCCGAGGTGTACAAATAGATAAGCCATACGAAGCATAATAATTGGCAAACTATACGAGGTGTACTAATAGACAAACTATCAGAGGTGTGCAAATAGACAGACCATACGAGGCATATTAATAGACAAAATTTACGAGGCGTACTAATAGGCAAACCATACGTGGCTTGCTTATAGTCTAACCCTGTCAAGGGTAGTTGAATTAGAAATGAAAAATATCATCTCCTGGATATTTTATATTCCAAGAGATGGCTAACAACTTATAAATAATTCGAATACTACTAAAGAATTCTTCGAAACTCCCAAGTTCTTAGTTGAAATTATCGAAGTAGGAAAAAGACAAAAAACGCTATACCGGAGCAGATTGAAACACCATCATAAATGACAATCAAGTATTGAGAAAAGGTTAGTCTCGAAGTAATTTATAAAGAACATCGCGCAACACAGCACGCACATCAAAAAATGCGTAAACAAACACTCAAAAATGAAATGCATGGCTTGTTCGGCATACAAATATAGAGATAATTTTTGCACGAGCGCTTTATTTCATTTGTCTGTTTATACTTTTAATTTCTTCTATTCACAGAAATGCCCTTCGGGGCCGTGATAGATCGATTTATAAATTATTAAGCAAACGCAATCAATTTGTTTATTTCTGGAATTTGGTTCAGTGCTAACTGATCGCAGAGCTTTAGGTGAAATGTGATGTGTCATGAGGTTTTGCTTTTCACGCAAAAAGTGGAAATAGAAACATATACATATATGTATATGTGCGTATATGTATGTGCGAACGTGTGCATGTGTACACTGTTACATAGACATCCATGTTCGCGTGCGCACACATACACACTCATGCACATACTAACACACATATTCATATATATACGTATTGAAAGTGAATATAAGAAAAATGCTAACAAACATGAAAAATAATCTAGCTCTTCCTATATTTAAAATGACAGCCAAAGCTCTATGTAATCGTAAGAAATAACCTGAGGCAAAATAAGGAATAGAAAAAGGATTTGAAATTTGAAGAAAACTCAGGTTACCGCCGAGGAACAACAACAAAAAAACATGTTTCATATCTTCTCGATATTCTCTGCAACATCATGCGAACATGGGTACATGGGATAAAATGGAGATACAATGTAAGCCGGTTACCATTCATGATTGACAAGTATCTACAAATACTTGGCAGAAATGCGTAAACAAACATATACTCAACATCAAAATTCATGGCTTGTACAACATACGGACAGAAAGATAATTTTACCACGATTCATTCAAATTGCGCTTTATTTCATTAATTGTATTTGTCATTAATCCAATTCACAGAAACGCCCTCTGGGGAAGTGATAGATCTATTTTTGAAATCATTTCGCTAGTGCAATAAAATTTATTAACCAGATGGTTTTTGCGTAAAGAAATGAAATAGAAACATGTATATCTATTTATGTAGATATATATATACCTACATATGTACACACACATATTAATTTATACACTCACTGAAAATGAAATATAAGAAAAAAATAAATATATAAAATAAAAAGATAAAAACAACCTACCATCTACTATACCGAAAATAACAGTTGAGCTCACTGTAATCCTAAGAAATTGTTCGGAAAAAAATAACTAAAAGGAAAAGAAGACTTCGAAAAACGTAAAAATGAACTGGTTTTTAATTTCTTCATAGAAATTTTTAAGAAAACTCAGGTTACAGTCAAGAAGCAACACAACTCTTCAGTATTATACGGACATGTGTACATGGGATAAAATGAAGTAACATTGTGGCCGGATATCACATCTGAGTGGCGAATATTTACAAAATTTGGCACATATAGGTAGATTAAGCCATGGTCCAAAGTGATATCTCCAATTACAGAAATTTAGAGTTTTTTCCGATTTGAAAGTTCAGTGCTTGTGTGCGCTGAACGCACGGAAAAATATAAAAAGACTAAATGAAATGCTTAAATTACCCCCTCCTCCAGCTCAGCCGAAATCGATTGAAAACATCTTCGAGAATGATTTTGAAATAGCGAGACAACGTTAGCCAAAATTTAAAAGCGAAGAAAACGCTAATAAAACTAGTCATATTTACTCAAATTGAGAAAAAACAAAATCGAAAACGTTTCGGAGTCCAGCTCCATCTTCAGTTCTGTAAAATACAAAGAATTCAAAAAAGTGCAAAAAGTACAAACATTACGAAAAATACAAGCAATATAAAAAAGTAAAACGAACACAATTGTATCAACAAAATGATAAATAAATGTCGAACTATGCCTGAAAACTAGCAAAAAAGTAACGAAAAAATACTCACTATGAATTTACTATTTGAAGGGGATAGGAACTAAGCGTATTATTTAGGGAAGGTTTTTCTTTAAAAATATGAAGGGATTCTAAAATTCGTAAGTCAAACTCATTGGGAGCGCTATCAATGACTTTAAAATCTTCCTCACGAACTACTATATTGCACTGTTCGGCATGGTTGCGTACGGCTGAATGAGGAGGATGTGCAAGTAAGTTCCCACTACGGTGGCTCCTACCGCGGTGTTCTGCTATTCTTGTGTAAATACTGCGTGACGTCATCCCGACGTACGCCGATGTGCACTGCACACAACTATATTTATAAATGACACAAGAACGCATTAGACCAGGGATGGATTCCTTGTGCCGAAAAAAAGAACCTATTTTTGCCTTATTAATCAAAATTACACGCAGGTTGATAGTAGGGAAATACCTGTCAAAAAGAGACTTTAATTCACGGGCCAGTTTTTCCGATGGGGAATCAAAATAGGGTAGAATGCAATAATGAAAACTATCGGATCTGACATCAATGGTCGACTGAGAATATTTTCCAGATAAAAACTTTTTAATTTGGGAGTTTACGATTCCTGTAGGAAAGCCATTATTATAGAAGAAATCTCGCGAAAAAATAAAATTCTGCATGTATATCATTGAATGATGAACATATATTATAAGCCCTATTTACCAGAGTCTTTATTCCGTTTACCTTGAAAATTTTATGACAGAAACTAAAAAAACTAGTACCCAAACCAGTAAAGGTTGGCTTACGATAGACAGATGTTACGAAACTTTCACCATTCTTCGAGATCAGACAATCAAGAAACGATAATTTATTACAGATTTCCATTTCCATTGTAAATTTAATGGATGGGTGTTTCCCATTCAGATAATTCAGGAAAGATTCGGCATGTGAAGAGCTCTTAAAAAGTAAAAATGTATCATCGACATACCGGCTGTAAAAAACAGGCTTGAAAACTGCAGGACAATCGGCTAACCATTTTTTCTCGTGGAAACACAAAAAGACATTCGCAAAAGTTGGTCCTAATGCGTTACCCATTGCGATTCCCTCTATTTGTTTGAAAAACTTCCCAGCAAACAAGAAAAAAGAATTCAGCACCGAAAGCTCAAGTAACGTCCCGAAAAATTTCCGATTAAGGCCTATGATTTTATCTTCAGAGGTACGAAATAAAGAATTTAAACATATTTCTATAGTTTCACGAAGAGGAATATTTGTGAATAGGTTCTCAACGTCAAAAGATACCATTGTTAAATTTTGGGCATTTTCGATAGTTTTTAATTTCTTGCTAAACTCGAATGAGTTCTCAACAGTGAATTCGTTAGTTGTCAAATGATTTAAAACAGCCACCAGAAATTTAGCTAGTTTATAATTAGGAGTATTGACAGCTGAAAAAATAGGTCGGAATTGAAACACTGTAGCAAAGTCTGGCTTGTGAATTTTGGGTAAGCCATAAAGGACACCTGGACTCGATCCCGAAACATGAAGTTTAGAATAGGTTTCAGCTGATAGTAGAGAATTGTCTTTTAATTTACGTAGGAAATTCTTAATACGATCTTCCAACTTTAGGATGGATTTATTATTAGGGTCAAAAACTTTAGTAAATTTAGAAGAATCGGATAGTATTTCAAAAAGACTTATGATATTGCTTTTTATCTACTACTACCACCCCCCTACCCTTGTCTGGTTTACAAACGATCAGTTCATCATTGTTAGCAAGGGACTTCAGAAGCGAAAAATCACCTTTCCTAAAAATGGCCGAAAAAACTTTGTAGGCTTTGAAACCATAAAAATGCTTGTGAGCCAGTGCCTTCAACCTACCCAGGAACTCTGCATAATTAGAGGAATTATTCTTTTTTGAAATAAACCGAAACTTTGAAACTCGGAAAATATAGTGACCTTATGCGGAAAGTTTCTAAGACAGTGTCAGATATTGATTTTCTTACCAAGTGCAAAGTTTACAACGTATTTCCTAAATTTTTGAGATTCCGGCTCTACAAACGCTGCTTACATACAACCTCCTTTTACAAGTCATGGCAGAGCAAACTCCTTTCTCGTGAGCTTGGGTCCAAGAAGAAAACACTTGCAGACTTAACTTCTAAGGTGTCGGACGTGGAACGCAGTGTTGGATGCCTGTTTTCGAGGATTGATGCCTTTGCGGTCCGGCGGCACGTGAGGATCTCTACAAAGCAGTACGAAGATACTACACGCAGAACCCATACGAAGAAACTTGGTAATCTGGGCATTCATAATGATATTCGTCCATGTGATCCCGAAAAAGTTGTATTCAATTATAGTTCTTTTAGTCTAGCACCTCGTACGAAATTACTTTTAGCTTACGGATTAGAGTTCTGCATCCCGGTGTTCAAAATCGACTTTTATAAATATTTTTTATCTTTTGAGAAGCTTGCATTTATTTCAAAAAAGAATAATTCCTCTAATTATGCAGAGTTCCTGGGTAGGTTGAAGGCACTGGCTCACAAGCATTTTTATGGTTTCAAAGCCTACAAAGTTTTTTCGGCCATTTTTAGGAAAGGTGATTTTGCGCTTCTGAAGTCCCTTGCTAACAATGATGAACTGATCGTTTGAAAACCAGACAAGGGTAGGGGGGTGGTAATAGTAGATAAAAAACAATATCATAAGAGTCTTTTTGAAATACTATCCGATTCTTCTAAATTTACTGAAGTTTTTGACCCTATTAATAAATCCATCCTAAAGTTGGAAGATCGTATTAAGAATTTCCTACGTAAACTAAAAGACAATTCTCTACTATCAGCTGAAACCTATTCTAAACTTCATGTTACGGGATCGAGTCCAGGTGTCCTTTATGGCTTACCCAAAATTCACAAGCCAGACTTTGCTACAGTGTTTCAATTCCGACCCATTTTTTCAGCTGTCAATACTCCTAATTATAAACTAGGTAAATTTCTGGTGCCTGTTTTAAATCATTTGACAACTAACGAATTCACTGTTGAGAACTCATTCGAGTTTAGCAAGAAATTAAAAACTATCGAAAATGCCCAAAATTTAACAATGGTATCTTTTGACGTTGAGAACCTATTCACAAATATTCCTATTCGTGAAACTATAGAAATATGTTTAAATTCTTTATTTCGTACATCTGAAGATAAAATCATAGGCCTTAATCGGAAATTTTTCGGGACGTTACTTGAGCTTTCGGTGCTGAATTCTTTTTTCTTGTTTGCAGGGAAGTTTTTCAAACAAATAGAGGGAATCGCAATGGGTAACGCATTAGGACTAACTTTTGCGAATGTATTTTTGTGTTTCCACGAGAAAAAATGGTTAGCCGATTGTCCTGCAGTTTTCAAGCCTGTTTTTTACAGCCGGTATGTTGATGATACATTTTTACTTTTTAAGAGCTCTTCACATGCCGAATCTTTCCTGAATTATCTGAATGGGAAACACCCATCCATTAAATTTACAATGGAAATGGAAATCTGTAATAAATTATCGTTTCTTGATTGTCTGATCTCAAAGAATGGTGGAAGTTTTGTAACATCTGTCTATCGTAAGCCAACATTAACTGGTTTGGGTACTAGTTTTTTTAGTTTCTGTCATAAAATTTTCAAGGTGAACGGAATGAAGACTCTGTTAAATAGGGCTCATAATATATGTTCATCATTCAATGATATACATGCAGAATTTGCTTTTTTGCGAGATTTATTCTATAATAATGGTTTTCCTACAGGAATCGTAAACTCCCAAATTAAAAAGTTTTATCTGGAAAATATTCTCAGTCGACCATTGATGTCAGACCCGATAGTTTTCATTATTGCACTCTACCCTATTTTGGTTCCCCATCGGAAAAACTGGCCCGTGAATTAAAGTCTCTTTTTGACAAGTATTTCCCTACTATCAACCTGCGTGTAATTTTGATTAATAAGGCAAAATTAGGTTCTTTTTTTCGGCACAAGGAATCCATCCCTGGTCTAATGCGTTCTTGTGTCATTTATAAATATAGTTGTGTGCAGTGCACATTGGCGTACCTCGGGATGACGTCACGCAGTATTTACACAAGAATAGCAGAACACCGCGGTAGGAGCCACCGTACTGGGAACTTACTTGCACATCCTCCTCATTCAGCCGTACGCAACCATGCCAAACAGTGCAATATAGTAGTTCGTGAGGAAGATTTTAAAGTCATTGATAGCGCTCCCAATGAGTTTGACTTACGAATTTTAGAATCCCTTCATATTTTTAAAGAAAAACCTTCCCTAAATAATACGCTTAGTTCCTATCCCCTTCAAATAGTAAATTCATAGTGTGTATTTTTTCGTTACTTTTTTGCTAGTTTTTAGGCATAGTTCGACATGTATTTATCATTTTGTTGATACAATTGTGTTCGTTTTACTTTTTTGTATTGCTTGTATTTTTCGTAATGTTTGTACTTTTTGCACTTTTTTGAATTCTTTGTATTTTTCAGAACTGAAGATGGAGCTGGACTCCGAAACGTTTTCGATTTTGTTTTTTCTCAATTTGAGTAAATATGACTAGTTTTATTAGCGTTTTCTTCGCTTCTAAATTTCTATTAGCATTGCGATTCAAGCAAAGTGATAAATTTTTTAGCCAAAATTTAATTCATTAAAAACTTTGCA
The DNA here is from genome assembly GCA_030386875.1 of Morinoia aosen. Taxonomy (NCBI): domain Eukaryota; kingdom Metazoa; phylum Arthropoda; class Malacostraca; order Amphipoda; family Talitridae; genus Morinoia; species Morinoia aosen. The sequence continues at coordinate 27,325,212 of CM059568.1, forward strand.
CAAGCCTCACATCTATAAACCTGTATATCGGTGTACACACAAAATGTATTTCAGGGTATGTTTGTCATACGGATGTTAAATATTAATACAGAAAAGAGAAAAAAATAACAAAATGAAGATGAGGAAATACTCCTAATTATGGAAAAAAACGTTCGTTCTGCTGCATTGAACTGACGGCTGTGGTGCTCATTATTGTCGACAGAAATAAGTAAGATGAATATACGAATGGCTTAGCAAACGTAAAATGAAATAGTTTCTAATTTTCTAACAGAAATTTCAGGAAAATTAAAATTTCTGGTAGATGGGAAATTCACTCCGAAATGCTGTAGTCCCTATGACAGCGATGCAAAATGACGTGACACATTTACTCTAAATTCTTTTACAGTTTAGAGTTTTTGATATGCTGGGGAAGCTTGTTCCACAAAAAAGATCCAGAAACTGAGAGAGCTTTTGTCTCACGTAATATGAACGGTAACTCACTATAACATCATTCCTCCGATTTGTTTTTTTGTTTGGGATATTAGATGGAAAAAATTTTACCCCCTCTGCATTACTTTGTGGGAGGTACAGAGAGGAGAACACTCGTCGAGCTTTTTGGATCATGAATCTATTCGGTATTGGGATCCAGTCGAGTTTTCTCAAAAGGAGGGTGACATGATCGTATTTATTGAAATTTCCATTGCATACCACTTTGGCGGCGAAGTTTACACATTTTTGCAACTCTTCCTGAAGATATTGAGGTAAATCTCCCCACACAAGACTGCAGTAGTTGAGACGCGATAAAATTAAAGAATGAATCACTAATAATCTAGATTTGTGGTCAAGTGTGTTCTTAATGCGATGAAAGAACATTAGGGTTCCATTAATTTTGTTGCACATTGTTTCTACGTGTGAATTGAAAGTCATATATTGGTCAACCAGACACACAGATTTTTTACCCTATCCACTGGTTCAATTGGATCGTCTCCAAATGTTAGCTTGAATAATGGGAAATTTTTAGTCTCGTTCTGGGATCCAAAAATAATGCATTGCGTTTTACTTGCGTTAAGTTTGAGGCCATTATGGTCATACCGCAATTTCAGATTTCTCAGAAGGTTTTCAGCGTTGGCTTGCGTTTCTTTCAAATCCGCTGTTGAGCTTGTCATGGCAATTTGTACGTCATCAGCATATATTGAGATTTTTGTGTTTGCTGGCATGGTGGGGAAATCATTGATGAAAATTGAAAATAGGAGCGGGCCGATGATTGAACCTTGAGGAACGCCAAAATTATTTGGTATGAATGATGACATTTTGTTATTCAAGCACACTGCATGAGAGTGGTTTAATAGGTAGCTTTCAAACCACTGAGTGTCTATTCTGAGGCTTGAAATTTTTTGTAGAAGTTTCTTATGCTCAACACTGTCGAAAGCTTTGGAGAGATCAAGCAATAGTAAGAGAGTTAATTTTTTTGGTCAATATCATTGTAATTTTTTTTGTTGTGTTCAACAGGGCGTCCTGAGTACTGGTATTCCTTCTGTAAGCATATTGATTGCGATGCAGCAGATTTGACTCGTCTATGTATGCTGCGAGCAAATGTAAAAACCGGTCCTGTTGATGAAGCTTACAACAATGTCCGCACTTGGCTCGTTACGCGAGAAGACACGCATCATTTTCTTCAACAAATTGCTCTAAAGTCACCTTTGAGACTAACTTCACATTTTATCTCCTGTGTCAGAAACTCCCATGATCTGAATGAAGAAATTGAATACTATAATGATTATTCAAAACAGCAAAATGAGTTGAATGATTGTTCTAATTTGACCGCCTATCCATGTGAAACCTCCAGCAGCATAAACCGATGTTTGCCTTCATATAACAAACCCTCTCCTCCCCTCTCCTCCCGATGTTTGCCCTCATATAACAAGCCCTCTCCTGCATCCGCCACAAACAACTGCGGAGTGCCCACAAAAAATAGGTTTTCATTGCTATCCAATGCTGATGAAAAGGATGAAAAGCCCCTCTCAGACACGAGTATAAATCAACATCCAATCACATACTCGGAAGCAGTAAAATCAACAGGAAGAGAGAAATCGCTGCAAAATTGCAGTCGACAATCGATGGAAAATCCACTACCCAACGGTATGCACAATCATCACCAGAAAAATATAATTGACACGAGCATTTCTCAGTTCTCTGCAAATCCCCATACGTGAAATCACCACAGAACGGGAATTCAGAGCCAGAAAAACGTAAATTCCCCGCACCTCTCAGAACCTCTTAATGATGAAAAAAGTGCGGAAAAAAACGTCTCCAGCCCCATTTGTGAACGCATGAATTCCACAATGGATGAATTGAAACGATCATGGAACATAAAACTGATTCCCACCAAAGCCGATGGACACTGCCTCCTCCACGCAGTAGCTCATCTACTTACAAAACAACCAGCATCAAAATGGAATTACAATTCCCTAAAGGCTGCAATCAAAACAGAGAGTAAAGCAAACTACAGCACATATGGTAAGTTTTTTGACAAGAACAGTGGCGACATGCAAAACCTCATAGATAATTACATTGACGAAAAAGATTTTGACCAAGCCGCTGTAGACCTTATACCACTAATCATTTCAAATGTGACAGGCCAAAAACTTCTCGTCATGGATGAACGAGATCATTGTGTTTTGAAAATATCAGTCGTTCCCATTGCAGAGTTATCAAATAATAACCCTCCACTACTGCTCCATCGTAAAAACGATCACTACAGTGCTCTTGTCACACAAGGCAAAAATCAGACCGGGGTTACCTCATCTTGACAAAGTGCCGCTGCCCAGCCAAATAGTAGACTTTCTTACACAGCAGATGCTGGGCCAAACACCCTGGGCAACTTAGACAAAATCGATAAATCCCCTGAACGATCCCATCGAGATAGTAACCTCGCTACCTTTAAAAAGAGTGCTAATATAGGTAAAATCAAAATCAAGCATGTAAATGCTCGAAGCCTGAATGGTAAATTGGATGAAATCAGAGTAATGTTGGTCACTGAAAAAATTGACATTTTGTGTGTCTCAGAAACATGGTTTGATTCACGAACCCAAAGTTCATTTTTTAACATTCCTGATTACGTGTTGTACCGCTACGATGGCGCTAAAACCAGCCGAGGTAGTGGATCTTGTATTTTTGTGAAAGAAATGTACTCAACATCTTCACTACTAGCGAATAAAGTTTGCGAAGGCATTGAAATGGTTTGGTTAGAAGTGCGAATAAATAAACACAAATCAATAATCATTGGCAGCCTTTACCAGCACCCATCGTCTCCCCTAAATCTAACACTAGATTTCATTGAGGAAACCTTCAAAGAAATCCTTCAGGCAAAAAAATCATTCTTTGCTTTCGGAGATTTCAATGTTGACCTAACGGACAAAAACAATCAGCTAAGCAAACTATTGTATAAACTAAGCTTATCACAAATGGTCAAAGAACCGACTCGCATCACTAAAGTCTCTGCAACTCTCCTCGATCTAGCAATCACAAATAATCCCACCGCAATACTTAGTACAGTAATATCACCTTCTATTTCCGATCACCACTCTATAGAATGTGAAATTAATATTGCGAAGGAAAGACAAAAATACCGCTTAATGACCTATCGCTCGAAAAGGCACTATTCAGCAGAACGATTTCAAGAAAAACTACTCGATAGGTCTACCGAATTCCAGAAAATGATGCAATCTGACGATGTTGACATACAAGTGTCAATTTTCAACGAGAACTTCACAGCAGCTCTCGACGAATGTGCACCTTACGTCACCAAAAAAACCAAGCCAAAACGGACTGTTTGGATTACTGACGAAGTTAAAGAGATGAGCAGAATAAAGAAAGCTAACTTGCGAGAGTACATAAACAATAGATCAAACAGTACCTTATACAAGAGATATAAAGAACATGAAAAAATTCTTCGAAAGAAAATCACTGAAGCGAAAAAAACTCACTTCCACCAGGCACTGATAACGGCTAAAAATAACCTGAAGCGAACTTGGGAAATCATTAGTGAGGTAGCCCCATATAAAAATTTAGATCGCATAAGTAATTTTGAAAATCCCTTGGCAACAGCCACGGATTTCAACACATTCTTTTCAAAAGTAGGGGCTCAAGATTTCAGTGAGGTGTGTACCAAACCAGATGAAACGACAATTGAAAATTCATGCCCCACTGCACCCTCGAGGACTGATGTCAAGTGGAGACCACGCGCTGTCGATTTACCAGAGTTACGAAACATCTTATACTCACTAAAAAACACAAAGGCAGTTGGACATGATGGTATCAGTCTTCAATATATCAAAGACAGTTTCCCTGTTACAGCACCATGGATTCGTCTGATAATTAATACATCAATAGTAACCAATACGTTTCCAAACCAATGGAAACACTCCATTATTAGACCGTTGCACAAAAGTGGTGACCTAAATACAGCATCAAACTACAGGCCCATCAGTCTTTTGCCTGTCATGTCCAAACTAATGGAGAAAGTGGTGACAAATCAACTGTCATTTCACCTGGACGAGTCAAATTTACTCCACCAAAATCAATATGCCTATAGAAGAAATACTAGCACTAAAAACGCTCTGCTCAATATATCTGAAAAAATATACAGTGACATCGATCAAAAGAATGTAACACTCTTGCTACTACTCGATCTCTCTAAGGCGTTCGATAGAGTCCAACATGAAAGACTTCTACGTAAAATACTGAACTTGTGAATAGACACGCAATGGTTTGAAAGTTACTTGTCAAATCGATCTCATGCAGTCCGCATAGAAAACAAATTGTCCCCATTCATTCAAAACAATTTTGGTGTTCCCCAAGGATCCATTCTTGGTCCGCTACTGTTTTCTATTTTCATTAATGATTTCCCTCCAATGCCTTCTAACACACGGATCTCAATGTATGCAGATGATGTTCAAATTGCAATAACAAGTTCTGTATCGGAAATACCACAGACGCAAATTAAAGCCAAAACTTTACTGACTAGCCTGAAATCATGGCACGACCGAAATGGTCTCAAATTAAATGCAAATAAAACACAATGCATTATTTTTGGATCCAAAGATGCAATTAAAAAAACTTCAGATCTTACTCCTGCTGTTGGAAATGATAAAATTAATGCATCAGAAAAAGTTAAAAATCTAGGTATCTGGTTCGATAGAAATATGTCCTCCAAATCTCACAATGAGACTACTTGCAACAAAATTTACGGAACTTTAATGTTTTTTCATCGTATAAAAAGTATGCTAGACGAAAAATCCAGATTATTAGCCATTCAATCCCTTGTGTTATCGCGCATTGACTACTGCAGCCTAGTATGGGGAGACTTACCTCAATACCTTCAAAGGGACTTACAAAAATGCATGAATTTTGCAGCCAAGGTGGTATGCAACGGTAATTTCAAAAGAAGTGATCACGTAACCCCTCTCCTCAATAAACTCGGCTGGATCCCTATCCAAGAAAGGCTCCTCATGCAGAAGGCCCAATACGTATTCTCCTCGTTATATCTTCCTCAGAGCAATGCTGAGATAGTGCGTTTCCATCCACCCACTGTAACCAATCAAAAACCGAACAGAAACAATAATGTCTTAGTCAACTATCGTTCATCTCACTTAGGGCAGAAGGCTCTGTCCATATCAGGCGCCTTACTGTGGAACAAACTTCCCCTGAGTATTAAAGTCCCTCAAAGACCGAGAGAATTTAAAGCCAAAATAACTCGTCATCTTGTGTCTCAATAATAATCCTTAGTTACAGAACATACTGAATGAGTACTGACGAATCTCATTTACCTGGTATCTCCATTGCTGAACAATCTCCTTCGCTCATTGTTTTATAATTCAAGACATCAAACTACAGTTTTGAAGTATGCGTAGGTATTATGATTTGACCGCCTATACGTTGTCATTTGCGGACATGCTTACTTGTATATGTGTGTACGTATATAGGTGTATGTGCGCATATGGGTGTGTATATGTGCACGTACAACTGTGTGCACTAAAGTAGATGAACCAGTCGAACTTGCATTTTATGTCATTCCTCTCCGTTTCTGTGCAAGCATCAAACTAGACCGTCATGGTACCTATGTGTGTGTGTGTTGATCAATTACAGACATTCTGCACCATATTACAAAGATAATGTATTTTTTCTAATATGAAATTGTAAAGCATCCATGTAAAAAAAATAAATTCGTTGTGTGATCATCCATTTATACTGCAGTAATATACTTATTCGGCTTATAGTTATATGCTTATAATAATGTGATACCTATGTTTGTTTATCAATTGACGACAATTTGCGCCATATTTCAAAGATAATGTGATTTTTTTCTAATATGAAACCTTTATAGGACATTAATGTTTTCTTTCTTATTCACGTCCCACAATTGTTTTCATGTTTCTGACTTAAGTAGACTGTTTTGTGCCACTATTTTTAGTACGAAATTTTATAAAATTCATGCCATAATAAAAGATATTTTCTCCGTTTCCCTCGATTGGAATTCTGGTTTATACTGACTAGTTTACGCTGATATTTGCGCCCATGCTTACTTGTGTAAATGTGTACGTGTCCACGCTATGCGTATGACACTCTGTAGAATGCGTATGTATTGCCTCGATGCATAGAAATGCATTTGTGTATGCTTACGAGTTAGGTGTAAATTTGTGCGTGGGTATATGTGTGCATGTGTATGTGTAAATATTTACATGTATACGTGCACATATGTGTGAACTAGACTGACAACTAGCATTTTACTAGAGATAATGGTCTTTTTTTTGTGCACTCTCAACTTGTAACATTACCTAACTCGTCATATCTTTAGTATTGTAAAGCATTCATGTAAAAACTATACATTTGTTGTGCGATCATCCATTTATATTTAAATAAAATGCTTGTTAACTAATGACCGTTATGTTAAAATTGTTGAATCAGAAATACAAAACCTATAATCTTCTTGGTCCTCATGCTTATATGTACACATATGTATATATGTGTGTGTGTGTGTGTGTGTGTATGTGTGTGTGTGTGAGTGTGTGTATGGATATATACACACATGCATACGTATGTGTACATATGTATGTATATGGATATATATTTATATATATATATATATATTTTTCTTTTTTTTTCATGCTTCCTTAAAATGACACTTGTGAACATTGACCGAAACAAGCGATTTCATATATTATTTCCTGGCGTCAAGAATTGCGAAGTTTTATGTCATGTACATGTAAACTGTCAAAAGTGTTTTCACCCCACAATGAAAATGCATCGTCCATGAAATTGTGTTATCTCTTACAACTATCATTACATGTATTATCGAATGTAGATTAAGCTAGATTAGGAGTTCATTGCCCTCAGTCATTTCTTTTGACTAGTGACACGAGTTTTTCAATACTCGTGTGTGTGTATCATCTAAGTGTATGAATTTTAAGATATTTTAAAAACCAATGATGGTACTTTTGTACCATCTCTATTGGAAATAAACCGTTTTTTCTTTTCTTTCTTTCTTTCTTTCTATGTAAGACGAGAGCTGGTTTGTTATTACTTTTTCTAATATTTTGGACATAACAGGCAGGAGACTGATTGGTCTGTAGTTTGACGCTATGTCGATATCACCAGATTTATGTAATGGCTTAATAATGGATAGTTTCCATTGATCGGGAAACTTGTTTGTGGCTTTAGATGTATTTATTATCAAGCGAATGAGGGGTGCTGTGACAGGCTTATGCCATCATGTCCAGTTGCTTTAGTATTCTTTAGTGAGAGTGAGATTTTTCGTATCTCTATGACGCTAACCGGCTTTGGTCTCCATTTGTTTCTACTATTTGGGGATGAAACATCGCTCAGATTTGCCCCTGTAGATGTGTCTGAAACTGTCCTGGATACTTCAATGAAAACATCTTCGCCAACTTTTGAGAAGAAAGTGTTAAAGTCATTCGCCAATTTTGAGGGGTTGTCAAAAGTGCTTTTGCAGTCTGAATTTTGATACTGAGCAACTTCTCTAATGATTTTCCAAGTTCTTTTTGGGTTTTGTTCTACCACCAAGAGTTATTTATGGAAGTAGTCCCGTTTTGCTTCCTTACCCTTTCTTCGTAGGATCTTCTCATGATCTTGATATAATTTTCGACGCGTACTGTCTGATTTATTCAGTTTGTACTCACGCTGCAAATTTCTTTTAGCTCTGCTCAACTATTTTATCTCATCTGTTATCCATTTAGAAATTCTTGGCTTAACTTTCTTCGTAATGAAAGGTGCGCATTCGTTAAGAGCTGACACGAAATTTTCGTTGAAAAGTGAAACTTGTAGATTGACATCATCGGTGTTTTCCATGCCTTGAAATTCACTCCATCTGTCTAATAGCTCTTCTTGAAATATTTCAGGGACGTAGTGGTTTTTCATGCGATATGTAATGTAATTAGATTTCTGTTTCTCTTTTGCAATATTGATTTGGCATTCTACCGAGTGGTGATCAGAAAAGGACGGTAAGATCTCTGTGCTGAGTACTGTTTGGGGATTGTTTGTTATTACTAAGTGAAGAAGAGTTTTGGAAATGTTGGTAATTCGCGTTGGTTCTTGGACCATATGAGAAAGATTAAGGCTGTGCAGCATCTTCCTTAGCTGATTGTTTTTATTTGTCAGATCTACGTTAAAATCTCCGAAAACATAGAAAGACTTTTTGGCTGCAGAGATTAATTTTAGCGTATTTTCAAGTAAATCTAATGTTGGACGTGGAGATGCTGACGGATGTCTGTAAAGACAGCCGATAATGAAAGACTTGTGTTTGTTAACTTGAAAATTGAGCCAAACCATTTCTATGTCTTCGCATTTTCTTTTATCGGAAATAAGGATGTCGAGTAGACATCTTTGATGAAAATGCATGAACCGCTACCACTCTTACTCTTGACTGAGTCATAACGGTACAATGTGTACCCGGTAATGCTGAGATATGAGCTTTCGACTCGTGAATCGAACCATGTTTCAGACACTCATAAAATAGAATAGAAGTAAATTCATGCTTCCTTATTATTCAAAGGCCCGGTCGCAACACAGTATCCTCTTCGTTGGAACCAAAACTTGGAACTCAATACCTGCGGAGATCCGTGATAGTAATTCTTACAAGGTATTCAAAAGAAATCTCGAGACTCACTTCCTATCGGAATATTAGTCATGTAAGATCACCAAGTCAAATCTTGTCTCCAGCATGACTGTTTCCAATAATGAAATTTGCCATGGGTAATATGTAATTCGCCTTCAGTCTGCTGTTAAATCTTTTATCGAATGTACTGTTAAATATAGTCCATATAACCTATATTGTAAAATGAAATATCTGATATCGATTGAATTATCTCACTGATCAGTCTAATGTGAAACTAGGTTAAGTGATTTAGGTTAAACATTATTGTACACCTTAGAATAATGTTGATGGTAGGATGCCCCAGAAGTCGCTGAACTTATTCGGGCCCACAGGTAGCTATATTCAAACTTGTCCATTGTACTAGACTTAAGAAACATTCTACCTCTGTATCTCCTGTGGTAAATAAATTGTTAAATTGTTAAATTGTTAAATATCGATATCGTTAGTGATCAACATTACTCGTACGTCATCCATTTTATTATTCAGACTGGGAGCATTTATGTGCAATATTTTGATATTATTGATCTCAATAGGCAGATCTTTGGTGGAGTTATTGCATTTTTTAGGTCTAGCAGGGCATTTAGTATTCGTCACTGGGTCTTTATTGCCGCGTTCACTGTTTGTGATTTCAGCTTCAAATTCAATTTGATCATTGTTATTTAGTCACAAAATGGGGGCGGGAGCAATACGATTTTCATCGCGCATTTTTATGAGGGCGCTATAGTGGTCCTGTTTCCGGTGTATGCGACTGGAGGACAGTTTATCAGAGCATTTGATGTAGGGGAGATTGTCGTTTTCCAAATCCCATTGTCTCTCTCATCAAATATGTGAATTAGTGTTTTCGTCACATTAGAAAGTATTTGGGGTATGAGGTCTCCAACTGCGTGATCGAAGACTTTTCTATCGATGTATTTATCGATGAGTTGTTCGAAACTGCCACTGTTCTTGTCAACGAATTTTGCATTCTTGTCCTTGTTTCTGGAGCTCTTAGTTTTGATTGTTTTTTTTTCAGAGATGTATACTTTCATTTCAATATTTGTTGTGATGCCAGCTGTGTCGTAACTGCGTGGAGGAGATAGTGGCCGTCACCTAAAGTGTAAGTATATAGGCTCCATTTTGAGCAGCCGTTTCAAGTCGTCCAGTGTGTCTGCAACGCGTGTGCAAATTTGATTCACTGTTGATTTTGCGGTAGCAGTATGGGTTTGGTCGTTCGATGGAGGCCTGGCAGAGGCATCAGATTTTTTCGAATAATTTGATTTTCTTTTGAATAGTTTTGACTATCGTTATTCGCTTGACTTCCCTCGGATCCTGCGAATTTACTGGAAAGTTGAGAATTGATTGAAAAGGAGGGCATGTCAGTCACTATTTGTGTCTGTTGCAAATAACGCATAATTATTTTTCGTACTGACAATTTATTTGTCTGAGATCGAGTCAGGGAAAGGCTCAGGCTTATTCACGTTCCTCATGCTGTAGGTGGGTGAGTTACTCAGAGCTCTGCTTGATGACGCAATCAATTTTGAAGATTTGGTGTACCATGTGCAGTGATGTACATAGGCTTGTTTTCTTTTTCAAAGTTTAAAGTGAGACTATTTGTCTCATTCCGTGAAGTTTTCGATCCATTGGAATGATCTACAATTCCATTTATTGCTTGACATTTGTTGAAATGAGGACAATATGGCACGGTGATTCGCAATATTGATTTCATTGCAAGTTGTCCAAGAAAAAAGTTTTCTTTCTGGGTGCGAGGCCATTGAAAGTTATTGAGTGCGTCACCATTTTCATTATCTGGGTAAGTTTGAAATTGAATCAAGTTTAAATCCAGGTTTTTGCAAAAATTCATCGCTTTGTTGAATTCTTTCGCATCGCAAGCATTGGCAACATAAATACGAGAAAGTGCGTACTTCCTTACAATTTGTTGTTTGATTCGAGCAAGGTCTGAGGGCGAGTAGCAGACACCATCAAAACTTAGTATATAATTTTTAAATTATGCATGCAATTTATAGTATGGAGAAGGTCATCGAAGCGCCCAGATGGAACAGTTTTGATCCAGCACGAGCGATCGATGTCCTTCCTTCTGATCGTGCTTAGGATATTGCCACCTATAGCAGCAAAGTATCCTAAGGTTCTCGACAATTGGAGTCGACTTCACAAGAGATACTAGCAGGTACCACAGGTGCAAGGTCTTGAGAACTTATATGTGAATTTAAAGCAAAAAGTTGCTCGGTTAAGTTCTGAATGTTTGATACTGTAGAGAAAATCGACGACGGGCTAGGAGGCTCGTTGTCTTAGGGATTTATTGAAAAACGCTGCTGTTAGAAACATTGTGAATAATTTCATGAATTTTTGAGAGCTTGTGATTTGAAGCGGGTGCAAGTAGCTAGTAAAAGAAGCACCAGTGTTTTTTCTATTGCTCTGTACTTGAAATTTTATTTTGTTCTCGCAGCTTACGTTCTCGGGTAATTTACTGCCAGTATCGGTTTGTGCGCGAATATTATCGAACATTTAATCTGGAGAATGAGGAGAGTCTACCATGCTTGAAATGACCTTATTAATAACAGCTATTCTGTCTTGTACCACTGATGAGGATGGTGTTTGTGTCCCCGTTGCTGGCGGACAGTTCGGAGCGTAGTTGTTGGCGCAGAGCTGGGGAGCTTGCGCGCTGTTTTGCTTGTTGAGATCAGGCGCAGCTGGTGGTTGTGGAGCTGCGGAAAAGACTTGACTGTTTCGAACCTTCAAATGATTGCTGGAGGTTTGGCAAATGTGTTTTCCCTCATCCGGCGATATTGGTTGCATGGTCTTCACTGACGTTACTTCGGAAGGGGACACACATTCTCTGACGGGGTTACTGGCAGCTGTTAGCAAGTTTCCCGTCATTTGATCATTAGAATCTTTTGAGTGAGAGGATTTAGGTCTCCTACTGGCAGGCATTTTTCTTGGTAAGGTCGTATTTTTGCCTCTGAGAGAACCATTTTTTCGGGATGTTGTGGAGGGCAACATTTGTTCAGAGAACGCCACTTTCCGGCCTGCGAAGCGAGTCTCGTAATGATGCAACGTGCGTTATATTTGCATAGATATGACTGGATTTTGAGAACGAAGTGGCTTTTGTATATATCGCTGATACTGATTTGCTAAAATTTTACCTCGCTCAGCAAGTATTTTATGAAAAGTGAGGTAAAGCTTACAGCTGAGAGAAGAGGGGTTTCCCTTTAATGCTGGAGGAAGGAGGCGTGAAACAGGGAGGGTTGGGGGAGCCCGTGAACAATGACGTCTTCATGATGAAGGTTGGTTACGCTCAGTGGTGCTCTGATTTCTTGATGATTTCTGATTTCTTGTTTCTCGAAATTTGCTGTACGTAATTTTGCATTTTGTACGACCAGGTCAGTCTCCGACATGAGTCGCGATTTTTTTTAGTTGACCGAGAGTTTCTTCCTATTTGAGGGACGCTTTAATTATTCAACAGAATGAGATCTGGTACAAAATGTGATGTGATGATATTGAGGGACAGCACAATTTTTACATTTTAGTCTCATTGATTATAAAGGGGAGCGTATCTTAGTGTGCAGTCTCATTTTCAGTCTTTTCCTTCGTTCGGATGAGCTTCCTTTCGCTGCGGTAATTTTACAGGAAATATTGTAGGATCAAGAAACACATCGTCTGTAGGATACTAACGCTTTTATTTCAATTCAAAGTTAGTTGCACTTTTAATCCTATTTTCACTGGTAATTGTGAATGTTTTTCAACTTCTCGTTCACCCAGAGGACACTGTGTTGCGACCGGGCCTTAGAGTAATAGGGAAGCATGAATTTACTTCTATTTTGGGTTAAATGGTCGTGATGACCAGTTTGCGGAGTTAATAACTTTTTTAGGCTATTGTCGCCATCATTTGTTAATGTTTTGTAAATGAAGTTACAAATGAAAATTTTGTAGAGATCCGAAAGTTTAAGTATTTGTAAACTTTTGATTGAATCATTTTGTGTGAGCATTATATTCCAGATTCTTTACCGCTCTGATAGCACTTTTTTGCAGAGTAAAAATTATTTTGGTTTTATCAGTTCCGTACCATTCTTCTATTCCGTATTGCAAGTATGGTGAAATGAGCGTTTTGTAGAGCATTCGTAAAGCTGTTTCTGGCATGTAATTTTCAACTTTTTTTAGGATTCCGATGGGTTTTGATAATTTAGAACTAATATGAGCGATGTGCTCTTTGAAGGTCAGATGTTTATCTATTATGATACCCAGAAACTCCCATGAGTTGGTTTCTTCGATTTCACCATCGCCAATTTTTATGCGTGGGAGAGATATATTTGTCTTATCTGAGAATGTAATATATTTTGTTTTATCGATGTTGAGGCTTATGTTATTAGGTTAAGCCACAGTGAAACCATATGGAGTTCATTACTTATACTCTCCGCAATCGTAGTGGGATTTTGGTTCGGAAGGACCGCAGAAAGCGTACTGTCATCGGCAAAAATTATGAATTCAAAAAATGATGTAGATTTAATGATATCATTGATAAAAATCAGAAAAAGGAGAGGCCCAAGAACAGATCCTTGTGGAACTCCGTGGCTAATTTTCTGTGGGTCTGATTTTGCGTCGTCAATTACAACGTATTAATTAATATAACTGCGCAAACTGGTCATCACGACCATTTAACCCGGAATAGAAGTAAATTCATGCTTCCTTATTACTCAAAGGCCCGGTCACAACACAGTATCCTCTTCGTTGGAACTAAAACTTGGAACTCAATACCTGCGGAGATCCGTGAAAGTAATTCTTATAAGGTATTCAAAAGAAATCTTAAGTCTCACTTCCTATGAGATTACTAGTCGTGTAAGATCACCAAGTCAAACCTTGTCTCCTACATAACTGGTCCTAATAATGTAATTTGCCATGGTTAATTTCGCCGATCTTCAGTCTGTTCTTGAATCGTTTGTCGAATATACTCTTAAATCTAGTCCATAAGAACTATTTGTAAAATGAAGCATCTAATTTCGAGTTAATTACTTCATTGATCAGTCTAATGCGTCCCTATTTTAAGTGAATTAGGTTAAACATTATTGTACTCCTTAGACTAACGTTGATGGTAGGATGCCCTAGAAGTCACTGAACTTATTCGGGCCCACAGGTAGCTATACTCAAATTTGACCATTGTACTAGACTTGAGAAGCATTCTATCTCTGTATCACCTGTGGTAAATAAATGGCTTAAATGGTATTGCTTCCGATTTGTTTGGTATGATCTGAACCAATCATGTACAACCCCTCGAATGCCATAACAATGTAGCTTCGAGAATAATATTTTATGGTCCACTGAATCGAATGCTTTTTGAAATTCAAGAAATGCGGAGAAAACACACTTTCCTTCATCTATATTAGAATAAAGGTATTGCAAATGATTTAAAACTGCTTGTGTCATTGATTTTTTAGAACGGAAACCTAATTGTTTGTCGTAGAGAAAAGATTTTTGTTCAAAATATTAATTCACTTTTTATGCACAATTTTTTCGAATATTTTGCTAATAACTGGTAATGCAGAGATAGGTCTATAATTATTAACGCAGTTTTTGTCAATATTTTTAAAAATAGGGGTCACTCTGGCAATTTTGAGAGAGTTGGGGAAGATACCTTGAACAAGTGATTGGTTGATAATATTAGATATGCACGGTGCTATTATATCAGCTATAGCCTTAAGAGTTTTAGCCGAGAATGTTTTTAATCTACTTGATTCATTTTTCAAGTTGTTTATGCACGTAATTACATCGGAGGGATTAGTTGAAGTGAAAAAAAGAGTTGTGTTCACGGACATGGTCCATGTATTGCAAGTGGTCTGCAGGTTCACTAAAGACACTATCGGCTATATTTTTCCCTATGTTTACAAAAAAAATTTAAACACTGTTGCAATATCTTTTTTTCTCGTGGTATTTTACTTTTCCGTGAACGATGGACTCAATTGTTTTTGTAGCATTATTATTCGGTTTACAGCATGAATTAAGCAGGCGCCAAGTTTTTTAATATCAGTTTTGCATTCAGTAAATTTGCGTGTAAAGTATTTTTGTTTCGATGTTCGTATTTGATTTGTCACATGATTCCTGAATCTGTTATACGTTGATTTATATATTCGTCCTTCGTATAGTAAGGCTAGGTACGCTTGACGTTTCTTCATATTGATCGCGATATCTTCAGTAATCCAAGGCTTTTGTCTATTTTTCGGCGTAATTGTGCGGGTGATTATTGGACAATACTGGTTGTATGCGGTAGTTATAATTTCGGATAAATTTAGCATTGCTTCATCAATGTTAATAGCAGTATTGTCCCGTTCATAGATGTCCAATGATGGCATTAATTCTTCTAGAACATCTCGCATTGTTCCCGGGTTATGTTCGTTTATACAACGATATGAAAAAGTCTCAGCCTGTGGGCTGGTACAAGGACTATGGATATTTTTCTTGATGAGAAACAACGAGAAATGGTCAGATAAGTCAGAAATTATTATTCCTGTGAGAAATTCAGTTGGATCTAACATAAAAATAATATCGAGCAGCGTTGCCGATTCTGATGAAACACGAGTAGGTTTCGTGATGATTGGAAGGAAGGAGTTAGACTGAAAAACAATTTAAGAAGCTTGAGATTTGCTCACAGCTTTCATATTTTAGAAGATCGTAGTTGAAATCCCCGCAGATTATTATGTCATTGCATAGAGACTTGAGATATTATGCTTTGAAGCTCGTACTGGAAAGAGACGTTACAAGCTGTTGGGGGCCTATATACAGTCCCAATCATAATTCGTTTACCATTTTTCGTTTAATTTTATAAATAGAGTCTCAATATGTTCACGATTCATATTTGCACTTACAATGACTTTCGAAGATATGTGTTTAGATATGTACATACTGATGCCACCTCCACGTTTATTATTACGGAGTGAATGATGGCTATTACAGTTCTGAATGTGAATCAGGTTTTTGGCTGAGTCATTCAGCCAACTTGCGGTGAAACTGAGAACATCGAAACTGCTGTTCAGCTCAGTGATAGTACAAGATATTTCATCTATTTTCGGACAAATGGGCCTACAGTTCCAACATAATATGGAAAAATCGTTACAGGTTGTTCTCATCGATTCATTGAATTTGTCCCTATTTAGGTATTTACAATTCCCAGTTTCATTTAGGTCTGGATGCAGTCTATTCAAATGATTGAGATCTGGATCAATATTATCGAATATATCAACATGGTCAGTCATTAAAATTAGGAAACAGTAAGTAAAATGTGACGTAAGATAAAAAATGACAAAGACTACAGGGTCAAGATAGAAATAAAGACATTCCTACTCATAATGAAATTTAAAAAGTAAAGAGGAACTAAAACACACAGAGATTATTAGTCTAAATTCTCTAAAATCTAGTATGATTTCATAAGGAGAGCGCAAACTCAGTCCATGAGCGGGATCATAGTTTGCGAATATTGTAGTTACAAGGCTGTCATACAAGAGGTATCCGCATATAACACATAAGATGTAGCAAAGGATGATATGGATTTGAAACGAAGTGACAGCGAAGTTATTAATCATTATAAATATCTTGAGTATCTAAGTTATTTTCAGATTTTGAAATATATGTGGTAACATATAATTCAAGTCTGAGCAGCAAATTCGGTATGAGCATTAGATAGAAATGAGAAAAAGAAAGAAATTGAAAACAATTTAGTAAGCAGCAAAACAAAGCTGTAAGTTCGAAAGGGGTGCCTTGAAGAGGCAAAGGCAATTCTAGCAGAAAAAAAAGAAATCATGGGGACAGAGATCAAAATGATGTTAAATTCAGTACATATGTCCAGAAAAATATTAATTACGAATAACTTCTTCCGAGGACTTGCCGACATGTTGCAGCAAGTACTGGTTAAGTTCTTCAGGCGTGTTGATGGTTAGAAGTCTCGTAGCTGCTTGTCCAGGTATCTTCGGAGAGTAGACGTTTATATTGCCATCCAGAGTTCTTGCGAGTCCTATTTTGTCAGGAAATTTTCGTTTGGCTAATCTCAGAGTGTACATTAAATTTGCTCGCGAAGGTATGAGGTATTCATTGATGTAGAATTTCGGTTTAGTCACACGGCAGGCTGTCAAAACTTCTTGTTTCTTTTCGTATTGTTGTAGCTCAAAAGTAATGTTTCTCCTATCGACGTTTCCAAGCGCAGGTTTTTTCCCAACCTATTCGCTGTAGTGATGTCGGAGTTACTTAGGTTGATGATGATTTGTTCCTTCAGAAGTTGACACACAATTTCTTTGCAGTCTTCTCCAGAACGTGGTTGCGGTAGTTCCCCTGATATAACCAGAACGCGTTTTTTGTTTTCCAACTCTTCCCGTTCTTCTTTCCTTTCGAATCGCTCTAGACGAAAGACTATGCTATGTATCTTCTTATTTTGCTCCTCTATCATTTGCTTTTTGATTTGATTCTTTCTTCGTTAGTGTTTCAATCATTGATTTCATGTCAATAATTTCGCTTTGAAATTTCTTCATTTACGCAAGAAATTGATTGCATTATTTATAAAAAGGAATGATTGAACAATTTTGTAATTAAATTGTAAGTTTTGGAAATGTAATTATAGGATGTCTAAAATGAAACATGTGACAGATATATTCTGTCATCTTAATACCGTTAACAGTAGCATGCAAGGCCAAAATAAAAATATTCTCCCCTCAACGGATGAATTGATATCTCTCAAAAAGAAAGTTGTTGTTCGGAAAGTCAGAGTCGGAAACGGTGAAACGGATATGTTCCCTACAATGCGTAGCTACTGCGAATAGAAAATTATCCATATTATAGTAAAACATGTGTCAACACTCGGAGAAAACATAGGTCGTTATTTTTCGTCATTGAACACAGAGAAGTATGACTGGATTCGTAATCCGTTCATTGATTTTCCTCATAACGAAGAACTTCAATTCAATGAAGAAGAAGAATAATTATTAGTGAAAATTTCAAGTGATCGCAGCTTGAAAATAAAACATTCCGCGGTCCCTATCGATTCCTTTTGAATTTCCAACCCAAAAAAAGAATATCCAGCCTTAACAGATAAAGCTCTGGCAGTCCTCTTGCAATTTTCCATTTCTCATCTGTGTGAATTAGGGTTCTCTACATTGCAAAATATCCAAAAAAGAAAAGACTACGCTTGTTGAGGAAGAAATGAGAGTGTGCTTTTCCATGTTCACCAAAGGATTGAAGAGATTGCAAAACCTCACCAAGCACACGTTTTGCCCTAATAACGGCAAGTGGAAACTACCAGCACTAAAAATTTTTAAGCCAAGTTGAAAGGCAAGTTTTGTTACTCGCATTTGCCATTTTTCCCTTTGAGGCTTAGACCTTTTAAAAAAGTAGTTATTGTGTAATCATTTTCCAGAATATTTTTTCATAATTTATCCAAAACTTAGTGGTATGTGTGCCGCGACATTTTCAATGGTTGATAAATTCGCTGCGAGTAACAAAAGTTTGAGAAATACTGGTCTATAGGGTTGATAATAAACTTTCTGTTAGCTTTAGGATTGGACTTGGTGTAGACTCGGTTGCAGTCGGATGTGCGGGAATAATGGTGCAATAATCGTCTAAAATGCAAAGGAAATAGAATTTAACCAAGTAAAAACCACACTATCAGTGAATGTATTTGCTACCCATTGAACTGCAAAAGGAAAGGAAAGAACTGTTGTCTTATTTTGTTTAAATCATCGAAATTTAGTTGCAAAGTCAGTAAAACAGTGCTAGCAAGAAATGGGAAATGTTGTGCTCGCCCCGGTCTCAAATGATAGGCCTGTTTGAAGCAGGGTTGCGGAGTCGGAGTCGGGAGTCGGAGTCGCTGGAGTCGGATGTTTTAGGCTGGAGTCGGAGTCGGAGTCGCTTCTCTGAAGTGTGGTGGAGTCGGAGTCGGAGTCGCTACTCTGAAGTGTGATGGAGTCGGAGTGGGAGTCGGAGTCGCTTTTCCGAATGTAGTGGAGTCGGAGTCGGAGTCGGAGTCGTTCATTCGGATGTGGTAGAGTCGTGTTTGGAGTCGCTATTTTTTGGTGTCTTCGATTCTAATTTTTGCTAAAAATTATTTATAATTGTTTAAAACCAAGAGTAAACATAACAGAGTTAGAATACTTTGCTGAAAAATCTAAAAAATACGCAATGTTTTTGTTGATTATTTTGTTTTAAGTGTGAAACAGCGTATTTATACCTATCACCTAATACCGTCATGTTATCTAGTCATTGAGGGTTTGCACAGATATATATGAGAAACTTACGTGTGCGAAATATAATTTTTGTCCTCAGCATTAATGTACATTTTGTAGTTAAAAGCAGGAATTAGTAATTGAAAGCATCGCAAACTCATTCTGTATATTTCTGTTTTGTTCATTTCTCCTTCAATTAATACATAAGAACTGGAAAATAGTAGTAAATGTGTTGCAAGTTACTTGTAGAACATTTCAGCTGATGCAATACATTGTACTCAAATAAAGATTGGTAACTCTGTACGCTCTTAATGATGCATTGATTGATAATGACGAGTCTTTGCAGCAACTTAAAGTTATGTTGTGATCATGAATATTTCTAGTCTTTAGGTTATGATTCATTACCAATGAGTAGTCTCTGCCAAAACCTGAAGCTATGGTCTGGTACACAAAGACTTCTAGTTTTCAGGTTATGTTATCAAAATTGATATGGCTTCCTTGTCTTTAGGTCAAGTTAACAGGTATTAATAATAAAAATTTCTGCTCACATCTAAAGTTATTCCTTGAAAGTTATTTGGTTCTTTCAGAGTCATATTGTATTTCACTATATCATTATCATGTTTAATTTTTATCTTCGTATCACTCCCCAGTTTCTAAGTAAGCATACGCTGAAATGGAGAATTTTAGAATTATGTTGAGACAATTTTAAATACTGAAAAAGTATTCGTTTTGTAGCATTATATAATTAATTACTTCTTGGTAAGGAAGATTTGGAAATGTTGTAAGGTTATCAATATCGGAATTGAGACACTTGAGAAAAATTAAAATACAATGTAAACGAGCTGCAATGAAAATAATTACACACACTAGCAACAACTTCACTCACAGTCAGACACATATTGTAACTGACAACAATGCACTATCTCAGCTGCAATGGTTGTTGCATTTATGCGATAGGACAAATTCTCTTGCTGGAAACGTTTCAAATTGCTCCAAAAAACACGAAATGAGAAGGTGGGCGCTTACAAAGTAAAAAGTTAGACGAAAATAGGAGATAGTATCACATTACTCGCAAAGAAGCTAGAAGTGACTTTTATTCGTAAAAAAAGTTCCGAAAACGTCAGGCCCCTGCGACGAAAGCAGAACAACTTTTGCCGATTATAGCCGAAATGTAACATAGAGTTGCGCAATAATATGACACTTTTTCTGCATTGTTACCTTGCATAGTGTAGATACAGAGAAGAAAAGGCAGTGTGCAAATCTGGCCTACCTTATCTACACGTATATCATAATTTTAGGGATTTGAAGATAGTCATTGAATTAACTATAATAATTTCACTGAATTAGTGCATACTTAGTTATAAAAACTGTTGGTACATATCTATGCTTCTCAGTGTATACAGTGCCTACATAACCTACTCAGAAAACACTTGTCAGTAATATACAGGGTGTTTCAGATTCAGAATAAGAGGCAAAAAATTGCACACCAAGTAGAAGATATACAAATAAAAACTTTTTCTTCTATGAAATTTTCCGAAGAAAGAGACATTGAGATATTAGCCGTTTATTGTTTTAAAGGATGAAATTTAAAGACTAAATTACTCGCAATATTTATTTGAATTTACGTTGATCGGGCGAAATGTGCTAGTTGTATGACCTCCTAGATCTCCTGACATGACTCCACTCGATTTCAATTTTTAGGACACGTGAAGAGCCTTGTTTATGCTACACCCATTGAGTCTGAGGAAGATCTTGTGGACAGAATTGCAGTGGCTGTAGGGGAGATACCTCAATGCCAGACGTGTTTCCTAATATCCGGCAGCCGTTAAGGCTAACATTCGAATAGTGCATTGATGTAGGTGGATCACATTTTGAACAATTTTTGTAAAGTAAATTCAGAATAAATATCGCGAGTAATTGTGCCATTAAATTTTATCCTTAACAACAATGAACAGCTAATACCTCCCAACCCCGATTTTTTTGGGGAAAATTTCGTAGGGCAAAAAGTGTTTAATTGGCCATTTTCTACTTGATATGCAGTTTTGTACCTCGTGTTCTGAAACACTCAGTATACATAATTGAGAATACACGACTCGTCATAAATGACGGGATTCGATATTGTCTGTATAGAAATCTTCCAGATGTGGATCATAAAGAAATATTTCCATCCTAATGGTACCCGCGATTAAAATATTCTAGACTTGTGCACTGGTGAAACTCGCATCACAGAGACAGTCATTAAGCATCTTTAAGAGCGTGAAAGGGAGACAGACCAACCAACAAAGACGGACAGTCAATTTTATTTGTTCAATGAAATTTCCTGTTAAATATCTTCCGTATATCTGATGGCGGCTTTGTGGAAGAAAAAGTTTTCTTTAGTTGGCCTCTCTTAGTTCTCAGACAAGAATTTGAAACTGTTGAAATTAGATCTTTTTGTTCTTTGTTTTTTGTTTTGCAGCAGAATCTTTTCTTTTCGTTTTTTGTGTTTAAATTTAACTTTCTATAATTAAGCATGTTTGCGCTTCTAGCAGACCTGCATTAACCTTAAATAGCTTTAATTAACATTACTTGTGACGCTTTGGCGTTCACTCATTAAATTATCTTTGAGCTCGCTATGCTTGGGCGGCATGTCATTCTTTTAATAAAAGTGGGTCTGGTACCTTTAACTTATTTCTCTCGCGTAAAAAGCAGTCTCTTTCTGCGACTTGAACTCCTCGACCCGGCTCGTTCAGCCTCTTGAATAGGCACTTATTATTGAGGGTAATTAATTGTCAATTAATTGTTAAAATCTTAGTGCTATATGCAATCTTGCAATAAGATACGATATTCAGCTAGTCGGCGACCAGACATCTTAAAACTCTGTATCTCTCTACTCAGAACGCCTCTAAAATTTCCTACCGGAGTAACGTGCTGATGACCGGCCGCGTCTATTGGATGTCTTCTATTTTTAGCGAGTTTCGTTTTAAAAACTAACCCTACGTTAAAGAAGCTTTTCGGTCTCCATTTTATAGGAATTTAATAATAAAAATATTACAGAGGACGCTGCTGTGCGTACTGTTGGAATCCTCAAGATACGCCTAACTTGGGTACGGTTTCTCTTTTTGTGCATCTCGGGAAACGACTTGCTATTGTTCCCTTGAAGTTCTTCTGTATTTGAAATAAATGTTCCAACAGTCGCCCTTAAGTTTTAAATCCTAAAACTCTATTGCACTAAGATAGGAGAGATTATGCTCACGAAATAGCTAAACCTATTTATTTATTTGTTTAAGGGAGAAACTTGACCGTTTATTGTATAAGAACAATCAATACTCTATTTGATGTCCCAAAAAAATGTCCCAGACTTTTTATTTTATTATATCTCCGCTTTAAATTAACATATTTTAATTGTCTTTTATTTACAATTTAGTCAATTTTGTTTCATTTTCAAATAATTTAGGTTTTTGAAAATCAGTTGAATAACCACTTTAAGATGACCGATTTACTGAAAGGGGTAGAAAAATTGTTCAAAGGGAAAGTTTTAAAAACAACACTGTTGTTCTTCTTCATTCCTCAATACCTACTGTTAAGAATAATTTCATAACGATGTATCCTACATACCACCAAGTATTTAAACCCTCTGAGAGGTTTCAAGTTTCAAGTGTTCTCAATAATAGTGTTTCAAGAACTGAAAGAAAACTGTGGAATAATGGGTAAAACTCTTCGTTCAATGGTGGCTAGAAGTAATACTTGCCTTGAGAGAAATGGAGGGTATGTCGAAGGATACTAAATTACTTTATTTATTTAAACGTTATTTAAGGTAATGATTTGTTACTCTTTAAAATTTTTGTTTGTTCAGTTTTATGGAAAGTACAAAATAAGGAAGAATATCAATATTGTTTTAAAAAATTTTCCTTTGAACAATTAATTTTTCTACCCCTTTTAGTAAATTGAACATTGTAAAGTGGTTATTCAACCGATTTTCAAAAACTTAAATTAATCGAAAAGAAAACCAAATTTACTACATTGCGAAAAAGGCAATTCAAATATGTTAATTTAAAGCTGAGATATAATTACTTAAAAATCGGAGACATTTTTATATGTTCTCGTGCGTAATTTCCCCTATGTCATTACATTGGAAATTTGCTTGCTTGCACAGTGTCATAAATACCATTGAAATATTATGAAAAACCTGGCATCTGCTCACTTATGTTTATAAGTAAAAACCATTGCTTGAAAATCGAATCTACTGCCAAGAAAATGCGGGTTATCGCATTTAAATTTAAAAGGCTTTTAAATGCGTAAAAGTTATGGCAAATTTTTTAAAAACTTCTTGAGAACAATAATTTAAATTATAATGCACAGTTGTTGCTTGCTTGGTTGTTGTGTGCGTCTGTGACGTTCCTAAAGATTCTTAATGACCGTATCTGTGATACGAGTTTTAACAATGCACAAGTACGAGAATACTGTATTTTAATCGCGGGTACTATTAGAATGAATATATTTGTTTGCCATTTTTATCTTGAGATTTTTTTAAAACGATACCATTGAATCCCGTCATTTTTGACCAATCATGTACGCTAGTATCTTGATTATTACCAACCTGTAGTCAATTAAAGGCCGTTCGCTAATGAAGAATATAATGAATAGATGCACAGGTTAATTTCAACACCTGCAACCGTTTACTACTAAGAATGATTGTCGTGTGTTTATTTATGCGTTTCGTGTCACGCTGTTAAGAATAATTGATAGGAAGAAATTAGCACTGACGTTCTTGGCTTCAGTTCACGGTCAATTAATACACTCATTTTCGTTGTGCAAGTGCTCTATAATAAGTCTCTTTCAAAACAATTAGAGCGATCCAGAGCCTTATATTTTGTATCGTGAATACCGAGTTCGGCGGGGTATTGCATATTGCAATATGCTGTATTGTATATTACAAAATACTTTATTACAATGTTCTGTATTGCATATTACAATATACATACACAAGTTCGCAGTTGTTTACAGTAATGCTGAATTTCTGTTTCTTGGATACGGCACGAATGGCTATAACTACTTCTCTTGCGGCTCAAAAATACTGTGTTCTGAGTGTTGATTACTCTTATAAGAAAATTAAGTTACCTTTGGAATAAGCTGAAAGCATGGAAACTCCACTCAAACGAAAATTTGTTGAAGAAAGGTATTGAATCTTGTCATTTTTTGACGGTCCGTGTACACTAGTTAAGAAATAAAATATTCATCTTATAAATTATGAATAGGTGAAGTTGGAGTCACAAAATTGTGAATAGGCGGAGTCGGTGTTGGAGTCGCCAAATTCTGGAAAAATGGAGTCGGAGTCGAAGTCGCCAAATCCTGAAAAGGTGGAGTCGGAGTCGGAGTCGCCAAATTCTGAAAAGGTGGAGTCGGAGTCGGAGTCGCCAAATTCTGGAAAGGTGGAGTCGGAGTCGGAGTCGGAGTCGCAAATTTATTCCTCCGACTCCGCAACCCTGGTTTGAAGTGTCCTTGTTTCCTCAGTCTTCCTTCACCAAGCTCGTATTCATCACCTCTGCACCCTTGCCTCCCGTCTGCTGACCGTTCAGAGCATGGAAAATCCTGAACTTTTTCGCTCGAAGCAACCAGAGAAATTCATCTTATTTGATTTGATGAATGTTGGTAGTGTCTAACCTTCCAGTGATGTTTTTTGTTCCCCTCCTAGGCGGCTGGGACGGCAAATGTTCGAAAAAAATTGGTGTGTTTCGTACCTCCCTTCCCTACCGACACCTATATTTTAAAGTGAGCTACGAATTTCAATTAGAATAACGGGCGAACGAGAAGTTGAAAAACATTTACAATCACCTGGGAACATAAGATAAAAAGTGCAACATATCCCGAATTGTAATTCAAATATGTTCTTACTCAAAGCGTTAGTCATCCCACAGACGATATTTTCTCATTATCATACAAAATTACTGTAGCGAAAGGAAGTCTATTCGAACGAAAAAAAAGATTGAAGATGTAACTGCACACCGCGATACACTTCTCTCTTTAATTAATGAGACAAAATATTTAATAAATGTCGTATCCCTCAATATTTCACATCACTCTTTGCACCTGATCTCTTTCTGTTGAATAATTAAAACGTCCTTCAAACAGGGAGAAACTCTAGGTAAACTAAAAATAATCACGACACGTGTTGGAGATAGTGACCTGGTCTTAAGGCCTGTTTACACGATCATCGAGTGCGCGCGTCAGCAGTGAAGAGAGGCGCAAGCCCCGCCCACTTGATCTCGCTTCAGGCGCATTTTCTTGCTCAATGACAGTGCGTCTGTAATGACACTGACAAGCTCTAGCCAGCGCCCTGAAAACCAGCTTAGTCCGCATTGTCATTGAGCAGTAAAAGCGCCTGAAGCGAGAGCAAGTGGGTGGGGTTTGCGTTTCTCTTCACTGCTCAAGCGCGCACTCGATGATCGTGTAAACAGGCCTTTACAATATGTGAAATAGAATTCAACCAATTTCAAGAAACATACATTTAGAGCTCAGAGCACCACTGAGCATATGTATGACTAACCATCATTATGTAGACGTCATTGTTCACGGCCGACTCCGCTCTCCCGGTTCCTCGCCTCTCTCCTCCAGTATTAAAGGGAAACCTATCTTCTCTCAGCTGTAAGCTTAAATACCTCGATGATCGGCTTGAATTTATCCCACTTTTCATAAAATACTTACCGAGCGAGGCAAAAATTAACACATCAGTATCACCGATAAACATATCAAAGCTACTTCGGGCTTGGAATCCAGTTATAGCTTTGCATAAATAACGCACATTGCATCCTTACGGGACTCGCTTCGCAGTTCGGAAAATGGCACTATCTAAACAAACGCTGTCCTCCAAGTCATCCCGAAAAAATATTTTCTCAAAGGCCGAAATAAATCCTGACTAAGCACAATGCCTGCAAATAGGAGATCATCACCCTCACCCCCAATGGATCCTAGTGTTCAAACGACAGGAGACTCGCAAACAGCCACCAGTAATCCCGTCAGAGGATGCGCGTCACCTTCCAAAGAAACGTCTGTGAAGACTACAATCAATATCGCCTGATGAGAGAAATAATACATGTCAAACCTTCAGCAATCACTTGAAGGTTCCAAGAAGTCAAACCTCAGCTGCAGCACAACAACCACCTCCGCCTCATCACAACAATAGCAACAGCGTGGCTTCCCCACAACTCTACGTCACCAACAACGCTCAGAGTTGTCCATCATCGACAGGGACGAGCACGCCATCCTCATCAGTAGTACAAGACAGAATAGTTGTTTAACAACCAGGAATCCTGTCCAGGTTTCTCAAGCGTGGTAGACTTCTTCTCATTCTATAAATGAAATGTTCGATAAAATTCGAGCACAAACCAAATCTGACAGTAAAATACCCCAGAGCGTAAGCTGCGAGAACAAAGGAAAATTTTCAGTACTGAGCAATACAAAAACACTGTTACTTCTTTTAATGGGTACTTACACCCGCTGCAAATAACAAGCTCTCAAAAAATTCATGAAATTATTCACAATCGGTTTCCAGTAGCAGTTTTTTCAATAAATCACTAGACAACGCTGGCCTCCGAGCCCGTCGTCAATTTCCTCTACTGTATCAAACTTTCAAACCCTAACCGAGCAATTTCTGTCTTAAATTCATTCATAAGTTCTCAAGACTTTGCACCTGGGGTACTTGCCAGTATTTCTTCAGAAGTCGACGCCAATTGTCAAGAACCTTATGACACTTGGCTGCTAGGTGACAATATCCTAAGAACAATCAGAAGAAAGGACATTGATCGTTCGTGCTGGATCCAAACTGTTTCCTCGGGGCGTATTGATGACTTTCTCCATACTATAAATCGCATGCTCAAATTTTATCATTATATTTTAAGTTTTGATTGTCGCTGCCACTCGCTCTCAGACCTAGCCCGAAACAAAAAATTACCAGTAAGGAAGTTCACACTTTCTCGTATTTATATAGCTAATGCTTGCAATGAGTAAGAATTCAATAGAGCGATGAATTTTTTACAAAAACCCGGGTTTAAACTTGATCCAATTTCAAACTTACCCACAGAATAATAATGCTGATGCGCTCAATAACTTGCAATGGCTTTGCACCAATGGAGAAAACTTTTGTTTACTGTCACAAATCACAATGAAATCAACATTGAGAATTACCGTGCGTGGCGCATTGTCCTCATTTCAAGGAATCTCAAGCAACAAGTGGAACTGTGGATCACTCCAGTGAATCGAAAACTTCACGGAATGAAACAAATATTCTCACTTTGAACTCTGAAAAAGAAAACAAGTCAATGTACGTCCATGCACATGGTACACCAGACCCTTCGAAATTGAAAGCGTCATCAAGCAGAGTTTTGAGTAACTCACCTATCCACAACGTGAGGAACGGGAGTGAACCTGAGCCTTTCCCCAATCCGATCTCAGACCACTATAATCTAGGTACGAACAATAAATTTGCGCTACTTGCAACAGAAACAAATAGTGACTACGAAAATAATAGCGAGGAATAAGGCTTTGAAACTTAGCATTTCATATTAAAAGCTTTACTGGTAAAAACTGTTTTTTTCAGAGAATTTTGTCGAGAATGACTTTTTGAGTCGAAACGTTCAATTTTACCAGTAAAGCTTTTAATATGAAATGCTAAGTTTCAAAGCCTTATTCCTCGCTATTATTTTCGCAGTTAAAAGTTGTAAAAAATACAAACCGGCATGTGCGTCCAAATAGTGACTGTGACATGCCCTCCTTTTTAATCAATCCTCAACTTTCTAATACGTACGCGGGAACCGGGGAAAGTCAATCAAATGACGAAATTCAAAACCATCACAAAAAGATCAAATAATTCGGAAAAATTTATTGCTCATCAAGCCTCTTTCCGGAAACCAAAATCCCGCGCGCAGTCACATAGAGAAAGCTGCAATGCAAAACGATCCCTGAAAAACCTCCCACCGCTGCAAAGCCCCCAACGAACTACTAAACCGATCCTGATGCCGAAAAATCAGCAGTGAACTGAACTTACACACGCGTTCCAGACACACTAGATGACTTAAAACGATCGCTCAAAATGGAGCTTGCTTTCTTACACTTTAGGTGACGGACACTGTCTTCTCTACGCAGTAACGATACAGCTTGCATCAAAACAAACCTTGTAATAGAGTTGTTTATCTCCGGAAAAAAAAAACAGCAAAACTTAGAGCGCCAGAAACGAAGACCAATATGCAAAATTCCTTGACACGAACACTGGCAGTTTTGAACTACTTAACGTTAAAACATCGATAGAAAAGTCTTCGATTATGCAGTCGGGACCTCATACCCCAAATACTTTCTAATATGGCGAGAACACCAATTCACATATTTGATGAAAAATACAATGCGATTTAGAAGACAACAATCTCCCCCTACATTAACTGCTCTGATAAATTATCCTCCGTAAGCATACACCGGAAAGAGGACCCCCATAGTTCCCTCGTACAAATGCGTGATGAAAACCGGGTGGCTCCCGCCTCCAATTTGTGACTTAATAATATTGATCAAATTAAATTTTCACCTAAGGCTGATATCACAACCAGTGAACGCTGCAATAATGACCTAGAGGTTATGACCAAATGCTCTACTTAACCTAGCAAATGCAATAACTCAACTAAAGATCTGCCCATGGAGATAAATAATATCAAAATAGTGCACATAAATGCTCGCAGTCTCAGTGATAAAATGAATGACATACGGGTTATTTTGATCATTAGTGATATCGATATTTTATGCGTATCTGAAACATGGTTCGATTCACGAGCCTAAGGTTCATATTTTAGCATTACCGGCTGCCCATTGTACTGTTAGGAAAGAGTCAAGACTAAAAGAGGCAGAGGTTCACGCATTTTCATCAAATATGTCTACTCATCATCCTTATTTTCAATAAAAGGAAAATGCGAAGACATATAAATGTTTTGGCTCAATGTTCAAATAAACATACACAAGTCTTTCATTATCGGCAGCCATTACAGACATCAGTCAGCAGCTCTACGTACAACATTAGAGTTTATTAAAAATACGCTTAAATTAGTCTCTACAGTCAAAAGGTCTTTCTATGTTTTCGGTGATTTCAACGTAGATCTGACCAATAAAAACAATGAGCTAAACAGGATGCTGCACAGACTTTATCTTTCACTAATGGTTCAAGAACCAACGCGCATTACTAACACATCCAAAACTCTTCTTGACCTAGCAATAACAAACAATCCCAAGTAGTACTCAGCAAAGAGATTGTACCGTCCTCTTCTAATTTCTAACGTCCTCTTCTAATTCGGTAGAATGTCCAATCAATATGGCAACAGAGAAACAGAAATTCTGTTGCATTACAGATCGCACGAAAAACGACTATATACTCCCCTGAAATATTTCAAGAAAAGCTATTCGACAGATGGAATGAATTTCAAGGCATGTAAAACACCGATGATGGCAATCTACAGTACAAGTTTCGCTTTTCAATGAAAATTTCGCATCGGCCTTAACAAATGCGCACCTTTCACTACGAAGAAAGTTAAGCCCAAAATTTATAAATGGATAACAGACGAGATAAAAGAATTGAGCAAAACTAAAAGAAATTTACAGCGTGAGTACAAACTGAAAAAATCAGAAAGTACGCTTAGAAAGTTTTAAAAAGAACATGAGAAGATCCTACGAAGAAAAGATAATGGAGAAAAACGAGACTACTTCCACAAAGGACTGTTGACGGCGAACAAACCCAAAAAAGAACTTAGGAAACCATGTGTGAGTGTGCATATATATGTATATCTACATAAATATTTGTTTATATATATTTCTACTTTTTGCGTGAAAACAATCCAGTAAATAAATTTACTGACATGCTAAATGATTCAATAATAGATTTATCACTACCTCAGAGGCTGTTTCTGTGAATAGAAAAAACGAAAAATATAGACAGACAAATGAAACAAAGCGCAATGTTTGACTCGTGGAAAAATTATCTTTCTGTCTATGTGATTGCTACAAGCCAAGAATGTTGCTACTTGCTACAATCCAAGAATTTCATTTTGTGTGGACGTTTGTTTACGCTTTTCTAGATATGCTTGCTATGTTGAGCGATGTTCTTTATAAATTACTTTGAGACGAACTTTTTCTCAATACTTGAGAGTCATTTACGACGGTGTTTCAATCTGCTTCTGTATAGCGTCTTTTGTTCTATAGCGTTTTATAGTTTTAAAGCGTTTTAGCGTTTTTCATTACTTCGATTTCAATTAATAATTTAAAAATTCCTAAGAATTCTCTAGTAGCATTCACATTATTTATAAGTTGTCAGCAATCTCTTGGAGTATAAAATATCCAAGAGATGATATTTTTTATTTCATTACCCCTTGACAGGGCAAATCTATTAGCACGCCTCGTATGGTTTGTCTATTAGTACGCCTCGCGTGGTTTATCTAATAGCACGCCTCGTATAGTTCATCTATTTACACGCCTCGTATGGTACGTTTGTCTAAAGGTGTCTGATATTAAGATCTTTTTAAAAATCTAATATCTTGTCATGTATCTCATATGTCAACTTATATGGAAACAGTTTTACTTTACTTTCTCCTCTTTCATCTGTCAATTTTTGTGTATTTTTATGCTTTTTCATGCATATTGTGTTCACTATTTGCTTTAATTACCGACAGTCTCCAAATTAATGATTTTTAACGAAAATAAATTTGTCTTTGCGATTTTGTTTGTATTTGAATCGGTAAGCCCCTTTGAGCAGTTCAATATTTCAGCATCACAGACAGTAATACAGCTAGCAATGAAATAATTCGTAAGCCCCTCGTTTTTCAAAACTTTTTAGAATTACTCAAAAACTATATTTGCCACAGGCCTAAGATTTTCACAGGGTTTGAAGCACATATTAGTGACAATAATACAAAGTTTCTGGAATAAATTCTTATTTTTTAATGATTTAGCAAGCTGAACTTCAGAAACACGATTAAACAAAATTATTCATACCATTGAAAACAATACATTTCATTGGGAAGTACTAGCAGTTATACGTGTTTTATTGAAAAAATTTGTGTCTAAAAATTTCTTGAACATTCTAGATGTAAGATCATTCTAGAAAATTGTGCCAAAACTAACGGGGAGCCGGATGAGTAGAGCTTTGTCATTCGTGCACTAGCGCCACGAAGGGAAAGACTGAGGAACTCGGTGTGG
Source organism: Morinoia aosen (assembly GCA_030386875.1). Lineage (NCBI taxonomy): Eukaryota > Metazoa > Arthropoda > Malacostraca > Amphipoda > Talitridae > Morinoia > Morinoia aosen. Next base: position 27,356,754 of record CM059568.1, read on the forward strand.
ACCACAGATAGAATATTATTGACTGCCACATAACTGGAAATAATCATGGCGACATATCTAAGCTTTTTGGCATCCTAAGATCTACAGTACAATCTGTTATAAAAATGTTTGCTAAGTATGGTACTGTAGAAAGGTTGGCTGGGGGTCATCGTAAACAAAGACTTTCGGTGAGAACTTCTTGAAAATTGTGTCGTGAAGTCAACGCTAATCCATGAGTGAGGCTAGACGATATTGCCTAAAAATTTACCGCTTAGAGAACTAGCGTGAGCAATCGCACAATTCACCGCTGTCTGAACAGGAAGACCTACTCGGACGCCGACCTCGAAAGATTCCGCTCCACAATCCATGTCATGTTGCTACTCGCTTGAATTTTGCAAAGTCACACTTGGATAAGGATAGAGGCTATTGGGAGAAGAAGTATTATGGAGTGACGAAATTATCGAACTTTTTGGGGCACAATGACGTGAAGAAGGTTTGGCGTAAGAATGGTGAAGCTTTTCTGCCGAACTACATTGTGCCAACAGTTAAACACGGAGGTGGATTAATGATGTTTTAGGGTTGTTTTGCTGCATCGGGTGCTGGTAAATTGGTTGCAATTGAAGGGAAGATAAACTCTGTTGACTATATTTCTATTTTGGACGAATATCTGAAGGTATCAACTAATAGTTTGGGACTTGGAAGGCGGTGGGTATTTCAACGAGACAATGACCCAAAGCACACTGCCAAGTCTACAACTAACTGGCTCCAAAAAATAAGTTAAATGTGCTGCCATGGCCTATGATGAGTCCTGATCTCAATCCCATTGAAAATTTGTGGCAGGAATTAATAGTCAACATCAACAAGAGAGCTCTAAAGAAACTTCATGAATTGAAACGTATCGCCATTGAACAATGGAACAATACTTCATCTGCAACTGCAGAAAAGCTTGTCAATAACTCTAATAAAAGGTTTCTAAATGCTTTGGTGATAAACGGTCACGCTATTGATTATCAAAAATTTACTCAAATGATAGATTAACTTCAATAAAGTGTAATACTACTCGCTGTATGAATAATGTTGTCATATCGTGTTCTGAAGTTCAGCTTGTTTTATCTTTACAAAATAATGTTTCGTTCAAGAAACTTTGTATTATTGTCACTAATATGTGCTTCACACCCTGTAAAAATCTTTTGCCTTTGGCAACAATTCTAGAAAGTTTTGAAAGACGAAGGGTGTATGAATAATTTTGTCGTTAACTGTACGTGATGGATACAAATGTCCATTGCATAACGTGACCGGCACTTTGTTAAAAAACTTTAATTTTAGGTTAAGACCGTTTTCGAGACTGGCAACAATTCTCCTGACGTTACACACTTTAATTCAATTTCTATGCTCATTTGAAGAGTTTGGTGTGTGAAACACCGACTCATTCTGAAGAAAACCCGGTCTGTAAAATTGTTGAAGCCTCCGCAATGATCCATGGAACTCTTGGCGTTTCCGATGGCGTCCGACAATCATTGCACCGGCGTTCGAACGCCTGCATCGCAACAGACGAGCGCTACGTTGAACGTCTTTTACATATGCGCTGCCTAATTCCATACCCTCGACAGCGAAAAAGAAAGGCAAACTGGGTCAAAAACTAAAGGACTCCAAAGAAAATAACTCTAGGGGCTGTAGAGGGATATCTATCTAACGAAACATTGTAGGTACTTGCAAAACTTGTATCAGTTTCAATTCCAAAGTGGAAAAAGTTCTGTAGGCCGTGAGATACACATTTTGTTGAAAACTGCTTCCACAGGGTGTTGGTGGAACTCTTAGTACAAACTTCGGCTACTAGTAGGAAATACAAATTTAAACACTTTTTCGTCAGCGAAAACATATCGAAAAACGCTTAGTTTTTTTGATTATTGGTCTTAGAAGTTTTTAATGCTACGCTACAAGAACACACCAGCGATTTCGCAACAGACAGGAATAAGGGCAATATGGGGAATTAGAATGAACAAGTGTTGGTAGAATCGAACATGTTTTATTTACAGTTTAAAACATTAATTCACAGATTCAGGAAATTTCTAGAAATTCCTAGTCAACGTTAGCGACCCCTGGTGAGAATCGTATGTGTATCTTTTGTCACTTAGCACTGTGACATTGAAGTGGTAAGATGTATCGCCTTACAAATGCACAAATGGCAGATATGCATTTCACTTATGGTGCTACTAATGGTAATGCAAGACGTTCTGCGAGAATCAATCACGAACGTTACCCTAATCGAGAAGTCCCTGATCATCGATTACAATCGATGATCAGGGACTTCTCGATTAGGGTAACGTTCGTGATTGAATAATTATTCACTGCATTGCACCGAAGATTGACAGAAACCGGCAGTTTTAGTGTAAACAGAGTAGACGTTTGTCGCCCAATAAATGTTGAAAAATTTCCGTAGAACCCCGCGTACGAGCACCCGTGCCGCAGCAGCATCTTTGGGTATTCGTGACCATGATACAGTGTGGCATGTATTGAACCGGAATAATTATATCACCCGTATCACTTCCAAAGAGTCCAGGGTCTCCTTCCCGTTCATTATGGTCCTCGTGAGCGATTCGCGCAGTTGTTTTTAGATCGGGGGGTAGAAGATGCCAATTTTGCAGAGTGTGTGTTGTTTACGGATGAAGCAACCTTCAGCCGAGATGGAATCTTTGATTATCATAACTTTCACTCATGGCAGCAGAACAACCCTCATGTCATCCATGAACGTCATCACCAACATCGCTACACTGTCAATGTTTGGGCAGGTATTGTGCACAATCAACTCATTGGTCCATACATTCTGTCAGAGTGTCTTACTGGAGATGTGTACAAAATCTTTCTTGAAGAAGTCCTTCCTGGTTTATTGGAAAATGTGCCATTAGGTATTCGTAGACGACTTTGGTTTCAACACGATGGAGCTCCGGCACATTATGCTCTAAATATGCGACGGTTTCTTGACCAACAATTTCCAAATCGATAGATTGGTCGTGGTGGTGATGTGTCCTGGCCACCGAGATCACCTGATTTGACTCCGTGAGATTTTTTCTTATGGGGGCACTTGAAATCTCTGATTTATGCGACACCTGTGGAGTCGGAAGAAGACCTTGTCGCTCGAATCGCAGTCGCTGCTGGAGATATCGCTGACAACCCAGGAATGTTTGGCAACGTACGCAACTCGCTTCGACGAAGGTGTCGTGCATGTATCGATGTTAATGGTCGAAATTTTGAACACCTACTTTGATGCGTTACTTTCTATTATTTATTAAAGTACCTCATGTTATTTAACGTTTTTCATTACCCTCGTGTGTTATTATTGAACATTAGTGGATGTGGTTAACTAGGATCGCCGTGAGTTCTTGAAGCGCTGCATTAAAAACTGCTAAGCCCAATAATTAAAAAACTAAGCGTTTTTAAATATTTTTTCACTGAGGAAAAAGTTTTTAAATTTGTAATTTCTACTAGTAGCCGAAGTTTGTACCAAGAGTTCCACCAACACCCTGTATAATACCTGTTTGCGATCGCCATGTTAATTACAAGCACTAGGTATCTTTTTACCATAAATTTTCTTTGGGTAACGAAAGTTGCATTCTAATTTCACTTTTGGCATGAAAATATGATAAATATCGTAAAACGCACATTCGTGCGCCCCTTTTAACAATCAGTGCTACTTAAGGATGTGCTATATTTTGCCGTGATTTTTCGCTGTCGAGGGCCATAAAAATCCGTTTCTTGTTGTAATAATTGGCGCTGTAAGTTATTCTGTTTCTTGTATTATGACAGAAATGATTTCGTAACTCACACATTCGATTTCATTTGCTGGCCACTCCCAGAGTACGATTCTTCCCTGAAATATTTCACTTTTCATAGCCTTGTAACAACTGAACTGAACATTTCTGACCCCACGGCTGAGGAGTGAAACGGTCCCAACCTTCTGTTAAAGTTTGTTCGACAAAGTGCTTGTCAACACTTGTATATTTTTACCTGTATTTATATGACTTATCAATGTTACAATAACTCAACAAAGGAAACATGTTATAGGTTTTTCTAGATCATTTGTTCGATTATTTTCGAGACGTCCAAATGTTTTATTTTAGTTGTTTAGAAATGTATAAATCAATATATCATTTGAACCATTATGGGAAATGTTTCATTTTCTTTTTATCTCTTCTGTCAACAAAACTGAAGGACTTTTAGTGTCAAGTTAACGTAAAATAATTATTGAGAAAACATCACCTCAAATACATCAAAAATTAAGCGATGAATTTACTTGAAAGTTTGATGGAATGTTGGCACTTTTGATACGCGCAAAAGACAAGAATTGCATTTTGATGGTAAGCTGTCATTAATAATGGCATCCGTTCTGAACAACTCGAGGTCTCGCGTGTCGAGCTATTATCGAAGGTTAAATGAAACGCGTCAAACACGTGAAATAATTACTTCAATTCTTCATTTCTGTATTGATATAGAACTGTAAGCAACTCATTAATCACGGAAACTACTATATGTACTACTAATCTAATTTGAATGAACATATCTACAGCATTAGCATGATACATGCATTCTTTCTTCGGGATGACATGAATAAATTGTAGATGCATAGAACTCTGTAATTTCAAGATCTCATAGCAGTATTTTAATATGTCTATGGGAGCTTCTCGCAACTCACCCTTGTTCATGAACTGACGTCTATTCGCAGAAAGTTTTAGTTTCAGAATCCTCCTGAAGTTTTAGTGTGCTTAAATTCGATAAATTTGCAGCGACTTGACGTTTGAAGCGTACTTTTTTTAGAGCGACTCAGTTACTTACATGCGAGAGGCGATATTTTGCATGGAAATAATCATTTTCATTCATAAACACCAGTTAAAAACGGATCAAAGCTCTGTAAAGTTATTTATGACCAAACATTCTAACGCAAACGACCTAATCCAGTTATTGTTCCCCGAATTTATTCATGCATATTTGACCGAGTGGAGGCCAACTGAACTGAAGTCCATGGGCGTTCAGAATAATAGATGTGAATACTTATATACTCATAAAATAATAAAGAAACAGTTGGACATGATAGCACCCCTGGTTTGATAATAAGAAAAAATGAAAAGGTTCAATTCCCCAATGGTTTTTGGAAAATCTTCAGTACTTATAGCCGTAAATCTAATTTGAGGAGTATCCGCAATTAATAGAAGTTGAATTAACAGAGGGCATAGCAATACAAATGCATTTCCTTAGCAGCACATTAGAAAACGGAAAAGGAGGTAAAAAAATTGACTAATAGGACGACAAGAAAACATTTTCACCTTCATACAGTAATATTTCCACGAAAAAGAAAGACAGTATATTTTCAAAAAGTTTTTGCATGAAATTCATTATAACCCATTGCAATTTTGAATAATGCTCAACTCAAAAGGCTCAAGTTGAAAGAAAAACCGTATAAATTAGACAACAGCTGCGTTAGGGGTTTAATAATTGATTGATAGAATTGAAATTACAATCTATTCTCGTGAGTATCTTTCTCTAAACACTAGCACTGGAAGTTTCTGCATACCGTCAAAACTACTGAAATGCCTTGGCGAAAGTCTCTTCTTACATTCACACCTGAGCTCAGTCTACCACAGCAGTATTTGATTTTGTTAAAGGTATATTGGATGAAAATAAATTATTTTGATACTAATCGTCGAGGTTTTAGAAATTTGAAATCAATTTTTCCTACATACATCCATACATACATACATACATATACCAGGCTTCTCCTCCCTATGGGAAGGTAGCCGACAGCAGACCACAATCATCACTCTTAGTCACTAATAGGCGAGAGAGGCAGCACTGACCGCACCAGAACTGCCAAGATCAGCCGCAGCCCAGCACAACCACCTTCCACAGCCAGGCCCGACAGCCATGGCTGGGTAACCCCGACCGCTTCATTGAGTGCAGCCCCTCCCCCCCGCACAGGACAGGTCGCCCCATCCCGCGCGAGCAGGCTTCCAGTACCGCGTCAAAAAATAAAATTACCTTCTTATGCACTGTTCCCACTCGCTTCTGTCCGCAGTCATCCCTCTCGCCAAGTCCACAGTCAGACCCCTCCCATACAAAGCACGTTTCACCCCATCCATCCAACTCATCTGTGGTCTACCTACCGCTCTAATACCACTCACTTCCGACATATAAATCTTTTTTACCAGCCGCCCAACATTCATTCTTTCAACATGCCCAAACCATCCAAGTACTCTTTCATCCACTCGCCTGCTCAACTTTTTGATCACACCCGTCTGCCCCCTAACCAACTCATTCCTGATCCTATCTCTTCTTGTTACTCCATACATGTTCCTCAAACACTTTATCAAACACATCCAACTTCCTCCTCTCAGCTGCTCTCAAACCCCAGGACTCTGCTCCATACAACAAAACTGGCACGATCAAGCTTTCATAGAAGCTCCCCCCTTAGCATTCATAACCAAATATTTTTCTTACATACATGTCAATAAAAATGGATCTAATCCCTAATTCGGGGAATGTGATTTATAATTAAACAAAAATTTTGTCTTCGAATTCTCACCAAAATAAGGCTGGCACAAGAGGTTCCCAATCGTCCCATACAAGAAAGATCGGCCGTCCCACAAGGCTTACCAAAACATTTCACTATCAAAAGAAGTGAATTAAAATGAAAGTTTATTGAAAACATTAAATTTGATGTATTGGATTATAGAAAACTCCTCAATTAAAAATTACTTATGCTTATATGCAGTAAAATTAAAGGTATTCTAATAATAATCTCAGTTAACGACAACTTCGGTCAGGGACTATTTAGTTGTTGCTTTGGTATTTTACCAAAGTTACCTTCGTCATGATGCAATTATGATTTCATAGCAATATTATTACGAGTAACTTAGACCCGTTAGCTCAATTTTATCCACCGAGAACCTCGCAGAAGCAACCACACCGCGGCAAAACTGAAAAGACACACAAATTTGGAGCACATCATAATTCTTCCGGTATTTGAGGATAGATGGGGATTATCCGGGGTTGAATTTCCTTAATAGTAGCAAGAGCCCCCGGGTGAGGTTCCAGCTACCCGCCCTCACCATGGCCGAGCGCTGACCCACGCTGTAACCCCCTCTCGACACAGAGTTGAGAAAATCAGTACAGTGCGCTCGGCCATTTGCTTATCAAAGTTCACAATGAGCGACTTGTCAGAAGGAACGCTCGACCCGACCAGAGCCCTACAGATTTCCAAACACATTAATTTCCTTGATGAAATCCAGTACTCTACGGAAGAGTCCTCCGTACCGCAACAAGTTTTCCGTATTACATTCTCTCCGGTTCCCGATTTAATTATTCGGTCTTTTGATAGCTGCAGCGCGGTACATTCATCCATGACATGTTTCACAGTTACGATCTCTGTTCCACACCATCCGCATATGGGTCTCTGTCCGAAGGTCTGCGGGTCTAGGAGATAACTATGAGTTAAGGTTGTATGGTTCAGTCGCAACCTATTTATGACTACCTCTTCCTGTTGGTTCAACTTCAAGTCGGTTTTCTTCCACTTTCCGGGCTGGTTTTTATTGCTTTTAAGTCTTCTCGCTCCTGTTGCCATTCCAAGCTCCAAATCTCGTATGTTCTTCTCCTGATTACCTGGAACCCGTCGCTGTAGGGAATGAGCAAAAATTCAGCAGATCTGGTTGCTGCTGCCTTTGCCACCTGGTCCGCGCGTTCATTGTCAACTATGCCCTCGTGGGCTAAACCCAACTTTTTGTTATCTTCTTTCCACCCGAAATAATTTGGTGCATCTCGAGCATTATTTTTCTTAAAAGTTCAATATTTTCAGTACAACTATCGATCAATTGAATCGAGCTCATTGAATCGAAAATATTACGAAGTTCTGGGCTTGCGTTTCCTTGATGATATTCAAGGCGAGCTTGAAGGCATGCAGTTCGGCTGTCATAATACTTGCCACTACAGGGAGAGACGAGCTTCTGATGAAATCGCTCATCTCGGCCGCTACTCCAACTCCCGTCGGTGACTTCGATCCATCCGTGTAGATGATTTTATGCTTTTGGTACCTCATCATGTTATTCCTGTGTATGTGTCTTTCGATGGATGGGGCTATTTCTTCATTATTTATATTTGCCGTGTGCTGTTCCACTTCTGATCTCCTCATTGTCCACGAAAATGATGCAGGTGTAAAACTCGGCTGGACGGGCTGAGTTGGAATGTTATACTGAGTTAAAGCCTGACGTATTCTCTGGATAACTGATTCTGAGGTGCACTTGCGGCTTGTAAAAAAAAATTCAAGTCTAGTATTGTTGACACAACAATATGCTGGGTTAAGTATATGACATTTAAACTTAAAGAAATATCGTAGTAGCAAGTCTTTTCTTCGTATCTCCAATTTTGGTTCGTTACAGATGATATGAAGGTTCGCTATTGGTGTCGTCTTAAATGCGCCCGTACTAATACGCATCGCCTCGTTCACGACAGCATCGATTTCCCTTAGCGCCGTTGCACTGGCAGAACCATTCACTATACTTCCAAAATCAATTTTTGACCGGATCAGGGATCTGTATTCCATTAGAATATCTTGATCTGCACCCCAAGTATATGCAGACACTGATCTCATCAAGTTCAGGTCATTTCTGTATTTTTCTTTTGTCTTATGGATATGAGTAATCCAATTGAGTTTTCTATCCCAAAGAAGACCAAGGAATTTAGGGCTTTCAACGGTTGATATTGTTTCTCCATCTCGTTGCAGGGTTGGAATAAATTTTGGTTCCCTCCCTTAATAAAAAATTTTTGCGGTCGTCTTCGTTGAGGTGAATTTGAATCCGTTCTGCATTGCCCATAGGGTGACTTTATCTATTGTTGTCTGTAACTCTGCTTGTACTTTAGTCTTGTCGTAATCTGCAAATGCGATGAGGAGATCGTTTACGAACAGAGAACTGAACACTTCTGTCGGAATTTCACTTGCCAATGAGTTCATTTTTACTGCGAAAAGTGTGACACTTAAAGTGCTTCTCTGAGGCGTTCCTGTGGCTAGATCATCAGCTTGAGGAATTTTCTCTCCAAGTTTTACTTTAAACGTTCGATTTTTGAAGAATTTCTCCACGAATTTTGGCAATCGTCTCCTTAGACCAGCTTTTGCCAAATCTCTTAAAATTCCGTAGCGCCACGTCATTTCATAAGCTTTTTCCATGTCAAAGAACACTGCCATGACAAATTTATTATTGACCAGCGACTGTCTAATATACGTATACAACCGTATAAGAAGATGATCTACAGTTGCTCGATGTCTTCTGAAGCCACACTGCACACTGGAAAGGAGTTTAATGTTTTCGAGGTTTTCCATTAGCCTTCTGTTGATAATTTTTTCGTATGTTTCGCATAAACAACTCGTCAACGAGATTGGTCTATAGTTATTAGGGTTTGCGTGATCTTTGCCGGGCTTTGGGATAGGGATTACAATAACCTGTTTCCATGGTGGGTAGACGAATTCGAAATTCCATAGCTTGTTGTAGACTTTCAGCAGATATTGGAGAGCTTTAGTCGGTAGATTCTTGATCATAAGATTACTGATATTTTCCGGTCCAGGTGTCGTGATTTTGTTACTCTTGATGGCAGATGAGAGTTCACACACGGTGAAAGGAGCATTATATGGTTCTTTGTGGCCGCATGCGAAGTCTATTGGGGTTTGTTCGATAAGTTGCTTATATTGTAAGTATTGATTCGAGTAGTTTCTATTTCTGGATATGATCCTGAATGTCTTGGCTAGTTTCTCCACGATGGCCTTCAGCGTTGAGTATTGAACTCCATTCTCGCTTAGCATTTTTATTTGTCTCATCGCTCTACCTCGGATTCTATTTATTTTCTCTCACAAGCAGCTGCTAGGCGTGTTGGTACTGGTACTAAGAGTTGAGACGTCTTCTCGTCAGCTGCTCTGTTTTGCAGCCCTGAAAGTCTTCGTTGCCACTGCTCGTGCTCTCTTCTACTTGACTTCATCGTTCATCAGTCCCGTCCTCTTATATATCCTGTAACACCTTTCTCTTTCCGGCCATGCTGCTTTGCACTCTGCTGTCCACCACGACTTTGCATAACACCGTCTTTCTTGTATTTAGGCACCCACCTCTCAGCAGCACAACTAAACATTGTGTACAGGTCGACCACTGCCGCGTCCGGATCATCCGGTATTTCAAACTGGTGTGCGTTTTTCCATATTTCGTCTTTGCGATATTGCTTCCAGTTGCCCTTCCTGAAATGCGATCCCTCCGGTTCAACGCGTCCGTCAGCCTGTCGCACTGATCAGGTCAACACTATAGGAAAATGGTTACTGCTAAGCACTGACGAGGGGGCGGTAAATTTTAGATCCGGTGTAATCTCAAAGGTAATCAAGGTTAGGTCAATCACCGATCGTGAAATATGGGTGGCTGAGTTATTGTTGATAATGTTAAAGATGCCTTGCTTTAGAAAATTTTGCATAAATCGTCCTCATCGATCTATAGTGTTATTTCCCCAGTCACTGTGATGAGCGTTAAAACCTCCCATCAGGATAACAGGCTTCGGTATTCCCTTGATTGTGTCAAAAAGCTCTTCAAGGCTTATACTTGTTCTTGGTGGTAGGTATACAGATGCTACTGTGATAACTTCGTAGTGATTTAGGCATACCCTGGCAGCAATAATTTGAGCTGGTGAATTGGTTTTAATTTCTTGAGTTGGTATGGATGAGTGTACATACAGAGTCACCCCTACATGGAATCTGTGGTTGTAATAGCTTTGCTTGCACAGACCGTTATATCCCTGTCTAGGTGGCACAAAATCATTTCCATAGAATGTCTCCTGGATTGCTATAACTGCTGGTTTGTGTGCATCAACAAGGTTAATCAGGTCTTCTTTTGACGTCGCCATTCCCTGCAGATTCAACTGGATGAGCTTGACTTCTCCTTTCGCAATTACCTCCACTTGCATCTATTGCCCTCCCTAGAATGTTGACCGGGCTTTCTTCTTTCCTCTCGGCCCCCAGGGGGTCTCCGCCTGTAGCTCTCTCCCGAATTTCGACGCTATCGCTGTCCATTATTTCCTTTGACTTTTGGGCGAGTAAACTTTCGTAGCTACTCTTCATAGTTACTTCTATCCTCTTCCTCCACTCTCCTTCGTGCCTCTCGCGTGTATTCATCAAATGTTTTTAGTTTCTCCCACTCTTGACTCTCTTTCTCGCGGGTTGATGTCTCATTGTCTAGATTGATTTTTGTGATGTAAAGTTTTCCAGTATCAGGACTTACGCAAACCACTTCCCTCTCTCTCTGATTTTCATTTCCAGTCAAAGACCACTTTCTGCTCCGGCCACAGTCTCCTTCACTGATTTTTCCTGTTGTCTTCGTCATGTTTTGCTACAGATCCGATGCAGGGTCCGTTTTCTTTTCTTACTTGTTAGTTCTATTTAATCATGGTTGATTGGTGCCGCTACTGCCTTGCTGTAATTCATTGAAAAATTGGAGTGTCGGTAATTGAATAATACTCTGGCTTGCCAACTCGACACGCGCTCTCCACTTTGAATAACTAAAATTTCCTCCTCGAGTACTCGCAACCGACAATTCCTCGCTCTAGTTTCATGTCCCTCACCGCAGGGGCAACACTTACTTTCTTCTGATGCGCATTCGTGCATTTCATGGCCAGCCAAGCTACACTAAGGGCAAATTTGTTTGCCTTGGCAGTACTTCACTTCATAGCTGTACTCCTGACATCTTTTGCACAACATAGGTCTCAGTTTTGCGAGTCGGTTTACGGGCTTTATTCATGTTACCGGGACTACAACTTGCGCACCACATTTTTCTAATAGACCCGTCTTAAATACTTCAAAATTGCTTAGATCATATTCGTAGACGTAGACGATGCCTTTCTGAACTGCAAAGTCGAGATTTTATTCAACGGTGACCGGCAGTTCATTTAATTGCCGTATCTGCTTCATTTTGCGGCATTGTGAGGCATCGCACACTTCTACAGTAAATACGGTTTTGTTACTGTCTCTAATTGCCTTTGGCTTGCTTCCGAGATGTTGAGTGATGCACTTCTGAAGAAGCCATGGTGACATTTTCCTTCGATGCGCTTCATTCATTTTGCAGTCGAAATGTGGGAAGAATTCGTCAGGTAAGTGTACCTACTCGCTCAGTTTCATGCACACCCTCTTTGATTTGTTTCGCCCTTCTTATTTTTACCTTTTCCCATTCTATTATCTGTAACAAACTTCTCTCTTCCATTTCTCTGTCACACTGGGTGGTTCCAGCTGCATGGGGTCCCCTACAGTGAGCACACTTCAGCTGCTCAGATCTTCTGTTCGGGAGGAATGGCCCACCTCAGCACACTTCCTGCCCACAAGCGAGGTGCTGCGGCATCGCTTGGCTTACTAATAAATGAGTATACCTTGGTGTCCTGTCTTTCTCCGGGGATATAGATCCTGAATGGAACTGTCGGTTGCCGGAATGTTATCAAAAAAGCTTGAGTTCAGGGATATCTTGGTTTAATAAAGGTTGCTCTTGTTACTTCCTCTACGTTGTACTATTCCTGCGGGCCAGAGTTGAATTCTTCGATATCGGCAATGTCAAAGTCACTGATATATATTAATACTACTGAGCGGTTAAATCGGCGTATTCTGTCGTCTGGTACGGTACACATTCCATGCACGTCACGCCAACAATCCTTTCTGCCTGAACCGCGCTCCGCACCACCACCATCATCATCACACGGCCCATGTTGAAGACTCTTATTGGTTTTGTTCCTGTTATCTCTTCAATTTTGTGGACGATGTTAAATGGGTTGATAGTTCTCTTTTTTCCTGTTGCAAATGTCATTGAGAAATACTTCGGGAAATATTGTTTATCGGCTCTCCCGACTAGAGGAACGTATTTCTTTTTTCTTTTCTTGTTTTTTCTTTCTTCTCCGTTGGTAGACTTTGTTTTGCAGGTAAGTCAGATTGTGCCAACAAAATTGCCTCCTCGATTTTCCTCAGCCGCCCCTCAATCTCACTCACTCCACCAGCACCACCCACTTCCACAGCTGTGGCTTCTCGGCCCTCTGCAGATCTATCGTTCATTAAAGCAATTGCTCCTGCTATCAGCTTTCGAATCTATTCAATCCTATTCCTCTGCTCCATTTCACAGTGAGAATCGCCGCTGTCTTCATCTCTCATTCCACTTTACGAGCTTTCTATCCCCCCAGATCAACTCCCGTCGGACACTCTTCACACATCATATTTAGTTTCAGGAGGGTGAGTCCCCTTGATAAATCCAGGGGGCTAGTTAGTATTTTCTTATTATATACGCAGAAATTTTAGGTATAAGTATTCAAAACAAAAAATATCTAAAAGACCCAGATGTTGGTGGGCGCATCCCACGTTGGTTCTACCCACTGCCAAAAAATTTGTAAATAATCCTATAAACACACTTTTATCAAATTTACATACACAATGTGTAATGAGTTATAACTCCAAGTGGGTATACTAACAGTACCGCCTCGGGAAGGTGTGGGTAGGCTAGAATACTCACTAAGTGAAAGTAATCCTTATCAAATCCTTGTTTATGTTCTGTTCCCATCACGATACAGAAATAATTATTCAGTTCGGCGCCAGTAAAACTGGTATAGAGAACATTGAAATTCCGTGAGCACCAATTCCCATGGATACAAAAGATACATCCTTAAGAAGGAGAAACTCGTAAGAACTTTGACCACACTGAAGAGCTACAATATTAAAAAATGTGAATTGTTTTGTAGTGATTAGACATTTGAACAGCCCATAAATGTGCATTTCACATCTAGAAAGGAAAGGCATCAGTGCAACAATGTTGGCTGGCTAGGTGTTTTAGAACTGTATCCTTTCGAGCAGAAGAATAGTCGCATAATTCACACTAGAACAGCTGACCTGCACTATGTTTGCTAGCTCGGTGTCGTTTGACATTAGTCATATGAGCAGAAGAATATTCACATGATTCACACTTAAACAGCTGCCCTTTACCATGTTTGCTGGCGAGATGGAGTTTGACATTTCTCTTCCCAGCATTGGAATAGTCACATAACTCACATTTGAACAGTTTACCTACACCGTGTTTGCTGGCTAGGTGATGTTTAAAATCACCCTTATAAGCAGAAAAATATTCACAAAATTCACATTTGAACAGCTGACCTTCACCATGTTCACTGGTTTGGTGTAGTATGACATTACCCTTATGAGCATTGGAATAGTCACATAACTCACATTTGAACAGACGACCTTTACCATGTTTGTTGGCTTGGTGTCGTTTTACATTAGCAATCATAGGAGAGGAATATTCACAAAATTCACACTTGAACCGCTGACCTTTACCATGTTTGCTGGCTAGGTGTAGTTTAATACTAGTCATACGAGCAGAAGAATATTCACATAATTCACACTCAAACAGCTGCCCTTTACCATGTTTGCTGGCGAGATGTTGTTCTACACATTGTTTATGAGCAGAGGAATAGTCACATACTTCACATTTAAACAGATGCCCTTCACCATGTTTGCTGGCTCGGTGGCTTTGGACATTTTTCTTTTGAGCATTGGAATAGTCACATGACTCGCATTTGAACAGCTGACCTTTACCATGTTTGCTGGCTAGGTGTCGTTTTAAATTACGAATTTCAGCAGTGGAGTAGTCACATGACTCACATTTGAACAGTTCACCTTTACCATGTTTGCTCGCTAGATGTAGTTTGACATTATTGTTGTGAGCATTGTAATATTCACAGAATTCACACTTGAACAGCTGACCTCTACCACTCGCTTCCCCCGTCATTTTCACACTTGGATATTGGTAACTCCCGGATAGACCTTCGCACCGGCTCTCATTGTCATGCTGCTCCACTACGTGCAGCTTCAAAATACTTGTGTACATAGTGGAATAATCACACGACCCACAATCGTAGTAACGTCCCACTTTGTGTCTGACACGGAGATGCAGCTCCATAAGATCCCTCCTACCGGCGGAGTAATCACAATGTTCACACAGTAAAGGCTGTGACACTTGTCTATCATCGGGAGTGGCCTCAATACCACTGCCACCACCCGACACATCTGATGGTAGTGAGTCAGTGCTTCCTTGAGATGCTCCAGATGCTCCCAGGTGAACAGCACTAGTGTTGCACGCACCAGAGCTGCCTTCCCTCAACTCATCCTCTGCTTCTACGTGCCCTGAACGGGCCTCAGTGCAATCATTTTCTACTTCTCTCTTGAAACTGCATGAGAGCCTGAACTTGAACTGGCCTGTGCGGATGAACTTTTCCCGATTATTACAGGCCAGAATTCTCAGGAAAAAACTGCATTATACGCAAATTGCAATTAAAAGTACTTAAGTACTTGGTAACCAAGATAAATTTGTGCACTTAAGCAACCGTTCTTATTTTAATCTTAAGCAAATGCGCTCAACTGTTCACAATACAAGAAAATATATGAAAAATAATATAGGAAGCAAAAAATAATGATGGCAGAGGAGAAATTTGAATAGCACATTCTCTCTTCACAGCCGGTTAATACATGAATACAGAGCAAAAATTTAACGAAATATTAATGCAATATCTTCTACATGCAATAGCGCCTTTCGTGACCATCATGTTTTGGATAAAGATTACTGCACAAAATTTTACTGTTAATGTTTGTCTCTTTAAAATATAAAATTACCTTGATTATTCTTCGCAAATTTATAAGCAACTTCAATTGTATTAGAAATATTGTATCAGAATAATCGAGAGTGGCTGAAGTGATTTTTTCCACTAGCAAGGCAATCCAAAATTATTCATTCGTTGGTCTCAGACACAAAGCAAGAAACACGTATAAAAATGAAAAATCTGACTTCTCAAGTAATTAATACGGTTTCACGGGTGGCAAGAGTTCCACAAGGTCAGCTTCTTATCAAAAATTTGGAAACAAATGTTTGAAGAAGTTGAGAAGGCAAAAGAAAACTTCAAAGCATCTTGAAACGATCACTGGCGTAAACCAGTTAAAATGCGTCGTTTAAGTCAACTCACTGCGGCACAACGCAATTAAGAAAGGGCTCCACGACACTGAGGATAGAAGAAGCATGCTAAAGTTAGCTTCAATACTATTAATCTATGAACTATAGTTTAATTAACCAACACTAGCTGTGGTTGGAGAACGGAAATTAAGTGGATCACATCGAGAATTACAAAACAAGACTCAATACCAGGAGTCAAAGATACTATCACTCTACGACAGGCGCGAGAATTTTTGAAAATAAGATATATTACACTAACCACCAATTAGGAAATCAAATTGACAATAAATCTCAAATCAACAGAATTGAAACTCGAGAAAAATGGAGTGTGCAGTGAGACTGTTTTCTGAATCCAGAGTAAAAGATCATTCAGCAGCTTATGAAACGGTTGAGCAATAAATTAAGCTAATCTAGATGCTTTAAATCATGAATAAAACAATTGGAATGAAATTAAATCCACTAAGTTACAAGTTTTGTCAATTAGGTCAGAAATGCTCAAAACAATGACAAGTGAGAGCAGTAATAATGATATAAATGCCACAAAATGGTGGCAGAGATCAGGTAGAAACAGATTGCATGTGAATTAAATTCTAATTTTAAGTGTGATAATTAATATTCCTCCAAAATCAAACAACGCATTCAAGAAGTAAGCTATTAATTGGAAGCATTCAAGAGGAGGGAAATCAGCCAATCAGATGCATTTAAGAGGAGAGTAAGCAACTCATAGGAAGTACTCAAAAGGAGAGTAAGCAACCAATTAGAAGCATTCAAGAGGAAAGTAAGCAACCGATAGGAAGCACTCAAAAGGAGAGTAAGCAACTAATCAGAAGCACTTAAGAGGAAAGTAAGCCACCATTTACAGCACCTTGGGTTCCTGATGCCAGTCAATGGGCTCATCCTTCACTGTCACGGCCTTCAGCTCAGCGTCAGGCACTTCATTTTTGGTGTAAATTACTCCTAGATGGCTCCCAGAGCTCGGCCCGTCACCTGCAAGTGACACAAGCTCATCAAAAAAATTGCATCTGAAATAACAAATCTAGTAACAGTTCATAACATGTTAAAAACAATGATAATTTCATAATATTGACAATGAAACTGAAAAAACTGGAACAATTTAGTAGGTTAGGAAACGAAATCTAGTGATACTTATAGCAGGGAACACAATACAATTCTTTCAACTAAATAGTTAATACTTTAAAAGCTTTGGAAATGTAAAAAGCTGAATCATATTTTAGCTTACACCAGCAAATTTGAATGAAAATAAGAAGTGAGAAATTACGTCTGCAGAATAAATAGTACTTATAATTCATAATAAAGTAGCAAATCCAATAAAAATTTGCCTTAAAAAATGTACTTTGCGTCACGATACAATGCTGGCTAAGCACGTAACGAATGGGGAATCTCAATCCCGAAAATAAGAGTATGAAAGGAAATATTAAGGGGTGAAAGACACAGGCAGAGAATCGACAGAAAAGGTAGAAAAATAGATAAGCGGGATTTACATAGTGTGCGCTCGCGTGTACCTAGTTAATTTGCATGGGAAAATGACAAACTTTGAAAGATTAAAATGGGTTTTATTCTAATAAACACGTGGGAAAAATATGATTGTTAACACATTTTGGCCCAAAATGACACAAAATGAGAGATGCAGGCTAGCAAATTAATGAACGCCAGCGAATGATTGCATGATTTAACGCGACACAGCATTTCTTGGCAACCATCAAACAGGGAATTTACGTTCACAAAATGAGATTAGAAACAAAATGAACACCCTGGCTAGCACGCACATGAAATAAAATGGTTATGCCCTATGCCAAAGTAGAAACTTGACTTACAGCAAGGTGTCAAAATACAGAATGCTTCGCATTATACACAACACAGTATCAGAACATGAGCTGAATACCCACATCACACAAATGACATTTGATTGCGCGCCAATCGGAACGCACTATTCTATGTGCTGGCTGTACTGGAACTTTTACACTTAAAATCACTTTTCTGGGTCCCCAACCAGTAACTTGGGATAAACACTTTCTTGTAATTGTAGATCATGATGAATTAATACACTTCCAATACTGCTTGAGAATTCCCGTAGTGCAGATCAGACCGCCCCGCGGTCCCGAAAGCTGGCCACACACTAGCATATCTGATCGGTCATGACCAACAGATATGGAATGCTACAGATGAAATCTGTCGCTCTACTCGCCACT
Organism: Morinoia aosen; assembly: GCA_030386875.1. Taxonomy (NCBI): domain Eukaryota; kingdom Metazoa; phylum Arthropoda; class Malacostraca; order Amphipoda; family Talitridae; genus Morinoia; species Morinoia aosen. Next base: position 27,374,974 of record CM059568.1, read on the forward strand.
AACTGCAGCGACTATAACTGCAACTCCAGTGCGTGTTCAGCAGTGGTAGCAGGCGGATGTGAGATAGATAAAATTAGATTATTAGTTAGTTTAAGCCTCCTTATCCTCAACAAATGAGATCCAAAGAGGGGAAAGAAGCAAGCACCATTTAGTATGGAAAGGGAACGCAGAATCTATGCAGAAAGGGCATAGAAACAGAAAGCTAAGAAAGAAGATCATGAAACAAGAAAAAGTTGAAGAAGAAAGCAGGAGGTGCTGAAAAACAGGACAGCAGTGAACGGAAAAAAGATGGTCCGTAACAAAGCAAAAACCTATGTTAATTTAACGAAAAGAAAGCCTACCTAACCTTAAGCTCAGGCCCTCACATTGTACCCCTGGGAGCGCTAATTCCCATAGATACAATAGTTGTATCCCCCTGAGGGGGGCGGATGTGAGATAACCAGTCATGGACAAGAAAAAAGCTTTAGCAAGCTTGGTGCTATTAAGTGCTATGAAGCCCAAAAAGCGGAAACGATCGCGTTGGTCAAAGGAATGGCTTAAAAAAAGAGAAGAATTTTCTCATATGACACTTCTAAAAGAATTAAAAGAAAATAACCAAGATGATTTTAGAAATTAATTGCAAATGTTCGATGAGGTATTCCAAGAAATACATTCCACTATTGCCCCATTCATACAAAAGCAAGATCCGATGCTTAGAAAGGCAATAAGTTCTGTAGTGGAGGGAAAGAACTGTCACATTTGCCCATACACTGGGCGATAATATTTGCAGGCGGGTAAGGAATTCCAACATGATGGAAGATCAAAATAAGCGATTTGATATGCCAGACTTTATCTGTATCACCCCACACACTGGCAGATATTTGAGCGATTTGGTCTGTACAGATCAAATCGGCTGAAACTGACCGATCAGATATGCTAGTGTGTGGCCAGCTGAAGTTCCCTCTCGCTTGTTGGCCGGTCGTGGTACGGAAGCGCTGCACTCAGTCCCCCATTTTGAGCTCTGAGTCTGCTTGACCACTGCAGGACTCCCAGTGGCGGCATTGTTGCAGACTCTGAAGGCTGTGCGGCTGCAATATTTTCTGCTGAAGTTGCTGGTGAACCCGGGATTGATGTGGTTGTATTTCGAATGCTTAATGCTGCACGGATACTGGGCGGTTCCTCCGTAAGGCTGAGGTGCTTCGTGTAGCCGTTCCTGCAAGATTGGTGCTTCGACGATTGATGACGATCAACACGGGTTTCCTGAAAGTTTCGATGAGCTAACTATACTTGCTGCTTATGTAGAAAGCACCCGGCAGCGTGCCGGAGCGCCTGTCTGCGTCCCCTCAGACACGTGCACCTCTTCCGCACTAGTCTTCCACTAAAAAGAACCCCGATTTTCTTTCGTCGCACCCTTCTTAAGTGTTTCACTTGGCATTTTCTAGAATAATCGAGATTGTTCCAAGTTTCTGCCACAACATATCAGCTCTGATTGGTTGAACACTTGACTCTCCTACCGTCTCGATATCTAATTGGTACCTTCTCTGACACACCCTCCAGAGCCCTGATGCCCTCCAGAGCGCTGATTGGCGGAAGGGATGCGGCGCTTGCCCGAGGTACGGGCGTTCCCGTGCCTTCGTATGTGTGTTGTGTGTGTGTTGTGTGCTTGTGTGTGGACGCCTGAGTCAGCCGTCTGGTCGAAACGCTAACCAATTGAGCTCGACAGATATTTATGGCCAACCTCTTGTCCCTTCGAAATATGAGAACAACGCTGTCCTTTTGCTAACTTTTCCACTTGTTTGAGGTGAGGCTCGTAACGGTTTGCTTAGAACAGAGAAAATCGCCCTTAACGCACATCTTGGTGATCTCACGCTCAAGCCAACGGTTTTTTCGACATTCTTGAATGTCGCAGCTTTGCAAAATGTTATATACCCAACAGGTTATATTTTATTTTCCAACATTTGCGCTGTACTATATTTTTGAAGGAATTGCAAGTTTGAATTAAAAATTTGTGTACACTACATCTTGAATCAATCATGAGACAATCGAAATATAAGGAAATCCACTGAGTGACATGTTTTCTCAATTATAGCAGCATTTCTCAACCTCGTGGAATTAAGTTCTACATACATACAAAAACCAGGCTTTTCCTCCTTTCAGGAGGGTAGCCAACAGCAAGCCATAATCATTCATCCTTAGCCACCAGGCGGCGAGAGAGGCGCGCAGGCAGCACTAGTGTGACTTGCCAGATCACTAAGCAGCCCAGCACAACCCTTTTCCAATCAGCCCTGACAGCCACTGCTGGTTTATCCGACCACTTCTTTGTTGCGAGCAGCCAACCCCCGCACATGACAGGACACACCGTAACCCCATCACATGCGGACAGGCTTCCAGTGATCGCATCAAATAATCACATCCTTTTTTGCTGTTTCCACTCACTTTTTTCCGCAGTCATCCTTCTCGCCAAGTCCACAGTCAGACCCCTCTCATTTTATGCACTTTTCACCCCATAAATCCAACTCATCCGTGGCCTTCCTCGTGCACTAATACCACTCACCTCTGACGTATAAATCTTTTTTACCAGCCGCTCAACGTTAATTTTTTTAACATGCCCAAACCATCCAAGCACTCTCTGATTAACCCGCCTTTTCATCTTTTCAACACCCATTTGCTCCCTAACAAACTCATTCCTAATCCTATCTCTTCTTGTTACTCCATACATGCTCTTCAAAACTTCATCTCAAACACATCCAGCTACTTCCTCTATACTGCTCTCAAACTCCCAAGACTCTGCTTCATGCAGCAAAACTGGCACAATTAAGCTTCAAACAGTCCTCTTTTAGCACTCATACTCATTCTCATACTATTGCATTAAAAAAACTTTCCTCATTACACCCAATGTCTTGCAGCCATTACTCACTCGATGTCTCACTTTTACTTCCATACTTCACAGCACGTCCGACTTGAGGTACCTAAAATGCTCTATCTCCTCTAACACTTCACCATGCATCTTCATATCTGACATTCCAAACACTCCACCCCTCAAATATCTCATCACCTTGCTCTCATTTACTTTCCCTCTCAACTCAAGCCTTTCGCATACTCTACCAACCTCTACAACTAGTCTCCGCAGTTTTGCTTCTGAATCAGCCACAAGCACTGTATCATCTGCAAACAACAGCTGACACATTTCCAAAGTCGTACCATTTCGTCCTACCAGCTGCGTGTTTTTCCCAACACTCTCGCATTCACTTCTGTCACTACACCATCCATAAACAAATTGAACAGCGACGTCACTGTCTCACACCTGTCACAACTGGGAATTGATCACTCACCTCATTCCCTACTCTCACACATGCTCTGCAATCAATGTAGAAACTCTTGATCACATTCAAGTTTCTCACCCACTCCATACAAGCTTGCAACCTGCCAGAATGCCCCACGGTCCACCCTGTCATACGCCTTCTTCAGATCCATAAATGCCCAATACACATCTTTTCCTTTTGCCAAGTATTTCTCATTCACCTATCTCACAGCAAACATTTGATTCATACCTCTACAACTTTTAAAACCACATTATTCTTCAGCAAGCACACCATCCGTCATCACTCTCACTCTTTTATACAGCTTCCCACCATCACTCAGTTGACTTATACCTCTGGAATTACTGCACTCATACCTCTCACCCTTCCCCTAACACAACGGAACTACACATGCGCTACTCCAATCTACAGGCACTTTACTAGCATCAAAACACAATAAGGGGGACTCCCAGCAATTTTCAAATTTTGATCTGATTGGTCTGATATTAGGCCAGTTCATGTATTTTATAAAAAAAAACATATTTTACTCATGTAACTTTTCCGATTTAGGCCTTAGTTTTTAAAAAAACATTGAAAAATTAGTTTATTAGTTCATTTTTAGGGATACAGCATTACAAAATAATAGAAGTCAAGGAATTTTTATGCTAGAACAATTGCAAAGACAGTTTTGAAATCCTCCTAAGATTTCTAACAAACTAATGGTACCAAATTTTCTATTTTTTTTGTTTTTTATATGCAATTTTTCATTATAACTAAATCATCCCAAGTTATTTCTTTTGAACTGTGATAGACAAATTAAATGTGTAAATTGTGAAATCGGGATCCATTTGTTTGAAAAAAATGTTTCAAGGATTTCAAACTGTTTTTGTTTTTTCTAGCATAAAAACTCACTGACTCATTCTTTTTTAGGTTTGAAATATTTTTATGTAAAAGTGAACAAAATCCATTTTGTGGTAAAATGTAATACAATGGACATTTTTTTACGTGAATGCTGTATTCATGTTGTATTATCATCTACGAATAATATGCATACATAATTTCATTTATCACTGTGAATTACATTTTACATGCATAAATTAAATTTAAATAAAATATACATTTTTTTGTGAACTGTGATATAAGAAATGGAATGTAGAAATTGTGAAATCAGGATCTCTTAATTTGTTAGAAATGTTCCAAGGATTTCAAACTGTCATTGTTCTCTGTCTAGCATGAAAACTCACTGACTTCTTTTTGTATTCATGTTGAAAATAAAGTGTTCACCTAAAAGGCAAAAAAAATTTGCAGTGAAGTGTAATATAATGGACTTTTATTACTTGAATGATGTATTTATGTTGTACTATCATCCACAAATAATATCATGCATAATTTCATACCAACACTGTGAATTGCATGATATACATGTATGAATTGAATAAAAAAATGTTTATTTTTCATTTGCAATGGATGGTAAATTTTTATTTATGGACTGATCATTCTGATATAAGCCAATGTATGTAATTTTTAAAATGAAACATTATGTTCTGTTCATTTTTTTTATTTCGGCCTTAGTTTTTTAGAAAATGGGAGATTTATGTTTATGTTATTTTATATAATTCAAATGAATACAAGTCAATGAGTTTTCATGCTACAGTAAAACCAAGGACAGTTCTACAATCCTTAAAATTTCTAATAAACTAAAAGAACCAGATTTCTCATTTTCCTTATTGTTTTCTTTGTATATGGGATTGAAAATTCAAAGAGATGATTTCTATTCATTCCATGATTTTTATTCTTCTTACACCCCCATCCCGCCTTGGGGGAGGGGGGTTCTAGTGCCCATAGCCCCATTAAATTTTAGGGCAAAATAGCCCACCACCTAAGAATCTTCTTTTAACAAAAAAAATCAAATGGCCAATTGGGCCAAAAAATTCTGGTGTCCCTCTTAAACAGATGTACCAACCATTCTACAATCGCATTTCCTCCTTTCTTTAAACATTCAACCATGCAGCTATCCATACCTGAAGCTTTCCCATTTTTCATCACATTCAACACACTTTTCACTTCACTTCTTATTCAACTACTATTCACTTCTCTAAACACAGGGATTCTAACATCACTTCCAACAGCTACCACTCTTGCAACCCTATCATCCTTCATGTTCAGCTGTTTCTCAAAATACTCCACCCATCTCTTCTGCACATCACATCCCTCCATAAGCAGTCAACCATTAGCACCCTTCACTCTTGCCTCACTCTTCACTTCCTTCCAAAAACCTTCCTTCTTTAAATGAAGTCCCCTCCTGACTTCCTCCATCACTCCTCATCCGCCCCCCCTTTTGCTCTCTTTACCATTTTTCTTACTTCTATCTTCTTTTCCCTAAACTCTTCAAAATTATGCTGGCTGCCCCTTTGCACCATCTTTGGAAGGCACCCACTTTCTTCTCACAGCTGCTCCTACACCTGTTCCACTATTCACTACTCTTTCTAATCCCCCTCCAACCTTCCTTACCCCACACACTTCCCTTGTACACTTTATCACTGTATCTTTGAATAACTTCCATTCCTCTTACACTCCACCAACCTCTCTTACCTCCACCCGCCCATATTCTACTTTTATCTTCTTCTGCTCCTCACATGATTATGATTATAAGTTAGTTTAAGCCTCCCTAACCGCTACATACAAAAAAAGAGCGCATTGAAGAGAGGAAGGAGGAAGGCACCATTTAGTATGGAGATTAAGGAATGAGGCTACACAGACGGGGCATAGGAACAGTAGGCTAAGAAAGAAGTTCATGAAACAAGAAAAAGTTGAAGAAGACAGTAGTAGGTGCTGAAAAATAGGACAGCAGTGAACCGAAAAAAGATGGTCCGTAACAAAACAAAAACCTATTCTATTTTAACGAAAAGAAAGCCTACCTAACCTTTAGCTTGGGCCCTCACATAATCCCCTGGGAGCGCTGATTCCCATAGATACTTCTGTTGTTGTGGGACAGGTAGGCATCCTACCATCAACACGTGTAGCGTAGACCGCTAGCACTACTTACTCTACATTGGTTGTGGATGAACTATTTCCTTTTCATATCATGTCTCAAGGTGAATAACGAGCCAACACTCCCAGGTCATGGGATTACCTTTCGCTTTCTTTTTTTCTGTTTATTCACATACTTTTAACGATAACAACACAAGTAAACAGAAAAAGTAACCAGATGCGGACAGTAATACCCTACCTACTTACCAATTACCCTAAGCAACAAACAATCAACTATAATGCAGCAGTTAACTATACTGGGGGTAGCCCAGCGAAGCAGCAACCCCATTATTATTATTATTATATAAGGAAGTTTTAGCCTCCCTTAACCACGACAAAGATGTTCCAAGAGAGGAAAGAAGAAGGCACCATTTAGAATGGAGTTGAGGGAACGCGGAATCTATGCACAAGGTGCACAGAAACAGTAAGCTAGGAAAGAAGATCATGAAGCAAGAAAAAAGTTGAAGAAGAAAGTAGTAGGTGCTGAAAAACAGGACAGCAGTGAACCGAAAAAAGGTAGTCCGTAACAATACAAAAACCTATTGTATTACAACAAAAAGGAAGCCTACCTAACCTTTAGCTCAGGCCCTCACATAGTCCCCCTGGGAGCGCCAATTCCCATAGATACAATAGTTGTTTCCCCCTGAGGGAAGCAGCAACCCCAGAGCTACTCCCCGAAACCACAATGGCAACCCAAAGCGCGCCTGCAGGAATGCCAGGGGGGGACAAGAGCACAGCAGTACTGGGGTACCAAAGTGATAAGAGGCACGGGAGCAAGGCCGCAGCAAGAGATCCCAGAGTGCGACAGGAGCTGCCTGAACACAGCAGGAGATGCAAGGTGCGGCAGTGGCAGATGATGCCGAGGCACAGCAGCAGCAGCAGCAAGAGATCGGCAGCACTTAAGGAGGAATCAGCTGTTGTTGTTGGCTATCCCTTGTCCTCCAGGTTGTGACGGACACCAAGCTTCGGGTGATGGCTCTGGTGTCTATCGTCGGGTTCAACTCCCGCTCTCCGATTGGAGGTTGATTGGAGGTTTGGAGGTCGATCTGGAGGTTTGGAGGTCTTCCTACCAATCCGCCGCGCATAATGAATAATAACTTACAATGAAAATACAAGCAATAGAGTACATAATTTCTCCCTTTTACCTAATTAATAATCAATATCATTTACAATAAATATTTAAATAAACCAAACATTCTTTTATTTCTGTCCTTTTAACGGGCCTATTACTCTTACCCTTGCTGGTTGATGCTGCTATGAACAATTTGCCTGTATAATATTATGCTGCACTTGAAACTTTGTCTCTACCAGTTAACAGTAATAACTCTGTTCTGAAACAGAAGAATAGGGGTTAGGGGAATAAGCAGATTGCACCATCTCAAAAGCAAACACGGTTTAGGAGACTGATGAATCGCCCCATTACATTCCCCCTCACCAAGTGCAACCTTAGGGTGCACTTAACACCTATTTCTATCTTCTAACCACTGAACAACTGTTATATACACTAATAATAGATCCTAAACATATAATTACAATAATTGAACTCTGGTGTCTATAATTTCCAAGTCACAGGGAATTTTTATCACAGCATATCTTAATTGAACCTTACAAACTACAATATGTACAAACATGCACAGAACGCTTTAATGTTAACATACCGTTCGACAGAACACGGCAAGTTGCTGGTATTGTCACTTGACATATCAAGACAATCCAGACATAAAGCAGACATTACACAAATTTTCAATAATTATTTACAACAGTCTATGTACGTTTAAACCGTATCACATTTGTTTGCAATAGAAGACGCATCATTAACACAACCTGTTACCCAACCTACTAGTTATCCTAATCCTTAACTTATTACTCAATCTACTCATTTTTTTGTGTTTTGTCTTTTATGAAATTTTTTCATTTTTTCATCACTTTTTTTAAATAAGCTACTAATTTTTAACCTTATATTCTAATGTTCTTAATTGTACATTGGGCATATTTTCTACATTCCCTCTAGCTCTAGTAACCCTACCAGAAGAAGTACATTCCAACCTTGCTGGTGAAACACGAGGACTCTTAGTCTGCTCACCATCACTTGCTACCACACCTACTCTTGTATCACTGGACATGTATCTTCTTTGCCACATTTCCTGTAGAACTTCATTGTTGGATCGTCTATATTTGGATGGCCCTTTCTGCATCTGTTTGGAATGATCTCTTATTTTCTTCAAAATGTTCAATTTTTCTTCTCCTATCTTGTCAATAGCTGTGAATCCTGTGAAGTCATCTGTAAATCCTAAATAGTTACAACTTTCCTCTGGAGTTTTACTTGCAAATAGTTGATGAATATCTTCAGCTTGTCTCTCCTCATCTGTTTCTACTACCTTGTTTCCTTCTTAAGCTTCTTGTTCTGAGCCATTAATTACCTTTTGGAGGTAACTCACTTGGTAACTCCAAGCTCTCTCAGACCAAATTAAAAAATTCTCTATCAAAGAGCTATCCTGTGTTTCAATATTACTACTTATCTTTAGGGAACTTGATTGAGGTGTTTTGCTTTTAATGCTGGATACTGGTTCCTCCAATCCAAAATCAAAATTATCTGATACCTCCCTAAACATAAGAGATGACATCCTATAATTAATGTCTTCTATTACATGGGAATACATACTTAATTGTTGCAATACCTGGTCTTTGGTAGCTTCACTGCAAGCAAGTTTGCTCAAATTTTCAGGAATTAGGTTGAGTTTTACCTTTTTGGTTCTTTCCTTTCTTTTCTTTAACCCTACCTTTTCTTTTGACTTCAAGACTTTGTTTTCAACCTTATCTACATCCTTGGTTCTATTCGTCGAGCTCAGGAAAGGAAGAACAGCTTCTTCCCTTGAATCACTAAGATTACTACTGTATATTATATTTGTGTCCCATTTTGACCTGATCCAGACTCACCCTCACTGTCGGTGGTTACCTTTTGAGGTTCGTTTTCTTCATTGAAGATGACAAGTTCCCTTAAATAATCTGGTATGTCTTTCCATAGCTTTAATTGCTTATAGTGTGCTTTAATAATGTTTCCTCCCTCTGTATCATTCTTTTGCAGGTCATACGTCACACTATTAGACTGTACTTTCATTATTCTGTATGGACCTTCATAGCGTCTAGATAGTTTGCTTGTGACCATATTTCCTTTTCTTTGGGTTTTCTTCAAGACAAGCTGACCTACACTAAATGGCGAGAACTTAGGGTGTCCTGCTCTTCATGTAGAAGTGGTGTTGCTATCAATAGGGATATTGTAATCAGTAGGATGTGGTGCCTGTAATAAACACCGAGATGGGCTCATTCCTAACTGCGAATGTTTGGTATTATTATGGATCAACAAGGCTTTGACAGCTGAATGTCCCATGTACGGGGATTTTCTTCCACTAATCCCTTTAGAAGTTGGATAATGGTCCGGTTGCACCTCTCCACACACTCATTTGATGATGCTTTGTAGGGAGTGGAATAAATATGGGAAATATTGTGTGATTCAAGGAGTGCATTAAATTCTGTTGATTTGAATTCTGGGCCATTGTCTGTCAATACCCTGTTAGGTAAACAAGCCAATGCAGGTAACAAATTTGAGAATGCAGAAGAAACTGTTTTAGCCTTTTTATTACTTAATGGTATAGCGGCTAACCATTTAGAGAAGTGATCAACCGCTACTAGGACGATGGAGTTGTTCCGATGGGATTTTGGTAATACCATTAAATCTACTGCAACTAATTCAAATGGCAATGATGTCTCTATCTCAAGAGTAGGGGGAATAATGTGCTGGCTACTGGTTTTGAAGAATTGGCAATGCGGACATGCAACACAGATATCTCTGGCAATTTTATCCAAGGCTGGATGCCAAAAGCTCCTCAAAATAATGTCAACTAACTTGTGTCGGCCAATGTGGGCCAGTTGGGTGTGGACTTTGAGAACAATTTCAGTCATCAACACAAATGGAACTACCACTGAGCAATACCTATCTGTGTCTCTCAAAAGTAAGTCGAGATGTACTCTAAGGCTTTTCTTGTGCCTCTTAAATTGATCTAGGGTTTTGTTTTTCCAGAGCTGAATATCTAAATTGGTAGTAATGTGCTCTTTCAGAGTACTCGAAGTGAGGTCATTATTTTGAATATCCACTAACTGTTCATTGGTTATAGTGAACTTTACCCTAGGTGTACAATGATTGATTTCCTGAGTATGGGATTCAGTCCCCAAATCTTGCTCATATTCTGAAATGGGGTTCAAGCTATGATTAGGAGTATTTTCACAAGTGGTGCGTATATGACCAAAAAAATCTGATAGTCTCATAAGATGAGTACCCTGTGCTAACTGCAAGGGGCTGGTTAGCTGCTCTACTTCATTATCAATGTGTAATTGTTTAGCATGGAAGTCTAGAATTATATGGTTCCTGGATAAGAAATTTGCTCCTAAAATGCAACAACACGGCATAGCTTTAGTATTCACGACAGCAAAAGGGGTGCTCTCCATTACTTCTAGATCAAGTAATTTGGGTTTTAATTGTACAATCTTCAAGATTTCAGTCTGGTTTTGACCTATTCCTCCCAATAAGTGGTTCTTCCTGTTCATCACACTAATGGCCAAAGCATCAGGGTTGATGAGGTCCAGAGCTGCTTTACTAAGTACACTAACCTGTGCACCAGTATCAATTATACAACAGAAAGAGTGCTCTTTGATAGTAGCAATATATTTTCCCTTAGAACTGTGACCACAGAGACATTGAATGCTTGAGGATAATGTAACCGGATCAGTGCTATTTCCTATAGGTTCCTGAAAATCTACATGAAGATCCACTGACATGGCTACTGATCACTGTATCAGGTTTATGTGTTTGTCTTGAACATGCTGCAGAATTCTCTTATTGGATGTTGTTTTTAGGGCTATAACTGGATTTAAGTGAATTCCAGCTAAACATTGCAAGTGCAAAATTTTTGGTATTGGTGGCAACTCATTTGATTTGAAGATAACCGGTGAAGACATCCCATGGTGTACCCAAACTTCCAATTTGAAAACGTCACTAGCTGCTAAAAGAACCTCTTCACAAGGTAGTTCCCCTGAGTTTTTCATTAACTTCAGTTGCTTTTGTTTGGCTTTGTCAATTTTGATACTGAACTTCTCAGGGTTATCTATCAAGTGTTGTACTAACTGCTCACGCAGGGCTATATGGTCTTCAGGTAAACTTATCTCAGATCCATCCATGTCCAAATCTGATAATAAAAACAATGCTATGAACAATGAATTTCCTCCTCCTTCCACCTTTTAAACCACGTTTAAACCTTTGGGTAGTTCAGAAGTATTAGCCCAGTGTGAATGTTCGGCAACAGTAGGTCTACCATGAATCACTCTAGAGAGAGCATCAGCTGCTTCATTGGGTACCCCAGGTCGGTACCTAATTGTAAAATCGTATTCCGACAATTCAGTTATGGTTCGCATCAGCGCAGAGTTTTCCCGCGACTTGTGTAGGTATAACAACGGCTTATGATCAGTGTAAAGTGTGAATTTGATCCCAAATAAGAATGCTCTGAAAGTTTTAATGCCAAAACGTAATGCTACCAGTTCCCTTTCAATGGTGGAATAGCGATGCTGAGCTTCTGAGAAAGTAGTAGAGGAATATGCTATTGTTTTGTACTCTCCTTGTTGCTTTTGCATGAAACATGCTCCAGCCCCCACGCCTAAGGCTTCCACAAAAAGTTCCAGTTCCTCAGACTCTCCTGAATAGTCTGGGAAAGAAAGAGTAACTTCCTCGGCTAGTTTGCTCTTCAAGGCCTCAAATGCAGCGTCCATTTCCGGAGTCCAGTGAAGCATTTTCCTATTGGGTCCTCCTGTTAATTCAGTTAGAGGTTTTACAATGACAGAACATTGACTTACAAACTTTCTTTGGAAATTGACTGAACCTAAAAATTGCCTGAGCTGTGTTACATTAGATGGTTTTGGAAAGTTTAGTACATTTTCTATGAACTCTGGGGATTTCTGAATTCCATTGCAGCTGACTAAATGACCCAAAAATGAAACGCTCTTCTTGAAAAATTCACACTTGTTGACTTTGATCTTGATGCCGTTATTCATTAAGGTGGTCAGAACTTTCTCTACCATGGATAGGTGTTCCTCAAATGATTTACTTTTGATTAAGATGTCATCGATGTAAATAACAATATTTTTGAAGCATAACTCTGACAGAATTTCTTGCATATTTCTCTGAAATTGGATTCCACTGTTCTTGATTCCAAAACTTAATCTTTTAAACTGGTACTGATTATGGGTTGTGCTAAATGCGGTATATTGCTTACTATCTTCATCAATAGGGACTTGATAGTACCCTTTAATCAAATCAAGCTTTGTGAAACATTGAACTTGATGTGCACTGTAAATTGAGTGTTAGATTTGGCATTGGGAACTTTTCAGATTTTGTTACGCTGTTTGGTTTCCTATAATCTATGCATAGTCTTAACTGTCCATCTGGTTTCCTAATGGGTACCACCGGTGATGACCATGGCAATGGGCTGTCTTCAATTATATCTAAGGCCTTCAGTTCTTGACATTGCCTTTCAATTTCTTGGTTTACTGGGTCAGCAAACCGTCTAGGTTTCTGCCATATGGGCGTGTTACAGTAAGCTCTATCTTATGGGGTGTAACGTGTGCCTTACCAATATCACCTGCATCCTTACTCAGTGCTGCCTCCAGTCCAGTTCTTCTCCCATTTTTTCTCCAGTCCATCCTGATGTTTCCGGTTCATCTTCCAGTTCCACAATGGTACTGGCATAACCTAGTAAATCTCCTTTTATAATCTTTTTGCATTTTGTGGGACCTCTCTGTTGGACTATGACTGTCTGCCTCTCACTTTTCATGAATAAAATTCCATCCATTCCAGTAATGTTTTTGTTCTTAGTTTTTCCATAACAGTAATAGCCAGAGTTGGTACTGTTAAGAATAATCAATTTTGCGAATTGAAGGTGAGAATTTAGGAAAAATTTTAATTATGTGTAATAAATCTTTTAATTGTGTGCAACAAATTTTGTTCTCACTTAAAAATTTTTTCGTTGAAATATCTTAGTAAGTTCCAGCAGCACAGATGGGTCGCTTCAACAAGTATGTTACGTGCCTGTATTTTTGGGCATCAAGAAATGTTATGTGTAGCGATTAAATGTTATGGGTAGCGATAAGCGGTGTTGTTTCTTGCAAGGTCTGTTTACATTGAGTGCGAGAAGTTTTGTGGTGTAAGCAATCTTCGAGAGGTCTCGGGCGAACCCTTGGGCCTAGAAATTTAATCATTCCCTCCACTTGAGACGTTCCAAAATTGCCGATGCCGTTGGAAACTCGCCGCAGGATTTGACATAGAAATATGGCGCGACACTTGAGCTGCGAGGGTAAACATAGCAACGGTTTCGCAGGTTTTAGATGTGTTTAGGACGGGACTTTATGCGTCCTCAGCAAAATAGCTTTGGCCAATAAGGAACGATTCTACCAGGAAAGGAAATTTAGAAGGGCTGAAGCCCCAATAAGACAGCAAAAGCAACGCACATGCGGAGCTTCGAGCAATGACGTGTGGACTTAGAAACTGTTGATTGGCGGTACAAAAAGTAGAAAATAGCTCTCGCAAGACATTTTGGTAGAAGCTACTGAAATAAGTTCAGTTTAGCGCTGAGGATTGTCGGAGAAAGTGCGTGGCATAAATAGGAGGTGGTGGAGATAAAGTCACTCTAAAAGAAAAATACCAATCTGAAACAATGTGACACTGTATTCAAAATAAAGATAGTTGAACTTATCAAAAAAAAATTCTCTGATTTTCAATAGAGTAAATATTCTTTTTTTTGTGCAGAGGGGATATCACCAAACCCAACCAAATCGTAGGAATCATTTAATTCAACATTTAGATGCAACGTCTCTGGGAGGGTGAGAGATGCAGTTTCTTGGAAAAAGATATTCTTTCTTTGAAATAAATATTGTTGAAATTTATTGTCATTCAGTTATGTAAAAAATTGAGATATTTCTGAGGGAACATAATTGGCGCAATCATGAGTAACGAGTTATAAATTGATCTTGCAGGTGGGAGGCTTGTGATTAGAAGTTCACAAGGAAAGGAAAATGCTCGGGAGCTACAAAATTAGCAATTAGCAACAGACATTCTTAGAACTGAGCACAAGACAGTGATTAGAACTGAAGCTGTACTGGCTCCTGAATGTGTGGGTTGAAGCAATGACCACATTCTGTGCTGCTGGGAGCGCTAAGATATTGTAGATTTTATTTGTGTTATGTCTGTGTGTAAGCAACATACGGGGTGGCCGGCCAGCCGAATCATTCAGTGTAATTATGTGATGTAAGTCATTTAGCGAAAGCAGTTTTTTAGATTCCATCATCTAGTTTGCATCATTCCTAATGCCATTCATTGTGCGTACGCTCATTGATGTTTGTATGACGTATAGATGGAAATCCTAAATGTTAAGCGAATTTCACCTGTGTATCATGCCCCAATATCAGAAGTTACAGCTCGTAACATCACGAAGGCGCTCAGAAAATGCGCTGTGTAAGTGAGTGACATCTTACATCGGTGAGTACCGCTCTAAATTTAGTATACAATAATTGTTTGTCTTTTTCCTGAGTGACTGTGTTCTTTATATATCCTCGCATTTCTTGTGTGTTTAGGCATGTACCTGGAGGTGTGCCAATTCCTCTATTCCGAGAACCTGATCTTCTTACTAATGTAAATTAGTAAGGAGGCGGGACCTTTTCTCGTGACAGTGCAAGTTTCACTCTGGCTTATTAAATTGACCCTTACTTGAACTTCAGCTGATTGACTTAGACAAGTAATAGTTTCTGCTGCATGGACAGGAACAGATTCATGAATTATTAGCCAAGGTTTTGTCTTATTTCCTAAATATATGTCAACTCGAGCATTTTCTTTGGTCATCTTTGAAATCATTTTCTTATTCATATTTACATGAGCCTTTCTTCGATCATAAATGGAGACCCCAGTATCATATGATTTATGGCATTGTCTGGCACCACCCTGAAGGTAGTCCTACCAGCACTCATGTTGTAATAAGAAAAACTGAGGCCTGTTGCTTCGAGTGTTGTCACGTTGACCATCCCCAACCCCTGAAGAACTAATGGATCGTTTATGATCAGTCGGAAGATGCAATTGGTCTACAAGTGACTTCTTGATGAGGTTAGTGGCAGCTCCGGTGTCCATTAGAGCCTCTATCGCTCTTCCTCCAGCTTGAACTTTTATGATTAACAATTTGTTGGGTTCTAATACCGCTAAATTAACCAAGGCATCCTTGCTATCTTCAACTGCGGAAGGCTTGGTATCTTCAGTTTTTGTAACCTTATTCTTGGGCATTTTCCTTCTATCTGAGACTAAGGGTATACTAGAAGGATTCCATTTGAGGGAGTCTTCTTTGCTTTTGGCAAAGTGCATTGCGTCGGTGTCTGTGGTTCAGAAAAACACTCAGTGGGTTCCTCCTCCTCGTCGTCCTCATCTTCAACCCTCAGGCACACATAGCGGTTCCAGGTTGTGTAGGGTGAGGACAGAGTGTAGGGGTATTTTGTGGCTGCTGGTGACCCCCTTTCTCTACCAGAGCCCGTCAGTTTGACGCCCTGTTGCACAAGTTGATGCCCTGTTGCACAGGTTGTCGTCACTGTAAACACGATGTGGTCGATAAGTCTCTGGGCGGAAATTCATCATGCTATCTTGGTTTGGGCTCCTAGCATGATTTCCTTGGTTTTGATATGGAGTTCTAGGTGAATGTTGAGACTGTGATCTTGGGTGTACTCTTGCATGTCTCTGGTTGCAATCCCTGAAATAATGCCCTTGGTTGCCACATGCATAGCACGAATTAGTCTTGGTTCTGCATTCTTCAGCGCTATGACCATATCTACTGCAGAAAGCACAAGTTATGTTACGGGAAGCTAGCCTACTGGGTGGTCTCATGTTGAACGTCCTCCTTGGTCCGGTATTCCCTACTGAATTATCGTAGTGCAAAGCTGTTGATGCTGGTCTTGAGAAACCTGCAGGTGCCCTTACCGTATTTATCTGTTGGCCTGAAGAATTAATTCTGTCTTGAGGATATCTTCCCCAGTTAGGATAGCTGGAGCTTGTTCTACTTGAAATTCCTATCCTCGGATCACCCTGTGTGGCAGCATCCCTGTATAGTTTCCTTTGTCCAATGCTGATGGTTATTTCTTCACAGTTTTCTGGTTCTACGTGCCCATCGCTTTCTGATTTTTTCTGACTCTCCTCTTCCACATCCTTGAATCTGGCGATCTTCTGGACTGAAGACCATTTGACTTTCTTGTTATGAATTTTTTTGCTGATCATCTGAGTTGAGATTACTCTTTTCAAGTCTTTGGGAATAGTCTGCAGGAACTTATCTCTCAGAATGGAGCTCGATTGGACTCCATGCTTAGGGTACGCAACCTTGAACAGTCTTTCTATTCGGCTGCTGTAGAGATAGAGAGAGGTTCCCCTTTTCCATGTTTGATCTTGAAGTCTTCTCGGTGTTTCTTTTTCCTTAATGCTGCCATGTCCTTGTACCATCGGATTAATTTCCGTTTGACTGGTTGATAGTTATCTCCTACATCTCTCAAAGACCTGAATGCAATGAGGACTTGTCCACTAAGGTGCTTTTCCAGCTCACCCAACCAGAAGCTGCTGTCCCCTTTGTAGTTTTCCTTGCAATATCGTTCAAATTTCTTCAGATAAGTCTCCAGGCTTTGTCCTGACTTCTCATCAAATTTTTCTTGTTATGGAATTCTCCTGTGGTCAAACTCTTCCATCAGCTTCATCAGGGTTTTGAGTTCGGCTGACTGCGTGGTTGGGATGGGCTCAGGTTTGCGTCTGCTCCTGGCTGAAGAGTTGGAGCTCAGGTCTTGCGATTCTGAACCTCATGTAGACCTGTCTGAACTGGTGCTTGTCTCCGAGGAAGATGACTTGGCCCTTGGAAGCTTGGTTGGCCTACGGACTTTGGGTATCGCTCCTTGCCCAGCGACCTCCACCTTTGAAAGATTCTGTTTATCTTCAACATCTATTTGAATCCGCTGGAAATTTTTCTTAACTTCAACTACATCTTTTTAGATGAATTAGACATTAGTGAAGTGTTCATTTGTTCTAGGTTGGCTAAGAATTTGTTCATGTAGACACAATTTTGGACAATGAGGTCCTCTTCTTGTTCTGAAATGTTTGAAATTTCCTTGCCAGCTCCATCACAAACCAAAGGTGCCTCCCCAGAATTCCCCTGCTCTGCCATCTCGACACCCTACTGCCAGAAGAGAAGACCTCCAAATAATTAACCCTGTCACTCAAGCCCACATCCTATGCAAAAAAATGACGATCATGAAATTGGTTTGGCTTACCCTTTGCCCCCCAAGAAGCGTATAACTACTAGGCAAGTCGAAGGAAAAGTTTGAGCCTTAGCTGCAAAAACCATGAAGTAAAGTGATGAATGGCTAGGATACACAGTAAACACATATGAAATGAATAACATCCTATCCTAAGTCCACATTCTGGTTATCTAATTGAGACACCTTGAGACATAATTATCTGATTTAAGTCAAGGATGAATAAAGAGTTGATGGTCGGCTCACAGGAAATAATAGATTGAAATATTAAACCTAATCTGTAAATTCAAAATCCTGGGTTATCCCGGTCTATCCTGGTCACGGCACAAAAAACACCATGTTGTGGGACAGGTAGGTTTCCTACCATCAACACGTGTAGCGTAGACTGCTAACACTACTCTACATTGGTTGTGGATGAACTATTTCCTTTTCATATCATGTCTCAAGGTGAATAACGAGCCAACACTACCAGGTCATGGGATTACCTTTTGCTTTCTTTTTTTGTTCATTCACATACTTTTAACGATAACACAAGTAAACACAGAAAAAGTAACCAGATGCGGACCGTAATACCCTACCTACTTACCAATTACCCTAACCAATAAACAATCAACTATAATGCAGCGGTTAACTATACTGGGGGTAGCCCAGCGTGGCAGCAACCCCAGAGCTACTCCCCGAAACCACAATGGCCAACCCAAAGCGCGCGTGCAGGAATGCCAGGGAGGGCAAGAGCGCAGCAGTACTGGGGTACCAAAGTGATAGGTGGCGCGGGAGCAAGGCCGCAGCAAGTGATCCCCGAGTGCGACAGGAGCTGCCTGAACACAGCAGGAGATGCAAGGTGCGGCAGTGGCAGATGATGCCGGGGCACAGCAGCAGCAAGAGATCGGCAGCACTTGAGGAGGAATCAGCTGTTGTTGTCGGCTATCCCTTGTCCTCCAGGTTGTGACGGACACGACCGAGCTTTGGGTGATGGCTCTGGTGTCTCCCGTTGGGTTCAACTCCCGCTCTCCGATTGGAGGTTGATAGGAGGTTTGGAGGTCGATCTGGAGGTTTGGAGGTCGATCTGGAGGTTTGGAGGTCTTCCTGCCAATCCGCCACACATAATGAATAATAACTTACAATGATAATACAAGCAATAGAGTACATAATTTCTCACTTTCACCTAATTAATAATCAATATCATTTACAATTAGTATTTCAATAAACCAAACATTCTTTTATTTCTGTCCTTTCAATGTGCCTATTGCTCTTACCCTTGCTGGTTGATGCTGCTATGAACAATTTGCCTGTATAATATTATGCTGCACTTGGAACTTTGTCTCTACCAGTTAACAGTAATAACTCTTTTCTGAAACAGAAAAATAGGGGTTAGGGGAATAGGCAGATTGCACCATCTCAAAAGCAAACACGGTTTAGGAGACTGATGAATCACCCCATTATACTGTTCCTCACATTCATGCTCAGATTCATGTAACTTTTTTACATTCATCACTTCCCTTCCTCTCCTTTTTGAACCTCCTGACGCCCCACTCACTCTCAACTTTCCTCCTACCAAGTAATAATCTGATATCCCATTCAACTCAACACGGTATACAAGCATGTCGAGCAAACAATCAATCAATCCCCTTCTAATCAAAACATTAATCCATCAAAGCTCTCTCCACTATCACAATTCCATTCACATTCACATATGTGTATACTTGTTTATACTCCTATCCTCAAACATACTATTCCCAATCACTAACTCACATTTTATACACAATTTCATCAAGCATTCACCACTCTCATTCACCCCAGCTACTCCATACCTGCCAATGACACCATCCACCACCTTATCACCCACTCTCTCATTCAAGTCCCCCATCACCACAACTCTACAACCATTCCCCACTCTTGCAACACTTGGACAACTTCTCCCAAAACTCCTCTATCTCCTCCCCACTCTTCTCTGATCCTGGTCCATTTACGCTCACAAACACCCATGATTCTACACCCCATTTTACTAACACCCACATTATTCTTGTTCATACCTCAGAGCGTTCAACTACTTTCTCTCAGATTTTTTCCCTCAATAATATAGCCACTCCATCTCATGTATACCCCCCACGCACACCAGATATTCTTCCACACACATTCCCAAACATCGTCTCACCACAACTTTTCAACTTTGTCTCACTCAGGGCCAACACATTCATTTTCCACCTCATCATAATTCTTCCAACCTCTTCTTTCTTACTCTCAGTCGTTCTACTTCCACACCTTATACATTCACAGATCCTAGTATTAGTCTTTGAAGGGTTTTTTGACCCCTGAAAACAAACACCCAAACTCAACAAAACTTCTTTTACCACTGATGTCATCTTCAACAAAAAAATGTCATTTTTTGAGAGCTTTCAAATTGGATTAGATGTAAGTTTAAACCTATTTAAACCTACATATCCACAACTAAGGACACCATTTACTATGGTGTCTCAGAGATGTGGAATCTATGCACAAAGCACACTGAAACAGTAAATCAAGACAGCAGTTTATAAAACATGATTAAACTTGAAATAGAAAATAATAAATGCTGAAAAATCGGACAGCAGTGAACAGCAAAAAGATGGTCTGTAAAAAATAAATTCCATTCTATTTAAAAAAAAGGAAGGCCTACCTAACCTATAGCTCAGCACTTCACATATTTCCACTGGGAAGTGTTGATTCCCATAGAAAGAATAGTTGTATCCCCATGAAGAGTGACGGTTTTTAAACACATATTATACTCATTGCATGGTTCGGCAGATAGAAAGAATATCACTGAGATAAGGTTTACTCTGGGAGTAAGTTTTATTCAAATCCATGGTGTGAATGCTCAGGTTGCAGACATCATAAATTTTGCCATGAAAATTGACAAAAAATATGGTACTCCAAGATCTACACCAAACAGACATACAGGCACTATAGCGTTTGCAATTATTCGCTTATTATCTCCGCATATGACTGGCACACCAAAATGCATGCAAAGTGACAGCATAGAAATCCAGAACAATAAGTTTCAGATGATGTTGAGACACTTCAACTATTTGTGTCTAGCGTTGCCACATCTCCACTCACAGCATGGGACTTTCAATTTGTCTATGCTCCTGATACTCACAAAACGCACATATCAATTGCATTATCTTCAAACTTTGTTTCTTTTTTTTGTTTGATTAAAAACTTAATACGAACCAGAATTGGCCACACAGACCATGTCAAGATAATAATTAGAGAGAAATATTTATGAGCAATTTTGATTTTTATGTGATTACAATTTTTGTGACATATCCCATTATTGTACATGACCTGTTAAAAACCACAGGATGTGATATTTTTCTTAAATTAATCTTCCAGATGTATACGACAAACTATTTGAAATTTTTTAACACAAATATTGCCATCAAGGATCCTTAACACTTTGACTGCAATTGGTAAAACTGAAGTTCAATGTTCAATCAAATTCAAAGTCAATTTTAACAGACAATTCTGAAACAAGCAATCATTAATTAACAGAATCATACTGTCATTTAGCTTTAATTAAGTAATTATGAAAATCAGTTTGTCACTACTAGCCAGTTAGCAGCTTTATAGAAATCTCCTCCGTAGCCACCAGTAACACACCTTGCAGTCAGAATGTTGAGAGCGTGAGAGAGAAACGGACCGAACAACAAGGCAACAACTATGTTTAAGTGTAGAAACTTGGCCCATTGTAGGAGAAATTACAAGCAAAAAATTTATCAATTTTTTTTATTGAAGACATGTGGAGTTTTATTATGAATAGATAATTTATTTTTCTTTGCCTACATGTTAAATTCCATAATATAAACAGTGGGTCTTGCTCTCATATCTGAGTGGAGAACTTATAACTTACGACCATTTTAGTTTTCTGCACTAGAAAGGCTTAGTTTTCTGCCATAAGATCAACTGTCTTTACCTCATATCCAGGCCAGAACTAAGCCTCACCTTGCACCCTGTCCTCTGCTGCAGCTTCCTGCTTGATGAAGTCCTGCCTGCAATACAGCCTCTCAACTTCAGCATCCGTCAGCTTGTGCACCATAACCACTGCACGCTCCATGCTGGGTGTTTAGGTACCTGAGCAATGGTCAATGGAATGTTTTTCTGCTCTAATGTTTGAGGGAAAAAAAGCTACAATGTTGCCGTTTGTCTCCCGCAGGTGAGATAAAATCATTATTTGCTTGTTTCTGAATGGCAACTAGTTAAGGAAAATGAAACTCTTCTACTTGATAAATTGCTATTGGAAAAATAGTGATACAAATGAAAATGTAATGGATGAGAATGATTTGGTCAATGAAATATAGACTAAGGAATATGAATGGTAATAACTAAATGAATGGAACTGAATTCATTGGAGTAAATTAACGGAACTTAAATGGAGTAAATTAATAGAGTGAATTAATGGAACTTAAATGAAGTTAACTTGAGTTAACTGGAGCAAATAAATGGAACTCAAATTTATGAAGTGGATCAACGGAGCTTAAATGGAAGTTGAATGAAGTTAACTGGAGCATGGACAGGTGGAAGGAGACACTGTAGAAAATAAACCAAAACCTTAAATTAATTACCTGTCTATAGGAGAGACCAAGAGACCAGTGGAGGGAATGTGAGGAGACTGGGGATGCAACATGCAAACATCTTGCAGGAAGCGAACAATTTTTTTGTATAAAACTTCAAAAATTAATAAAAAATACTTCAAGGGCATCATGAGTGAAATAAGCTTGGAGGTATTCACAACAGGTTTAGA
This sequence comes from Morinoia aosen, assembly GCA_030386875.1. NCBI lineage: Eukaryota > Metazoa > Arthropoda > Malacostraca > Amphipoda > Talitridae > Morinoia > Morinoia aosen. The sequence goes on from CM059568.1 coordinate 27,397,429, forward strand.
ACATTTGAATGGATGTTCAGAGCCCTAAAATTTTTGAAATTTACCATTACCTCTTCCCCCCCCTCAAAGGGAAATTTCTAAAAAATCTTATTTCTCAGCCAATGTTGTACATAGAGACGATTGATTCTTTGTTCGATTCACGATGAACTGGTCTGCGAACTTGAGATCCAGTTTTTTGATATCACTTCAAAAAAAATTAATAAGTTTTTTAATTTTTAATCACAAAATATATCAACTTTTAGTTATCCCTTTAAGGGGACCGTCTAGTCAGAATCAAGAAAATGGCCGTCCCGTTTTTTGTATGGTTTCCAGATCTATGAAATTTTGCATACGAATGTATTTTAGAAAATGAATAAGGGTTATATTGGGCACTTTTTCCGTTTTCGCCATAATTACGGAGATAACGAAAAAAATGGAATGAAAAAATGGGGTATATTCAAGCCACTTCTTCTCAAAAAGTAGTCATTGTAGAGAAATAATTTAAGTATCATTGAATGCGGAAAGAGCTGCTGTATAAAGAGTCAGAGGATTATATTGAAACTCCCAATGATTTATTTGTTATGGAATTTGAAAAAAAAAATTTAAAGTGTCATTCATATTCCGTAGATTTTTCAATGTAACTGAAAACCCTCCGTGAATTTCAATATAATCCTCTGACTCTTCATGCAGAAACTCTTTGCGCATCTAATGATACCAAAATCATTGCTCTACGATAACAACTTTTTGAGAGGAAGAAGCTTGAATATTGACATTTGTATTGCTCAGAAAACGCGTTTTAGTGCCGAGACAGGTTTTTTTTGTTTGCAAGCTATATTTCTTGGTTAAATTGGTAGTGTTGACATTTTGAATATCATTTTTGGAAGTTATTGTGGTTCCTTGAAAGAACCAGTACCACAAGTGGTACCAAAAATGTCTAAAACGCACAAGGAGCATGAGCTGGGGCGTCCTTGGCATCCTCGTAGGCTCCTCTTATAGGATATAGAAGCGCCACGCAGAGCCAAACGCTTATATCACTACATTAGTACCGAGCAATCAACGTCAAATCCAGAAAAATCTTGATCTGCTATCGAAAAAAAGCCATCTAGATCTGAACAAATTGTCGGTCTGCAACAACTAGATCAGCTAACGTGACATATCTACGCAAGCAGATCGGGCGAGCAACCAATCACCCTCTTTCCCCCCGAGGAAGGAAGGGGTGGAGGTACCGAGAACTCAACTTGCCAAATCTCAAAAATTTTGATCTGCTGGCAGATAAATGCATATCTAATTATGAACAAACCGTCGGTCAGCTACAACTAACTCAGCTTATTTGGCACATGTGCACTAGCATTCTGAGCGAGCTTCCCCCACCCTCCTTCTTCCTCCCGAGGGAGGGAGGGGTTAGGGTACCGAGAATTCAACTTGCCAAATCTCAAAAGTTTTGACTTGCAAGCAGATAGATTCATACCTAATTATGAACAAACCTACAGTCAGAGGCAACCGGCCAAGCTCGTGTGGCACATCTGGGCTAGCTGGCCGGGCGAGCTTCCCCCCACCCTCTTTCTTACTCCCGAGGGAGGGAGGGGTAGAGGTACCGAGAATGCAACATGCCAAATCTCAAAAGTCTTGACTTGCAAGCAGATAGACGCATACCTAATTATAAACAAACCGACACTCAGCACCAACCAGCTGAGCTGACGTGGCATATCTGCACAAGCTGGCCGAGCGAGCTACCCTCCACCCTCCTTTCAAACCCCCATTTGACCTACTTTGGTGAGACGGATCGTTCTGCCGCTTTGCAGGAATGAAGTTTAGGACTTTCTCAATCGAATAGAGCAATAAAAAAATATGATGGATTTTGGATTTTCAACTAAACGGGGCCATTAAATGTCAATAAAACATTCTCTAATTTACTTATAAAAAACTACACGGGCTTATAGAACTCACCTTGATCTTTACGATGCAAAAAAGATCTCCTACAGGAGTAAAAAAACTGTTGGAGAAATAATTAAAAAACTGGAACGCTTTTCCTCATAAAGTTTTTTTTGGCTTTGTGGCTCAATTTCTCCTACAGTTTTTCATCTATGAAGTAGATCTTTTTTGCATCATAGAGACCAATGTGAGTACTATAAATGCTAGGTTTTATTTTTTTGAAAATTCTAATTATAGATTTTTTTATTGGCCATAGCAATGGAATTATTATGTTTTTAATAATCGAAGAGGTATAATTTTTTTTAGAGCAGAATCAAAAAACTGCACCTAGTTTTGGTAAATATTTGTATTTGAATCTAACAAAAAAACGTTTGTCTATGTACAATATTGGTTGAGAAATTGAAATTTTGAAGAAAATTGTTTGAGAGGGGGGGAGGGGGTATGGGTAAATTTTTAAAAAATTTGGGCTATAATTGTCTATTCGAATGTTATAAACATGCTGTGAATACCTGAGAGCTTATTTCCCTCCGGAAGTATTTTTTTCATTTTTCAAAGGATTCATAGGAAAAAGCGTTTGATTCCCTTAACTAAGAACACAATATAATACATGCAGCAGATATTTACAGAAATAATAAGAAAATATGGTACTTACAAAAGAAATGCATAACTTGAAGAAACATAGTACACTATGGGGATCATCCCAGATTTAGACTATTTTCATCTGATTCGTTTGAAATTTGACCAGTATATGTATTTGTTGCGGGTAAACTTTTTCTACTACTGTAACTTTTTTTGATTTAGGCTTTATTTTTTTTCACAAAAAATTAGTTTTTTGGTACATTTTTATGAATAGTTCAAAAGAGGACTCTTAATTGAGTTTTGATGCTAGGACAAAACTTAACACAGTTTTAGAATCCCTGAAGCATTTCTAACAAATGTACAGAAGAAAATTTAAACATTTGGAAATTTTTTTTGTGATAGCAATATTTTACCATTACATCAAAAATACATCATTTTTGGGTTTTGAGCTATAATTTTTTTTCTCAAATTTGGAAAAAAGCTTTTGTACTTTGTTAGAAATGTTTCAAGGATTTTAAAACTGTCATGTTTAACCTTGCAATGGCCACCACAATATTCAAAACATACATCGACACAATGAAATAATTTGCTAGAATTTTTCATGTTTAGTGGAGACTTGGATGAGCATAATGACTACTCATATATACAATTAAATTGTGAAAAGAATTCAGCCTGGAAACGAAACCTGATGAATTGCCTCAACAAAATGGAACTACAGCCCATGCCATATGTGAAACTATGAATTAGTTGATGGGCTTATTTCCTCAGTGACTAATTTCACATAGATCAAATTTTTCCAGTCATAATGATTACCTGATTTGCATCTTTTTTTAGACTTCATTTTTTGATTTGGTAACATGAAGAGTATTTTGTATTCCACATTGCAACATTGCTCTACTGAAAAACAATGCCACAGAAGTCATTCAATTTATTTATCTTAATTCTTTGAAGAACGTTGTAGCACAAATTGATATTCATATTGATGATGATGTCTTGAGACTGGTGGAGGTTATTCTGAAAGCCAAACAGAACAAAATAAAATGTTAGATTTTAGTCCTCTCTATAGAACCAATTTCATTCAAACTTTTCAAAACTTTTCAGATCAACAACTTAAATATCACAAGCATTTAAGAACTGGCTACACTATAAACAGACACCTTGTAATCACCAAGGTCAATCCCCTCCACCAAGGAATGATGGCCAACCAGCAAGAATCAGATTCACCTCCATTGTTAAACAAAGAAGAAGAAAAAAAGAAAAAGTTTATTTCCAATAAAGATGGTACAAAAGTACCATCATTGGGTTTTAAAATATCTTAAAGTTAATACACTTAGATGATACACAAACACATGAGTATTGTAATACCCATGTCACTAGTCAAAAAGAAATGATTGGGGGCAATGTACTTCTAATATGTTGCTTAATCTACATTTGATGATACATGTAATGATAATTATAAGGGAAAACACAATTTCGTGGACGATGCATTTTCATTGTGGGGTGGAAACACTTTTGACAGTTTACATGTATATGAAATAAAATTTCAAAATTCTTGATGCCAGGAAATAATATAGGAATCGCTTTTTTTGTCTGATGTTCAAAAATGTCATTTCAAGGAAGCATAAAAAAACAAATATATATATATAATATATATATAAGCATGAGGACCATGAAAATTACAAGTTTAGTATTTCTAATTAAACAATTTTAACATAACTGTCATTAGTTGATAAGCATTTTATTTAGATATAAGTGGATGTTCACACAACAAACGTATAGTTATTATGTTAATGCTTTACAATAATAAAGAGATGACAAATTAGGTTATCTTACACGTTGAGAGTGAACAGAAAAAACATTATCTCTAGTTAATATGCTAGTTGTCAGTTTATACACACATATGTGCATATATACATGTAAATATATACACATATACATGCATATACACACCTACGCCATTACATACACCTAACACTCAAACATACACAAATACATATCTATGCATCGAGGCAATCGCAATAAATACGCGTTCTATAAAAATGCTGTGCAATGTTCTGAAATATAAGATAATGAGCAAATTAAGGAGGTTTGTAACATCTTTTTCAGTATGTGTTGCTGCTTACAATTTCTAATGAAATATTGTAACGACATTTAATTAACCCTTTACTGCCTGAATTATTTTATACGAGACACTAATTTTTATAAAACATGTTTTATAATTGTACATCGAGTGTAATAAAAGGCCCATATGCGAAATTTTGTATTTTTTCAAAAATGATGGAAAAAAAATTTTGTGCCAAATTAGGTACAATCATCACTAGCAACACCACTTCACATGTTACAGAGTGGGTCGGTTTTCCATTTTTATTAGAGCAACTGTAACACTAGCTCAAGCGTTTTCTTTCTAAAGCTTTTAAAACATACAGCAGTAAATATATATGCATTTTGGAGGAATTTAAATGAGTTTCAATAATGAGAAACTGAAAAAATAAACCAATAAATCCTTTCCATGTTATTTGCCTTGCTGGTAAATGAAAGCGACACAAAATTGATGCTAATTATTAAAGATCTTAGTGTGAAGAACTTTTCACTATAGTTTCTGTTTACGATAGTTTTGTATCTATGAAATGAAGCAAAGCAATTTTGGTGCTTACCAAAGAAATGGTTTATTATGCGCTTTTTGTGTTACACTTGTGTCTTTACTGATCAAGACCCATTTTTTACATCGGTTTCGCTTTTCTGCAGTATATGAAACATGGGCAGTTGTATCTAGCCGAATTTCGTCGGAGGGAAAGCAAGCACAATGTCTTTTTCTGTTGTTTCTGATAGCTTTAGTGATGCTCTACCTCGCTTGACTGACTGACATACCTTCCCTCATTTCGTGAGTGAGAATACATGATACAGTTTGAAGGAAGCGAAAGGTAAAATTTAATTTTTTGCTATCGAAAGAGCATCTGCGTGTTTGCAGTACATGAGTGAAGAATTTATTATTGCCATATCTAGAAAATGAAAATTTAGTGATTGATTGACGATAACATTCAAAATTTCATCATAAAAAATTTTGAGAAATATTTCACCAGGGACAAAATACCTTCACATTCCAAAGTTGCTTTAGAAAACTCTGAAATTTGAGTCGTGTTTTTTCTAGCTGAAGTCGACCACTTTTTTTGCTACCGATTTTAGAGCATTGATTTCAGCATTGGCCTACCATAGAGTATATTTCACCTGTGAAGTTATTCGTAGATTCATCAGTTTCTGAAAGAATGGTACCCGTTTGAGCTTCATCGTTTCCCAATTTAGGAGTATTTCTCTTGTCATCCCCCAGGGGGATACAACTATTGTATCTATGGGAATTAGCGCTCCCAGGGGAATTATGTGAGGGCCCGAGCTGAGGGTTAGGTAGGCCTTCTTTTTGAAAAGAAGGCCTACCTAACCCTTCGTCGTGCCGTGAGACTAGCGAACTTGCCTCCGTCCAGGCAGACCCTGGTTCGAGTCCCGGCGCTGGTGGCGATTTTCTCTGTTGGGTATAGGGGAAAAATTCCAAGCACAATACCCCACTCTACCCAGGTGTCTGAAATGGGTACCGGTCTTGACCGGGGGAAAGCGTAATGGCGTCCTGGCGATAGTTATAAGGCATTTGAAAATCCAATGTATAAGGTGATATGTATCAGGCTTGAAATTGGAAATAAAGCATCCGTAGATGCCTTCATTATTATCTATATATTAATACGCTTAAAACTAAATTCGTGGGTAACGCTCTACATCTAATAGGCTTGGTAGGATAGGTGAGTTAGGGGAGGGTATTTATATTATTTATTTTATATTGTTTTTTATACGTTAATTTTCATTTTATTTTGTAATTTATTTTTGATTTGTTAACTTTCACTAATTTGGTAATTATTTTATATTTATTTCAATATTTTTTAATCATTTTTTTAAATTTTCAATTTTTTTAAAACTTCTCATTTTTTGTAATTGTTATTTATTTTTTAATTTTTTATTCAGTTCCAATTTTTAATTGTATTATTTTATTTTTTTAATATTTTTTTTCTAAATTTCAATTTTTATTATTATTGTTTCATTTTTTCCAAATTTTTTTTATTTCTTCATTTTTTCAAAATTTTATTGATCTTTGTTTTTTCATTTTTTTCAATTTATTTATTTTCCTCAATTTTTATTTTTTTATTTATCATTTATTTATTTTTCTCTATTTTTGCATATTTATTTTTAAATTATCCATAGGTTGTTTATTTCATTTCATTTTTTCCAATTTTTTCATTTTTCTAATTTTTATGTACCATTTTTCATAATATTTTCATTTAATTCGTTATTTTTTCCCATTTTTCATTTTATTTTAATTTTAATTTTTCAATTTTTTTTTCTTCATTTTTTCCTAATTTCGATTTTTTTATTTTTTCTCTATTTTTTACTTTTTCTTTGTTAATTTTTTTTCTATGATAATTTTTTAATTTTTTCAATGTTTATATTATTTTTCCAATTTTTTATTTTTCTTTAATTTTCAGTTTTTTCTCAATTTGTTTTCAATGATAATTTTTATCTATTTTTTTAATTTAATTTTTTTTTCATTTTCATTTTTTAATTTTTTCTTTATTTTTTATTTTTTCCTTTTTTTTTGTTTTATCTATTATTTTTTGGTTATATCTATTTTTTATAGTTTTTTGTTTATTTTTATGTTTTTATTGTTTGTTATTTTTCTGTATTGTTTTCTATTTATTTTTGTTTTATTTTTTACAGTTTGTTCAGTAATATATTTTTACTGATTTATTTCTTAATATCTTTGTTTTTTAATCTAATTTTTTTTATATTTTTATTCAATTAAAAGTTTTTATTTCAATTTTCTTTATTTATTCATCCATTTTCCTTTTTTATTTTCTTTAATTTTTCATTTGTCTTCCATTTTTCCTACATTTTTTAAACTTTGCATTGCATATAAATTTGATTTAAAATTACAGTAATTATTTCAGAAATCTTTCCATGTCAAAGAATTCCAATAAAATACATTTGCTTCATACTTCAACCTTATATGCTTGAAAGTGAGTTAATTATTGAAACCGTGTAATCCACACGGATTTCTACTCATTATTATGAAGGCGCCGTGACTCGCGGTATCGTGTCTACGAACATACTATGCATAAGGAAACAAGCAGAATGGATAGGATAGGTTGGTACATGTAAGGTTAGCATGGGTTAGGTTGGAATATGTTATTTTAGATTCTCTTGGGTAATGTTTACCGAATTTTTTCATGGGTCCACCTAGCTTAACAATGACATTAGTTCAGTTAGGATAGGTAGGGTTAGGATAGGTTGAGTTAGGTTAGGATTGGCAAGATCAGGATAGGTTAGGTTAAGATAGGTAAGGTCAGGATAGGTTAGGGTAGGTTAGGCTAGGATAGTTAGCATAGGTTACGTAATGTTGACGACATTTATTCACGGGCCATCGGTTTTTATGTTTGACATATTATCAGGAAAGCTTCCGTTAGCATAGGATAGGTTAGTGTATACATGTTAGGATATGTTAGGTTAAAATACGTTGTTAGAACTTGTTGGTTAATGTTGACCGAATTTTCTCACGCGTACACTTAGCTTAAACGATTACATTGGTTAAGTTAGGTTAGGATACGATGGGATAAGTTAGGTGAGGATAGGTTAGGATATGATAGGTTAGGATATGATAGGTTAGGATATGATAGGTTAGGATATGATAGGTTAGGATATGATATGTTTGGATAGGATAGGTTAGGGTAGGATAGAATAGGTTTGGATAGGATAGGTTAGGATAGGATGGGTTAGGATAGGATAGGCTTTGATTGAATAGGTCAGGAAGAGATAGGTTTGAATGTTAGGTTAGGAGCTATAGCTTAGGTTAGAATGGGTTATGGTTGAATTTGTTAGATAATGTTGATGAAATTTTTGCACGGGGACACGGTTTTTTATTTGTGACATATCATCAGTATAGCTTTGATTAAGGTAGGTTAGGATAGGCAGGTTAGCATAGGTTAGGTAGGTAATGTAGATGAAATTTATTACGGATTCACGGTTTTTTTATGTTTGTCATATTATCAGGATAGGATTGGCTAAGATATTTTAGGTTAGGATAGGTTAGGTAATGTTGACAGAATTTTATCAAGTTTTTTATGTTTGACATATTTTCATGATAGGTTTGGTTAGCTTAGGTCAGGAAGAGTTGGGTTAGGTTGATGTTTTTTATGTTTTCTTAATTATCAGGATAGCTTCACTCAGGATACGATACGTTGAGATAGGATAGGTTAGTATATGTTAGTTTTGGATGAGTTAGGTTAAAATATGTTGTGTAAGAATTTGTTAGGTAATATTGAACAAATTTTTTTACGGGTCTACCTAGCCTTAGGATGGCGTTGGTTAAAGTAAGGTTAGGATGGGATATGTTAGGTTAGGATAGATTTGGTTAGCATATGTTAGGACAAGATAGGTTAGAATGTTATGTTAAAATTTGTTAAATAATGTTGACGGAATTTTCTCACGGGTCCCCAAATCTTATTGATGACATAATATAAAATTGACATTGTCCGTGGAATTTCCACGGGTCCTGCTAGTTATTATTAATATTATTATTGTTCAAATGGATTAGGTTTTTCTTTTGTTACCGACCATCTATTTTCGGTTCACTGCTGTCCTGTTTTTCAGCACCTACCACTGTCTTCTGTAACTTTTTCTAGTTTCATGAACTTCTTTCCTAGCTTACTGTTCCTATGCACCTTGTGCATAGATTCTGCGTTCCCTCAACTCCATACTAATTGGTGCCTTCATTCTTCCTCTCCTGGAATATCTTTGTCGTGGTAGAGGAAGGCTAAAACTTTCTAATATAATAATAATTATAATAATAATTTCGCTTGTCATGTGAAAAGAAAAATATGTACATTATATACATATTAGCCAAGATTCACAATGAAGTAAATACAGAAACTACAGAATTTATTATTTATTATTCATATTTACTTATTATTAGTATAGAGATCATATTAAAAGGTTAGGTAGGCTTCCTTTTGTTTATATAAAATAGGTTTTTGTTTTGTTACGTACCATCTTTTTTCGGTCCACTGCTGTCCTGTTTTTCAGCACCTACTACTTTCTTCTTCAACTTTTTTCTTGTTTCATGAACTTCTTTCCTAGCCTTCTGTTTCTGTGCACCTTGTGCATAGATTCCGCGTTCCCTCAACTCCATATTAAATGGTGCCTTCCTCTTTTCTCTCTTGGAACATCTTTGTCGTGGTTAAGGGAGGCTAAAACTTTCTTATATAATAATAAAGAGATCATATTATCATCTCAGTAATTATAAGACAAACTTTGACATTACAAATAGTACCTTACTAATTCCAGTGGTTGGCATGATATTATCAGCAGCGAAGCTGTCGTCATCATCATAAGTGTCTAAATCACTATAAACTTCAGTAATAAGATTGAATAATAATGTTTGCTAAAATAATTTTTAACCTGAAACCAGCAACAAAGTACCACGATAAAGAATTATCGTACTTTCTTGCTGAAAATTCCAGTAAACTTCATAGATATCGTATATTTCAATGTAACTGTCTATGTCTATGCCCAATGTGCCGTGTACGGCACATGGTATAATGCTACTATCTATGCCGCGTGTCCCGTGTTCGCGACATTACAAAAAAGTCATATGATTTAATTAAAAAATTGTTTTTAAAAGAATTATACACATCGATGTTTAGATTAGATTCTCCCAAATGTCATAAAAAATTTTCACTTCCGCAACTTAACAGGTACTTCATCTATAGTGCCAAATATATCACCCTCTTGAAGACAAAACTGTCGACACGAAGTCCCTGAGGGAGTTGCGTCATCACTGGCGACTAAACACTCGTGGCTCGATGAAACATGTTTTGGTCGATAGTTGGACGAGTACCGCTCTTGGTACAACCGTCGCTAGAACGATTACTTCTAATTTATTTCCTATATGAGTCTTTAAATCTCATGTCCCGAGTTTGGCACATACGTCCGTTAAGGGTTAAATATTGCAACAAAAAGATTGGTTGATAAGCGTCGTATTTATCATATGTGGGTGATCGCACAACAAATATATGTATATCTTTTTATAAATGCTTTACAACAATGAAGTGAAATGATGTATTACTAGTAGTGACACATCCGCTCACATTCGCACACATAGCGTGTACAAATACACATATACACAAGTACTTTTGTGTGCAAATATCAGCGTAGACTGGTCAGTATAAACTAGCATTCAAATTGAGGGACTCAGAAAATATCTTTTATCACGGCATGAATTTTATGATATTTCCCTACTAATAATAGTGGTACAAAACAGTCTACCTGGATCAGAACCCACAGATTAAATTATAAATTAGTTTGAAGCCTCCTTTACCCTAACAAAGGAGAGCCAAAATGAGAAATAAAGAAGGCACTGCTTAATATAGAGTTAGAGTATTATACTAGATATGTTAGTTTCAGCCTCTATTTCCCAAAAGAGGTGTTACAAGGGCATGAAAGTTGGTGGCAGCATTCAGTTTGAAGTTAGGGAACAAGAAGTCAACACACTTAAGGTCTGCTGGCACACAGGGACCCCTGCATACAAAACCAGCAAGTAAGGAAAAGAGTTTAACACACTCCCTGCGAAGGGACCCACCGGTGGTCACTAACTTATTGTTTATTAATACTTAATGAAAGCTTAATAAAGGCCAGATCCAGTTAATGTTTGCCATTTTCAAAGATGATTACCACAATCGACTTTAAATTTGAATTGAATATTGAACTTCAGTTTGACCCGTCGCAGTTAACGTGTTAAGAAACAAAATTAAAGCTGTAGAATTAAGTTATGGATATTGAGAAAAAAAGTAATAACTGAAAATAAGATGGCCTGCAACAAAATGAAATTATTCTTTTTCAATAAAAAGAATACCTTCCTAACTTTCAGCCTGGGATCTCCCAATTCCTCCTGAGAGCAGTAATTCCCAGAGACACCAAAATTGTATCATCCTGAATGGACAACAACTTTCAATTGTTTCCTCTCATACATCTACAATGCTTGGGCATCTCTTCACAGCAAGGCCCCACCAGCACCATGTGGATTTACTCTTGATGTTTCATAAAATTCACAACGTTTCAGACCAACAGTACTGACCCCATTACACGTCCTATTTACCAAACCAAAATCATTCCTGCAAACCAAGAACCTCTAGCCATACCCATCATGATTATCAGTCAGGCACTCACAATCACTATCTACTCATCTTCTGAAATGATGGTGCAACGTGCTTTCAACTCCATTCATTTATCTATTTTTTGGCTAACCTCTCTAACATTTCTTTCCAGCATTTCTGACTTCATTGCTTCCTTTACCAACAATTTCTTTTTCAATTCTGCATATGGCCAAACCACTTCAACACAGCAGTTCATACTTATTGCCACCCTTCCCACATTTATCATACTCCTTGCCTCATTAATATACCTACCTCAAAATGTCACCCCTGCCATATTCCTCAGATACTTCATCTGGAGTACATTCCACCAACTTCTATCAGCTACTTGTGAGCCTCAAGTTTCATAACCATTCAGCACATCAGCCCAACATCTCATACTGTTAGGAGAACACTTGAATGTCTGCCTCCTCAATACAGAAATGCTAAAGGTTCCAGAAGACCAGTATAACACTTACTACACAGTCTATAAGTTAGGAACACTGACAGCAAACCTTTTGAATGAGAAAAATATAAAAGAAGTTCAAGGAAAGCTACAAAATGATGATATGGGTAACTTGTTAGCAATCCCAAAAGAGAAGACTCATGAATTTCTATCTACACTGGAAATCATAGCACGAAATTAAATCAATAAAAACTTGAATTATTGACGATCACAAAAAATTCAGGATAGATAAAAAAAACTTATATATATTCAATTAAGGCGGTCGTCCCAGGCCCCTGCCAGGCCCGTCGGTCCGGTGAGCTTTTTTAATGTTTTTGTTGGAAAAGAACCCTTAGGCGGTGGACTATTCGGTCCTAAAATTTTATTGCGCTATGGACAATTGATCCCCCCCCAGGGGGGATCAATTAGGATTCTCCAAGTTAGGCTCACCATGACAGAATATAACCTAGAATGTTAACAAGTGCAGTGTGTGACAATTCATGGAGGAAAGAATATGCCTGGTACACGGAACTGAAAGAAGGGTTTGGTTGGGCAAAGTACAACAGCTTGTGAGGTTGGGGGATTCAAAAGTAAGGGGACCAAAATCTTTAATTTTCGAGCCCATTTCAACACCATATAAAAAGACAACAAGAACGGGAAATGGATAATTTGGCTATTTGATTTTGTTAGAAATGTTTCAAGGATTTTAAAACTGTCTTTGTTTTTCTTCTAGCATCAAAACTGAATGAGGAGATACATCTTGAAATATCAATACCAGTGAAATATCAGTACCTAAAAACCAATAAGTCAAAGTTTTTCAAAAACTAAGGCCTAAATCAAAAAAATGAATAGAATAAATTGTGTTTCTTTTTAAAGGTTACATATCATAGTCAAATTTCATAAGAATCAGACTGAAATAAAAAAATTCATATTTTTGAAAAAAAATTTTTGGGGGGTTTGGAAATCACAATTCACAGTGTGAATAAGAAGTTATGTAAGGAAATTATCGAAATAAAAATTAAAACTGCATTCAATTACATAAATTGTTCATTATATTACACTTCAACAAAAAATTTTGTGATGGCTTATACCCATAACAAATAACTTTCAACATTCAAAATGTAACTAGTCATTGAGTTTTGATGCTTGAACAAAACCAAAGACAGTTTTAGAAACCTTGGAACATTTCTAACAAACTCAAATGGGCTTTTTTTCAAATTCAAATTTTTCAAATAAATATATAGCTCTAAACCCAAAAAATTATTATTGGGTTTAGAAATTTTAAAAAAATTTGAAAAAATTTGAAAAATTTGAATTTGAAAACAAGCCTATTTGAGTTTGTTAGAAATGTTCCAAGGATTCTAAAACTGTCTGGTTTTGTTCTAGCATCAAAACTCAATGAGGAGATACATTTTGAAATATCCATAATATATCCCAAAAAACTAATTTTTCATAAAAAAAATATCTAAGGCCTAAATCGAAAAAATGACATGAGTAAAAAAAGTTTACTTTCACAAAATACATATACTGGCCAATTTTCAAACAAATCGGACAAAAAAAGTTGAAAAAGTGGGATGACCTCCTTAAAATTCCATGAACTTCAAGAACTCAAAGGTCTTGAATGGTGTTACACATGCAATCAAATCTTAAATATAGTTGTCTAGAAAATGGAGGCAATTCAAAACTAAACAAAGCTCAAACTATAGGAACAAATAACTAACAAACCAAGTAGTCACACAGGGTTTGAAGAGAAGCATCAAAGAAGTAAAGCAGGCCATGAAGGCTCACCTGTCAGACTCCAGAAGTCAATCAGTGGGCCCCAACACTGCCAGGCACTCCAGCCAGCACCAACTCGTTGGTCTCCACCTGACCTTCAGTATTATAATTATAAGGTGAACAAGGACAAACAATCAGAACTTTCAAGGTTGCAGTATGGGGTCAACTTATCTTACTGTACAAACTGCAATAGCAATACATGTCATAAATGTTCTTACAAATGGAAAAAAAAGTGTGGTTCTTTTGACCATTACTATATTTCAAAATAATCAGCACAAATAGTTTAATCCTGCAATACATAAGAACTATAGTAATTAAGGACTGGCATCATAAGCTATCTTTGAATAAAAAGATGAATGACTTACCTAATGAGAATCCTGATCACACAGGATATTCCTTTTACACAAAGGAAAATTTTAAAGGTTATTTGAGTGTTGTATTTATTGATTAAACTTATACAATCAAGTTATTTTATCTTTACTGTAAGATGAAGCTGAAAAGAATTAAAAGAGCATTCTGTAAAGGAAAACAACTGACTAAAATATAATATTTAAATACAAAGGGGAATTAAGTACATTCAACCAATGAAACAACAAAATACCTTATTTCCTAACACTACAATTTTTCTAGCATTTATAGTCGGGTCACTTTTCCATGCAGCTTTTTACAAACTTTCCTATGCTTGTTACCTTTACCTTATCTAATTCATTTTTAGCAGCTTCCCAAATACTACAAATTTTTGATGAACACTTGTCCAAATTCTTATTTACAACCATCTAAAGTCTTTCTATAAGAAACCCTTATGGACACTCTTACAGTCAACAGTTTCTCTTCATCTTGGCTAATAATGCTAAAATAGCAGCACAGAGTAGGTGCTATGTACTGATGATTGTGCTCTGAGCAGTCAACACTTCCAACCTCAACATAAAAGTCTTGCCATCACCTGACACAAAACTCCATCTGTATACATATTTAACAAACAAAACATTACACACTAGTGATGCAAGCCCACAAGCACTGCACACCATTTATTCATTATGCAATCAGTTCACACATGCTCTATGTATATAATAGCTCTTAAGCATCAAACTGTTTACACCAGACACTCAAAGCACTTCAAACAACACTCCCTGATCAACTGTATCATCTACTTCACCAATTGTTTCACTGCTAAAATCAGATCCACACACTGTCAATCCTGCCAAAATCTGAACAGCTTGTCTCCTAATGCACTTTCTGTTTCCTCTACCAACCATGCTCAATATACTTTACTTAATGAATCTGAGCTGTCATACCTACACACTTACTTTTATACAATTGAATCACAACACACAGTCCTCAAATCAATCAGCAATGCACCAACAACAAGTATAATTCAGCAGCTGCAACAATCAATCAATGTCACCCATCATTTCATTGAATGCTCAGATGCCACTCTGTATAATTCCAGTGCTTTACTCTAGGCAGGGGTCTCCAAACTATGGCCCACGGCCACATCCGGCCTGACACATAAGTTCATCCGGCCTGCCATACAAATCCCTGCGTGTTGGCCTTGAAAAAATAATTATTGTACTACTTTTTGGTGAAAAAAAAAGATAAAGCTTTATGCCGCATATGTAGAGACAGTGTTGCTGTTCTGAAGAAATAAAATATTAGTTGGCACTATGAATCTGAATACAGTTCAAGTTATTCTTACATCAGATGTGCAGAATGCACTAAAAAAATTTGAACCATTTCAGCTGAGTCAGCTTTCTCAACAAGCTGTTTTCAGTAAGAAAAAATCTGAAAATGAAACTTCAACTAGAGCCAGTTACAAAATTTGCTATGCATTGTCCAAAAAAGGTAA
This sequence comes from Morinoia aosen, assembly GCA_030386875.1. Lineage (NCBI taxonomy): Eukaryota > Metazoa > Arthropoda > Malacostraca > Amphipoda > Talitridae > Morinoia > Morinoia aosen. The sequence continues at coordinate 27,413,207 of CM059568.1, forward strand.
GCCTTTCACTGATGGTAGTAACCTAAAGGAGGTATAGTGGACGCAGCAGGAGAGGTATGTCCATAAAAAGTAAATCTCTTCAAAAAGATAAGTCTTGATAGTGAATTTAATGTGACCCAAGAATTAGCATCAGTTCACATCATGCACACCACAACAACTGGAGAGAACTTTTCAATGAAGTTAGTAACACCATGACAGAATATAACCTAGAATGTAAACAAGTGCAGTATGTGACAATTGATGGAGGAAAGAATATGCCTGGTACAAAGAACTGAAAGAAGGGTTTGGTTGGGCAAAGTACAACAGCTTGTGAGGTTGGAGGATTCTCAAGACTTATTTTTCTGCTTTGCCAAATCCATCAACAAACATTGTGCCTATAATATGATGTGTTCTGTGTCATAAAACTTGTTTCTGTTAGATGGCTTAGTTGTGAGAAGGTTTTGCTGCATTTCTTTGAGCTCAGATTAGAAATTAATTCATTTTTCACAGAGAAAAATAAACCTCAACCATTATCAACAGACTGTAAATGGATTTGGAAATTGGAATTTTTTGCAGATTTGACAGGTCATATGAATCAATTGAATCTGAAGTTACAGGGCGAAAAAAATTAGATCAGTGACTACTTTGTTCATGTAAGGCATTCAGAGCAAAACTTGCGCTACTTGAAGATCAGGTGGAAGTTAAGAATTCTGCCGATTTTCCATGATGTGAAAAGTTTCATACAGAAAATAAATGGGTATTTCCTTCTTCATTTGCAAATGCAATAATTTGAGATTTGAAAAAAAAATTCAGGAGCGATTTGCTGACCTTGATACCAAAGCAAAAGAAATTGGGCTCTTTAATAATCCATTCAACTACAAAGCTGAGAATTTTCCAACTTAATTTCAAATAGAAATTATTGATCTCCAGGCAGATGACAGACTAAAAGATAAGTATAGAGAAGGAAATCTGATTGAGTTTTATAAATGCCTGCAGCCAGATCAGTGTTCAAATTTGATAAAGTTTGCCTGTAGATTTGTGTCTATTTTTGGTACAACATACTTGTGTGAATAAACATTTTCCAAAATTAAGCGTCTGAATTTACCTATCGAGCAAATTTGTCTGATGATCATTCAAAATCAATTCTCACAATTGACTTATCTAATCTGGAACCTGATTTAAATTTTGAAGTCAAAACAACACAGTATCATTTACCACACTAATTCTGTTGCACAAAACTTAAGGCAGGAATCAATTTAGTTAACCCTGATTTTTTTCCAACAAGATATGTTTTAATTTTTTTATGTTTATACTCTAATATTTCAAGAAATTAAAATTACTGGCACAGTTTTTTTATTCCTTCAGCCCGCATCAATGTTGGAAATACATAATGTGGCCAGTACATTGAAAAGTTTGGAGACCCCTGGTCTAGAGTACTTTTTCCAGTGTAGACTTCAACTTCTACTCTCTTGATCATTTATCTTTGGATCAATTGCGTTCTCTTATTTTCACTGGCATACTCCCTCTTTTTTTTTAGTTTAATTTCAGAAATATAAAATTGTTTCAAATGATGTTTTCCTATTTATTCAGTATAAGTCTGATGACACTAAAATTTACAGTGTGAACATAATACTTTCTTCAACCAATATCATAAGTTTATTCAGATATTCAAGTTCAAAGACTTTTCTGACAATCACTAACAAATAGTGCACACAATCTGTCAAAAAGCAACATCCAAAAAAATTGAATGAGTGCTGTGCAAAAATTTTAATCGATGTAAAAATAACATTAAATAATATAATTATTAAATTTTTAAGTTGAAGTGATGAGCATGTGATGACTGTGTGTGCACCATGCCCCATGCCCCTCTGCCCCAGTTCACCTCAGAGGTCATATAAGCGGTGAGCTCATTAGGGCCCGTGCATTTGGTCCGCATCCCGTTGTAGCGCTTACAGGAAAATGGAGACAGTGTTTTCGATCTCTCAGCAAATTAAATGCCTATTCGGAATTCAGCTGATCTTTATCGAGTCAGCATTCACTTTCCGAGAAAACTTAAATGATAATGAGACACCTGTTCTTGCTGGACATTTAAATCATTGACTCAAAGTTTTAAGAATGTTTACTCGTCATTAACTAAATAGTAAGATTCGGTAATGGATCACTCTGACACTAAAGGTGTTTCTCATTTTACTTTATTCAAGCATTCATGTACTAAATTTTGCGCTTTAGCCATGCTAATCTTCTCGTATTTTTACCAATTTCAGTTCGCACGGGTGCGAGCGGTTACACAACATCTTGTAACTCGGTAATATGGTACATGTACATGGCCTCGCATGGGTGTACGAAAGCACAGCCTGGCGCCGAGCGCCTGTCAACAAACATAGACGGCCTTGACGACAGTTGATTAAGCCATCGCACGCAGTCAAGAGATTACTGAAATTCACCTTCGCGCGCAGTGATTACAAAAGAGTAACTTACTTACAAGATTTAATGTGGTGTTCATACTTTGCAGTGTTACTTTCCCAACGTTGTTTAAGTTGTGTTGCCAATGTGGTTTAAGTATATTTAAAAACTTGAAAGTAGGTAATTATAAATTCTGAGTCGTTCCAGAATTATGGACTTTGTTTACATTTTATTACTATTGGATTACGATAATTTGAAACGGTTTAGTGTTAATTCTTTAATTTTTGCAGAGTGCAAAACCCGATTTCCATATTCATACTTGATGTTTCAAACTTGATTTTCTTATATCTTACTCCACGTTCTATATCATTATGTTACCGATAGAATTAAGTCTTATGAGTCTATGGCACTCTGTTTATTTCGATTGTTTTAACCAATAGTGGAAAAGTTTGGTTTTAATTGGTGCGATTTTTGGCTTTAACATTATAACAATCAATAACATTAACATACGCGTTTAATAATAATATCTTCAACTAACGTCTATTCTGAAGTCTATGGAAACGCATACGACGATTTGTAATCATTATCTAACGTCAATATTTTCTTTTTGGTGAAAACTTTAATGATTCTTTAATTTGATATCCAGATAATTTCATTATCTTTTCTGAATTATTTTTCGTTACCTACGAGGTAATAGCGTTTTTCATTATAAAATTTTCCGAAATTGCCTTGCAGAGGAACTCGTGTTTTACTTTGCAGTTAATCTATAATCCCTATAATCACTAGATTTATTTTGTTGCTAGTAGTAATACTTGTGTGTATGCTTGACTTTACTAACGTCAAGTAACGATGTTCAAGCAAATTGATGATGTTTGCTGTAGAGGTATCTGCTGTGGCCACGATTTTGAAATTATCTTTGTGATTACTTGATGTATAAATTGTTTTTATTTACAAATTGTTGCGACGAGTAATAACTTTTTATTGCGAAGGAAATGTAATTATTTGGGTTGATGCGAATCGAAATTGTGTTTTTTGTTAATGAGATTATCTGGCGTTTCATTTACTTCTTTTTGCTGTGTCTTGTTGATGTAAGTAAGTATATTGTAAGTTCAATAGTTGTGCTGTTGTTTTTTTGTAGCAACTAGTGTTTTATTTCTTTTCATGTTGAGGATAAGGGCATTATGTTATATCGCTTCAGCGCCTTTATACTCCCAGCTTGTGTTGCGGCTTATGTTGATACTTCTTGAGCTAAGTACTGTTACTAAATTTGACCAAATTTATTCGTATTGATCTTTTAAGAGTGAAGAAAAATGATTCAATTATGTACCAGTGTATTTCCGAGTTAATAGAATTACTTTTGAGCAGTACACACATGTAAGGCGGATTTGGGTTTTAAATTTAGAGTTTGTGTTTTTTTTTCGCCCGAATATTGTTTTTGGATATATTGTTTATTGCCTGAATATTGTTTATAGCCAAGTACCTAAATTGGGTAAGGGGGGAGGTATGTGCGCCATGCGCCATGCCCCTCTTCCCCCGTTCACCTCATAGGTCATATAAGCGGTGAGCTCATTAGGGCCCGCGCATTTGGTCCGCACCCCATCCTGAAGCAACATCGCTACCAGTAAACGTCGCAGTTCTCTAGCGTTTTCCCTAACCTCTGCCTGTATATGTAATAATTTTCTGATTCTTCACATCTAAACCTTATGCATGCCCAAATAAAACCTTTATATTTATTTTGATGATACCCTCAACTTGAATATGCTTCATATGGTAAGGTAATGAAACTTCCTACAATAATACGCAAATGAAGTGTTATGACTTGTAGCAAACGGAAGAAATATTTCAGCTACTCTACAATAATGATTATGGGGAACTCTATTTATATCACGAATTTCAATGTGTCCACACCCCAGTTGAAACAGATAAATGAAAGCAAAATGTATACTGAATTCATACACGCCGAGAAATTGTCCAATGTCTGCAACCGCAGACAGTTTGTAACATTTTCTGTCTTAGCAGTTAGTAATAAAAATTGAAGTCTCCACGTATGTTGGTCATTCCAGTATTAAAACGTTCAAATAAGTTTTTGTCATACCTATCGGGAAGTGAGCAAAGATCAAGTTCATTGAATAGAAGAATAATCTTCTATCTTATCCACGTATTTTCAATGGTAGGAAAGAAGTTTAACTTCTTTTAACGAATCCCAGCAGAGCCAAACTAGAATTAAACCTGGACTTTTATGGTCCAACGTACAATGCATAACCCTAGTTCAACAGAAAAGAAGAAAACATTTGCATTTACTACAAAAGTATTGCACCTAATTTAACTATCACTCAAAAACCTATGAACATGAGAAATAAATTGAACTCATCACTAAATTCCTCAAATAGGAGTTAATGAAAGTGAACTTAAGAATCAGAATCTCTCTGTTGTTAGGAAGCATGCACATCTCATGGTATTGCATCGCAAGGTCATCGTGAGAGTGATTAGAACGGAGAACTCAGTCGTAATTTTCCACTCTACCCAGGTGTTGGAAATAGGTACCGACTTGACCGGGGGTAACCGTCATTGAGTTTTGGCGTTAGTTATGAGGCATTTGAGAAACCAATGAACAAGATGATATGTATCAGGTTTGATTGACAGGAATAAATTTTCCATAATATCTTTTATTAAAAACTTTTGGCTTGTGTGTGTTGAGGATCTGAACAAAGCAGTCTAATACACAAATTCAATTGATAAAAAATACTTATTCAAGGAATAAATTCGACTGACGCGCTCTGTAATTCTCAAGTCCATAGCTCGTTGTGTCAAGCCCCCTCACTACATTGCATACTTCTGAAATTGAAAAAATGTAGCTCACTTGAAGCTAACAATAAATTCAATATCTACCCTATAGACTACAAGAAGTAAGCAAACTTTAAATGTTAATAACACTCAGTGAAGGAAGATAATTTAATTCTGTTTGTATTAGGTTGAGATAAATGTTTTTCTGAAAAAGTTAAAAGTTACATTAAAATTGGTTGTATCAGTAATGTGATGAATAATAGTTGTAAAATGTTGTATGCTGAAGAATGTTGAAATTAAAAATAGTGAAAAAATGTATATTTAAACAAATTCAAGACAGCATTCTTGGTTGGAGAGTTTCTTTCCGGAAATCTCTGTTTGAATTCATTTTAAACTTCCTTTTCAAACTTCCAATGAGTTTGAATTCATTTCAAACTCTTTGTTCCCACGTATATGTTGTTAATGAAAATGCATTTCTTCCTTGTTAGTTGCATAATGTTGGGTTCAGTCACTTAGATATTTACATTCAAAGGTAAATTTTCTGATCACTTGGACCTTATTTATAATCAGACCTAAAGCATTGTATAGAAGATACATATCTGTTTGTGATGCAACAAATGGAACTGAAATATTTAAAGCCAAATTAATTAAGATTTAAAGTTGGAATTACTTTTTTATGGTCCTTACAGTACATGTTTATTGTACATATATATAATTATATATGGAAAATGATCATGAGCAAAAAATAAAAATAAAGACAACCTTTCTTCTCCTACATCAAAATTATGGCCATATCAGTGTAATAAAAAAAGAAATAATTGTGGAAAAATAAAGAAGACGGAAAGTTAAAAATGAATCACTTTCTAACTTACCAGTAAAATTCTGAGGGAAATCATCTTACAGTCTAAGAGCAAAACAAAACATCACAGGTTTCCCATTCTCTTGGTATTCTCCTTCAACAACACACGGACATGGGTACGTGAGGTAAAATAGAGACACGGTGATAGCCGGATATCAGTTATGAGTAATCAATATCTACAAAATTTTGGCACATAGACTAAGCAAGGGGCTAGTGTACTGCATTAATTTACTGAAATTCAAAGTTCAATCAGAATTGAAGTTTAGTGCTAACTGTTCTAGAGAAAGAAAGAAAGAAAAATGCTCATTTCTTTAAAAAAGTTGAGATTTGAAATGTATACAATACCTTGGATTTTCTAAATTTCGTTATTCAAAGATTCTCATGGGGGATGACCCATGTATTTTTGGGCCCAATTGGCCATTTTCTTCCTCATTGAAAAAAAATTCTTACATGGTGGGCTAAAGTGCCCCAAAATTTTAAGGGGCTGCAGGCACTAGACTCCCCCCAGGGGAAGTGTAAGGAGACGAAAAATCATGAATTATTGACCCCCTATAAAAATAAAACACAAAGGAAAATGAACAATCTGACTCTTTTAGTTGGCAAGCAATTTTTAAAGGATTCCAAAACTGTCTTTGGTTTTGTTGCAGCATGAAAACTCATTGCCTTGTACTCACTTGAAATATCAGAAAAAATGACAAGAAAATATTTCCCATTTTCTGAAAAACTAAGGCCAAAATTTAGAGAAATATATTGCAAAAATGTTTCTTTTGAAAATTACATATAATGGATTATTTCAGAAGAATCAGTCAACATATAAAATACTTACCATTCTTCAAGAAATGAAAAAAATATTTTTCTTTTCACATAATTTATTTCTGTAACTTACAATTCAGTGTAAATATGAAATTTTGCATGCAGATTATCAAATAAAACTTGAAAGCAGCATAATATTTCAGTTAAACAAAAAAATTTGTTGAAGGTCTCTCACACTAAAACCTCATTTTCAACATTCAAAAGAATAGAAGTAGTGATGCAGCAATACCATTTTTTTGGCTGCTATAGATACTCCAATACTTGGAAATACCGATACTTTGACCGATACTACGTACAACCAATACTGATACTTTTACAATTATATTAAAATAAAACCATCATAAGCCCAACATGGGTGTTTTCATAAAATTATTTACTAACAAATCTAATAATATAACAATATTTCCAATGAAGTTTTTGATTAGGAATAATGAAACTGCTTTTGCTATGTTAACTATATTGTTGAGAATGAATAATATGAAATCCATTCAGTAGATAAGTGTTTCTAATAGTATTGCAATGCAATGTAGACTAGCTATAATAGCAACTGGTTACAAAAGTGGACCAAAAAAATCTCTCATATCAATTTAAAACAAAAATAGCTTCAAAATTATCTCTCAAAACAAAAATGGTGCCTAAATAAACTCTCAAAACAAATCTTTCAAAAAAGATCAAAACAAAAGAGGCTCCAAAATAAACTCTCAAAAATGAGTTCGTGTGGCGAAAACATACCGAGAAAGTGCAGTGTTTTCATAAAATAATATTGGATATAAGAAAATTTCAGGTTTAATAAATAATTTCTTTACAAAATGATTATCATTCTTGTGTTTTTCATCAAAAATACATTCTTCTTCTTCTTTATCAAGGATCCGAAGGGATCTTGAAAGTCGGACTTCTTCAGCAGAAATCCGTGTAACCTGACAGCTTGTACTTTGGCTGCATAAGCAGGGTTAAGCAAATCCCCCAATACTGCAGCACTTTTCTCTTGAGTCCTCAATATTGCTGGACTTCTCAAGCTGCTGTCTGCAGAAGCTGACAGCTTATTGTTTCAAGATAATTCCATTCGACACAGATGTATCACAGTTAAATTGAACACATTTAAAGTAGCTTACTTCTATTAACAGCACCAAAGAAGTTCACCAAGGAGCGGAGAATTGTAATTTGTACATGGGATTGATGTTCACCAAATCCTATGACATTTTTCAGATTCAATTTAAGATTAAATTTTACAAAAGGTAGACATAAATGCAGTCTGGCAGCCTCATATTGTGGAGAGCTGAGCAAGAAGTGCTCAATGGTCTCTGGAACACCACACTCAGGACAGAGAGGGCTTTGACACAGGTTAAATCTACTCAAATGAGAAGAACACCAACATGTCTAATTCTAAATTGGCTAATAATACACTGAAATTTTCTTGACATGGCACCACCCAATCTTAACTTTGGTCTGCCCCACAATTCATACCTAAATATTTTCTTCCCAGATCCCCTGACTTGATTTCCCCAACACTCGCTCCAGTAGTTCAACATTTTATTTTTCAGTTTGCTAACATGCTCCTCATAATTAAGATGAGTGAGTACTGATTTAGAATTTTGATGACCCATTTTTTTGCACCAGTCTGCTATCTCATTTCCCATTATGCCTGAATGAGCAGGGATCTATCGTAACTGAATGCTGTTATTACAACTGTACCAACAATTTTTTTAATTCTACTAAAAATCTTATAGGTGGGGTTATTCAAGTTTAATTTAATATCCAGAGAACATTTAGAATCAACAAAAATGATCACGTTATGATTTGACAAGTTATCAACAGTATAATTTACAGCCTGTAAAATTGCGAATAGCTCTGCTCCCACAATTGAATGACCTGGATTTAGGAGACAAGAAGTTCATGTTTCTAGATGCGGCACATAAATAGCAGCAGATGCTGAACCTGATTGTAGCTTGGAGCCATTTGTGAAAATTCTATGGGAATTACAAAATTTACATGTTACATACTCTTCAAATTTATGATTCACTTCAGCTGCAGAGAGATTTAACATCAGGAAATTCAACACACACATTAGATGAGATGTCAATGCATGGAGAAGTGAAATGTTCAATATGGGATCCTGGAGGAGAAAATTTAAACTGAATTTTGTTCATTGTTTCCATGCATTTCAATGCAAGCCCACTGTTTGGGGGAGATCTGAATAGCTCAATTTTAGCTAGGAACTCATTGGGCTCTGCATCCAAGAAACTGCAGCTCAAACACCACTTCAGAAACAAGAAATCCAGGTATAATCTCAAAGGCATGATGAATGCTTCAGCTTCCGTAGAGGAAACTGGAGATGTCTTCCGTGCACCTAAGATAGATCGCAAAGTTGAGTTTTGAATCCCATTAATTAAACAGGTTTATATCACTTTCAGGGAGCTTTGTAAGGATTACATGACCATAAGTAAGTTTACTTCTAATGAATGATATATATATCTGACGCAATAATTTTTGAGACGATTCCCATGAGAAACCGGACAATGCCCTGAGAACCTGCAGCCGTCTTTGACTCTGTTTTAACACTTTGTATTTGTGGTCAGTAGGTAAGTTTAGGGGAGTCCAATGTTATTCCAAGTACACGCTGTTCATCAGTTGTACTTATTGTTTTAGATTTTAATCTAAGGTTAATCAATGGTACATATTTTTTTATGCACAAGAATTTGATACTTTGTTTTATCAACATTTATGGCTAGTTTCCATTTTATCAACCAGTTTGTCAGGTGATTCAGGTAGTTCTGCATCATCCACTGAATCTCAACTGGGGATCTCCCACTTGTAACTATTGTCATATCTGCATTTGTGATGCATTGGATGCTCTCCATCTGAGGCAAATCATGGAGCATTACATTAAACAACAGAGCGCTCAGCACTGTACCTTGAGGCAAACCACAAGCGAGAATCTTGTCAGATGAGACCGCATCTGCCAATCTTACCTCAACACGTCTATGGTTTAAATATTATTGTAGCCATAATACCATACGCATGTCACAGCCGATGTTTATTAGTTTATGCAAAAGTCCAGCATGCCATACAATATCATATGCTTTTTCCAAATCAACATAGACAATCAAAAATACATCTTTTTAAAGAAGGCTTGTGAAATACAGTTTTTAATTAGAGCAATAGCATCATATGTAGATCTCTTTCTACAGAATCCTGTGACAACAAGAGAAAACTTTATTTTTTTCTTAAAAAATAATCAAGCCTGCGTTTAACAACTTGCTCCATTATTTTTGAGAAACACAAGAGCAAAGTGATGGGTCGATCCCCACTGGGAACCCAATGGTCTCTTTTAGACTTCTTTATTGGACATATAATCCCCAACTTCCGTGCTTCTGGGAAGTAACCACTAGAGTAACTTTTGTTAAATGAATAAATTATATGTTCCAGAAATGACTGTGGTGCTTCAGTGAAAAAAGCGCAAGGAATTTTCTCAAAACCAGGACAAGTATTTTTGGCGTGTTGCAAACTTTTCAGGAATTCAGGCAATTCAATTTGAGAGTTAAGATGTGTATCTTCTACCTTTACTATTGCTAGATTTGAAATGGTATTTTCAATTGTTTCAGAAAATTTATCACCTAATTTTATATTGTGTCTACAAAAATTGGTCAGTAATAATTGAGTTTTGTCTGCTGTGCTATCAGCTATGTCACCAACAGTTGGGCGTGGATTCATATAACTGCCCCTCATTGAATGTATTATCCTCCAAACATTACCAACACCGGTGTTAGAGTCCAGACTGCTTACATAACTAGTCCAACTTTGGATTTTCTTTTACTAATATTTTCTCTGGCATTAATTTCACACTCCTTGTGCAGATGTAAATTTTCTGCAGTGGGATGTTTTGATAACTTGTTGCGTGCTTTCCCTTGCTGTGCTACAGCCAAAGCGCACTCTCTATCCCACCATGGTGTCTTCTTCCTAGCTCCCCAAGCTGAGGAGGATTTGGGGATGCTCTTCTTAGCTGCATCCTGAAGCAATTTTGTTAGCAGTGTACTCAAATCATCAACTATAAACTGAGTTATCTGACTTATATGGATTTGTGATAATTCATTTTTGAAACCAACCCAATTTCCATTTTTTAAAATCCATCTATACAGATGGCTATCAGATATTCTAACTACTGTGCCAAATGTACATTCGATTGGATAATGATCACTCCCAAGATCTGCACCTCTTTCGAGAAACTCACACGCAAGGAGAGTTGGAGGGACAATACACAAATCTAATGTAGAACTTGTCCCCACACTTGAGTCAATATGAGTGGGCAAGTCAGGAGGGTTAAGTACTCCACGAGAGTTCTTATCTAGAAGTCTACACAGGTTCCCTCCTGAAGCATTCAGTCAGTTTTTACGGTCCCACAAAGGTGCATGAGCATTTATGTCTCCCATGAATATAAACAATTCACTCATCTGAATATTATTATATTATATACCAAGCCTTTTCCTCTTTTTACTAGAGGGTGGCTAGCATCATTGACATAATACTTTACAGGGAGTGTACATGATCGGGATTTCCCAGGCCCCTAGTCACGCCCGAGCTTTAAGCCTTATTTTCCTCTCGTTTAGTGCTCAGGTAACATTCCTTGAGGACAGTGACTACACTGCAGGCAAGGACCCTGATGTGCAGCGTCAGCGTTTTTCTCGCCAACTGCCACGTACAGGGCTCAAACCCGTGCAGGAAGCACAGAATGCAAGCGCTCTGTACACTCGGCCACTGCGAGGTACCCATCTGAATATAATAATGATAAAACTTTTCAAAATCAATACATGCATTAGGATTATAAATCAGAAATTTACAAAAAAATTAGGATTATACTTATTACAGATACCAATATATCCATAAGAACAGAAAACTTTAATTGACGCTATTTCTAATTTGCGATTCAAGAACATATCAACATTATTCACAGAAAAGTTATCATTCCTGATCACACAGCATAACCCACCTTTGGCCCTTTTTCTTTATGGGACCACACACTATGAATTTAGGCCCATTAGTTTTAATCCATGTTTCACATGAACATAGTATGTCAGTTTTTTTTCTGTAAAGATAAAGTTTCACTTCTGCTAACTTTGAAGATAACCCATTACAATTGAATAGATACAAAGAAAGATTTTTTCTGAGGCACCACTTCTTTTGATCCTCTAACCACAAATTTTATAGTTATACATCATTTTTTCCTTGAAGCTGAGATGTTTCAGTATTTTTTCCTGATATTGTATTTTTACAACTTTTTCATTTGCTACAACTGCATCACATCATTGTGAAATTTACTAAGCAGTTGAGAACTTGAGAGCCAATTGTTTTTGGCCAAGATGATTTCTAATCATTCCCAGAAGCAGTAGATCTTGTTGATGCTTGTTTTCATGATTTAAGTTGGATTAGAATGCTTTTATCATAAACTAACCCAGGCAAAAAAAGAAGTCCTCAAACATGGCTTGCACATGTGATTCAATTTTTTTACCACTGCTTGTACTAAACCTTCACCAGAGACAATTGTTTCTTGTGAGGACTGACTGCCTTCAAAATGAGTGGCTAATACATTCTACTCTGGTTGATTTGATTTGGCTTGGAGAATCCTTCTTGGTAAATAGTACAATCCTTGAGATTGTTGTACATCAGCCGGGACAGTCAAATGTTTAGTTTGGGAGGTTTTCAGAGCTGAATCATATATATGTTTCTAATTACTCATTGAACTTAGGATTTGGGAACTTTCTTGCATGGAGGCATCTTTTTCTTTATTCAATTGAGAACTCATCACAGTAGAAGTAGTCTTGGTTTTTTGAGAGATAGATTCAAGATTTATGGTGATCTCAGGAATGACTTGCTTCCAAGCTTCTGAAAAGGAGACTCCTTCTTTAATCAGTGATTGTATTTAAATAGCATTTTGCATATAGGGGAATTCTTTAAAACTGGCTACATGATTCTCCTTTCACTTAGCACAAAGGGGAGTGGGGGCATTACATTTGTCGTTTGACTAGCCACCACCACAAATTAAACACCTTTCTACGGATGAACTCGCATAATGTCCATGATGTTGGTATTCATAGCATCGGATAGGTGGAGGTGAACATGGACTGACTTGGAAATTCATGAATTTTATTTTTATTGGCTTTGGAAGATCTCTGCCTTGAAATTGCACTTTTACACTTAAAGAACTCTTTTTTTTTCCATTAGAAAACTTTGACAGTCTTACCATGTTTATAATTTTAGCATTTTCACTGGTGGCAATTGGAATAAGATCCTCTAAATAGACATCATAGTCAATTGGTCTGATTACTCCAAAAGTAGACTGTGCAGACTTAGAATGTAGTTTATGACACCAAACTGCAAACTTTCCAATGCTGCTCACTTCCAACAATCTTACTACTTTGTCTTCAATGGCTTATTTGAGCTCGACTGCGATCAAGTTTTGTCGTTTGGTAACTCTTATTTCCTTGACAAAGTCATAGTTTAGTATTTTTTTCAATCCTTGGGTAACTCCAAATGGATCATACGTCATTTTTCTCTTATTTGCTCCAACTAACTTGTTATTTGACTCCTGCAGTTGTGTGATCAGCAAAGTACATGCCTATCTTTAGATGCCAAAGATTTATTAGTTGGATATACTCTTCTTATTTTAGGTGAGGTGGATTTAGAATTTTTTTTTGTGGTTTCACAATCAGATTTAGAGCTTGAAAGGCTCACACTAGTTCTTTCTCTTTGTTCACAGTATATTGTTCTTGAAGCATATGCCCTGAATTACAGATTCTTTGTTTCTTAAGTGCTCATCATTTTTTATTCTCCATTGTTAGGCTCTTCTTCACTAGCAAGGGTGGCGACCAGCAGCTGCATGTCTTCAATTTCACTGCGGGGATCATCCGACTTTCTCAAGTTGCCATAACGATTTGTTAATGGCAGTTCAGCCATTTTAAATTCGATAGTAGCTCCAGAAGGAGCCATTTACAGAGAATAATGAACAATCATCAGAAAACAATTAATAATTTAACAAATGCAACAAAACAATTACAAAAAAATTAAAATACACCAAGTACACAATTACAATAAATATTAATCCAGTAAACCGTGCTTAAGGGAACAGTGGGAATTCCGGCCAAGAAGTCACCACACCCTCCGCACCCCCATCCCACCACAAATGAAATATTGCTATGTAGCCCACACCAGGTGGAGGGGAGAGAGTTAGTTGCAGATATATGAAGATGACTAATGAAATTGATTAGATTAAATCTCAAAAACATTCATCGTTTTTTTGCAGGAGCTTGTCAAACTATGGTCCTTACTCAATGAATGCAACTGCCTTTCTCCCTGTGAACTTGAAGCTGAGGGCAACAGCGTTGAGGCCTTTTTAACGACCTACAATTCCCTCTGCAAGACTCACAATATTCACACAAAGGAGTTCAGCGCCTCTATACCAGACTTGTCCAACAAACTACTCAGGATCCACCAATCTTTGCCCTAAGCTGCCACTGGATGGCATTACTGGGATAACCAGTTTGTCAAAACACCATCCCCAGACAAGGTGGGTCATTACGTCATTACAGTCCACTCAACATAACTGGCTCATTCCAGCCAGTGACTCATACTCCAGGCACGTACAATAAAATTTTCGGTCAATGTATAGTTTCCCTTCGGCAGGGAAATTAAAGATGTCGTTGCTGATAATCGCTAAATGAGCACATTTAAAAACCTTTTACATGAATGGCATTATGCTCTCTTAAGCGTTATTTCCAAATTATTTAACTTTGAAGTTGGCCTTTGCGCCAAAGGAAGCGAGCGCGTGAAACGGAATTTAATTAATAACGGAAGCTATTACAAACGTGAAGAGGTTGGGTCGTGAGGGGGAGGCACAGTTCTTCTAGTGAAAATTATAAATAAAGCTTCTAACCCACCCATTACGGTGACGACGGCAATCTTGTTTACATCGGGTCTTAGATGGCGACCACCAAGGGCGCCGCCATTTTGGACCCGATGTCAACAAGATTGCGGTCGTCACCGTAATGGGTGGGTTAGAAGCTTTATTTATAATTTTCACTAGAAGAACTGTGCCTCCCCCTCACAACCCAACCTCTTTACGTTTGTAATAGGCGGGTTAACTACCCTTATTAACTAAATTACGGCGTGCGCCGGCGCCAACTTCAAAGTTAAATAATTCGGAAATAACGCATCAGAGAGCATAATGCCATTCATGTAAAAGGTTTTTAAATGTGCTCATTTAGTGATTATCAGCAACAACATCTTTAATTTCCCTGCCGAAGGGAAACTATACATTGACCAAATTTTCATAGCTCCAATGATACTAAATTGCACTAAATCCAATCCAGAAAAACAGCTTTTACCACAATCATCTTCAGCATATCTGGTATACAACTCATTCTCTCCATACTGCTCGATACAATCCTAACAGTATGTTAGTAACTTGAACTTGAGGGCCGACAGTGTCGGGGCCTTTGTAACGGCCTACAATTCCCTCCACAATTTTCACACAGAGTTCAGCGCCTGGTACCAGACTTGTCCACTAAACTACTCAGGATCTACCAATCCTTGTCACAAGCTGCCATTGGATGGCATCACTGGGATAGCCAGTGTGTCAAAACACCATCCTCAGGCATATTGGGTCATTACTGACCATTCTACCTGACTGGCTCATTCCAGTCACTGACTAACTCCAGGCACGCACAAGAAACATTTTCATAGCTTCAATGATACTCAAATTACACTCCTGATCCAATCCAGCAAGACAGCTCATACCGCAATCATCTTCAGCACATCTGGCATACCACTCATTCTCTCTCCATACTGTTCAAGCACCACATTCATAAAACTTTCTCTCTCTTGCTCATACTTACTACATTCTAGTTAGCGTTAGCCTAACGTTAGCCTAACATACAACCACGATAGTACGGAAGGATGCATCTTTGCGTTGTATTCCGCAACCACGGGTAAAAACAATATTGTCGACTGTGGATCCCCACGATGATCAAAAAAAAGTAGAAATAACAGTCGACTAAAAAAAAATTGACAATTACAATGTCATTCATTAATTTCTTGAATGCATTTACATTAAGATCCTTATTTTATGTACACACATAAGTATCGTTAACCCCATGTCAATTGTCAAACAAATGACTTAGAGAAATGTATGAAAGAATACGTTTTCTTTGTTTGGTTGAACTAAGTTTGATAATGTATATGAATAAAAGAAATGAAATTATCACAATACGGAAGAAATATATCCTAAAAAGACTCGCGCTAGTGCGCATTTACATTGAAATACGAGCTTAAGAACATCGGCTAGCAATTTTTGGTTACCTAAAGGGCCTTTCACACGATCAGTTTTTTCGTCAGTCAACACTGACACTCACGGTTCCGCAACACCTGGGCATGCGTGCTCTCTTTTGCTCTCTACTCGGCACTCGCCATTGTCGGGTTTGACTGCTGCTTTGCTTCTATTTGCGTGTCAGTTTTCGCCCGCCCGGCGTCTGGTAAGGATGGCTGCGATCGCGGTCCCGTATTAAATGGTGTCAGCCTGGTCTAAATAATAAATTAGCTATTTTCGTGAACACCCTGCTTTGTGGAAAGTGCAAAGCAACGAATACAAGAGCAGAGATATAAGAAGCAAGTCGCTCATATATGTTATTGAAGCAATGAATCAACACAGAATTAGTTTACATGAGAATGGGTTGAAGGAAAAAATTTATAGGCTTCAAAAATAGTTTAGGAAGGTATTTAGAGCATTTGCTTCAAAAAATCTATTATTTAGCAGAGGATAGCACCTAGATTCGAAGGTGAGGGGAACAATAGTTCATTTTTTACAAGCATATCATAATGCATTCGTCCTGTTGCAGTGACAGCGGCTCAGCGCCATTGACAAAGGAATTCCAATCGTATTTAATATTCACTCAGGAAATACTGCAAAAGCAAATTATTTTTGTTTCTTAGAATGAAAAAATTGAATATTTAACCGAAGTGCGATTTCAACAATTAGTCCGGCATGAATTCATGAATTCCATGAATTCTCCTCAACATTTAACTTCAGCATGCAAATGTTTCCTGGTATAAATCTAAACGTTTTTTAGTTTATCCGTACCGCTGTCACATTCAAATGGATTATTAGATATCACACAGTAATTTGAGAGGCTATTATATTTTATAATATTTGCTTGCGGATGCCAGATTTACGCGTGCATTCTATCATACAGTTCTAATGAATGTGTGCTAGATTTCAATTGTTATTACTATATTCTTGTCACTGTGTCGCTAGGAAATGACCGAACATAGTTCTTCAAGAAAAACATTCAATTTACGAGCTGTACTATTACACGCTGGTACATGCAAAACTGTATAGAACGAGCGAAAAATATTACCTGCAAATGAAGTTATTATGAAGTAGATTATTACATTTGTAGTAGTTGTAGTATTTGTTAGATTTGGTGTGACCAAATTTGACAAATGCTGAGAAAGGAAGGAATGCGACAAATAATTAGTGAGCGAAATTTAGATATTTAGCCCTAACTTACCACAAATCCGGTTATAACTGCCATTTTCTGGATGTTTGGCCAGCCATTCTTTTACCCACTATCTATTTATGGTTTTTTTCTTCTCTATGACCGCAAAGCCGATGAGTATGCTTGCTTTGACTACGACGAATCTCTCTCGACTCCGCATAGTGAAGCACTGCCAAGCTTGCCAGTGACGCGCCACTTCAGTCACGCGATCGTACGTGTGAACGCGAGTGTTTTGACCACACTCTGGAGTGTCAGTGTTGACTGACGAAAAAACTGATCGTGTGAAAGGGCCTTAACTGGGAACCTTTGAAGGAACTTCTGAATTACCGGGACCAATAGAGTAATTTCTAAACTATATGACGAACAATCTTGAAATTAGTACCTAGCAAATGAATGCTCGTGACACGTACAACATTTTTATGATCGTTAATAATTTCTTACGCCCTCGTGGATGGCAGGGAGCGAGGTTCCCATGGCTGCTCAATAGTCGGGCGATTATCTTAAAAAGAATCATTTGCGGCATATTCTAATTCATAAACTATTGCACCAACAAGCTTCAAAATTTGTTCTAGTTCAAACATCAATTCTCTATGTTCTGCATCTTAATAACTCAACATTCGGAACTATCTTTTTACTCCTACGTATAAACACGTTTGGCAAAAATTAATTTTAGAAAATGTAAATATATAAATCTTTACGCAACACTAATTTATGATATTTCCTAAGCCAATAATGCTAGCAGCAGTTCAATGGAGTCAGAAACATGAAAAGGAATTATGATACGACGTGGATTCCCATGTGAAAGTATTCTCTAAGTTTTACAATCTTTCGTAAGGAATGTAAAAATGAACACAATGAGGTGATACGCTTATGACAGTTTTGAATTTGATGAACATTGACATTTGAGCTTTGGCTCTTTTGACATCAAGGAATAATGTTGAAAGTGTACTAATTCGAATGGTGTAATGATTTGTACTGGTTTTTTAACGTAGGAGCCCTATCCTTCTCATGAGAAATTTTAAGAAAAACTACCCTATCAAGAAAAATTACCCATCAATAAGGTTAGGTTAACATCGGCATCTTTGGGATGCTTTATTTCCAATCAGGCCTGATACATATGATCTTAGCATTGGTTTTTCAAATGTCGTATAACTAACCCTAGATATAGGACACCATGACGGTTCCCCCGTAAAGCCGGTACCCATTTCCGACACCTGGGTCGAGTGGGGTATTGTGCTTGAGCTTTCCCTTATACCCTACGGGGAAAATCTCAGTGCCAGCGCCGAGATACGAACCCGCGACTCCAACATACGAGCCCGATCCCTTAACCCGTCGCCACGTCCTGGACTCTTAGAAGGTCAGCGAAGCTAGTACATGTTGCACATCAGCAAACCTAAGGTTGCCATATATGGTTTTAAGCGTCTCGTTGAGCGCCATTGTAATATAGCGAGTAGTGTAAGTTCTAGTTAGAGAGAACAAAAGTTGGCAACGCTCGAGAGAGCAACACTCGCAAGTCAGTCTTCTAGTGGTCTCGGGCTCAACAACAAGTAAATGTTGGCCGAGTGTGTATATAATTACCTACTGTGGTTGGTATCTACCTTCTTAATTTCTAAACTAATGTACTTAATTCTACTCTACTCTTTTCTATATATTCCCACCTATCTCCGCTCTACTCTTGCTAACCACATGTCACATGATTGAGTATTTAAGCTAAGGTGTCCAAGAGGTGAGTGCATTATTTACCTAAAGTGATGTGTCATCGCATTGTGTATTATTGTCAGCACTATAACTGTGTTGTGTCTATGTGGAACCTATACTGTGCTCTAGTGTAGGGTTACCTACTCCACTATATTGGCGACGAGGATTTAATAGAACTGCTGGGAGTGACTAGTGAAGAAACTCAGAATTGATCTAGTGATTGTACTATTTGTGCTGTGAATTTTTTTCTTTACTTTTCACAGTGTGTTTGACTTACTAAAAATTCAATATGCCATTGATAGGTTCAGTGGGAGAATTTAATCCTGTAGAGGAAGAATTTGGAGACTATGAAACTAGATTACACTGATATTTTTTAATAAACAAAATAGGGGACAAAGAAAAAGCCCCCACACTAATTTCACTAGTGGGTCCAAAAGTTGCTAGGTTAATAAAAGACCTAGTGTCTCCTAAAAGAACCCTTGATGCTACTTATGACGAGATTGTGGAAGCGTTGAGACGGCATTTTAAACCAACAAGAAATCAGATCTTTGAGAGGTTTAGGTTCCATAAGCGGAACCAGAGACAAGGGGAAAGCATTGCTGATTTTGTGGCTAGCTTGAAAGCCCTTTCTCATACCTGTAATTTCAAACAGGAAGTGCTAGAAGAAACCCTACTGGACAGACTCATTTTGGGTGTGTCCAGTAATGACATTCAAAATTGCTTGCTGAATGAAGCTAGCCTGACATGGCAAAAGGCCATAGATCTAGCTACTGCTAAAGAAACCACACTGAGAGAAACAGTGGGGTTGAGGCAATCAAATTCAATTCTAAATGTAGGCCAGAGCAGAGTTCAGCAAACTGCGTACAAGCCTCAGGGCAAGACTCAGGCCCAAGCTAGCCCCAAATCAGCATGCAGCGGCTGTGGTAATCTGCACTGGCGTAGAGATTGCCCCTACAAAGACAGTGTTTGTCATGGTTGTGGCCAAAAAGGTCATCTAAAAAAATGTTGTTTCAAACTAAAAGGGCAGAAATCTGCTAAAGGCAACAAAAATAATTTTGTGCATGCTATGCATGAAAAAAGGAGGAGGGAACACCACCCTAACCCTAATGGAACTAGCAATGGAACCAGTGCAGACTACCCAGCTCCCAATCATGGGTGTTATGGGGAAATATTTTCTTTAGCCGAAGAAATGAAACCCCCAATCAAAATTAAATTGTTACTAAATGGTGTGCCATTAGAGATGGAGGTAGATACAGGTGCTGCCAGGTCTATGCTTTCAATGGCCACCTACTCTAAAATACCAGCTAAGTCAAGACCCGAGCTGAGACCTTCTGATGTTAAGCTTAGGACTTATGGGGGAACCCCACTAGTGGTTTGTGGTGAGATTAGGGCTAACATCCAGCGTGAATCTAGTGGTATGGTTCCTCATCTAGCAACTATTGTGGTTGTAGACAGGGAGGGGCCAGCTTTGCTGGGTAGGGACCTGATTGATTCCCTTGGGCTAACTATAGTAGCAAATGAGGTCAACAAATTGACTACCTGCCCTGAAGAGTTAGCAAATAAATTCCCCGACCTTTTTCAACCAGGTCTAGGTTGCTTTAAGGGAAGGAATTTCAAAATAGAAGTGGATCCAGCCGTACCACCAAAGTTTTGTAAGGCCAGGAACGTGCCTTACACACTTAGACCTGAGGTGGAGGCAGAACTTGATAGACTGGTGCAGGAAGGTATCCTCACCCCTGTACAGTACTCAAGATGGGCAGCGGCTATCGTCCCTGTGCTCAAGGCTGATCAAAGTATCCGAATATGTGGGGACTACAAACTAACCGTCAACAGAGCCACTAGGCTTGATACCTATCCTATACCCAGAGTGGAAGATCTATTTAGCGGGTTAGCAGGAGGAGTTATATACTCCAAGCTAGATATGTCTCAGGCATACGCTCAGCTACCCTTGAATGAAGACTCCAAGGAACTCACGGTAATAAACACCCACAGAGGTTTATTTGCCTACAACCGTCTCAGCTTTGGAATTGCGTCCGCACCTGGAATCTTTCAGCGTGCCATGGAAGGACTATTGCAGGGCCTCCCAGGAGTGTTCTGCTACCTGGATGACGTCCTGGTGAGTGCCACTAATGAGCAAGAGCACAACAAGCGCCTCTATCAAGTCTTATCTAAACTACAGGAGGCAGGGCTAAAACTGAAAATGATTAAATGTGAAATTGGAGTGCCACAGGTATCCTACCTTGGATACCAAATCGACAAGGATGGATTGCACCCCACTGCAGAGAAGGTAGCAGCAATCCAGAATGCACCAGCTCCTACTAATGTGACTCAACTGAGAGCCTACCTTGGGCTGTTAAATTTCTATAGGAAATTTCTAAAATCATCTGCAACCATGCTGGAGCCCCTAAATACCTTACTGAGGGATAAAACCCCTTGGAAATGGGATGCAAGTCAGGAGAGAGCCTTCCAGAAATCTAAACAAGCCCTCCTGGACTCTCAGACTCTAGTCCACTTTGACCCTCAGAAACCCATAGTGGTAGTGGCTGACAGTAGTGCGTATGGTGTGGGAGCGGTGCTGTGTCACCTTATTGATGGGATTGAACGCCCCGCCTATTTTGCCTCCCGAACTCTAACAGCAACAGAACGCAACTACTCTCAAACTGAGAAAGAAGCCCTAGCTATGGTGTTCGCACTTCGAAAATTTCATTGCTACCTGTGGGGACAGGATTTCACTGTGGTTACGGACCACAAACCTCTGTTAGGGATATTTGATCCGGGTAGAAGCATTCCTCCGATGGCATCCGGGCGCATTCAAAGGTGGGCTTTACTGCTTTACTGCAGTCCTACAAGTTCACCTTGCGTCACCGGTCTGGCGTGCTGTTGGGCACGGCTGATGCTCTCAGTCGTCTACCTTTGACAACTCCCGAGGAAGCCACACCTATTCCTGCGGAATGGACGTCCTTAGTAAACTTATGCCGCCCGTACGTGTAGCGGCCGAAGGGTAGAACAAAGAGACGAGTAGACTTTTTAGCGTGTACTTGGCGTAGCGAGACAGGAGAACCAAATGCGCCCCTAGAGGCTCCGCACTACCTTTATATACTCCTAATATTTGCTGACACAGCATACGCATTGCGGTGTAACCCGCACAGGGCGTCGTCTGAACACGTACGGACAGATGCACAGGGAGAGTACGCACTTGTGACGGCATAAACTTCCTCGAGTCAGCTCCAGTCACCAGCACCCACATCCTCGAGGGCACCCTAAGGGACCCAGTACTTTCAAAGGTATACAAATACTGCCAAGTAGGCTGGCCTTCGACGGTAATTGGTGACCCTGATCTCGCTCCGTATACTAGGAGGCGAGACGAATTGTCCACACAAAATGGCTGTGTGCTCTGGGGAGCAAGAATTATTGTACCCCAAGCTCTCAGACAAGCCATTGTGGACGAACTTCACTCTGGCCGTGCTGGATCATCCAGGATGAAGGAGTTAGCTCGCAGCTATGTATGGTGGCCGCTGCTGGACAAAGATCTAGAAGAAACGACTAAGTCATGCAGCGAGTGCCTGAGCACTCGAGCTGCACCAACGAAAGCTGAACTCCATCCGTGGGAATGGCCTGCGAAGCCTTGGCATCGCATACACATTGACTACGCGGGCCCAATGGATGGAAAATACTATCTAGTGATCGTGGATGCACACTCTAAGGGGGTTGAAATTTTTCCCACATCTACTACAACCTCTAGCGAAACGAACTCGTGCCTGAAACACACTTTTGCGACATTTGGATTTCCAGTAACAATTGTTTCGGACAACGCAACGTGTTTCACATCGGCTGAATTCCAAGAATTTGTGAAGGCATGTGGTATGCGACATATTACGAGCGCACCATACCACCCTTCAACTAATGGACTGGCAGAGCGCATGGTACAAACTTTCAAGAAGAATATACGAAAGTCAACGGAACCCCTACGCCTAGCACTAGACAGGTTCCTGTTCAACTATCGGCTAACACCCCACACGACAACAGGTGTTACGCCCGCCGAACTGATGTTAGGCAGGAAAGTTCGCTCTCGTCTTGATCTGCTTTGGCCGTCAGAAGCAATCGCGTCCAAAGTTGCTCAACGCCAGGACGCTCAGAAAAGATACCACCCAGGGTCTCGCGCGGTTGACATTCCGCCGGAGTCACCTGTGATGGTCCGTCAATACACGCCGGGTTCCCCAAAATGGACCCCTGCTACCACCATTGAGAAAACAGGCCCGGTATCCTACAAGTGCCAACTGAAGGGGGGAGAGGTCGTTCGTCGACACCAGGACCAAGTTATTACCTGCTCGAACACCATCTCTGAACCCTTAGAACAACCTACGGAGGAAACCGTTGTGTTTCCACAACCTGCTCAAAATTCATACCCACCACCTCCGACCAATGACCTGACTCCGAAACACCTGATTACCCGATTCCCACCCAGGAGGCTAGGATGCACGAGCCTCCAAGTGCTAGCATCTCACGCAGGTCTACCCGGGCTCGGAAGCCTGTGGTGAGAATGGACCTTTAGGATTGACTATATTGAATAAGGGGACTGGGGATACAGGGGGGGGTTTCTAATTAAGGAGGGAGGGGTGTAATATAGCGAGTAGTGTAAGTTCTAGTTAGAGAGACCAAAAGTTGGCAACGCTCGAGAGAGCAACACTCGCAAGTCAGTCTTCTAGTGGTCTCGGGCTCAATAACAAGTAAATGTTGGCCGAGTGTGTATATAATTACCTACTGCGGTTGGTATCTAACTTCTTAATTTCTAAACTAATGTACTTAATTCTACTCTACTCTTCTCTATATATTCCCACCTATCTCCGCTCTACTCTTGCTAACCACATGTCACATGATTGAGTATTTAAGTTAAGGTGTCCAAGAGGTGAATGCATTATTTACCTAAAGTGATGTGTCATTGCATTGTGTATTATTGTCAGCACTATAACTGTGTTGTGTCTATGTGGAACCTATACTGTGCTCTAGTGTAGGGTTACCTACTCCACTATAGCCATTTATTGGTGGAAGGTAAAATTAGGTGAGGTGGATAGGGGAGGAGAAGTAACAGTTTCAAATCTGTCTGCATTCTTCCACTCAGTGTGGCCTCTGAAGAGGACGGGTGAGGAGTGTGGCTACCGGCGCTGCATGGCCTCTTAGAAGACCAAAAGTGTTGCTGAGGCATGCCAGCACACATTCTGCCTCTTAGAAGGTCGCTTCATTGAGTGCAAAAGTGAAGTGACATTGCATTGAAATTTTGGTAAACATTGTCGGGGTATAGCACAGGCACTTGCACTTCATGCTTTGATGAGAATATATGAATACTTCATTTATTTCAGTTATATAATTATGAATAAATAAAGTATTTATGTATTCTCATCAAAGCAAACAAAGTGTAACAAAGCAAGTGCTTTTGTTACACTACTATCAAATGTATGTTTTTTTCTATTTATAGGTTTCAGAGATCATTTTTGATACATTAGCTATGCCTCGCCGTTCGAAATGTTTAAATTCGGAGGAAATCCGAACCGCCCTCGAGGAGCTGGATTTGGAGTCAGAAAACCTCAGCGATGGGGTCTCTATGGCTGTGTACGAGGAGTGGGATGATGAGAATGCAGAGTCCCAGAAGGAAGAGAAGGCCCCCAACTCGTCCGTCTCCACCCTGATGAGGGCGCCTCGGTCGAATGCGGTGAAAATCAAGGTGAAGAAGTATGAGGACCCCTCCACAGACGGGGCATCCTCCTCGACATAGGTCCCGCTGCCTTCTGAACTACAGCTTTTTAACTTTAATTTAAAAAAACTCAAGTTCAATTTAAAAAAGCTCAAGTTTAATTTAAAAAAGGTTAAATTTAAATTTAAAAAAGCTCAAGTTCAATTTAAAAAAGCTCAAGTTCAATTTAAAAAAGCTCAAGTTTAATTTAAAAAAGATCAAGTTTAATTTAAAAAAGATCAAGTTTAATTTAAAAAAGCTCAAGTTTAATTTAAAAAAGATCAAGTTTAATTTAAAAAGATCAACTTTAATTGAAAAAGTCTCAAGCAGACTATATTTAAAAAATGGTCAATTTCAATTTTGAAAAGCTTATGATTCTAAAATTGCATACTTATGTAGTAATAATAGTATAATTAAAGTTTATTCATGAGAATGCATATTCATTTAAAAGTACTGGCACAAACTAAGCTGCTGTAATTTTGTACTCAATTTGACATTCTTTAAGTTTTACCTATGAATCATTTGCTAAACAGGTCATCGGTACTTTTAACTATTGACAAAAATGGTTCGAATAAACTTCATGTAATAAGTAACTGTAGGACAATTAGAAAACTGCACTGACTGAAAAATTGAACATTATTGAGCTTCAACTTTTCAGTCAGTGCAGATTGCTAATTGTCCCACAGTTGCTTATTGCATAAAGCTTATTTGCATCATTTTGTCAATAGATATAAGTACCGATGATCTGTTTAGCAAATGATTCATAGGTAAAACTTGAAGAATGCCAAATTAAGTCCATCACAGCAGCTTGCCTTGTCTGATATTTGATTTACTCTATTTTCAGGGCCAATACTTTTAAATAAATATGCCTTCTGACAAATAAACTTTACCTATATTATTATTACATAAGTATGAAATTTTAGAAACATAAGCGTTTCAAAATTGAAATTCATCTTTTTTAAATACTTTTTGAGACTTTTTAAATTAAAAAGCAAGGCGAAAATCGCCGCAGGTTAAGTCAATTTTATAAAAAATGATCAAATAAAACTGAACGTTTCTAACTAACTGTCCATCTCCAGCAAGAAAATTTCTTTAAAACGAAACCAAATAAGAGAAATTAATGCACTAAAGTAGTATATATACAAAAACTAAACTTTGAAAAAACACAAACAACGGTAAAAAAATATGTAAAAGATAAAGGAAAAACTGAATTACGTATTGGCAACATGAAGCGGGAAAGCACTTTGGGTGTCATTGAGAGCAGGTTTTATTCTGTAAATATACAAAGATTCGAGAAGGTGCAGATCTGTTCTGTAGGAGGTACTGTTCTGTAAGAAGTGTTCTGTAAGAGGTTTCATTCTCAAGCTGAGAAGCATCAATGATGGACTTTTGAAATTAAACTTGATCTTTTTTAAATTAAACTTGAACTTTTTTAAATTAAACTGGAGCTTTTTTAAATTGAACTTGACCTTTTTTAAATTAAACTTGAGCTTTTTTAAATTGAACTTGACCTTTTTTAAATTAAACTTGAGCTTTTTTAAATTGAACTTGACCTTTTTTAAATTGAACTTGACCTTTTTTAAATTGAACTTGAGCTTTTTTAAATTAAAGTTAAAAAGCTGTAGTGGCCACGGCCACGATTGTTTCGCTACTGCTGCCACCACCTGCTTTGCCACAACCACCTGCTTTGCCAACATCGTCTGCCTCGCCACCCTCGCCTGCTATTGCCTCTTCATCAACAATTGCTGCTGCTGACCTGGTTTTCTCTAGTGACGACGAGGATGGTGGCATCGGGCCTAATAGCGCTTTGCCTCCACGTCAAGCAGCTAAGAACGTTGCTGACATTCCAGGGGATACAGGAGGCGGAAACATCATTGATGCAAGAAGACTGATCCAGCCCTTGTCGAAGTGCCCCAAAATCCCCTGGAAGAAGTCAGGAAAAGAGCATTCACTATGTCCCATGGATTTTAACCCCAAAAATCCAGGGATCCAAGTTGATATTACCGACAAGTTCGATGGAGTGGATGTTCTCATGCTGTTTATGCAGGATGATATTTGGGAGACCATTGCATATTCCGGATTTGGGTTGTCGGGGTGCCAGCAGTAGCAATACTACATGCAGGGGAGGGGCTGGGGGGGATATGTTACATCATCATCATCATCATTTATCGTCATGGTCATCATTATCATCTTGGTTTTCATCTAGCAGCAAGCGGTAGGTCATCATCATTCATCATTTGGCGAGTACCTGAACTTTTGTTGTGGTCTTGTTTTTCTTGTTGGTAAAAATTATGTTTTTGCTCATAACTTCTGATCTATTTGTTGTAGGTAAAAAATAAAGGAATCACTGTATTCAGCAGAAAAAAATCTATAAGAAAACATCATAATAATACACAATACTACCATAGAAATGAAAGAAAAAGTTATTTTTACCGATTTCTGTTACTTTTTTTTCAAAAATGATAGTCCAGAATCCGCAGATTTCCTCCTCGGCAAAAAACAATACCACCATTGCATTCCGAAAAAAAGTTCAATGCATATGAAACTCTTTCCAAGCAATGAAACAGCTTGATAACAGCCTATGCAGAAAATGAACTAAAAAAAAACTGTAAAAACTGATTATTTTCTAAAAACTTGTTCCTAACTCCGGAACTATTGAACCTAGAAAAAATTTTTAGATACCAAATGATTCAGTAGGTAAAAATCTATGACACTGCATCATTAAAAATCAGGAAAATGCAATAGGAAAAAAAATTGCCAGTGATTTTCCGATTTCTTTTTTTGTATTTTACATAAATAAAAACTTAAATTCCGTAGATTTTTGTTGGGCTAGCGGCATTTTTTTTTCCTGACAGAAAGAGCAGCCCTTCCCCTATACAATGAACTCACAACGAAACTGCTAACTTGAATAATAAATGTACAGTAAGCAGTCAAGTTTACCAATTTTTTCATTTTTTCCGTTAGGGCAGCCGTGTGGAGACGGGTTAACCACTGTACCACGGAGATTTAATAAAATAAAAATAAAATTAATAAAATAAAAACAAAATAAAATTATAAATATATTACCCTATAAATATATATATTAATAAAATTACCCTATCAAAAAAATCACATCGCTGAAAAGATATGACTTGACTGCCCCATGTGATTAATATTCAGTGGAAATAGGGATTCAAGATTAGTTTTTGGAAGCTTGTATGAACTCTTTCCATGGATCTCAGCATCAATCAAAATGTGAAGTTACTAGGTTGATGGAAGCTTTACAGATGCTGATCATCACCCCAGCATTCAACGGTTGGTTAAAAATTTGAGAGCACATGGAAGGAAAGAAAATCAAAGACTGGATGTACTCAGCTTTGAAGTTTATTTCTAGCTGCTATCGGAATAGAGAAGAGCGGCAGGATCTTGAGTCTGGTGATGGACACGAAGCTTGGCTGTAGAATCCCCAGCGAGGTGGCAGAAGTGGCAACCCGGGAGGCACGAGGTGGCGAAGGCAGTGAACAGTGGTTTATGTTGGTGTTCAGTCAAGCCAAAGCGTCAGGTGTTCACGTTTGAAGTTCAGTTAGTGCTTGAATACCAAAATGTCACCATTCACACCAAGTAATTTTGGCGTTCCTCAAGGTTCAATCATCGGCCCGCTCCTATTTTCAATTTTCATCAATGATTTCCCTGTCATGCCGGCAAACACAAAAATTTCAATGTATGCTGATGACGTACAAATTGCCATGACAAGTTCGACAACGGATTTGGAAGAAACACAAAGCAACGCTGAAAACCTTCTAAGAAATCTGAAATTGTGGTATGACCACAATGGTCTGAAACTTAACGCGAGTAAAAGAAAGAAAGAAAAAAAGAAGAAAAAACGTTTATTTCCAAGTTGCCATATGCGACACATGCCAACATATTGGCTTTTAAAAATTTCTTAATATGAGACGTCCTAAAACAAAAGTTCCATTCGATGCGTACCAATTGACAAACCATCCGATATACAAAATAATGATCTATGTTTGGTCGACTGGTTTAGGAGTGGTCCTGACACGCTGGTAGACGTCTCCTAGTTTGAGTTTGACGGACATACAGTGTCCAATTTTCTGTACCTGTCCTAGACACAGTAGAAAAAGGTCTGCTCTGGCCATCTGACCCAATCATCAGCAGATCATAATACCGGCTACTGACTCTAAGGGTAGGGCTTCTCTGTCGCCGCAGGATTTACGTGGTTCGGCCGTTAGGCTAATTTGCTCCTAACCTAAGTTTTGGGTTTGGATGCGGCTTCGTTGCAACGTTTAAAGGCGAACCGGCGACGGAAGGAAGAGAGGCTAAGCCCGCCATCACCGCGCTGCTTCGCTCTGCCTTCGCTCTTCTGGTGGTCTTGGGCTGGAGCTGGGAATCCGATGCATCCACGGACGTCGGGATATGGCGACGCTGAAGGTGTGAGCCCTCCACCGGCGCGACTCCTGTAAGCTCACCATAACCATCTGTCGTCGGAGGAGCTCCCACCTCTACGAACATCGAGGATCGTCACTCTTAGACTGGGCGCATGTCTGCTAGTGAGTTTGTGTCCATGGAGCTTTTAGACCTGTCGACCCTTAAATTTTTCCTGGCGAATAGGTTAAAATTCTATTAGCGTACCTATTACAGTTTCTTGCTTTCGCCCTATCATTACAGTTTCGGACTTTCACACTATCATTACAGTTTCGGGCTTTCGCCCTATCATTACAGTTTCGGGCTTTCACCCTATCATTACAGTTCCGGGTTTTCGCCCTATCATTACAGTTCCGGGTTTTCGCCCTATCATTACAGTTTCGGGCTTTCGCCCTATCATTACGGTTTCGGGCTTTCGCCGTATCATTACAGTTTCGGGCTTTTGCCCTATCTTTACAGCTTCGGGCCTTCGCCCTATCTTTTCAGTTTCGGACTTTCGCCCTATTTTTAGTTTCGGGCTTTCGCCCTATTTTTACAGTTTCGGGCTTTCGCCCTATTTTTATAGTTTCGGGCTTTCGCCCTATTTTTACAGTTTCGGGCTTTCGCCCTATTTTTACAGTTTCGGGCTTTCGCCCTATTTTTACAGTTCCGGGCTTTCGCCCTATTTTTACAGTTTCGGGCTTTCGCCCTATTTTTACAGTTTCGGGCTTTCGCCCTATTATTATAGTTTCGGGCTTTCGCCGTATTATTACAGTTTCGGGCTTTCGCCCTATCATTACAGTTTCGGGCTTTTGCCCTATCTTTACAGTTTCGGGCCTTCGCCCTATCATTCCAGTTTCGGACTTTCGCCCTATTTTTAGTTACGGGCTTTCGCCCTATTTTTACAGTTTCGGGCTCTCGCCCTATTTTTACAGCTTCGGGCTTTCGCCCTATTTTTACAGTTTCGGGCTTTCGCCCTATTTTTACAGTTCCGGGCTTTCGCCCTATTATTACAGTTTCGGGCTTTCGCCCTAATATTGCAGTTTCGGGCTTTCGCCCTAATATTACAGTTTCGGGCTTTCGCCCTAATATTACAGTTTCGGGCTTTCAATATACTAAAGCTAACATACTCTTCACCTCGCCAGGAGACGTTAAACGGCAGTTGGTGGGAGAAGACTGCGCCGTTTTAGTCTTCTCCGAAATTCGTGGCCGCCTGGAGCATTTTTACCAACATCAGCACCCAATCTCATTTCTGTCGAAAGAAATGTCGTGTTTGTACCTTTCGCATTAAATGCTCTCGGCCGCTCGCTTTTCTGTTACTCCCCAATTGTATAGAGTTTTTTGTATCCGAGGTGTACAAATAGATAAGCCATACGAGGCATATTAATAGACAAAATATACGAGGCATATTAATAGACAAAATTTACGAGGCATATTAATAGACAAAATTTACGAGGCGTACTAATAGACAAAATTCACGAGGCATATTAATAGACAAAATTTTCGAGGCATACCTTAATAGACAAAATTTACGAGGCGTACTAATAGACAAACCATACTTGGCGTGCTAATAGTCTAACTCTGTCAAGCGGTAGTTGAAATAAGAAATGAAAAATATCATCTCTTGGATATTTTAAATTCCAAGAGATGGCTAACAACTTATAAATAATTCGAATACTACTAAAGAATTCTTCGGAACTCCCAAGTTATTAGTTGAAATTATCGAAGTAAGAAAAGGACAAAAAACGCTATACCGGAGCAGATTGAAACGCCATCGTTAATGACAAACAAGTATTGAGAAAAGGTTAGTCACAAAGTAATTTATAAAGAACATTGCGTAACACAGCACGCACATCTAGAAATGCGTAAACAAACTTACACTCAAAAATGAAATGCATGGCTTGTTCGGCATACAAATATAAAGATAATTTTTGCACGAGCGCTTTATTTCATTTGTCTGTTTTTACTTTTAATTTCTTCTATTCACAGAAATGCCCTTCGGGGCCGTGGTAGATCGATTTATGAATCATTAAGCAAGCGCAATCAATTTGTTTATTTCTGGAATTTTGTTCAGTGTTAACTGATCGCAGAGCTTTAGGTGAAATGTTATGTGTCTTCAGGTTTTGATTTTCACGCAAAAAATAGAAATAGAAACATATATAAGCACATGTGTGTATATATATGAGCGAACGTGTGCATGTGCTCACAGATACATAGACATTCATATATGCGTGCACACACATACACATAGACATTCATATTTGCGAGCGCACATATATATACATATTCATATATATATACGTATTGAAAATAATCGTGCTCTTTCTACATTTAAATTGACAGCCAAAGCACTGTGTAATCGTACAGCAGAACGAACAAAGGCGACCGACGCCAAAATCCTAGCACCGGCGATGTTGCCACACTGCTTAGGTCTAAATATGGCGGAACTTGATCTTTCGTTAATACTTATGTGAGTCACATGCAACATTAAGATTAGTAATAAAATTTAAGAATATAAAATGAATAAATTACACTAAGAGAGTTTATGCAGAGAAGTACGTAAATTGATACTTAATGCCAATTATTATAATTGTAGCTAATGCTACAAAAATCTAAGTTTTGGTTACATTGAAGAGGATGCTTTGTTGTGACTGTGAATAATAAAATAGTGTGAATTTACTTGTATTTCAGCTTATATGATCATGATGCTTTGTCTTAGTTGCTTTCTAAGTCGATGTGTTTTAATTAAAATTATATTTGAAAGCCTGCGAAGAGATCCAAAAACTTATCCACTCCTGAACTTTTGAATGAATCTTTCATATGGGCATCATATTTTAATTTTATAACAACTCTGATGGCTTTATTTCGCAGAGAAAGGAGTGAATTAATTTTTTTTATCAGTTTCACGTCCTGCTTCTATTTTGTATGGTAAATCTGGAAATATCAGTGTTTGATAAATAATTTTTAACATCACTAAGCGTCATAAATTCAATCTAATCCTCAATGAATGTCAAATTTTTCTTTGGAGCTCATCAAAGTAAGCAATTTTGAGACCTAAATGATTATGGCTTTTCTACAGTAGTAATAATTGTTTTTTTTTTCACAGAGTAAACTCCAATAAGTGGTAAATAAGGAAAGGTATTTCATCAGATACAAAAAGTTTAAGAACTTGAAAAAATGATTTTGGCTGAGAGTATTTTTTCAATACTTGGCACAGAACGTGAAATCATGAAGGTGACTATAGCGGCAAAAAATCTTCAGTTAATTACTTGCTTGAGACATTAAAAAATAGCACAAACATAGCTTTTAAATTAAAAAGTAATTCAGGAGCCAAATTGCACCTGCGTAAGATGTGTTTCCTCTGAACTTAACGGTTTACAAAGTAAAAGTGATAATTTTGCTACGGCTAAAGGATATAAATTTCATTTAAAGGTAATTTATGGATTTTCTTGTTAAATAACAGGTTTTCTCAACATAGCATATAGAAGAAATATAGGTGAGTCGCATCAATTTGTTGAGATAAAGAGTTACATGAGATAGTAAACTGAACCGTTTCGTCGACACAATGTAAAATGAGCTTTGATTTGAGTGGCAATTATCAAGCTGATTTTCGCATAAAAAAACATATCGGCAAGCGTTGTTGAGATGCACTACAGCTTTTTAACTTTAATTTAAAAAAGCTCAAGTTCAATTTAAAAACGCTCAAGTTTAACTTAAAAAAGGTCAAGTTCAATTTAAAAAAGGTCAATTTCAATTTAAAAATTATCAAGTTCCATTTAAAAAAGCTCAAGTTTAATTTAAAAAAGGTCAAGGTCAATTTAAAAAAGCTCAAGTCTAATTTAAAAAAAGATCATGTTTAAGTTAAAAAGTCTCAAGCACGCTATATTAAAAAAAAAAAGAATTTCAATTTTGAAAAGCTTATGTTTCTAAAATTTCATACCTATGTAATAATAACATAAGTAAAGTTTATTTCTGAGAACGCATATATTTAAAAGTACTGGCACTGAAAAAGAGTAAATCGAATATCAGACAAACCAAGGTGTGATTTTGTATTTAATTTGACATTCTTCAAGTTTTACCTGTGAATCATTTGTAAATCATTTGATAAACAGATCATCGGTACGTAAATCTATTAACAAAAAAATTCCAAATAAATTTTGTGTAATAAGTAACTGTGTGACAATTTGCGAAATGCACTGACTGAAAAGTTGAACATTAAATAGCTTCAAAATTATATTCAAACAATAATGCTCAACAATTATGGCTTATTATATCATGTTATATAACATAGTATTACACACAAAATGTATACCAAATTAAAGGCCATTCTTTCAACTAATAATTTAATTTTTACCCCTTTATACCATACCTAAGTGCATTTATACGTTATTTCCCATCTTTAAATCTTCTAACGCAAGTATTCCAGCAAAATGCTTCTGTATATGATTGTAAGAGCGTAGTCATAGCCTGGGTGTTATGGCAGTAATGGGTTCATCTAAAAGTCAACTTTTTAAATTAAACTTGATCTTTTTTAAATTGAACTTGAGCTTTTTTAAGTTGACCTTGAACTTTTTTAAATTAAACTTGAGCTTTTTTAAATTGAACATGACCTTTTTTAAATTAAACTTAAGCTTTTTTAAATTGTACATGACCTTTTTTAAATTAAACTTGAGCTTTTTTTAAATTGAACTTGATCTTTTTTAAATTAAAGTTGAAAAGCTGTAGATTTTTTACTCCAAATGCCCTTAATCTAATTTTTCAATGATTTGTCTTTAATTTTTTTAATGAGAGTTATTAAATTAATTTAAAATTTCTCAGTTGAATATTTACCTTTTTCTCCAGTAATGAAATTTAGCCAAATAAATAACCACTAAATAATAAATTAAATGAGCTAAATGTGATAAATGAGAAAAAATAAACATTTGTTTACTCTCTGAGGAGAGTAACAATTATTGATTAAACTTAGTTCAATATTCAACACCAATTTAAAGTCAATTGTAGGAAGTAATTCCGAAAAAAAACATTAACTGGAACTTGCTTTTACCTAGGTTCAATTAAAAATTTATGAAAACTAGTGCAAACGTGCTGCTCAGCATTAGTCTGAAGAATTTCACCACTTCTTTCTTGAGTTGAATTCTCTCGTGCCACTCGATGTTGTCCAGCGTTATGCCGAAGAATTTCCTCGCTTCTTTCTTGTGTTAAGCTCTCTCTAGCTACTCGGTGTTGCTTTGAATCATTCCGAAGAATTTACAAACGCCGTTCAGGGGTCAATTTAGCTCTGGCTTTTCGTTGGCGAGCAACATTGTTTCGTCTTACAGAGTTACAGAACATACCGAAACGTATTGACGAATCTCACTTTGCCTGGTATCTCCATTGCTTAATACTCTCCCTTGCTCATTTACTCTATAATTCAAGACATCACACAACAGTCTTGAAGTATGCGTAGGTATTATGATTTGATCGCCTAAACGCTGGGATTTGCAAGCATGCTTACTTGTATATGTGTGTACGTTTATGGGTGTGCATGTGTGCACAATACACCTGTATGCACTGGACTAGCAACTGGTATATAAACTATAAATACCAAACTTTTTTCATTCTAACACTACCCAACACATCATTTCATTTTATTATTGTAAGGCAATCCAAAGCTTAAATGTCTTGTACATGTAAAATGTGGTACCTATGTATATTTATCAATTGCAGGCATTT
Organism: Morinoia aosen; assembly: GCA_030386875.1. Lineage (NCBI taxonomy): Eukaryota > Metazoa > Arthropoda > Malacostraca > Amphipoda > Talitridae > Morinoia > Morinoia aosen. Next base: position 27,448,128 of record CM059568.1, read on the forward strand.
TGCGCCATATTACAAAGAAAATGTGATTTTTTTCCTAATATGACACCCTTATTGGACATTCATGTTTCTTTCTTCGTCACGTCCAAAAATGCTCTTGGTAGGCTAGTGTAGTGCAAATTATCATATCATCTCTTACGCTCTAGAGTATATTATAACAACCGCACCTAAGCCTCGCGTGCTTCTGTACTTGGGAACCGTAGTAGAAAAATCGTTTGCATGTGTCTGACTTAGGTAGACTGTTTTGTGCCTATTTTTTTAGTACGGAAATTTCATAAAATTCATGCCATAATAAATGATATTTTCTCCGATTCCCTCGATTGGAATGCTAGTTTATACTGATTATTTTACGCTGATATTTGCGCACATGCTTCCTTATGTATATCTGTACTTGTGCACGCTATGCGTAGTACGTAGATAGGTGAGTGTGTCACTACGTAATAATTCATTTCACTTGATTATTGTACAGCATTTATAAAATAAATATATATAAATACAAATATATCTGTTGCGCGATCACCCACATATAATAAATAAGATGCTTATCAACCAATGATCCTTTCGATACAAAATTTAATAAGACATCGTTACAATATTTCATTAGGCAGCAACACATACTGAAAGAGTTGTCACGAATTTTCTTTGCTCATTATCCTATATTTCAGAACATCGCACAGCATTTTTATAGAACGCGCATATATTGTGATTGCCTCGATGCATAGAAATGTATTTGTGTACGTTTGCGTGTTAGGTGTATATATGTGCGTAGGTATGTATGTGCATGTATATGTGTATACATTTACATGTATATGTGCACATATGTGTGTACTAAACTGACAACTGGCATTTTAACTAGAGATGATTTTTTTTTCTGTTCACTCTCAACTTGTAACATTACCTAACTCGTCATCTCTTTATTATTGTAAAGCATTCACGTAAAAAATTATACATTAGTTGTGTGATCATCCATTTATATTTAAATAAAATGCTGATCAATTAATGACCGTTATGTTGAAATTGTTTAATTAGAAATACAAATCCTGTAATTTTCGTGGTCCTCATGCTTTTATATGTGTATATCAATTTTTTCGTGCTTTCTTAAAATGGCATTTTTGAACATCTTCCGAAACAAACAACTCTAATATTATTTCCTGGTGCCAAGAATTGCGAAGTTTCATATCATGTATGTGTAAATTGTAAAAAGTGTTCTAAACCCACAATGAAAATGCATCGTCTATGAAATTGTGTTGTCTCTTATAATTATCATTACATGAATCATCATAGATTAACTAGGGAGCACGTTATAATTATCATTACATGTATTATCAAAATGTATTATCATGTATTATCATGTATTATTATTATTATCATGTCAGTAGTCGAAAATAAATGATTGAGAGCAATGTTCTCCTAATCTTGGTTAATCTATATTGGTATATATATAGTATATACCAATATAGATTAACCAAGATTAGGAGAACATTGCTCTCAATCATTTATTTTCGACTACTGACATGAGTATTACAATACTCATGTGTGTGTATCACCTAAGTGTATTAACTTTAAGATATTTTAAAAACCAATGATAGGAATTTTGTACTATCTCTATTGGAAATAAAATGTTTCTTATTTTCTTGCCATTTTGCGTTGTTCATCCGATCGTCTTCGGCGTTTTTCTTGCTGTCGAAGTCTTGCTATTTCTCTCTTGCGGTTGGACACATTTCTATCCTTGGTGGCTTCTTTTGACGGAATTTTATTCTGAAATGTTGTTTATTATCTCTTCGAAGCTTTTCAAGAAAATCACAATTTCGAAAACAATTAATCAAATTCCAAAATCTTGGGCCTTATACCAAGTGGTAGCCAGGTTACTGATCAAACGAATTTAAAACATTTATTTTTGCATTATCAATTAAAATATCAAAGCGACATGATGAATTTCAACAGAGAAAGCTCCATTGAAAATTTCTATTTGTTAAAAAAAGCCGATTGCGTATTCTGGATACCATAGTCAAGAGGGGGTCACACAGACGGACGGACGGACGCGGCTCCTTTTATAATAGTGATTGAGTTTCTGACTCCTGGTCGGTCAGCAGTATTATGAAATTCCCCTCCGTGGCCGCCGCCGGCGCACGTTGCAGTCAAAGAGTCACGTGCATTGATTGATGAATTAACTGATTAGATTTGGAATTTTGGTTCGAGAGATTTAAAATGCCCGGTCTCCTAATTCATCTTCTCATGAATCCCATCAGGAAGTTAATGATTTCTGTCCTTGCAGCAAACTATTCTCGCTGGGAATATGGGGTGATCGTTATTTCTTAATAGTGTAAAGATATTGCTTGGTTGTAATAGTCGCATGCTAAATGAAGGGGAAAAAAATATAAACTGAATTTTTATTCATTCCAAGAGAGCAAAAACTCTAATGGGTAAATTTATGAATGTATGCACATATAAATGAATGCATACATACATTGACACACACATGCCCACGGATACCACGATTCAAGTATGAAAATTATGTAAATAACAATATTGGTTTTTCTAATTAAAAATTTTAAAGCATAACGGTCATTAGTCGATAAACATCTTATTTAAACATATATGGGTGATCACCTAGCAAATTTACACTTTTTGTGAAAACATTGCAGTAATAAAGAGAGATGACGAGTTAGGTTATGGTACAAGTTGAGAGTGAACAGAAAAAAGCCGCATTTCTTGTCCAAATTCTAGTTGTTAGTTTTGTACACAAATATATGTATATGTGCATATATATATACGCATACACTTGCACATAGACACCTATTACATATGTACACATAACATGCACACATACACAAATCCATTCTTATGCAAATAGGCAACTTTATGATAATGCATATGCGTTCCACGAAAATGCTGCGTGATGAATTGAAATACAGGAAAATGAGCAGAGAAGTTTCGTAACTATATTTTCAGTATGTGCTGCAACTCACAGTTTCCAATTAAATATTACACAATAAAGATCATTAGGTGATAAGAAAAGAAAGAAAAAGAAAAACAGTTTATTTCCAATAAAGATGAACAAAAAAGGTGGCACATCATTGGTTTTCAGAATATCTTAAGCGAAATACACTTAGATGACACACACACACATGGGTATTGTATTACTGATGTCACTAGTCGATAAGAAATTTTTAAGAGCAATGTACTCCTAATGCTGCTTAATCTTCATTTAATAATACATGTAATTGTGATTATAAGAGACAAGACAATTTCATTGACGATGCATTTTCATTGTGGAGATAAAACACTTTAGCAGTTTACATGTACATGACATAAAGCTTTGCATTTCTTGACGCCAGGAAATAATATTAGAATCGCTTGTTTCGGCAGATGTTCAAAAATGTCATTTCAAAGAAGCACAAAAAAAATTTATTTATAAGCATGAGGACCACAAAAATTACAAGTTCTGTTTCTCTAATTAAATTTTTTTTAATATAACGGTCATTAGTTGAAAAGCATTTTATTTAAATATAAATGGATGATCACTCAACAAATTTATAGTTTTTTAGGTGAATGCTTTACAATATTAAAGAGATGACGAGTTTGGTAATGTTACAAGTTGAGGGTGAACAGGAAAAAAGACCGGTATCTCTATGTCAAATGCTAGTTGTTAGTTTAGTACACAAATATGTGCATATATACATGTAAATATGTACACAAATACATACACATACATACCTACGTACATACATACACCTAACACGCACACGTACACAAATACAAATCTATAAGTGTATGCGTGCTCGCGATAGCCGTGTGCTATAGGTTCCGCCGCCGTGCGGCCGGGACCCGGGTTCGAAACTCGGCGCTGGCAGTGGCGATTTTCTCTGTTGGGTATAGGAGAAAAATTCCAAGCACAATACCCCACTCTACCCAGGTGTCTGAAATGGGTACCGGTCTTGACCGGGGGAAAGCGTCATGGCGTCCTGGCGTTAGTTCTAAGGCATTTGAAAATCCAATGTACAAGGTGATATGTATCAGGCTTGATTGGAAATAAAGCATCCGTAGATGCCTTCATTATTTATTATTTATTATTTATGCATCGAGTCAGTCACAATGCATATGCGTTCTACAAAAATGCTGTGCGATGTACCGAAATATAGGATAATGAGCAAAGGATGTTCGTAACAACTTTTTCAGTAAGTGTTGCTGTATTCAATTTCTAATGAAATATTGTATTTGAAATATTTGAAGCTATGTAATGTTCAAATTTTCAGTCAGTGCATTTTGCAAATTGTCACACAGTTACTTATTACACAAAATTTATTTTGAATTTTTTTGTTAACAGATTTACTTACCGATGATCTGTTTATCAAATGATTTACAAATGATTCACAGGTAAAACTTGAAGAATGTCAAATTAAATACAAAATCACACCTTGGTTTGTCTGATATTCGATTTACTCTTTTTCAGTGCCAGTACTTTTAAATATATGCGTTCTCAGAAATAAACTTTACTTATGTTATTATTACATAGGTATGAAATTTTAGAAACATAAGCTTTTCAAAATTGAAATTCTTTTTTTTTTAATATAGCGTGCTTGAGACTTTTTAAATTAAACTTGATCTTTTTTTAAATTAGACTTGAGCTTTTTTAAATTGACCTTGAACTTTTTTAAATTAAACTTGAGCTTTTTTAAATGGAACTTGATCATTTTTAAATTAAAATTGACATTTTTTAAATTGAACTTGACCTTTTTTAAGTTAAACTTGAGCGTTTTTAAATTGAATATGAGCGTTTTTAAATTGAACTTGAGCTTTTTTAAATTAAAGTTAAAAAGCTGTAGTGCATCTCAACAACGCTTGCCGATATGTTTTTTTATGCGAAAATCAGCTTGATAATTGCCACTCAAATCAAAGCTCATTTTACATTGTGTCGACGAACCGGTTCAGTTTACTATCTCATGTAACTCTTTATCTCAACAAATTGATGCAACTCACCTATATTTCTTCTATATGCTATGTTGAGAAAACCTGTTATTTAACAAGAAAATCCATAAATTACCTTTAAATGAAATTTATATCCTTTAGCCGTAGCAAAATTATCACTTTTACTTTGTAAACCGTTAAGTTCAGAGGAAACACATCTTACGCAGGTGCAATTTGGCTCCTGAATTACTTTTTAATTTAAAAGCTATGTTTGTGCTATTTTTTAATGTCTCAAGCAAGTAATTAACTGAAGATTTTTTGCCGCTATAGTCACCTTCATGATTTCACGTTATGTGCCAAGTATTGAAAAAATACTCTCAGCCAAAATAATTTTCAAGTTCTTAAACTTTTTGTATCTGATGAAATACCTCTCCTTATTTACCACTTATTGGAGTTTACTCTGTGAAAAAAAAACAATTATTACTACTGTAGAAAAGCCATAATCATTTAGGTCTCAAAATTGCTTACTTTGATGAGCTCCAAAGAAAAATTTGACATTCATTGAGGATTAGATTGAATTTATGACGCTTAGTGATGTTAAAAATTATTTATCAAACACTGATATTTCCAGATTTACCATACAAAATAGAAGCAGGACGTGAAACTGATAAAAAAAATTAATTCACTCCTTTCTCTGCGAAATAAAGCCATCAGAGTTGTTATAAAATTAAAATATGATGCCCATATGAAAGATTCATTCAAAAGTTCAGGAGTAGATAAGTTTTTGGATCTCTTCGCAGGCTTTCAAATATAATTTTAATTAAAACACATCGACTTAGAAAGCAACTAAGACAAAGCATCATGATCATATAAGCTGAAATACAAGTAAATTCACACTATTTTATTATTCACAGGTACAACAAAGCATCCTCTTCAATGTAACCAAGACTTAGATTTTTGTAGCATTAGCTACAATTATAATAATTGGCATTAAGTATCAATTTACGTACTTCTCTGCATAAACTCTCTTAGTGTAATTTATTCATTTTAAATTCTTAAATTTTATTACTAATCTTAGTGTTGCATGTGACTCACATAAGTATTAACGAAAGATTAAGTTCCGCCATATTTAGACCTAAGCAGTGTGGCAACATCGCCGATGCTAGGATTTTGGCGTCGGTCGCCTTTGTTCGTTCTGCTGTACGATTACAAAGTGCTTTGGCTGTCAATTTAAGTGTAGAAAGAGCACGATTATTTTCAATGCGTATATATATGAATATGTGTATATGTGTGCGCACGCAAATATGAATGTCTATGTGTATGTGTGTGCACGCATATATGAATGTCTATGTATCTGTGAGCACATGCACACGTTCGCTCATATATATACACACATGTGCTTATATATGTTTCTATTTCTATTTTTTTGCGTGAAAATCAAAACCTTAAGACACATAACATTTTACCTAAAGCTCTGCGATCAGTTAACACTGAACAAAATTCCAGAAATAAACAAATTGATCGCGCTTGCTTAATGATTCATAAATCGATCTACCACGGCCCCGAAGGGCATTTCTGTGATTAGAAGAAATTAAAAGTAAAAACAGACAAATGAAATAAAGCGCTCGTGCAAAAATTATCTTTATATTTGTATGCCGAACAAGCCATGGATTTCATTTATGAGTGTAAGTTTGTTTACGCATTTCTAGATGTGCGTGGTGTGTTACGCAATGTTCTTTATAAATTACTTTGTGACTAACCTTTTCTCAATACTTGTTTGTCATTACCGATGGCGTTTCAATCTGCTCCGGTATAGCGTTTTTTGTCCTTTTCTTACTTCGATAATTTCAACTAATAACTTGGGAGTTCCGAAGAATTCTTTAGTAGTATTCGAATTATTTATAAGTTGTTAGCCATCTCTTGGAATTTAAAATATCCAAGAGATGATATTTTTCATTTCTTATTTCAACTACCCCTTGACAGAGTTAGAATATTAGCACGCCACGTATGGTTTGTCTATTAGTACGCCTCGTAAATTTTGACTATTAAGGTATGCCTCGAAAATTTTCTCTATTGATATGCCTCGTAACTTTTGTCTATTAGTACGCCTCGTAAATTTTGTCTATTATGCCTCGTAAATTTTGTCTTTTAATATGCCTCGTATATTTTGTCTATTAATATGCCTCGTATGGCTTATCTATTTGTACACCTCGGATACAAAAACTCTATACAATTGGGGAGTAACAGAAAAGCGAGCGGCCGAGAGCATTTAATGCGAAAGGTACAAGCACGACATTTCTTTCGACAGAAATGAGATTGGGTGCTGATGTTGGTAAAAATGCTCCAGGCAGCCACGAATTTCGGAGAAGACTAAAACGGCGCAGTCTTCTCCCACCAACTGCCGTTTAACGTCTCCTGGCGAGGTGAAGAGTATGTTAGCTTTAGTATATTGAAAGCCCGAAACTGTATTATTAGGGCGAAAGCCCGAAACTGTAATATTAGGGCGAAAGCCCGAAACTGCAATATTAGGGCGAAAGCCCGAAACTGTAATAATAGGGCGAAAGCCCGAAACTGTAAAAATAGGGCGAAAGCCCGAAACTGTAAAAATAGGGCGAAAGCCCGAAACTGTAAAAATAGGGCGAAAGCCCGTAACTAAAAATAGGGCGAAAGTCCGAAACTGAAATGATAGGGCGAAGGCCCGAAACTGTAAAGATAGGGCAAAAGCCCGAAACTGTAATGATAGGGCGAAAGCCCGAAACTAATAATACGGCGAAAGCCCGAAACTATAATAATAGGGCGAAAGCCCGAAACTGTAAAAATAGGGCGAAAGCCCGAAACTGTAAAAATAGGGCGAAAGCCCGGAACTGTAAAAATAGGGCGAAAGCCCGAAACTGTAAAAATAGGGCGAAAGCTCGAAACTGTAAAAATAGGGCGAAAGCCCGAAACTGTAAAAATAGGGCGAAAGCCTGAAACTAAAAATAGGGCGAAAGTCCGAAACTGAAATGATAGGGCGAAGGCCCGAAACTGTAAAGATAGGGCAAAAGCCCGAAACTGTAATGATACGGCGAAAGCCCGAAACCGTAATGATAGGGCGAAAGCCCGAAACTGTAATGATAGGGCGAAAGCCCGGAACTGTAATGATAGGGCGAAAACCCGGAACTGTAATGATAGGGTGAAAGCCCGAAACTGTAATGATAGGGCGAAAGCCCGAAACTGTAATGATAGTGTGAAAGTCCGAAACTGTAATGATAGGGCGAAAGCAAGACACTGTAATAGGTACGCTAATAGAATTTTAACCTATTCGCCAGGAAAAAAGTAAGGGTCGACAGGTCTAAAAGCTCCATGGACACAAACTCACTAGCAGACATGCGCCCAGTCTAAGAGTGACGATCCTCGATGTTCATAGAGGTGGGAGCTCCTCCGACGACAGATGGTTATGGTGAGCTTACAGGAGTCGCGCCGGTGAAGGGCTCACACCTTCAGCGTCGCCATATCCCGACGTCCGTGGATGCATCGGATTCCCAGCTCCAGCCCAAGACCACCAGAAGAGCGAAGGCAGAGCGAAGCAGCGCGGTGATGGCGGGCTTAGCCTCTCTTCCTTCCGTCGCCGGTTCGCCTTAAAACGTTGCAACAAAGCCGCATCCAAACCCAAAACTTAGGTTAGGAGCAAATTAGCCTAACGGCCGAACCACGTAATTCCTGCGGCGACAGAGAAGCCCTACCCTCAGAGTCAGTAGCCGGTATTATGATCTGCTGATGATTGGGTCAGATGGCCAGAGCAGACCTTTTTCTACTGTGTCTAGGACAGGTACAGAAAATTGGACACTGTATGTCCGTCAAACTCAAACTAGGAGACGTCTACCAGCGTGTCAGGACCACTCCTAAACCAGTCGACCAAACATAGATCATTATTTTGTACATCGGATGGTTTGTCAATTGGTCCGCATCGTATGGAACTTTTGTTTTAGGACGTCTCATATTAAGAAATTTTTAAAAGCCAATATGTTGGCATGTGTCGCATGTGGCAACTTGGAAATAAACGTTTTTTCTTCTTTTTTTCTTTCTTTCTTTTACTCGCGTTAAGTTTCAGACCATTGTGGTCATACCACAATTTCAGATTTCTTAGAAGGTTTTCAGCGTTGCTTTGTGTTTCTTCCAAATCCGTTGTCGAACTTGTCATGGCAATTTGTACGTCTTCAGCTTACATTGAAATTTTTGTGTTTGCCGGCATGGCAGGGAAATCATTGATGAAAATTGAAAATAGGAGCGGGCCGATGATTGAACCTTGAGGAACGCCAAAATTACTTGGTGTGAATGGTGACATTTTGTTATTCAAGCACTAACTGAACTTCAAACGTGAACACCTGACGCTTTGGCTTGACTGAACACCAACATAAACCACTGTTTACTGCCTTCGCCACCTCGTGCCTCCCGGGTTGCCACTTCTGCCACCTCGCTGGGGATTCTCCAGCCAAGCTTCGTGTCCATCACCAGACTCAAGATCCTGCCGCTCTTCTCTATTCCGATAGCAGCTAGAAATAAACTTCAAAGCTGAGTACATCCAGTCTTTGATTTTCTTTCCTTCCATGTGCTCTCAAATTTTTAACCAACCGTTGAATGCTGGGGTGATGATCAGCATCTGTAAAGCTTCCATCAACCTAGTAACTACACATTTTGATTGATGCTGAGATCCATGGAAAGAGTTCATACAAGCTTCCAAAAACTAATCTTGAATCCCTATTTCCCCTGAATATTAATCACATGGGGCAGTCAAGTCATATCTTTTCAGCGATGTGATATTTTTGATAGGGTAATTTTATTAATATATATTTATAGGGTAATATATTTATAATTTTATTTTGTTTTTATTTTATTGATTTTATATTATTTTATTAAATCTCCGTGGTACAGTGGTTAACCCGTCTCCACACGGCTGCCCTAACGGAAAAAATGAAAAAATTGGTAAACTTGACTGCTTACTGTACATTCATTATTCAAGTTAGCAGTTTCGTTGTGAGTTCATTGTATAGGGGAAGGGTTGCTCTTTTTGTCAGGAAAAAAAAATGCCACTAGCCCAACAAAAATCTACGGAATTTAAGTTTTTATTTATGTAAAAAACAAAAAAAGAAATCGGAAAATCAATGGCCATTTTTTTCCTATTGCATTTTCCTGATTTTTAATGCATCAGTGTCATATATTTTTACCTACTGAATCTTGTGGTATGTGAAATTTTTTTCTAGGTTCAATAGTTCCGGAGTTATGAACAATTTTTTAGAAAATAATCAGTTTTTACAGTTTTTTTTAGTTCATTTTCTGCATAGGCTGTTATCAAGCTGTTTCATTGGTTGGAAAGAGTTTCATATGCATAGAACTTTTTTTCTGAATGCAATGGTGGTATTGTTTTTTGCCGAGGAGAAAATCTGCGGATTCTGGACTATCATTTTTGGAAAAAAAGTAACAGAAATCGGTAAAAATAACTTTTTCTTTCATTTCTATGGTAGTATTGTGTATTATTATGATGTTTTCTTATAGATTTTTTTATGCTGAATACAATGATTTCTTTATTTTTTACCTACAACAAATAGATCAGAAGTTATGAGCAAAAACATAATTTTTACCAACAAGAAAAACAAGAACACAACAAAAGTTCAGGTACTCGCCAAATGATGAATGATGATGACCTACCGCTTGCTGCTAGATGAAAACCAAGATGATAATGATGACCATGACGATAAATGATGATGATGATGATGTAACATATCTCCCCCAGCCCCTCCCCTGCATGTAGTATTGCTACTGCTGGCCCCCCGACAACCCAAATCCGGCATATGCAATGGTCTCCCAAATATCATCCTGCATAAACAGCATGAGAACATCCACTCCATCGAACTTGTCGGTAATATCAACTTGGATCCCTGGATTTTTGGGGTTAAAATCCATGGGACATAGTGAATGCTCTTTTCCTGACTTCTTCCAGGGGATTTTGGGGCACTTCGACAAGGGCTGGATCAGTCTTCTTGCATCAATGATGTTTCCGCCTCCTGTATCCCCTGGAATGTCAGCAACGTTCTTAGCTGCTTGACGTGGAGGCAAAGCGCTATTAGGCCCGATGCCACCATCCTCGTCGTCACTAGAGAAAACCAGGTCAGCAGCAGCAATTGTTGATGAAGAGGCAATAGCAGGCGAGGGTGGCGAGGCAGACGATGGTGGCAAAGCAGGTGGTTGTGGCAAAGCAGGTGGTGGCAGCAGTAGCGAAACAATCGTGGCCGTGGCCACTAGTTCAGAAGACAGCGGGACCTATGTCGAGGAGGATGCCCCGTCTGTGGAGGGGTCCTCATACTTCTTCACCTTGATTTTCACCGCATTCGACCGAGGCGCCCTCATCAGGGTGGAGACGGACGAGTTGGGGGCCTTCTCTTGCTTCTGGGACTCTGCATTCTCATCAGCCCACTCCTCGTACACAGCCATAGAGACCCCATCGCTGAGGTTTTCTGACTCCAAATCTAGCTCCTCGAGGGCGGTTCGGATTTCCTCCGAATTTAAACATTTCGAACGGCGAGGCATCGCTAATGTATCAAAAATGATCTCTGAAACCTATAAATAGAAAAAACATACATTTGATAGTAGTGTAACAAAAGCACTTGCTTTGTTACACTTTGTTTGCTTTGATGAGAATACATAAATACTTTATTTATTCATAATTATATAACTGAAATAAATGAAGTATTCATATATTCTCATCAAAGCATGAAGTGCAAGTGCCTTTGCTATACCCCGACAATGTTTACCAAAATTTCAATGCAATGTCACTTCACTCTTGCACTCAATGAAGCGACCTTTTAAGAGGCAGAATGTGTGCTGGCATGCCTCAGCAACACTTTTGGCCTTCTAAGAGGCCATGCAGCGCCGGTAGCCACACTCCTCACCCGTCCTCTTCAGAGGCCACACTGAGTGGAAGAATGCAGACAGATTTGAAACTGTTATTTCTCCTCCCCTATCCACCTCACCTAATTTTACCTTCCACCAATAAATGGCTATAGTGGAGTAGGTAACCCTACACTAGAGCACAATAGGTTCCACATAGACACAACACAGTTATAGTGCTGACAATAATACACAATGCAATGACACATCACTTTAGGTAAATAATGCTCTCACCTCTTGGACACCTTAACTTAAATACTCAATCATGTGACATGTGGTTAGCAAGAGTAGAGCGGAGATAAGTGGGAATATATAGAAAAGAGTAGAGTAGAATTAAGTACTTTAGTTTAGAAATTAAGAAGTTAGATACCAACCGCAGTAGGTAATTATATACACACTCGGCCAACATTTACTTGTTGTTGAGCCCGAGACCACTAGAAGACTGACTTGCGAGTGTTGCTCTCTCGAGCGTTGCAACTTTTGGTCTCTCTAACTAGAACTTACACTACTCTCTATATTACACCCCTCCCTCCTTAATTAGAAACCCCCCCCTGTATCCCCAGTCCCCTTATTCAATATAGTCAATCCTAAAGGTCCATTCTCACCACAGGCTTCCGAGCCCGGGTAGACCTGCGTGAGATGCTAGCACTTGGAGGCTCGTGCATCCTAGCCTCCTGGGTGGGAATCGGGTAATCAGGTGTTTCGGAGTCAGGTTCATTGGTCGGAGGTGGTGGGTATGAATTTTGAGTGGGTTGTGGAAACACAACGGTTTCCTCCGTAGGTTGTTCTAAGGGTTCAGGGATGGTGTTCGAGCAGGTAATAACTTGGTCCTGGTGTCGACGAACGACCTCTCCCCCCTTCAGTTGGCACTTGTAGGATACCGGGCCTGTTTTCTCAATGGTGGTAGCAGGGGTCCATTTTGGGGAACCCGGCGTGTATTGACGGACCATCACAGGTGACTCCGGCGGAATGTCAACCGCGCGAGACCCTGGGTGGTATCTTTTCTGAGCCTCCTGGCGTTGAGCAACTTTGGACGCGATTGCTTCTGACGGCCAAAGCAGATCAAGACGAGAGCGAACTTTCCTGCCTAACATCAGTTCGGCGGGCGTAACACCTGTTGTCGTGTGGGGTGTTAGCCGATAGTTGAACAGGAACCTGTCTAGTGCTAGGCGTAGGGGTTCCGTTGACTTTCGTATATTCTTCTTGAAAGTTTGTACCATGCGCTCTGCCAGTCCATTAGTTGAAGGGTGGTATGGCGCGCTCGTAATATGTCGCATACCACATGCCTTCACAAATTCTTGGAATTCAGCCGATGTGAAACACGTTGCGTTGTCCGAAACAATTGTTACTGGAAATCCAAATGTCGCAAAAGTGTGTTTCAAGCACGAGATCGTTTCGCTAGAGATTGTAGTAGATGTGGGAAAAATTTCAACCCACTTAGAGTGTGCATCCACGATCACTAGATAGTATTTTCCATCCATTGGGCCCGCGTAGTCAATGTGTATGCGATGCCAAGGCTTCGCAGGCCATTCCCACGGATGGAGTTCAGCTTTTGTTGGTGCAGCTCGAGTGCTCAGGCACTCGCTGCATGACTTAGTCGTTTCTTATAGATCTTTGTCCAGCAGCGGCCACCATACATAGCTGCGAGCTAACTCCTTCATCCTGGATGATCCAGCATGGCCAGAGTGAAGTTCGTCCACAATGGCTTGTCTGAGAGCTTGGGGTACAATAATTCTTGCTCCCCAGAGCACACAGCCATTTTGTATGGACAATTCGTCTCGCCTCCTAGTATACGGAGCGAGATCAGGGTCACCAATTACCGTCGAAGGCCAGCCTACTTGGCAGTATTTGTATACCTTTGAAAGTACTGGGTCCCTTAGGGTGCCGTCGCGGATGTGGGTGCTGGTGACTGGAGCTGACTCGAGGAAGTTTACTAAGGACGTCCATTCCGCAGGAATAGGTGTGGCTTAGTTCCGGAGGCCTAGGTTTACGAGTCCCGGAAGATCATTGTTGTGAGCCTCGCATGGCAAGCTCACAGGATGTCCTTATGGTGCTTGGTTTGGGATATCGCGGTCACCGGCGGAAGTGTCATAAACGCAACCGATGGATGCCACCGTGTTGTGCACTTACCGGAAGGGCTTTGTCTAACTTCCGGGGGCGCTCTAGTCTTAAGGCCTGTGTGTCCCTTTTGGAGTCAGTACATTACTAGTAGTCCTGCTGTGCGTTTCATTTGCTCCTGCCTGGTATACGGCTATGCGAATTGAAGTTAAAGCTTCCTGCTATACGAACCTAATGTCGTACTGAAAACTGCGCTACTACAATTGGCGACGAGACTTCGAATCTCCTAAGTGAATTTTAACTTTTCAAGCGCTCTAAAATTAGGATGGCGTGTTCTACAGTTAGCTGTCCTCCATTCGATTTTGAAGTGGAATCAGTGAGTGAATTCCTGCAAAGGTTTCAAATGCAGTGTGCAGACGCTTTTCAGAAAGCGGGAAGTAATGGCGGTAAAAAAGCTAGTATTTTAATTAAGCATTGCCTGTAAACATAATTACTGATCTACAACGAAGAATTAAACCTACGTTACTCACTGAGGCTACATATGAGGAACTTGAAGAAAAATTAACACAGCAATTTGAAATAAAAAAATCCATCATCGGTGCATCGGTTACATTTCTAAATAGAAAACAAGGTGCTATTGAATCCATAGAAAGTTATGCTAAAACGTTAAATGACTTAGCATCTGCATGCAATTATGGCAATTGCTGTCGTGATCGTTTATTGAGAGATGCCTTCGTGGCTGGGCTACATTCAGCGCAAATTCTCAGCGCGGTTCTACAGAAGTGCGATAGCAAGTCCTTCAACGAATGTGTTGAACACGCAAAACTCATCGAACAATTAAGCTCCGACGCTCAAGATATTATTCGTGAGGATTCATCTTCATCGTTTTTTACTATAGAAAAACTCCCGCCGAACTACATATGCATTCGCTGCGGAACTAAGCAAAAGCATCTTGCAAAGAATTGCTATGCTTTGAAATTGAAATGTTACACATGTGAAAATTAAGCCACATTTCTAAAGTTTGCAAATCTACGACTACAGCACGGCCTCCTCCTGCTAAGCCTACACGAAGGGGACCTACACGAGGAGAATTTGACGCAGCTCGCACTTACACAGTGCAGCCGGGAAGAAGAGGTTGCTGTGGCAACGTCGGAAGAGAAGACGTGTTAATGAAGAGTTCACAGGTGCCTCTACAGAAGAAGAACGAAGCTGTTCTACAAAAACCTAGGAACGAAAGTGGTGACGGTAATCATGTACATGAATGTTCTGATTATTCCTTAAATGATTCTAATTTTTTAGAGTAAGCATCACTGTAATTCCCGTTACTAAAGAGCCCACTATGATTAAATGCAACTTAAATGGTAAACCTGTTGAATTCCTGTTGGATAACGGCAGTGCCGTGCCAACCAAACGTAAAAGAGATGCACTCAAAGTTGGTGCTGTTGTAAATCCTACATGCAGCAAAATTCTCGGGGACAGTGGTGTCTTGGTAAACCTGCTTGGTCAATCTGCAGTAACTGTCGCTTATATAGATGTCAGTTTTGATCATAAGTTTTTCATTGTGGAAGATGATAGAGTCAATTTACTTGGCCGAGGTATTTGTTCTAAACTCAACGTAAACGTTGTCATTCCTGATAAATACGACTCTATAAATAAAACGGATTGTCTTAATTTGCCGAGAAGTCTCTTGTTGAAATATGATTCATATTTATCATCAGATTCACAGTCTAACGTTAGAGAAACAGTTCATCTTGATGTGTTGTCTAATGCAGTTCCTGTATTTTGTAAAGCACGCCCAGTTCCTGTAAGACTAAGAGACTCTGTCAAAACCGAACTGGAGCGCTTGCAGAGTATGGGCAAAATTTCCAAAGTGTATGATAGCCAATGTGCCTCTCCTACCGTTAATGTTCTAAAGTCTGACGGCAGTGTGAGAATCTGTGGAGATTTTTCAGCCTCCATTAATAATTTTCTGAATCCAGTTCAATCTGTACTCCCTGTTATTGATGATGTCATTTTTCAAGTCGGAGACGCTAAGTTTTTCTCAAAAATTGATTTGTCTAACGCGTTTTTGCAAATTCCGTTGGACGAAGAATCAAAGAAAGTTACGACCATTAACAACTCTGAAGGTCTATTTATGTACAATTACTTACCCTATGGTTTACGTGCAAGCCCCGGCATTTTTCAAGCATTCATGAATAGGACTCTTTCTGGCATCGATAACATCATTGTGTACCAGGATGACCTCCTCATTCGGACCTCTTCATATGATGCTCATTTGGAAGTTCTTCACAAGGTCTTGTCTGTCCTCAAAAACGCTGGAATTCGCTTAAATCTGTCTAAATATGCCTTTCTAACTGATCGTGTGTCTTATCTAGGGTACGTTTTCGATAACAAGGGTGTTCACCCTAACTCTGAGAAAGTAGAAGCTATTCTCAATGCTCCTGTTCCTAAAAACCTCAAACAGTTGCAAGCTTTCATCGGATTGTGTAATTTCTATAGTCTTTTATACCCAACTTTTCTAATGTCATGCATCCTCTGTATTCGCTGCTTAAGAAAATGTACAGTTCCGGTGGACTCCAGAACAGGATAAAAGTGTCCAGAAAATCAAAGACATCTTTCGTTCGCATAAACCTCTAAAGTTGTTTGATCCCAACCATGAAACTCTTCTTGAAACTGATAGTTCGGGTTATGGAGTTGCTGCCATACTCATGCAACGCGTTAGTCCTTCTCATGATTGGTGTCCGGTTCAATTTGCTTCGAGATCTCTAAATAATGCAGAACAAAACTACTCTAACATTGAAAGAGAGAGCCTTCGTGTTGTTTTTCGCGTGGAGAAATTCAAAAAATTTCTACTTGATGCTAAGTTCATTATCCATAATGATCAAAAACCTCTTTGTAAACTTTTTGCACATAACAAGGGTGTACCTCTCAACTGTTCCGCTCGAATTCAAAGATGGGCCCTCAGACTTTCCCAGTTTGACTATGTTTTCAACTATTCGAAAGGTAAATGTAACGTAAATAGCGATTGTCTCAGTAGGCTGCCACTACCCACGACTGTAAAAGAGCTAGAACCGTACGAAATAATTTTTGCTGTGAACTCTCTTGATAAAACTCCTGTCACGTGTGAAAATCTAAAAACTCATACTGATATGGATAGCGAACTATGCCAACTTAAACAACACATAAAGTTTGGCATGCCTCCTAAACCTAATCCTAATTTGTCTAAATTTAAGAACCTGCTACCTCAGATGACTGTCATGAAAGGTTGTATACTTTATAAAGAACGGGTTTTTATTCCCAAGTCATTGCGTAGTTTAGTCCTTGAAACATTTCATGATGGACATCCTGGCATTTGTGGCATGAAATCGTTGGCCAGATCTGTTATTCGGTTTCCCGGAATGGACAAAACTATTGAAGACATCGTAAAATGTTGTCCCCAATGTCAATTAAATCGAGCTAAACCTAAGCCTAGAAATGTAGAATGGCCCACTCCTTCTCGTCCTTTTAACGCATTCATGTCGATCACTTTTTCTACGAGAATAAAGTTGTTTTCATTGCTGTAGATGCATTATCTAAATATATTGAATGCGAAATGGTACCATCCACGTGTGTGTCAGATACTGTCGATGCGTTGAGAATGATTTTCAGCAGAAACGGATTGTGTGATGTGCTCGTAAGTGACAATGCTTCTAACTTTTCATCTCAAGACTTTAAAGATTTTCTTATTTCCAACGGCATTGAGCACCTCACACCTCCGCCCTACTCTCCAGCAAGCAATGGTCAAGCTGAGAGGGGGGTAAGAGTCATTAAAGACTTGTTGAAAAAACTCTCTTCTTCCGAATCGTTCAAATCCCGTCTAGCAAAAGCATTATTTCAATCGCATTGTATTTCGCATAATGTTACAAAAATTGCTCCCTCTGTTGCGCTGAACAATCGTAAATTTGTTACTTCCAAAGATAGAGTTCATCCTAAATTTTCTGTGTCCAGGTCTAAGCCTATGTATGTAACTCAATTTGATGTCGGTGATCATGTTCTTGCTCTGAATTTAAGAAATGGTCCCAAGTGGTTGAAGGGAATTATTGTTAGTAAAGTTGCTGTTAATATCTTTCATGTTCAAATATTAGCATTAAATGTAATCTGGAAGAGACATTCAAATCAGCTGTTGCACAGTAGTTTGGAATCTACCGGGAGTGGGGCAGCAGAGACTCCTGCTTTTCAGCCTGTTAGCAGCTCACCTGTGCAAAATGAATCTCGTAGATCAGGTAGAATAACTAAGCCTGTTATGCGAATAGGTTGCTGAGTTCTTCCTTCCTTGTGTAATATATTCATCTAAAAGGGAGGGAAATTGTTATATACTAAAATATGAATCGTCATAGTATGACACTGGTTTGTAAGTGAGAGTTCCGGAGGCCTAGGTTTACGAGTCCCGGAAGATCATTGTTGTGAGCCTCACATGGCAAGCTCACAGGATGTCCTTATAGTGCTTGGTTTGGGATATCGCGGTCACCGGCGGAAGTGTCATAAACGCAACCGATGGATGCCGCCGTGTTGTGCACTTACCGGAAGGGCTTTGTTTAACTTCCGGGGGCGCTCTAGTCTTAAGGCATGTGTGTCCCTTTTGGAGTCAGTACCTTACTAGTAGTCCTGCTGTGCGTTTCATTTGCTCCTGCCTGGTATACGGCTAGGCGAATTGAAGTTAAAGCTTCCTGCTATGCGAATCTAATGTCGTACTGAAAACTGCGATACTACAGTACTGTCTTCCAAATCAGAAATAACCAGACTAAACAGTGAGCTAATGTACTAATTTTATTGCCACAAAAAATTCTACATTTGCCCACTTTTTTCGTGTACATGCCCAAATTTTGTAGGTTTTGGTTACTCGTAAGTGATATCTTATCCCATATACCCATGTCCGCATGGTGTTGAAGGAGAATACCGAGGGGATGGAAAACCTGTGATGTTTTATCTGGTTGTTCTTAAACTGCACCTTGATTTACCTCAAAATCCTTTTAGAAAGTTAAAAACTAATTCATTGATGAGTTTCTCACAGTCCTTTTCTATTTTTGCCCCTAATTATTTTTTCCGATTACACTGAGCAATATAGCAGTCACTTCGATGTAGCAGGATGAAGGTTGTCCATATTTTTATTATTTTTCCTCGTACTCATTTTCCACCTACTACTAGGAATAGCCGTCGTGTGCTTTTATATTTATGTGTTTCGTCTCACGCTCTAAAAAATAGATAGGAAGAAATTAGCACTGGCTATCTTGGTTTCAGTTCACCGAAAAATTAATACACTCTCCGCTGTACAAGTGCACTGTAATGAGTCACTTTAGAAATTCATTGAGAGATCCAGAGCAATAAATACTTGAGTCCGTATCGCGGATACCGAGTTCGGTGGGGTATTGCATAAACAATATACTATATTACAATCTTACGTAATAATACTCTTGGTAAGTTCACTTGTTTGGTGATGCATAATGACCGTATCTGTGATACGAGTTCCACCAGTACACAGGTACGAAAATATTTGGTTCGCCGGTACTATTAGGATAGATAAATTTGTTCGTCATTCACAACTTGAAGAAAAGTATAAGGCAAATAAAGAATCCTGTTATTTTTGACGGGCGTGTTCTCTAATATACAACCGTTTGGACCATAAAGAAGTAAACACAACTTTGAATTTTTATAACTTTAGATTAAGATAATTCAGTTTCATTTCTTGGAACACACACAGAGATATCCTGACTACAAAGCTTTAGGTCCTTAGGAGCAAATGTAAAGTCCAAGTCGTCTGTAAATTTACCTTTAAATGTAAACTTTCAAGTGACTGAATTCAACATTATGCAACTCACACAGGAGCAACGCATTATCATCAACAACGTTTACGCGGGAACAAAGAGTTCAAAAAGGTCGGAGTAAACTCGGACAGAGATTTCCTGAAAAAAAATAACGAAAAAAAAGAAAAACAGTTTATTTCCAAAACAGATGGTACAGATGGTACATCAAAACCCCAAAAACACCATCAAAACATCAAAACACCATAAACACCATCAAAACATCAAAACACCATTAGATTAAAGTGTGCTATTTTTTTCAATTTTAGTTGTCCACAATGCAGCATGGGGGATCTACACAACGAGCTCTGGACTTGAGAATTATAGAGCACGTCGGTCGATTTTAGTCATTAAATAGGTATTTTTAGTATTTGAATTTGTGTATTAGACTGCATTGTTCAGACAGTCCTTGTGTGCAAGTCAGGGTAGCAATCAATAGCACTAGATTCATGTTCATTCATATACTTCGCATTTATAGAATTTTCGCCCCACGAAAGCCAAAACTTTTCTGATACCACTCAGGGGATACAACCATTGTATCTATGGGAACTAGCTCTTTCAGTGGGGAAATGTGTGAGAGCTCGAGCCGAAGGTTAAGTAGGTCACCTTTTTGCTGAAATAAAATTTTTTTTTATTACGTAAAGGACCACCTTTTTCGGTTCACTGCAGTCCCATTTTTGAGCACCTACTACTATCTTCTTCAACTTTATTCTTATTTCATAAACTTTTTCACAACTTACTGTTTCTATGCCTCTTCTGCATAGATTACACGTTTCCTTATCTCCAAATTAATTGGTGCCTTCTCCCTTCCTCTTTTCAAAACCCTTTTTTTAGCGGATAAGGAGGATAAAACTAGCATCTAATCTAATAAAGGATATAAAGGATGTTTTATTCCATTCAATCACGCCTGGTAAATATCTTCTTGAACTTTTGTTTTTCAAATGGCTTATAACTAACACCAGGACGCAATGATGGTTTCCCCCGGTAATGCCGACACTTTAATTTAAAGCCAAAATAATTCGTCAGCTTTCGTCTCAACGATAATTCTTAGTACAAGAACATACTGAACACGTATTGACGAATCTCATTTTGCCTGGTATCTCCATGCATTGCTTAATACTCTCCCTTGCTCATTTTCTTTATAATTCAAGACATCACACAACAGTCTTAAAGTGAGTGTGCGTAGGTATTATGATTTGATCGCCTATACGCTGGGATTTGCAAGCATGCTTACTTGTATATGTGTGTACGTATATGGGTGTGCATGTGTGCACAATACACCTGTATGCACTGGACTAGCAACTGGTATATAAACTATAAATACCGGACTTTTTTGTCAATCCCAACTTCTAACACTACCCAACACATCATTTCATTTTATTATTGTAAGGCAATCCAAAGCTTATGTCTTGTACGTGTAAAATGTGGTACCTATGTATGTTTATCAATTGCAGACATTTTGCGCCATATTTCAAAGGTAATGTGATTTTCTCCTAATTATACACCCTTATCGGACATTCATGTTTCTTTCTTCCAAAAATGCTCTTGGTAGGCTAGTGTAGTGCAAATTATCATATCATCTCTTACGCTCTAGAGTATATTATAACAACCGCACCTAGCCTCGTGTACTTCTGGAAATATTATGTACTTGGGAACCGTTGTAGAACAATCGTTTTCTTGTTTCTGACTAAGGAAGACTGTTTTGTGCCAATATTTTAGTACGGAAATTTTATAAAATTCATGCCATTATAAAAGATATTTTCTCCGTTTCTCTTGATTGGAATGCTAGGTTATACTGACTAGTTTGGGCTGATATTTTCGCACATGCTTACTCGTGTATATGTGTACGTGTGCACGCTATGCGTACGTAGATAGGTGAATGTGTCACTACGCAATACTTCATTTCACTTGATTATTATAAACCATATATAAAATATATATATATACAATTATACATTTGTTGCGCGATCACTCACATATGATAGATAAGATGCTTATCGACCAATGATCTTTCTGATACAATATTTAATAAAACATCGTTACAACATTTCATTACAAATTGTATGCAGCAACGCATACTGAAAAAGTTGTCACGAATTTCCTTTACTCATTATCCTATATTTCAGAACATCGCACTGCAATTTTGTAGAAAGCGTATGTATTGTGATTGCCTCGATGCATAGAAATGTATTTGTGTATGTTTACGTGTTAGGTGTATGCATGTGCGTAGGTATATGTGTGCATGTGTGTGTGTATGTATTTACGTGTATATATGCACATATGTGTGTATTAAACTGATACCTGGCATTTTAACTAGAGATAATTTTTTTTTCTGTTTACCCTCAACTTGTAATATTACCTATCTCGTCATCTCTTTATTATTGTAAAGCATTCACTTAAAAAAACTATACATTTGTTGTGTGATCATCCATGTATATTTAAATAAAATGCTTATCCACTAATGACAGTCATGTCAAAATTGTTTAATTAGAAATAAAAATCGTGTAATTTTCGTGGTCCTCACGCTTTTTTATATATGTATATTAATTTTTTTCGTGCTTCCTTAAAATGACATTTTTGAACATCTTCCGAAACAAATAATTCTAGTATTATTTCCTGGCGTCAAGAGTTGCGAAGTTTTATAACATGTGTATGTAAATTGTCAAAGGTGTTCTCAACCCACAATGAAAATGCATCGTCCATGAAATTGTGTTGTCTCTTATAATTCTCATTGCATGTATCATCAAATTTAGATTAACTAGGGAACACGTTATAATTATCATTACATGTATTATGAAATGTAGATTAAGCAAGATTAGGAGTACATTACCCACAATCATTTATTTTCGACTAGTGACATGAGTATTACAATACTCGTGTGTGTGTGTGTGTATCACCTAAGTGTATTAACTTAATGATATTTTAAAAACCAATGATAGTACTGATGTACTGTCTCTATTGAAAATAAAGTGTTTTTCTTTTTCTTTCTTTCTTTTCATTTCCGCCACCTGGGTGGAGTGGGGAATTGTGCCAGAGTTCTCCCTTTACCCAACGCGGAGAAATCACCACGCTGCGCCGGGATTAGAACTGCAAACACCTTCTCGTGAAGGACGCGTTTTTAACCCCTCGGCCACGGCGACAGTGCGATGTGATTCTTACGCTTACTTTCATCAGCTCTCGTATATGTGAAAATTTAGTGATGAGTTCAATTTATTTCTCATATCCAAAGGTGTTTGATTGATAGTGAACTTAGGCGCGATACTTTTGTAGCAGATGTTTAGTGAAAGGTTTTCTTCTTTTCTGAAGCACTAGGATTAGGAACTGTACGTTAGACCAGAAAAGTCCAGGTTCGATACTAGTTTGACACTTCCGGTATTTTTTAAAATAAGTGTAGCTTCTTTGCTACATGTATTAACTGATTGCATCCCCAGCTTATTGAACTATATTCATTCTTTGCGACCCGTGAATTTTTAAAATTTTAGCTATTTAAATGAGTCACAGTTACTCTACAAAGGGCATGCTTGATTCAAAATGTAAAACAGTTGGGCGTTATATTTATACGCAGAGGCGACCGTACATTTCACTCGATGACCAACAAAACAATTGCTCAAATTGTAAATATAAATGACTGAGGGCTCAATGTAAATGGGTATGAGTGTTCAGCTTGAATAAATAAAATTGGCTCAATTATGACCGTGCTACATGCTTATCAAAAGAAAAATCTTTCATTTCCAAAGGACATTACATGGAAGAAGATGCAATCATTTTTGTATCCTATATTTATCAATATAACTGTCTTAAACTGATAAAGAAATCATACTAAATGACAATAGCCGTGCCAAGGGTTGGATAAACAATTGATTCAAATTAAATTGAAATATCTTCTATTGAAAATTTCACTCAAGATTTTAGTTCTGAGAAACTATTGAAGAAAATCCGTTTCACTTAAAATTTGTTTCATGAAATGCACTTCAACATAATTATGTAAATTAAAAAACGAAAAACATGAAGCGCTTTACTAAAATGACTGAAATATAGTCCTTAATGATTTCAAAGTTAGAAGCAAAGGTGGATCATAAGTAATTTATAAAAATATTGCACATGCACACACGTCTATAACAGATACTCGCAAACACACTCGCAGAAATGAATTTCAAAGCTTGTTCATCGTGCGATAATTGAAATGATTTGTTTATAAATTAAACACTCAGATTAAGCTTATTTTCATTTACCCATTTGCATTTTGGGAACCAACAACGCGAGGCGCTTGCCTGGGTAGCAATATATGTCTTTTCAAAACTGTGAGCAGGTGCTTTAATTCTATTTGCTGAAATAACTAGTTATTTCTGATTAAAAGTTCATAACCAACTGGTCCCACAGCGTCCCACAAATGCAATCGACATGACTTTTAGTTCCATTTTTTCGTAAAAAATTACTCACTTCATCCCGCCATAACGAATTGGCGACTGAACATTGCTAAATACAGCGGAAAGAAATAATAAAAACACATAGATAAAGGCTTGTGTTACGCAAAAACGACCAAGTTCTTAATTTTTTGACCAACCTAGAAAAAATAATCAGGTCACATTTTAGCAACAACAAACACATTTAAGATGTCTCATTTTCTCGGCAGTCCCTGCAGTAACTTAAATGCGTGGGTAGATGAAATAAAATATATATACAGTGCTGAGGAAAATAAAAAATGATAGCCGTCTTAACAGCATCACCACTAGCTAATTCCTACTTTCCGGTAACTATTTTGAACACGACATACTCGTACTGAATGCAACCAGCACGCATTACTTAATTATGGGCCAACTGCTGACAGAGCGGGGAGAACACTCCAAAACACAGAACCAGTAGCAGCAATAATCTTCTCGCCACCATTCTCGAGGCGCCAAGATTGTATTCCTCTGCTCATAGAGAAGATCTTCGACATGGCGAGCTAAACCGCCAAGTACCAGAGACGTTGTCCCGTCCACGTCCTGTTGTCCGTCCCACATTCCGTCACCCCTACTTGGGATAACTTCTGGCGAGCCGGCTGGACAGTTCTCAAGACCTTTCCTCACCTCGTCGGTCTTCGCCCGCCCCCTTCGCCTCATGTATAACTTCTGGCGAGCCTATTGCACGCTTCTCGAGACCTTCTCACATCACGTCGGTCTGCGTCCGATCCTCCGCCTCATGGCCAACGTTCCAGAGGTTAGTTACTGCCATGGTTAGCTTGGCGTTAGCTAGCTGGTGATGCTAGAGTCCGCTATATTAAAACTTAGAACGTAACCCACGCTTGCCTGGGCCAAACCTATATATTTAGCTATATAGCTATAACCTTCGACTGATACTATTAGTACGCCCTTCAACTAGTGCTTCTAGTAGGCCCTATAATTGTTACTTCTAGTAGGCTCTATAACTGTTACTTCTAGTACGCCCTATAACTGTTACTTCTAGTACGCCCTATAACTGTTACTTCTAGTACGCCCTATAACTGTTGCTTCTAGTACGCGCTATAACTGTTACTTCTAGTACGCCCTATAACTGTTACTTCTAGTACGCCCTATAACTGTTACTTCTAGTACGCCCTATAACTGTTACTTCTAGTACGCCCTATAACTGTTACTTCTAGTACGCCCTATAACTGTTACTTCTAGTACGCCCTATAACTGTTACTTCTAGTACGCCCTATAACTGTTACTTCTAGTACGCCCTATAACTGTTACTTCTAGTACGCCCTATAACTGTTACTTCTAGTACGCCCTATAACTGTTACTTCTAGTACGCCCTATAACTGTTACTTCTAGTACGCCCTATAACTGTTCCTTCTAGTACGCCCTATAACTGTTAGTAATAGTACGCCCTATAACTGTTAGTAATAGTACGCCCTATAACTGTTACTTCTAGTACGCCCTATAACTGTTAGTAATAGTACGCCCTATAACTGTTAGTAATAGTACGCCCTATAACTGTTACTTCTAGTACGCCCTATAACTGTTAGTAATAGTACGCCCTATAACTGTTAGTAATAGTACGCCCTATAACTGTTAGTAATAGTATACCCTATAACTGTTAGTAATAGTACGCCCTATAACTGTTAGTAATAGTACGCCCTATAACTGTTAGTAATAGTACGCCCTATAACTGTTAGTAATAGTACGCCCTATAACTGTTAGTAATAGTACGCCCTATAACTGTTAGTAATAGTACGCCCTATAACTGTTAGTAATAGTACGCCCTATAACTGTTAGTAATAGTACGCCCTATAACTGTTAGTAATAGTACGCCCTATAACTGTTCCTAATAGAAGACCTATAAACTTTATCTCACCAGGCAACGGGAGATGGAGATGGGAGTTGAGGACTTGCGCCCTTGTGGTCCTCTACTGAAGCGATACCTACTCCATCGCAGCGTCCGGGAACTTCTTTATTACCAACTCGATACTCACTTGTCTGTTTGTATTTGGTGGCATTAATTAAAATACTCCTGGCTTCAAATCTTCTATTTATTAAACTACTTTCCCGAAAATCTTTCATAAGTGCTAGATTGAATTGCTTTAAAGTAAAAAATAATTACAATACACCTTTTCTCGTTTTATAACCACACGTCAAAACAATATAGCAACAGTTTGCACAATCATACAACAGCGAATAAAAACTAATAACAGCGGCTCAAATATAACAACATCCAGTACAAATCTAGTGATGATGCTGCAAAATTGATAACAGATGCAAAATGTAGTGACAGAGACAAATAAATGTAACGTTGCTTCAAATTGTATAACACTCTCAGAATGTTGCAACAGACGATCATTTTCTTTAACAAATAGTCAAATCTTGTAACAATGCTTCAAATAGCCAGTATCACAGGTTCAAAATAATGTAACAGATGCAAAAAATAGTAACGAAGAGTCATAAAATGTAACAACATCTTTTAAACCCTATTGACGAGAGAAATCTTTTTTTTTAATTCCTTGTTAAAAAATTGAAAATAATGGGTACACCTTGAAATCCCGAATGTCAAAATTCCAGAAATCAAAATTTCGAATATCTAGTTCCCGACCATATTTGGCAGTGAAATACATACTGTACATACAGGCCAGTTGGCAACCCTGATTACACCATTCGGGATTTTGATTTTTGGGATTTGGATATTCGGGATTTCGACATTCGATATTTTCACTTTCGGGAGCATCAATGCCACCCGACAATAAAACATATGGGACTACATATGTACATTCCATTACTTTCCGGTCATTGGATGATGTAATATCCGACCGGGAAGTAGTACTGGAATTTTCCAGAACAACTCTGACGTGGCCGGTTCTCGTGTGATACATACATATGATGTTTATTCTTTATTGTAATTATCAATAATTTTGCATGCATAGTCTGAATATGCATCGTGTACTACGTTATATGCTACTTTACTGTTTATTTTACTTATAAAAAATTCTGTCAAAAATTGTTAATTTGTTACAATAATATACACGTACGTTACTATTTTTTGTGTAGGTAATTGTTATCCTTTTTGAACGTTGTTACAATAAACCGACTCTGTCATTACACATTGTTTCTTTGTTTTGATATATAGTTTCACTGTCATTCATTTTGCCTGGTGTCGCTATAATTTGTCGTTGATGTTATTTTTTGCGACACTGTCACTATATTTCTATTCCCTGTTATACTCAATGTTTCGTCGTTTTTAAACTTGCAGTTCGTCGGTACATTTTGAAGGAACGTGGTTATAAAACGAGAAAAGGTGTATTTATGCACATAGATTACAAGTGAACCTAATACTGGCTTCATTATCAACTGCGCTATACAGGCTAAGGGTGTCGTCTTCGCTGCAGGACTAGTTAGAAAAACGATGTAGAGATGCGGTAAACTTCAATGCTACCAAAGGAAATGCCATCGTATTAGAGAGTACATAAATAAGCTGACTCAAGCACAGATATTCCAGCATCCCAGAGTTTGAAATGCTGACCTCAAAGTGGCTCTGAGCAGATGCAAGACCAATGGTCGATCGTTTGATCTGAGGTTACGACAAAATTTTGTTCACATCATTCTCTTTGACAATGATGCGAAATGGCGCGACACGTTTGCCTTGGATTCATCCAAAATTAGAAAGTCTTTATACGCTGGTGAAGCTTCACAATAGAGCTCCAAAAACTGAGGAAGTGTTTTGTCCCAGGTCAGATGAATGGTAGCTGAATATAAAGCATCATTCTTCCGATGTATTTTTTTTATCCGGAATATAGGTTTTTATAGATTTTATACCGTCTGCATTACTCTGAGGAACATATAGAGATGATAACACTAGTCGAGCTTTATAAATGAGAAACCCATTTTTCACTGGGGTCCAGCCGAGGATTCTTAGATGAGGGATTGAAGATCCCGTTGTGCTTAAATGACCTTAACACATCATTTAGGCTGCAAAGTTCAGACATTTTTACCTTTTTTAAATATTAAGGTATGTCCCCCAGACAAGACTGCAATGATCCAAACGCTGTAACACTGAAGACTGAATCACCAATAATATAACTTGACCACCAAGTGTTTCTCAAACAATGAAAAAACATTAAAGTTTCGCTAGTTTGTTGCATCTTGTATCTACGTGCGGTTTGAAAGTCATATGTTTTATCAGACCATGTTAGAAAAATTCTTTGATTTAAAATTGTTTATTTTCAAAATTAAATGTAAAACGTGTTCCGCTTAAATGTTGTATTCAGATTTACTATAATGTCGTGTTCAAACTTCCGTAGCTTCGAGGAAAGGGCAGGAGGGGCTTGGACCGACTCAAGTCAACAGATACCTTTTGATTCCTTTGAGATTCGGTGGCGACACCTACTGTGCTAGATTAGATTGGTGTTGCGTTGGCGACCTGTTCGTGTCACCTTAGAGCCTTCTAAGGCTCCTAGTGTTGGTGGATCCTGTGGAGCATGGCAGTGGCGAGTCGAGGCATCCGGCATAACTTCTCCGTTCTCTCCATCTCTTCTTCGTCAGCTACCTTTGTTCATCTTTATTTCTCAATTAGTGTGTATGTGTGAGCGTGTGTGTGGTTAGGTTTTCAGTTAGAGTGGCTTGCTATAGCTGCTCATCTTAAAGTACTCTAGTACCTCAAACTATCAAATCAGACTGCTAGTCTGAACTTTAACTTATAGAAGGGACCATCTAACTGACGAGTCGACATACTCTGATGTGGTTACCTTCAACTTAAACTTATATTAACCTATATCTTCAACCTTAAACCTTAAACCTTCAACCCTTAAAAATCAACTTACTCTGGAGTACTTCCTTAACTATCTTCCTCTCAAACTCCATGTTTCCTCTGTTCTAAAAGTTTCTACACTGAGTTGCACCATAAGCTCAGGTGTGTATTCATGCTTATACTCCATTTATCTGATATAAAACGAGGAAATTGAATAAAGTTAAAATTTTGGTGTTTTCTTTCGAGTTCTAACGGTGGATGTAATTTTGTTTTTCCCCAGTATCCTGAACCGTTTTGACGCAGTTCATCCGTTTCTAACTTGCGGTGCTGCAGCAGCGGTTGTGCTTGGCGATGGTGTCTAATTAGGTAATTTTCCTTACTTTCTTTAACTGGAATTTCGCTTTATCCTTGACTTAAACTTGAGTATATTCATTCATATGCGACCCTCGTTTGGTGTCCGTTTCTTTATATGCCACCTTTACTTTCCAGCTGACGTTGGGAGATTGGACGAGTGGTGAATCTGAGTTCCGGAGTGACCGGGATGCACGGCTGCCAGTGATATCGATGCCGTCTCCATGGCATGGATCATGTGCTCGTAATATTTCAGTCTTTGTTCCTTGTGGTGAAGCCTTCCTCATTTCTAGACATGAAAACAAGATTATGTTGATGTTGTTGCTTACCTAGGTCATATATGGCACAATTTTTGTTCCCGCAGGCATTATTGATAATCGTACTTACAGTGTTCTTACTGATATAACAGATCTATTCAGTAGTAATATGAAATGTTACTTTCATTCTACTTATACCTAAGACATAATTCATTATGTGATATGATAATTTT
This sequence comes from Morinoia aosen, assembly GCA_030386875.1. NCBI lineage: Eukaryota > Metazoa > Arthropoda > Malacostraca > Amphipoda > Talitridae > Morinoia > Morinoia aosen. The sequence goes on from CM059568.1 coordinate 27,477,891, forward strand.
TTATATCAATCGAATAAATTACTGATATTATTGCCTAAATAATTGCTTTTATTTCAGCGGTTGGTGTACGTGCACGCACAGGACGCAGAACAAATCAGTTTCTCAAGTATTGAGCCAATCTCCTCGTTAAATTGTGAGGTGCAAATTAGCACTTGCGGTGCCGAATGAACTTCATTACCGGAAGCCAAGGCCGCTCCTGCGCCCGTCCCGCTGCCTCTGATCTTCGTCTCGCTCTGTCTTGCTTGACCCCGCGCCGTTCAGCATCTACAACCGACGCTTCCCAATACATATGTTCAAGTCACTTCTCGCCTTTATTTTGCCCACAACGCCGTACTTCTACTGCACAAGTACGAGTTTCAACCCCGAAACGCTTACATACGTGTCTGAGCACTATTTTATATTAGTTATGTGGTGTTCTCCCTCAGGCTGCTTTACACTCCGGGCAGACTTGTGAATATCTATTGACTTGTGAATATCGATAGACTTGTGAAATATCTTTGCCCGAAGTGAGTGCCTGAGGTGCAAACGAACCGGCAAGGTGAGGAAAACACAACTGGAATAAACGCCGTATTATTATGAAGATCGCCGACAATAATGGCACAAGGGAATATTACAGTCGAGTAATACAGTGACAGATGACGTCTTGGCGGACCGACGGTTGTCGGGGAGACGCTGCGTGGTTGAGGGGCGAGAGCAGACCGGTGAGGCTGCTGCGGACCGACGGTTGTCGGGGAAACGCTGCGTGGTTGAGGGGCGAGAGCAGACCGGTGAGGCTGCTGCGGACCGACGGTTGTCGGGGAGACGCTGCGTGGTTGAGGGGCGAGAGCAGACCGGTGAGGCTGCTGCGGACCGACGGTTGTCGGGGAAACGCTGCGTGGTTGAGGGGCGAGAGCAGACCGGTGAGGCTGCTGCGGACCGACGGTTGTCGGGGAAACGCTGCGTGGTTGAGGGGCGAGAGCAGACCGGTGAGGCTGCTGCTGTCCGAGGGTCTTGACCAAGGAGTACCAGAGGAGGTAGCGGGGAACTGGTGCGACTAGCCAGCCACCAGACGTGGCGGCTGGCGGTCGAGGAGGCGGTGACGGTAGCAGAGGTGGTGCTTGCTGAGCGTCGAGACTTTGTTGTAAACACCAGGGACGCTGCGAGTGTACTCTGCTCCGCTGGCTGCGCGGCTGTTTATATAGGCCTCGCTGGAGGTTGACTCTACTCGTCCGGGTCTCTGATTGGTGGGAACGCCTGTTTACTTTCACGTCGGACCGCGCGGTGTATTGAAGCGTGCGAGGGAACGCCTGTTTACTTTCACGTCGGACCGCGCGGTGTATTGAAGCGTGCGAGGGAACGCCTGTTTACTTTCACGTCGGACCGCGCGGTGTATTGAAGCGTGCGAAGGTTGTGGTGGTGTGTGTTCATACCACCACAGGTGCAGACACACCACCACAGTTATCTCTCAAATTTCCTGATTGAAAATATATCTGCAGTTCTTCAGTATTTACAGTACGGATTTCAAGGAAATTCGTTCCTGTAGCAGATATTGATATAAATATTTTGATAAAAATCAACATAAAGATAGCTACCAAGACCGAGACCCTGAAATCTAGGGACGTCGTTTTAGTGAAATTATGTCCAAAAGTGAAACACAAGTTAGATATGTTGTGTTGAACGTGGAGGGAGTATATAGTGGAGAGAGCATAGTCCGTCGTCTGAAAAGAGAACCACATATTGAGATTTCTCTCATGTCTGTGGTAACCAATCAGTGCTTCCACTCCTAGGGTAATCACCCTAGTCTAGGGTAATCAGACCCCTCCTAGAGTACAGTCTAGGGTAAAGGAAAAAAATGCAAAATCTAGGGTAAAATCTATATTTTGAATCTAATATATAAAAATTTCGAAAAAACATAGAAGATTGACAATAACTTCATTTGAATAACCCAAATGAGAATTAATATAGCAGAAGACATTAATTGAAAAAAAGAAAGTACCAACATTTGATTTATAAATAGAGCCCAAGTTAACTTATCGTGTTCCATACAGGTACTGAGCATATTGCAGTTCTTTTCGCAATGTGTGGCGTGAATTTTCTTCACAAGCTTGTGTACGGCGATTGCTGGGGCAGTGGTATGTACTCACACTTTACTTGTTGAGTTGTCGTTTAGCGATACAACTCAGGCAAATGATGTGATAGCAAATGCTTCAAACAACGAGCTAACACGCGCTTATTTAGAGTTCTTTTATTACAATTTGGGGAAATTAATACATTTAATACCTCGTTCCAGACTGACTATCCGAATATCTTCAATCTGAGATCAGTCATTTATAGCCTGATTAGGAACTTTTGTTCAGGTTTTCTGCTAGTTGCTTTCGTGAAGAATGCGACCATTTCTCTGCTGAATCCATCCCATTCAACATTCACCAGTGCTTTAGTGCTAGAATGTGATGTTTACATTGGAATGACAACAACTGAAACGATATCAAAGATAATTGGCATAACGTCATAAAAGAAAGAAATTTTGTACCTAATTGGACATGCTTCTGGTTGAAGCAGTTTCTCAAATCCAAAAAAGTTTTTTCATCGAGGATCCTGTAAGTGTCATCGTACTCAAATCTGCGTAATGCTTCAACTAGGGGATATCCCGGAAAAATTTGGGACTGAAATTTCCCGGTCCGGGAAATCTTTTCTTCCCGGGAATCTAAATAGGATATATTTTTCAGGATATGGATGAAAAAATAACTTAAAATCTTACTTTTTAATTTGATTCATCAATTAGAGAGCACAAGATAGGACTTTCGTGTAATAATATTATTGAAATTTACAATACGACACAAGTGTAGTCTATAATATCTCTTGCTCTCCGTGGTACAGTGGTTAAGGGATCGGGCTCGTATGTTGGAGTCGCGGGTTCGTATCCCGGCGATGGCGCAGAGATTTTCCCCGTTGGGTATAAGGGAAAGCTCAAGCACAATACCCCACTCAACCCAGGTGTCGGAAATGCATGGGTACCGGCTCTACGGGGGAACCGTCATGGTGTCCTATATATAGGGTTAGTTATAAGACATTTGAAACACCAATGCTAAGATCATATGTATCAGGCTTGATTTGAAATAAAGCATCCCAAAGATGCCGATGTTAACCTAACCTAACCTTTTTTTAATATAGTTCAGCTATTACATCAGAATATATTTTGGGGTTTAATTTTGCAGGTAATAAATAATAGACCGTAATAGATACGACGGCAACGGCCGATGTTGTAAAAACTAAAGTCTTTGTGCAGCAATATTATGTTAAAGATGCAACTGGAGAAAGTGCGTAGTGTATACCGTGCGGCATGAGTTTACTTTGCAAAGGCTGGTCGTCTACCAGAGGTTTGTTACGTCACCTAAAGAGTAAACACAACATAGTGAAGTCTGAAACTGTAGACCCAGATGAGTTAAACTAGTAGCTCAGAAGACAGAATTCGTAGTGGAACAAAGCGACCTCATGCAAGGGAGAGCTGTAGGAAAAGCACTAAACGTAAACAAACTGAAATAACAACTTTTGTAAAGGTACGTAAAAGTACTCTGGAAGAACAAATGACCAAGCTAGTACCAGTTGATAGCGTGTCAGGAAATACAGTTACAAAAAGTAAATTCATTGGAGAATCCTTCTCAGATGAAGGTTTTTCGCTTCCTAAATCGTCAAATACTGTGATGGGTGCGGGCAACCAATAACAATAACATAAATGGAAAAATATTAAGAAATCCCGGGATCCCGGGATTCTGAGATTTATCATTTTGTCCTGGGATTGCAAACCCTAGAACACCGACTCCAAAATCTTTGTCATATATATTAGACGAAATTCCTCAAATGAAAATGTTCGTCGATTAGAAATTTCCTAGGGGAGAATGGCGAAAACATTACTTGGATGAACAATTGACACCAGACATGTCAGCCGTTAATAACTTGGAAACAGTGTTTAACCGTGAAAATGCCAATGGGCCACCATGTTGTCCAAATCTTAAAATTATAATTTCAATATTGTTCCCCTCCCATTTTCAAGTGCTTTCGTTGAACGTTTCTTTAGTCAATTAAATTTGACCAAAACTTTCCAAAGAACCAGTTTCAAGAATGAAACCGTGTGTAGTTTGATCCATGCAATGGATAACCTTGAAAAGTCTGGCTCCACGGCATCTAATTTTCCAAATGATACTACTTTATTTAAATGCCAATACCTTAGAAATATAAAATACGGAAAGCGTGATAACGTTTTCATTATGTTGTGAATTGCAGTTTTATACAATGTATTCCCAGAACTTTACTTTTTATGTGAGTAGTATAGCTTCCTGGGAATTTAGAATTATTTGTATTAAGTTGGGCTTTCTCTTATTTTGATCAAATTTATCTAAGGCTATACGCAACACCACACGTAGAGTTCATTCATTTTGTATTTGTTTTGGATCGGTCAAGAAAACTCATTACCACGAGTCGAAAAAATATTACATAGGTTTGTATTTTAAACAAAATTTTTTGTTTAGTTTCTGTAACACTTATTATTTATGCACTGTGAGCACCAATTACGTAAATGTGAACTTCAATATTGTAGACCACAGTTCTTTGTGTATTTGTTGAGTTGTTTATCGATTCACATTTGGAATATATTTTAAAATTTTAATGGAAGAATGCCATTTTATACACATTGCCATAATAAAGGTGTTCAGATCATTCATTTATTAATTATATAATCCCAGAAACTGTGAAAATGTTGTCGATGTGACGTAATTAAGGACAAAACCAGTAGCATTGTTATAGCCTATACGGTAATTATTATATTGCCCTCATTTATATTTTCTAGGGTAATGCAAGAGCATTCTAGGGTAAAATACATGCTAGCCTAGGGTACAAAGATTGACGAGCGTGGATTCGCCGCCGTGGAAGGCCTGGCTGCGTGGCAGGCGAGCCGGCGGCAAGCGCACAGACCATATACTAGAAGATCCGCAACTTATCACTAAGCGAGTTTGAGCTCCGGGCCGCGATGACGTAGGTGCCAATTGGCCAATGAGGAGCCAAGAAATTGTGACGTCATGAAAAATCGGCAGGAGACTCTGTTTGAATCTGAAAGCAGCTGTGACAGAGGTGTGACGAAGATTGCTGCAGAAATGGCCCCGTACGTTACGCTTTAAAAAGTGTTTCATGGAAAATTGTGGAAATGATAACCGTCAATGTCCTGATTTGTCGTTTTTCCTATTTCCAAAAGGAAATTACGACGAGTGGATGGCAGCATGTGGTTCTGTAACGCTGAAGATGGATAAGAGATCCAAAAGGCCGGAGAGGGCTTATTAAAAAAAAAGCCAGCAATTCTCTCGTTCAGACTATAACTTCATTTTGTCCCCATTCAGAAATGTAAAAAGTTATTGAAATCTTTAGCAGTTCCAGAAAAAGCTGTGCAAGACCAAGGTAATGTAAAACTTTTTGTTGTTTCGTTTATTCCAAGTAAACTTAGTAAATCAAAGTTTCACTAGGCCTAATTATGATTACCCTCATACCCTTGATGTATAATAACTGTGTTAATCAAGAGTAGAAATTTTATGGGCTTCAAATTTTTATCAAAAATATATTAAGAAATATTGTTAGTAGCTTTTAGCTGAAATAAATAAATAATGCAGTAGATAACCCCAAAATTTAATTGACATTAAGAAATATGAATGCTATACTTTTCATGTAAGATTTAGTTGCAAATGCTATTCTAAAAGTAATGTTTCAACAGATAAATAGATGCTGATTTAAATTGTCTAAAATTGGCTATAATTTTGTATTGCCAGTAAGGCAGTAACTGCTTGTATTGTATTAAAATTTAACACAATCAAAATCTCTCATTAGTAGGTTTTTTAATTAGTGATGGTTAAACACTTTGAATCATCCTATGTTTTTTATCTAAGTTCTTTCAATTTGCTTGCAACTTATAAGATACTCTAAAATAATTTATATATGGCTATTGTGTGAAGTAATTATTGTGATATCTTGATTGCACTCAATGAGCATGAATGATCCATTTCAAATAATTTTGTTAGCTTTTTAAAATTTACAGTTATTTTCGCACCACTCATTGCCTTTATTATAATGAAAAGAATCACCATGCAGGCTTCTTTACTTTAGTAGGAAAATAGTAGCATACCTACTCTTACTTTACACAGCTTTAAAATAAATGATTAGGTGTGAAGAATAAGTCAGCTTTCAATCCTACATCTAGTCACTTTCAAAGGTGACTTTCAATACTATGAACAGTGATCAGACTGTGTTATTCATAAAGGTGGCCTTGTAGAGTTGGTCACCAAAGATGACCTTACAAAGTTTACATAGTTTATGTAGGGTTCCTCTTGGTTAATTCAAGATCCAGAAATATGATCAATGGATCTTTCTCAAAAAAAAATGTTCAGAGTAGGCTACATGGAATCTCAATTATTATGAACTTCAAATTCAAATAAAAATTTTACTAAAATTGAATGAATAAAAATCTAGGTAAAAGGAAAAAAACTTATTGAGATCAAAAGCATTCACAATGAGATTAGGGAATTTACATACTAATAATACTAAAAATAATAAATTGAAATTTCATAAGGATCAGTACAACAGTTTACAAGATACAGGGGCTAGAAGCTGGGTAGTGGATTGATGTACTTGAATAAAAGGTTTAAATTCATATGATTAATTTTACACTGAAGGGATGATAAGAACCTATTTATTGAATCTCTAAGGCTGTGTTTTGAAAATGGTATGGGTACTCCAGAAGCCAACATACCCCTTAATGACTTTGGTTTGTGGGGATTAATATTGAATGGTACTTAGCTCTATGAGTATATTACTCATCCTCTTTTACTTTCTCTGTGAAACTACGAGTATGTTATGGTGGTGGAGCCCTAAAATGACTTATTTTCTCCTAAAGTATTAATTGGTGATGCCATGACACAGAAGTTCAGAAAAAATTAAGGTTGTTGGAAATATCTTTCATTGTGTAGTGTGCTTCAATTTCATGCAAGATGCCATATCACTGTTCTAAATTTATTCCCTTATTTCTCCATCAGCTGCTGGCACTGAACCTCCTGCTCTTGGTGCTACAAGCTTTGGCACTCCTGGTACAAGGCCTGCCCTACTTCTTGCTACAATGCCTGGTGCTGCAACGCCTGCCACTCCTAACCAAAGTAAGTTTACATTTTAAATGATGATTCCCCAATCCAATTGAGGAATATTGAAATGAAAGAAAAGAATGTTAACATTGAGTTCAATGCATTGAAATTTTTGAAAAAGTCAAGGCCACTTGAAAAAATATTCATCCCATGTAAAAATTGAAGCCAATAAGCTTAATTTACACTTATTTAGAGAGTGCATGGCTGTCACTTATGAAGCCTTAGTGTACACAAAGAAAGGGTAGTACATTTCCAATTACTTTTGAGACTGGTATTCACACATGTTTTACAGTGTGTAGCATTTATCCAGGAAATGAGTGCTACACAATTCATTATTACACTCAATGAAACATAGCAAAGAAAGTTTTTTGTAGGGAAACAAACTTCAGCATTGAATTGGAAATTATTTAATATATAATACAGGGGTCAAAATGTTACTAGCAATCTTTTTCCATGTACATTTAGTGTTAAATTAAGAAAAATAATTGAAATGTTCAAAAATGTTGTTACGAACACCGGAGATAATTAATAGAATCTCAATTACAATCCTGTGATAACTCAGGCGCTTCATGAATAAGAAATACCTAGTGCAGTGTTTGTGTTGACAGGTTAGGTTAGGTAAAAATAGGTTTTGTATTTATTTAATTAGATGAGCTCTTCCAATTTTTGATGAGCCTCCTCTGTACCCCAGTGGTTCATTCCTTATGTACCCTTACAGTGCAGCAGATCTTTAATTTACCAATTATCTTTGCCTATTTTACATTATAAAGGATCACTTACATTAGATGATTTCCAAATAAATGGGATAAAACTTTTGTATCCATTGGAAGTAGTATTCCATGAGAGAGAATGTCAGGGCCTGAGCTGATGGTGAGGTCGGCTTTCTTTTTTGTTTGTCCCTAAGTGTTTTCCTTGCATACTAGATGCTTCCTTCCACTTCCTCTGTGAAATTATGTTATGGGGTGGAGCCTTAAACCGCCTTCTCTACTAATGAGTAAGAATTGAATGACATGAATTAAAGCTTCTGGAAGAAATAAATTTGTTGAAAATACCACTCATTTTGTAGTGTGCTTCAATTTCATTTGAGATGCAATATCACTGTTCCTAATTTATTCCCTTATTTCTCCATCAGCTGCTGGTACTGTACCTCCTGCCCTTGGTGCTACGAGACCTGCCACTCCTGGCACCTCAAGGCCTGCCACTCTTGGCACCTCAAGGCCTTCCACTCTTGGCACCTCAAGGCCTGCCACTCCTGGTACCTCAAGGCCTGCCACTCCTGGCACTTCAAGGCCTGCCACTCCTGGCACCTCAAGGCCTGCCACTACTGGCACCTCAAGGCCTGCCACTACTGGCACCTCAAGGCCTGCCACTCCTGGCACCTCAAGGCCTGCCACTACTGGCACCTCAAGGCCTGCCACTCCTGGCACCTCAAGGCCTGCCACTCCTGGCACCTCAAGGCCTGCCACTCTTGGTACCTCAAGGTTTGCCACTCTTGGCACCTCAAGGTTTGCCACCAGTGCTTCCAGCAAAGAATGCTGCTCTTCTTCGTGGTGGGAAACGACACAGGTTAGTCGTGTTGAAATAACCCCTGAATTCGTACTTCTTTGAAGTGTCTTTGAATTCTAGCGAGATAGATTTTTCAAGTTACAAGCCAGAATTGGACAGCGTTGGATGAGTGCTAGCAGCGAAAGCTCGAAAGATTGCTGAAAAGTTATCACATACGCATTATTCTAAGACACAGCAGCATTTGTAGAATTATTGTGAGAACAACCTGCTGCCATTTCCATCAGTGTCAGTACCATATTCACTTTCACTCATTTACCTCTCTGATCATTCCACTTCTCGATTTAATACATCTATCATGAAATTATATAATTATCTTTGGGTAAAAAATATAATTAAAATGTGATTCTCGTAGCATATTTCTGAACTATACTTCATTTCTTGTGTCCTTGGAATTGAATTAATGCAAACATTTAGGTATTGCTTCTTTGCACAATGCATCCAATTATATTGCTTGATTCATTAGAAGGGTGGGCTCGCGGTACTCGCTGACTTTCTTGGGTACTGAACAGGGCTAGCCTGTCTCCCATTGGTACTCACTTTATACCGTTCGGTATGTTTGAACTCATTCGTAATTTAATGCTAGAAATCTTGGGAAAGAATACTGACCAGAGCTGTGATTTCAATCCATGTAGATTAAATGTGGCATATTTTTTAATTAGATGTGTTGTGTTCAAAACCTAAACTTTTAATCACTTTAAAGTTTGATTTATGTGTACAATTAATACTTTCTTCAAGTTGGGGAAGTAAATATAACATACAATCTAATTTTCGTCAATTTATTTCAGAATTCGCGTGGCAAAAGCAGCAGTTCTTTGTTGGAAGACACAGGTCCTCCAGTGGTACCTTGTAAGCGACGGTTGTTCGCTTCTCCTTCTGGAACGACAATTGCCCTTGAAAACAGCAGACCAGCTCCCGAGAGAAAACTTAGGAAAAGGCTCAGGAGAAAATCAAAGGTACTGTACAAGCGGTTGAACACAAATAACTTCCTGAGAAGTGTAAGTGGCAGACTTGGTCCTTATCTCAGTGCATTTTTCAAGCTCTAATTAAGGGGCAAGAGATCATACACCATGTATCAGAAGTGGCTCGTTGTGAACATTCTTGTAAGCTCATCAAAGACCCACTATCAACTGATGAGGAACTTGATACCATTACCCTCACTTTCGACTGTGCGTGCAATGATGAAAAAATTCGAAGTACGTCTTGGTACAAGTGCTAAAAGTGTGTCCATGTTGAAAATGAAGGTAAAACCCGTCAGTGCTAGAGATAAACTTTGTTTCATTTTAGTGGATGAGATGTCGCTCCGGAAAGTAGTATTGTACAACCGAGAGAACGATGCCATAGCTGGATTTGAGACTATTTATTGACCTGATTATTTTGTACGAGAGAGTATTTTTGTATTGCTTTCTCAATTATCGGCACGTATCAGGATTTCGTAAACTAGTCTTAAGTTCTTAGATTTGTGTCAGCATCACTGTAATTTCTGCTGTGTTCATGTCACCGACAAGTTGCCACTATTTTTTACCGTGTGTAGAACGCTTCAATGCACAAGACACATGATCAGACTTATGTCCTCCAAAAGTTGTACTGAAAAACTCAAGAAAATTCTCCATGAGTAATATTACCATCTGGTAGCAAGTTTGGTTTATATTTTTTGATTGACCTAAGTATATTTTATTGTTAATGCATTAATTTTGTTCATAAGCTTATATCGCTACAATATTTCTGAAGTGCATCATGGTAGGAAGCTCATGTACTGTTACTAGCTCGTAATTTATCCAAATGATTGCTCTTCTTGCACTGCAGTGTCAACCGTGACAGTGCAAGCTTTCAACAGACGCAGAGATTGGATTTAATGTCTCATATCTATATTCTTGTTTCTTACACACGCTTGTGTACATACTGAAAGTTTTAATTGCACAAAATCTTCATCCGTAGTTCATTGCTTTGTATACATAAGCATTTTTACCCCGCTATTATTTAGCGTGTACGCTCACTACTGATATGTTGTAACTGGAAAATGTAATGAAAAGCCATGCCGACGGCTCTGCTTAGGCGTCAGTTATTAGCTCACCTAGCCACCTCAGTACTGTAGTTCACTTCTGATACTAGTTAATGCTGTGTGTTGAGCCTCGTCCAAAACTGGATGCTTGTAAACCCTAATCCAAAGTGTTTGCGTGGCGGTCTTGTGGACTCTCCTTCCTCAATATTCTCCATTATTGTTACGAAACAACGTTCGTGCCCCTCAGGTGGATACAACTATTATATCTATGGGAATTAGCGCTCCCAAGGGAAAAATATGAGGTACTGTGCTGATAGTTAGGTAAGTCTTCTTTCTGTTGAAATAAAATGTTCGTAGTTTTGTGTTGGACCATCTTTTTTCGGTCTACTACTGTCCTGTTTTTCAATACCTCTAACTTTCTTCGTCAACTTTTGTCATGTTTCTTAACCTTCCTTCTTAACTGACTTTCCATGCGCACGGGATCCTGTGCCGGAACTCACCTTGTACATAAATTCAGCGTTCCCTCAACTCCATACTATATGGTGCCTTCATCCTTCTTCATTTTGAACCTCTTTGTTGTGGTATGTGGTAAAGGGAGGCTAAAACTAATCTATAACCAATCAAGCAACGTACGCACGAATCATTCATCAATGAACGTAACATAAAAAACATTACGTTAACGTAAACTTCTTCCCATTTCTCCTTTGTAACTATTTGGGTAATCTTTACGTATAATAAATATAAATAACATCGCAACATATTATTAGCAGGTTTTTTTTATCACCCAAATAACTTAATTTCTTCATTATCGTAATGTTTCGACTAGTATGAGAATCTGATATTGAATGGTTTTAAAAGACAATGAACTCTTTCCGAAAACTTTTAATATACGGCACCAACGTTTTATCACATTCAGTACCTTGGTCTAATCTAAATGCGCCTTAGTCTTTATATATGAATTGCAAATATGTACATGAATGCGCATTCACGTGTATGTATAGAGAATGAAATAATAAAAAGTGTTGTCAACGTAACCACAATTCACTATTTCGGCTTTCACTATCCTTACTACGCTCAGAAACGTTTATACCTTGAGCATGAAAATTAGACTTACAATCCAAACGAGTATCACAGTAAAGCCTGGATACGCAGCCAATTGGAAGCTTTGGCCGTGATGACGTCAGCGGCCAGTCGTGACTGCTGGCTGCTGATTGGTTAGCGTGCGTGCGTATGTTTGTGTAGAGCGGGCTTGGGGTCATGGTAGACGAAAGAACAGGTAGCAGCAAACCAGTCTTTTATCGAATCGTGCTGCGTGCGAGTGACGTCAAGGCATCGCACCATTAGCAGCGCCGCTTACATAAAGGTACATTGCATATGGCAACACTGCTAACCCGAAATCTGGCATTACTGTAAGCGAAGCGTTACTGGTACCGTGGTACGACAATCTGGCATGCCGTTGAAACGAAGTGTGATGGCGTTAAGTGAAGTGAAATGTTGCGGCCTCACGTGAAATTTAATAAGTGTTCCTTAATTTAATGTCGGAGTAATTCTAAAAATTTACCTAAGATATTTCAATGTCTTGGTTTCAATTCTAAAGAATGGATTTTGCCTAGTTGAAATGTTCAGGTTAATTAATAACTTATTTATGTTAGCAGCTGCCATTTCAAAAAGACCGACTACCGAAAAATCCTATCAGCATTTAATTAAGACGCACATTTCAATGAAAAGTGGTGTTGTGCGTTGTTATATGATCACTGGAGTTTGGAACTGGAAAGTAAGAAATTAAACTTTTAATATTATTTTAATATAGGGCCTAATTTAAAAAGGATGGCTCATAACTAATTTTTTCAGTGGATGAAGTTGCATCTCTTTATCAAAGCTTTGAAACCAGATACAATTAGAACAGTTAAAATTTGATATGCTAGTTCCATGGGAAAATGCTGTTGACTTGCCTGAAATTTAAAATATAAAGGAAACAAAGAATTAGGAATATGATGTGCTACAATTCAATGCCAAAAAATGACATGGGGGAGGCCTACTGCTTATTTTCAATTTTTTTTAATACCTTGGTGCTTTTCATTCCAAAAAGGTGACCTAAATCGGTCAATGTGAAGTTTAATGCAACCACGGAAATTAATAATTATATTCCAAACAATCACTAAAGGAACCCATTTAAGAACGTTTTACAAGAATGACATTCTGCTCGCTGATGCATTATTTTCGAATAATTGAACTTTGAAGTTGGCCTTCCCGCGCCATAGGAAGCGAGCGTAATTTAATTAAAAATGGAAGCTAACTCCCTATTACAAACGTAGAGAGGTTGGGTTGTGAGAAGGAGGCACAGTTCTTCTAGTAAAAATTATAAATAAAGCTTCTAGCCCACCCATTAAGGTGACGACCGCAATCTTGTTTACATCGGGTCTAACATGGCGACCACAATGGGCGCTGCCATCTTGGACCCGATGTCAACAAGATTGCGGTCGTCACCCTAATGGGTGGGTTAGAAGCTTTATTTATAACTTTCACTAGAAGAACTGTGCCTCCCCCTCAAAACCCAACCTCTTTACGTTTGTCATAGCTTCCGTTATTAATTAAATTCCGTTTCATGCGCTCGCTTCCTTTGGTGCAAAGGCCAACTTCAAAGTTCAATTATTCAAAAATAACGCATTGGCAAGCAGAATGTCATTCTTGTAAAACGTTCTGAAATGGGTTCCTTTAGTGATTCCTAAGATCGGAATTCTTATTTTCCGTGGTTGCATTAAACTTCACATTGACCCCTAAATCTTGTGGTAGGGTACTATCAGCTTCATTTGTATGTAAATTTCTGTGTGTAAATTAATCTGGAAGTAGGATGTGATGTCAAATTTTACCAGGTTTACAATAAGAAAAAACTTCACTGGTATTGTTCAAAATTTGGGTAAATTTTCCTGAACAACACACTAATCAATTTTCAAAATTTTTTTGATTGGATCATGGTAATCACTTCAGAATAAACAACTTTTCTGCCATGCCATTTCTGGTGCAAAGGGGTATTTACTCCACATTACCTAAAAAATTATAGTCAATATGTTTTTTAGGTGCCTCATGGAAATTGATAATTCCATTTCAAGCAATCACTAAAGGAACGTATTTAAAAACGTTTACTTGAATGTCATTCTGCTCGCTGATGCGTTTTTTAAGAGTTATTCAACTTTGAAGTTATAGGAGCGTCGCTCATGAACTGTCTTTCTCGCGCCATAGGAGCGGGCGTTCCAACAACGCAACAAGCGCGGCAGGCAGGAGAAAAGTTGTTTCCGCAATATATTGCATAATTTATTATTTGCTAACCCCGCAGAGCCTGAGCCTACTTTTAGGATGTTTTCGTTAAAAATAAAAAAAACGGTAAATGTGTAGCGTTGGTCAGTAGCGTTGAATTTGAAAAAAAACGTGAGAGTTTGTTACAAATGTTCCTAGGATTCTAAAAATGTCTTTGGTTTTGTTCTAGCATCAAAACTCGAGGACTAGTCCCATCTTGAATGTTGAAAGTTAGAAGTGTTGGGTATCAGCAAAAAACAAAATTTTTTGTTGAAGTGGCATATAATGAACAATTTATGTATTTGAATAGTTTTATTTTTATTTTGATAATTTCCATACATAAATTCATATTCACAGTGTGAATTGTGATTTCCAAACCAAAAAAAAATTTCCTTCATAAATATGAAATTTTTTATTTTCAGTCTGATTCATATGAAATTTGACTATGATATGTAACTTTTGAAAAGACACACAATGTATTCGATCAATTGTTTTGATTTAGGCCTTAGTTTTTGAAAAAATTGACATATTGATTTTAGGTATTGATATTTCACTGGTACTGATATTTCAAAATGGGAATCATCATTGAGTTTTGATGCTAGAAAAAACACAGTTTTAGAATCCTTGGAACATTCCTAACAAACTAACATGGGCTTTTTTCCATTTCCCATTTGTTCTCTTTGTACGTGGGGTTGAAATTGGCTCCAAATTAAAGATTTTGGTCCCCCCTTTGAGGAATCTATTATCCGTAGCACCATAATATTTTAAGACCGAATAGTCCACCACCTAAGGGTCCTTTTCCAACAAAAACATGCAAAATGACCACCAATCGGACGAAAAAAAGTTGAACAGCCGGGACGGTCTCCTTAAGAGTACATTTTGGACTGGTTATGTTAGGAATTTAGGTAACTTTTTGGCAATAATGCATTGGTTGCTGCTTTTAGTATTAAGTATTTCAAGTATTAACAAACTTCAAATTTTTTTTGAACCTGTGTTATTGAGTGTATTATTGACTCAAACTGCTCATTATAGGCCAATTGCTTACATGTTGATGACATTCATTATGTATAAAATAGGTAGTAATTCTTGGATGTTGAAGAAAAAAATAGTAGAAAACTATTATTAGTGAAAAATAGTAGAAAACTATTGAACTAAAAATGAAAAATATCATTAAACATCCTGTTCTACATAGTTTTCTTTTTATGTATTGGGTAGTATTGTTTTTGGGAATCTATATCCATTAGTACCCCCATAATGATTGCTCATCATGGGTGACTCTTGTTAGTAATGATATTAGAATTAAGGAAATATTGTGCATACATATCCAGTTATTATCCACACTGTAGCACCATTTAATTTCATGCCAAATTTGAGTTCTGCACACTTAATGACTTTATACAGTACTCCATTAAGCTGTGTTTTCACTGCAAATGGTGCACCTGCAGCCATTGTTCAAGACTCATCCATACATATTCTTGGTATCTATATTTTCATAATTCAAATTCGACTCATCCATATTGGTGGATATAAACATTATGAAACATTTCTTTTCTTTTTGCAAGTTGGTTCTTTATAAAAGCTAGTTGATCTTGATTGTTAAAGTTCAGTAAGAAGAGTTGACAACATAATTTCTTTACTAAATTTCAATCTGTAAGTGACTTACTGGGCCTGCATTTTAAGAGCCCATTTTTACTGTAAGTGTTGTAAGTTTTTAGGTTTCTAATTGATTCTGATAAACTTTTTCTTCATAGAGAATTGTAACATCTCTAAGTGTAGTATAAAAATATCTAATACATTAATCCATTACAAGGTATGTTATGTTCATAAGCTAAGATTAAATCCATTGAACTTTTGTTATCAAGAGTGTTTTGAGATTCTTCTAGGTTTCATTGGTCTAGTTTTTCTCTTACAAGGTAATTATTTTTCAAAAATTAAATTGAAATTCTTCATTAGCTTTGCTAGATTGTATTGAGTTCTTTTAAGTATTTCCCCTCAGGGGGACACAACTATTGTATCTATGGGAGTTAGTGCTCCCAGGGATACAATGTGAGGGCCCAAGCTAAAGGTTAGGTAGGCTTTCTTTTTGTTGAAATAACACTTTTTTTGGTTCACTGCTGTCCTGTTTTTTCAGCACTTGCTACTTTCTTCTTCAACTTTGATCTTGTTTCATGATCTTCTTTCTCATCTTACTGTTTCTGTGCCCTTTCTGCATAGATTCCACGTAACCTTAACTCCATACTAAATGGTGCCTTCTTCCTTCCTCTCTTTGGATCTCATTTGTTGAGGATAGGGAGGCTTAAACTGACTAATAATCTAATCTAATCTTTTTAGTATTTTTGAAAACTCTTTAAAATTAAGTGTTGTCATTTAGGGTCAATATTTGTTGTTTTCATATGTTCATTCAAGATTTCATTACAGAGAGACTTAATTTTTACATAAAGTGTTGCTACGTACTGTTTCATTTGAATTGATTTATTTTTCAGGACATGGAATTGACATGCCATCCAATCAAGCTGCTGATCACTCACTGCTCTTCTCTGCCTCTTCTCTCATTCGAGCTCCTCTTGCTTCCAATTGCGAGACAGCTCCTGACGAGCAATTAAGAGAGACCTTGGGCTTCTTAGCAGAGGTGAGATGAGTCTGGTAACCCGCTAAGGAATACATACATGTCAGTATAAAATTTAAGATGTCCAGATTATAGACAGATTTTCTTGACTCAATCATTAGGAGTCTTATTAAAAAGATTTTTTTCATTTTTTACTTATTCTTTAAAAGTTTTCAAAAGTGTAAGATAGGATTATTATTTAACATCTCTCAAAAATCTAAACATATTAGACAACATAAATGTTAGAGAGGAATTGTGGGAAATAAGAGTGCATAAACTTAAGTTTTGTTTTAGGCCATGTATTTCATACTTCTCTGCCTATTACTATCAATCATTTGTTTTCTTTTTTCCCCTCATATCTTATTTCCCCCATGATATCCCACATTGCATTCTTTTATTTTCTCACTAAATGGTGCCTTTCTCCTGCCTCTCCTCTAAACTGGATTTTTTTAGCGGTTAAGGAGGCTTGAACTAACATATAATCTAATCTTACCTTTTTGTCTCTTTTCTTCTCTTTCTCCATTGAGACTCCTTATAGTTTTACATTTAATATTATGCTATAGTTCATCAGCTCCATTTCCCCTCAGGGGGATACAACTTTTGTATCTATGCAAATTAGCACTCCCAGGGGGACAATGTGAGGGCACAAGCTGAGAGTTAGGTAGGCCTTTTTTGTTGAAATAAAAAGCTTTTGTTATCTTAAGAGCCATCTTTTTTTGGTTAACTGCTGTTCTGTTTTTCAGCAACTACTACTTTCTTCAACTTTGACCTTGTTTTATGAACTTCTTTCTTATGTTACTGTTTCAATGCCTTTTCTGCATAGATTCTGCGTTCCCTTAGCTCCATACTAAATGGTGCCTTCCTCTCTTTGGATCGCCTTTGTTGCAGATAGGGAGGCTTTAACTAGCTAAGAATGTCATCTCCATTTCTTCATATACTTTTTCAATGGTGCTTCCCGTTGAGCGTAATTCTTCACAACTGTCCCCTTTTCTAATTGCTCTTGCCTGCATCTCAATTTATCATATTAGCTCCATTTTCACTAACAGATTTAAATCTGTATCCTTAACTGCAACTGAAAGGCTTGCTTATGAAGCGAAAGACTTCATTAAAAAAATTTTCAACTTGAGCTCACATTTTTTCTAGCCTTTCAGGAAAGAAAGTGAAATGATTCCACTTATCATTGAGGTGTCTGAAGAGGAACAAAAGGCTGCTGTGGTGTTCAAGAAAGGCTCCTCATGCAGAAGGCCCAATACGTATTCTCCTCGTTATATCTTCCTCAGAGCAATGCTGAGATAGTGCGTTTCCATCCACCCACTGTAACCAATCAAAAACCGAACAGAAACAATAATGTCTTAGTCAACTATCGTTCATCTCACTTAGGGCAGAAGGCTCTGTCCATATCAGGCGCCTTACTGTGGAACAAACTTCCCCTGAGTATTAAAGTCCCTCAAAGACCGAGAGAATTTAAAGCCAAAATAACTCGTCATCTTGTGTCTCAATAATAATCCTTAATTACAGAACATACTGAATGAGCACTGACGAATCTCATTTCCCTGGTATCTCCCTTGCTGAACAATCTCCCTCGCTCATTGTTTTATAATTCAAGACATCACACAACAGTCTTGAAGTATGCGTAGGTATTATGATTTGACCGCCTATACGTTGTCATTTGCAAACATGCTTACTTGTATATGTGTGTACGTATATAGGTGTATGTGCGCATATGGGTGTGTATATGTGGTGCACGTACAACTGTGTGCACTAGAGTAGATCAACCAGTCGAAGGTGCATTTTATGTCATTCCTCTCCGTTTCTGTGCAAGCATCAAACTAGACCGACATGGTACCTATGTGTGTGTGTGTTGATCAATTGCAGACATTCTGCACCATATTAAAAAAAATAATGTGTTTTTTTCTAATATGAAATTGTAAAGCATCCATGTAAAAAAAATAAATTCGTTGTGTGATCATCCATTTATACTGCAGTAATATACTTATTCGGCTTATAGTTATATGCTTATAATAATGTGATACCTATGTTTGTTTATCAACTGCCGACAATTTGCGCCATATTTCAAAGATAATGTGATTTTTTTTCTAATATGAAACCTTTATAGGACATTAATGTTTTCTTTCTTATTCGCGTCCCACAATCGTTTTCATGTTTCCGACTTAAGTGGACTGTTTTGTGCCACTATTTTTAGTACGAAATATTATAAAATTCATGCTATAATAAAAGATATTTTCTCCGTTTCCCTCGATTGGAATTCTGGTTTATACGAACTAGTTTACGCTGACATTTGCGCACATGCTTACTTGTGTATATGTGTACGTGTCCACGCTATGCGTATGACACTCTGTAGAATGCGTGTGTATTGCCTCGATGCATAGAAATGCATTTGTGTTTGCTTACGTGTTTGGTGTAAGTATGTGCGTGGGTATATGTGTGCATGTGTATGTGTATATATTTACATGTATACGTGCACATATGTGTATACTAGACTGACAACTAGCATTTTACCAGAGATAATGGTCTTTTTTCTGTGCACACTCAACTTGTAACATTACCTAACTCGTCATCTCTTTAGTATTGTAAAGCATTCATGTAAAAACTATACTTTTGTTGTACGATCATCCATTTATATTTATATAAAATGCTTGTTAACTAATGACCGTTATGTTAAAATTGTTGAATCAGTAATACAAAACTTATAATCTTCTTGGTCCTCATGCTTATATGTATATATGTATTTGTGTGTGTGTGTATGGATATGCACACGCATGCATACGTATATTTACATATGTGTGCATATGGATATATATTTATATATATATATTTTTTTTCATGCTTCCTTAAAACGACACTTGTGAACATTGACCGAAACAAGCGATTTCATATATTATTTCCCGGCGTCAAGAATTGCGAAGTTTTATGTCATGTACATGTAAACTGTCAAAAGTGTTTTCACCTCACAATGAAAATGCATCGTCCATGAAATTGTGTTATCTCTTATAATTATCATTACATGTATTATCAAATGTAGATTAAGCTAGATTAGGAGTTCATTGCCCTCAATCATTTCTTTTCGACTAGTGACACGAGTTTTTCAATACTCGTGTGTGTGTATCATCTAAGTATATTAATTTTAAGATATTTAAAAACCAATGATTGTAATATTGTACAATCTCTATTGGAAATAAACTGTTTTCTTTTCTTTCTTTTCTTTCAACGGAGCCACCGAGATCGAAGGAAGTTTTCCTTTTGTGGAAGTGGAAGAGATTTGAAGCCCCCAAATAAGATTTGAAGGACCAAACAAGAATTGCATCTGAGGCATACTGCAGCATGCAAAGTGCCTCAGTCAAGTCAGAGCAAGTTACCCAAACAGCTCCGTTGTCAGCATGAAGGGATGTCTACAGTAGGGGGTTACAGTCCTGGAAAGTATCATGTATCATTTTGTTAAACAATGTTGGGCTGATCACTGATCCTGTGTGACACCCTACATCCGGAAACATTGCTTGCTCGGATAAGGTGTCATTGATTCGGACTCTTATTTTGCATTCTTTGATGAAAGACATTATGGTTTGAGGTAGGTGACCTGCAAATCCTAAAATCTGTAGCTTCTGCAATAGCCCATAATGCCAGCCAGTGTCAAAAGCCTGTTTTATATCAAAAAATACTGCAACATAAAAATCTTGCAGGATTATTGCTTTCCGAATGGAGTTTCCAATACGTGCGAGTCCATCCAGAGTGCAACGGTCTGCTCTGAAACTGCTCTTCCCTCAACTGACGGCTTTAGCCTCTACTACTTGTTTTTCCGGAAAATCGCTCTTGCTTGCTTAAATGCGATCCATTTATCAATGTTCTCAAGGGGATTTTTGTAATGGTTGTAGGCCTTATGGTATTTCCTATGGGCTATCTTGCACTCATCAGTCCACCAGCTGCTTGTCCTTTATTGTTGTGTAAATTAGCGCTCCCAGGGGGACTCCCCTCAGGGGGATACAACTATTGTATCTATGGGAATTAGCGCTCCCAGGGGAAAAATGTGAGGGCCCGAGCTGAGAGTTAGGTAGGCCTTCTTTTTGTTGAAATAGAATAGGTTTTTGTTTTGTTACGGACCATCTTTTTTCGGTTCACTACTGTCCTGTTTTTCAGCACCTCTGACTTTCTTCAACTTTTATCTTATTTCATGAACTTCTTTCCCATCTTACTGTTTCTATGCCCTTTCTGCATAGATTCCTCATTTTCTTATCTCCATACTAATTGGTGCCTTCCTCCTTCCTCTCTTCGATACGCTCTATTTTTGCAGCGGTTAGGGAGGCTTAAACTAACTTATAATCTAATCTATAATCTAATCCCAGGGGGACTATGTGAAGGTCTGAGCTAAAGGTTAGGTAGGCTTTCTTTTGTTGAAATAGAATAGGTTTTTGTTTTGTTACGGTTCACTGCTGTCTTGTTTTTCAGCACCTACTACTTTCTTCTTAAACTTTTTCTTGTTTCATGAACTTCTTTCTTAGCTTCCTGTTTCTGTGCACCTTGTGCATAGATTCCGCGTTCCCTCAACTCCATACTAAATGGTGCCTTCCTCCTACCTCTCTTAGAACATCTTTGTCGTGCAATTAAGGGAGGCTAAAACTTGCTTATATAATAATAATAATAATTTTTGTTGTGTAAAGCTTTGACTAGCCTTGATGTTGCCAATATTGCTTTGGTTATGGATTGAAAAGCATCAGATATTGTCTATTTTGAGCAGTTTGGGAACACTAGAGCAGTTTCAAATATTGCCAATATGCATTGCGCAAGTGCCATCTTGGTATTTCGGCCTTGGGAATTGATAAAGCTGAATCAATAATCAGTGGAAAGTGATCTCTTGTCAATGTGTCACTACAAGTGTTCCATGTAAACTTGGAGTGCAGATCCTCAGTGACTATTGTTAGATCTATGTGTGTATATGTACCTCTGGAGAACAAGAAAGTTGGGGCTGAATTATTCAGTAATATTAGGTTGTTTTCAGTCATCCATTTCTCTGTTATTTTACCCTGTGTGTCACTGAAGTCAGGGCCCCAGCTATAGCTGTGAGCATTTGAGTCCATCATAATAATGCTAGATCCTGTAATCTGATAACTGATGTCTTGTAACTTCATCAATAAACCATAACTTTCCAAACGGGGTGGCAAATACATATTTATTATATTGATAGGCTTTTTGTTGATAAATACTTTGCAGAGCACAAGCTCTAATGGAGTAATCAATTGTGTTGTGTTTGGTATGCTGGAGTGAATGAAAATAATCACCCCACCTCCTCTACCTTCCCTTCTTTTATATCGGAAAGGGCTGAAGTAATTCTTCAATTATATGTTATGGCGCTGATGTAAAAATGATTCTTGAATACATGTAATTCCTGACTGATGTTGATCAATAAGCAAGTGAAGGTAAGGTAGTTTAGCAAAGTATCCTTTTAGATTCAATTGTAGGATTGTTAAGTTCATGCTTGACTGATGAGAGAGGTAACATTTAATTTTGTGAGTAACTCGGAAATTAGTTTACCAGCTTCTAATATATTTTCTATTTCTTTTAGGCCGTCTATTTTTCAGTTATAGTGTTTGCCAGTAAGATTTTGATAATAGCAGGGAGAAGTTGGATGATTAGATTTTTAAAGCAGCCCACCATTGTTTCTCCTGGGAGGTTTTCGGCATATGTGGTGTTGCATTTGAGTTGCCTACATCTCTTAATTGAGATTGTCTTTCTAGCATGTTCCTGTGATCCGGAGGATAACCAGAGGCTACATCAGTCTCAGGCAATGTATTTGAGCCCAGGGAAGCATGTTGGCTTCTTCTAGTGGTTTGTATTGGTGTAGATTGATTCCTGCAGCTTTGGCTGGTTATCATCTGCTTATGTTTTTTGTTAGCAAAAAAGCAGAACCACCTCTTCTGAGAGGTGGTTCTGTTGTCAAGTGGGTGTGTACTATAAGATCGGGTTACAGCTGCATATGTATTCCGAGAGAAATTTTGCTTTTGCGGCCGAGTCAGAGCCGGGAATATGTGCTGTGATTCGAGGGCAATATATTCTTCAGTGTTTATCTCTAGTTGTTTTTTTGTTGTTGAGAGTAGATGGCACGTGATTAATTAAAAGAAATAGTTTTGCTGGCCTTGATTTTGCAAATTTCGTGTTCTTCGACATATGTTGGACTGTTTTTGGAGTTAGCAGAATGATTCCCTTTGCAGTTAGGGCAATGGTAGTTGTCTGATTTGCAGCTTGCTTAGTCATGTTCTGCTGATGAACAGTTTCTGCAAATTTTTTTTTGTTCCGGTAGATGGAAGCGGTATGCCCCACCTCCAACATTTTGTGCAATGGATTGGGTTTGGATAGAAAGGATGGACTTAGCAATTAAAATATCCTGCCTTAATCTCCTTAGGGCATTCTGTTCCTAGAAAAGTTAAAACGAACATGTGAGAGTCGGCTAGCTTTGGGTCCATATACATTTTCCTGATACCTACTATTCCTGTAGGGGCATGATGCAGCAGCTGTTCATCCAGAGACTCGCCAAGAAATTCAGGTGCACAAATCTTGTCACATACAGTAGAGGCTCCCCAGGCTATTTGAGTATTAATAGAGATTTTATCCAAGGATTTGGCTGCGAGTAATGTTTTTGTTTATTCAAAGGTTTTCACTTCTATTATTAAGCTTCCTGTTTTTTTTTTGTATTCCACTTGTTCCACTGGGCCACAAATTTGATTGATTAGGCTCTGCACTCTGAATGGACTCAGTTTTGTTAGTTTGATCTGTTCATCTGTAGCAGAGATTATGACATGCCTGGAAGAATCAGGTATTTTATCTATGTTTTCTGGCAGGTTCAAATCAATTTTAGCAGATCTGGGTTCTGTGAAAGTTGCTTGATTGTTTGTAAATTGCTCTTGGTTGTTTGGAATGGTATCTATAGTTGTATTTAGAGACCTATCCCTAGATATCACTGCAGATGGATTGCTCTCAAAGGACAAGTCAGTTGTACAAAACTCCAAGTTGTTGCTTAAGTTCCTTTTCTTCTTCCCATGAGCTACTTTTTCTGCAGGTTCAAGGCTTTGGTCCAATGTTCGTTTTTGTGGATTAGTGGGCTTTTCAGTTTCATTTGTAGCTGCTAATATTGCATTGTTGTCAAGACTTGTGTGCATTTGTATTTCTGATAGAGATGGTTGAGTTAGGGCAGTACTTCCCCTCAGGGGGATACAAGTATTGTAACTATGGGAATTAGCTCTCCCAGGGGGACTATGTGAAGGCCTGAGCTAAAGGTTAGGTAGGCTTCCTTTTTGTTGAAATAGAATAGGTTTTTGTTTTGTAACGGACCATCTTTTTTCGGTTCACTGCTGTCCTGTTTTTCAGCACCTACTACTTTCTTCTTCAACTTTCTCTTGTTTCATGAACTTCTTTCTTAGCTTCCTGTTTCTGTGCACCTTGTGCATAGATTCCGCGTTCCCTCAACTCCATACTAAAGGGTGCCTTCCTCCTTCCTCTCTTAGAACATCTTTGTCGTGCAATTAAGGGAGGCTAAAACTTTCTTATATAATAATAATAATAACCCTCTACACTGCAACTTTTTTGGAAAGGTTGTATATAACTAACTTATGGAAACCTCTGCAAAACTATGATATATATTGTTTCATGCAGTATTGCAGAGTTAAAAGAATTGGTACTCAAATTGTGATTATGACTAACTGGTCATTCTAAAGTATACCTTTATAATCCATTAAGCTAAATTTATTCATTTGTGAATTTTAAGTGTTCAGGTTATTTTTATTTTATAGTTCTTTACTTACTGGCACGGAGAGTGTCCTGATTTTTGAATATAGCGCTAATGCATTGGGAGTCCTGCAGCTTATTATTAATTAGTCACTCGTCGTATGTGATTACTCAAGTCCTTTCCTAGATTTAAGTAATTAGTTTTATGTTGTTTCTTTTGTGTAGATTTTGGAATTTATAACTGCAAAATGTCGAAGCGCGCATAGAGCGGTGGTATACCAAATGTTGTTTTGAGAGGAAAATAGTTTATTTCATTCATTATCGACAAAAATTTATGTGATATAAATTTAGTGTATTTTTAGGCGAGGAAAATATTTTTCCATGGACAAATAATTATTGTCTCTTTGATTTTGCTCCCTATTCTTGAAGAACTAGTTATGTTAAGTCCCATGGTTAGAGTTTCGTAGGGCTTCTTTTTGTTACAATTTAAAGCTTTGTTTTCTTTTCTTAAAAACTCTCTTTTCTTTTTATTCACTGTGTTCCGTTTCTCATCACCTATGATTTTCTTCTTCAGCGTTAATTTTATCTTAATCTTGCTCCTCAATTTAATATTTCTATGTACAGGGTATCTTCCCTTCAGGGGGATGAAACTATTGTATCCATGGGAATGAGTGCTCCCAGGGGGATTATGTGAAGGCCCGAGCTGAAGGTTGGGTAGGCTTTCTTTTTGTTGAAATAGAAAAGATTTTTGGTTTGTTATGGACCATCTTTTTTCAGTTCAGTGGTGTCCTGTTTTTCACCATCTACGACTTTCTTCTTCAACTTCGTCTTGTTTCATGAACTTCTTTCATAGCTTACTATTTCTATGCATCTTGTGCATAGATTCCGCATTTTCTGAAATCCATACCAAATTGTGCCTTCCTCCTTTCTTTCTTTCTTTCTTTCTTTCTTTCTTCGATACGCCTTTTCCTGTAGCGGTCACGGAGGCTTAAACTTGCGTATAATCTTTTCCAGTGAAGCGAAACCTATAGCATGTTTTATTTCAAATAAACATATAAGGACAGAATTTTATATTATCCTTACGATCCGGTGCGCAATCGTCAGGCTCATCCGCATGAAAAGATAATAAAACGTCTTATTTGATTGATTGAAGTAAATTTTCTAATTTGTTTGGAAAGGGCTTTCAATTTACGAAGCTGCTGTTATAATTAAATAGAAAAATTTGCACGTAGCCGGACTGAATTAAATTTTCCAAAAATACAAATCCGGATACGTGGGGCATACCGGCAGTCTGTCCTGTTGTCGATCGTACGTCTGGAAGGCAGAGTACGCTGCGTGGTAGTACGCACGCTGCCGCCTCTGACGTCATCTTGCGTGCGAGTGATGTCATCCGGCTTGTTTGTTATGAAGCTTTCTATTGGCCAGTCGAATTTGCGAATGTGCGCGGCTGTACCCGTAGAAGTGACTTTACCTCCTTTAGTATACCGTGCTTGCGGTCCACCGTAGTTTTGACGTTCTTCTTATGTAAATGTTCTGTGCAGTGTTTCCACGAGCAGGGTAATTACCCCAGTTTAGGGTAATCAGGGGTACCCTAGGGTAATGTTTAGGGTAATGAAAAATATGGGCAAATCTAGGGTAATCAGAGCTCCGTGGAGGAAGTGACCGACTGACGCTTAATCTACGAAAAATAAAAAATTGAGGCTAATATGCAAGCACCCTACTGGTTACCACTTGAACGAAATGTAATGAAACGGGCCAGAATTTAGTGTTCACAAAACTGCACTACTGCTGTGGTTAGTGTCGCATATTTGAATGTCATCAGGTATCGCTCACGAAAGACGGCGTCAAGATACGAAGCCATAATATCTCTTGTCCACTTCGTTTTGACAAATGATTCTGAGTTGCGTTTTGCTAATAAAAACTCGATCGGTGTCAGCAACAGCCAGTCGACGAAAGTCACTGTCCTGTTCTGATTGTGATAGTGGTTATAAGCTTCAACAGAATATTGACAGGTATGTTTGTTGTATTGTTAAATTCCACAGCTTATATATTTCATCGTAGAAAAAATTAATAGATTCATTCTTGTAATAGTCATTGAATTAACAGCAGAGTTACCTCACAGCGCCGGTATTTTGCCAGCTAATTAGATGGAAGGCGTCCAATTTCTTAGCCATGTTGCACGCCAACGAAGCATGTTATTGTAGCGATTGAAACAAAAAAATTGAGACAGGGTTCTTTGACGCTTCGAGTTACAAAAGGTGCTAAAAGCGAAAGGAAGAAGCTATAAAATTAGTTACAAAAATTCATATAAACAAAAGAGTGCAGTTATCGACTTAAAACTTGCAATATTTGTTTGTATTCTCACTGTCTTTCTTAGGCGCAGTAGCACGGACGTAGAATTTGATACAGCTGCGATCATGCCTAGAATTCCGTCAACCAATATTGAAGCACTAGGGGTTCTACAACTGAGTGTTGAGGAAAGTTTATGCATATGAATAAAGGCAAGGTAGTTTTTTCCAAAAACCTCTGAATTTCCTCACCCGCCTTTCAGGAAATGAAGAAATTTGATAACTTTACGATCAACTTTATGAGTTGGTAAGTTAATGTGATTGCAACGAAGTCTCTGAGAAGCATATGTGGTGTAACAAGATTGGATAAAATCCGTTATGAAAAGATATAACGAAGGTCATGTGTGAGGGAAGCCAGAAAGTCATCGCAGAGAGTGGATCAAAGTGTTAAGTTAGATTGAGCATGTGGAAAGAATGGCTGAAGTGCGTGAATGGATGGAAAAAAAAATGAAAAATGAATAATTGTGCTAGGGATAGGAACACATATTATTGCATTTCTTGCAGCATAGCAGATGATCGCGCATCGAGTGAGGAACAGCCAACGACACCACCTCGAAAAAAGGAAAGCTCCACGTGAAAGCTAGAAAAAAACAGCAGAAATTTAAAGATTCGTTGACATCGGAACCTGGGTTTGAGGGATGGCTAGCCAAGTTCTCAAAATCAACAGAGCAAAAGGATGTGGAATATTGCAAGGTTTGTTTAACCTATATTACTTGTGGGAAATCGAAGATCAGGCGTCACATGCTCTCAGCGACACAAACAACGATCCATGGTGGCAAAAAACCATCAATTGCCCGCTACGTGCTATCCAATGATCCTCTCGAAAATCGTGCTCGTAAAGTGGAACTGTAAGTTTGTGCATTTTTAGCTAAGCACCACCTATCTCACTGTGTGAGCCTCTTTTAGTTTGATGAAAACAGTGTTCCCAGATCAGGAGTTGCAGAAAGAAAGGGCGCTTTGGAAAACAAGCGGGCATCAAAATGAATTCGACAGGTTTTTGGCAAACATCTTGTACGTGATATCGTCTGGATATCAAACCAGCATCTTAACGTCGTTCGATTGGATTTCCGTCCTGACGCTCATGCAGTAAGACAGGACTTATTCATACTGACAGAGCTCTGGAAACCAGTCCATTTACCTTTTAGTTAATTAATAGATTACAGGTCAGGATTAGCTGTTTTAGGGTAATCTGGGGTAATCAACACCCTTCAGCTAGGGTAATTAGAGTCGCCTCGCGTGGAAATCCTGCCCACACGCTGCGTATGGGCGCATCTCAGTGTTTCCACGAGCAGGGTAATTACCCCAGTTTAGGGTAATCAGGGGTACCCTAGGGTAATGTTTAGGGTAATGAAAAATATGGGCAAATCTAGGGTAATCAGAGCTCCGCGAAGGAAGTGACCGCCTTATCTACGAAAATTTGAAAATTGAAAGCCAATATGCAAGCACCCTACTGGTTACCACTTGAACGAGATGTAATGAAACGGGTCAGAATTTAGTGTTCACAAATCTGCACTGCTGCTGTGGTTAGTGTCGCATATTTGAATGTCATCAGGTATCGCTCACGAAAGACGGCGTCAATATACAAGGCCATAATATCTCTTGTCCACTTCGTTTTGACAAATGATTCTGAGTTGCATTTCGCTAATGAAAACTCGATTGGTGTCAGCAACAGCCAGTCGACGAATGTCACTGTCCTATTCTGATTGCACTAGTGGTTATAAGCTTCAACAGAATATTGACGGGTATGTTTTTTGTATTGTTAAATTCCACAGCTAATATATTTCATCGTAGAAATAATTAATAGGTTCATTCTTGTGATAGTCATTGAATTAACAGCAGAGTTACCTCACAGCGCCGGTATTTTGCCAGCTAATTAGATGGGAGGCGTCTTATTTCTTAGCCATGTTGCACGCCAAAGAAGCATGTTATTGTAGCGATGCAAACAAAAAAATTTAGACAGGGTTCTTCGACACTTCGAGTTACAAAAAGTGCTAAACGCGAAAGGAAGAAGCTATAAAATTAGTTACAAAAATTCATATAAACAAAAGAGTACAGTTGTCGACTTAAAACTTGCAAGATATGTTTGTATTCTCACTGTCTTTCTTAGGCGCAATAGCACGGACGTAGAATTTGATATAGCTGCGATCATGCCTAGAATTCCGTCAACCTAAATTGAAGCACTAGGGGTATCTACAACTGAGTGTTGAGGAAAGTTTATGCATATTAATAAAGGCAAGGTAGTTTTTTCCAAAAACCTGTGAATTTCGTCACCCGCCCTTCAGGAAATGAAGAAATTTGATAACTTTACGATCAACTTTATGAGTTGATAAGTGAATGTGATTGCAACGAAGTCTCTGAGAGGCATATGCGGTGTAACAAGATTGGATAAAATCCGTTATGAAAAGATATGACGAAGGTCATGTGTGAGGGAAGCCAGAAAGTCATTGCAGAGAGTGGATCAAAGTAGTAGGTTAGATTGAGCATGTGGAAAGAATGGCTGAAGTGCGTGAATGGATGGAAAATTGAATAAAAAAAATAATTTTACTAAGGATAGGTACACATATTATTGCATTTCTTGCAGCATGGCAGATGATCTCACACCGAGTGAGGAAGAGCCAATGACACCACCTCGAAAAAAGGAAAGCTCCACTTGAAAGCTAGAAACTACCAGCAGAAATTTAAAGATTCGTTGACATCGGAACCTGGGTTTGAGGGATAGTTAGCCAAGTTCTCAAAATCAACAGAGCTAAAGGATGTGGAATATTGCAAGGTTTGTCGAACCTATATTACTTGTGGGAAATCGGAAATCAAGCGTCACATGCTCTCAGCGACACAAACAACGATCCATGGAGGCAAAAAACTATCAATTGCCAGCTACGTGCTATCCAATGATCCTCTAGAAAATCGTGCTCGTAAAGTGGAACTGCAAGTTTGTGCATTTTTAGCTAAGCACCACCTATCTCACTGTGTGAGCCTCTTTTAGTTTGATGAAAACAATGTTCGCAGAACAGGAGTCGCAGAAAAAAGGGCGCCTTGGAAAACAACGGGCATCAAAATTAATTCGAGAGGTTTTTGGCAAACATCTTGTACGTGATATCATCTGGATATCAAACCAGCATTCTAACGTCGTTCGACTGGATTTCCCTAATGACGCTCACGCAGTATGTAACACAGGACTTATTCATACTGACAGAGCTCTGGAAACCAGTCCATTTACCTTTTAGTTGATTAATAGATCATAGGTCAGGATTAGCTGTTTTAGGGTAATCTGGGGTAATCAACGCCCTTCAGCCAGGGTAATTAGAGTCGCCTCGCGTGGAAACCCTGGTTCTGTGGCAAGCGTCTGGCTCTGGCAGTGCGTGGTGAAATGTCGACAAGAAAGGGGCGCTGCTCCATTCTTCCAGCATAGACTGAACTCCTTATATCTGAAGTTTATGCTGTACTGTGCCTTTGGAACTCAAAAGATTACAGATTATTACATTACAGTGACAGATTACATATTTCAAAGCAATGGGACGAAGTAGGAATGAAATTCAACGTTACAAACACATGCTTGTACAGCTTGTTTTTGTTGTAGATGAAAGAAAGAAAAAAGAAAACACTTTATTTCCAATAGAGATAGTACACAAGTACTATCATTGGTTTTTAAAATATCTTGAAGTTAATTCACTTAGATGATACACACACACGAGTATTGTGATACTCATGTCACTAGTCGAAAATAAATGATTGAGGGCAATATTCTCCTAATCTTGCTTAATCTACATTTGATAAAACATGCAATGATAATTATAACGTGCTCCCTAGTTATTCTATATTTGATGATACATGTAATGATAATTATAAGAGACAACACAATTTCATGGACGATGCATTTTCATTGTGGGTTTAGAACACTTTTGACAATTTACACATACATGATATAAAACTTCGCAATAATTCTTGACGCCAACAAATAATATTAGAATTGTTTGTTTCGGAAGATGTTCAAAAATGTCATTTTAAGGAAGCACGAAAAAAATTAATATGCATATATAAGCATGAGGACCACGAAAATTACAAGATTTGTATTTCTAGTTAAACAATTTTAACATAACGGTCATTAGTTGATAAGCATTTTATTTAAATATAAATGGATGATCATACAACAAATGTATAGTTTTTTACGTGATGCTCTACAATAATAAAGAGATGACGAGTTAGGTAATGTTACAAGTTGAGAGTGAACAGAAAAAACATTATCTCTAGTTAAAATTCCTGCTCGCGATAGCAATGTGCTAGAGGTTCTGCCGCCGTGCGGCAGAGACCCGGATTCGAAACTCGGCGCTGACGGTGGCGATTTTCTCTGTTTGGTATAGGAGAAAAATTCTAAGCACAATACCCCACTCTACCCAGGTGTCTGAAATGGGTACCGGTCTTGACCGGGGGAAAGCGTCATGGCGTCCTGGCGTTAGTTATAAGGCATTTGAAAATCCAATGTACAAGGTGATATGTATCAGGCTTGATTGGAAATAAAGCATCCGTAGATGCCTTCATTATTATTATTAAAATGCCAGTTGTCAGTTTAGTACACACATGTGTGCATATATATACATGTAAATATACACACATATACATGCACATACATACCTACGCACATACATACACCTAACACGTAAACATACACAACTACATTTCTATGCATAGAGGCAATCACAACATATGCGCGTTCTATAAACATGCTGTGCGATGTTCTGAAATATAGGATAATGAGCAAAGGAAATTCGTGACAACTCTTTCAGTATGTGTTGCTGCTTACAATTTCTAATGAAATATTGTAACGATGTTTTATTAAATATTGTATCGAAAAGATCATTGGTTGATAAGCGTCTTATTTATCATATGTGGGTGTAAATAATTAATTTCATTTAAATAAATAATAATAATTATTTTATAAATGCTTTACAATAATCAGTTGAAATGAAGTATTACGTAGTGACACATTCACTTATCTACGTACGCATAGTGTGCACAAGTACACATATACATAAGTAAGCATGTGCGCAAATATTAGCGTAAACTAATCAGTATAAACTAGCATTCCAATCGAGGGAATCGCAGGAAATATCTTTTATTATGGCATGAATTTTATAAAATTTCCGTACTAAAAATATTGGCACAAAACAGTCTACCTAAGTCAGAAACATGAAAACGATTTTTCTACAACGGTTCCCAAGTACAGAATATTTCCAGAAGTACGTGAGGCTTAGGTGCGGTTGTTGTAATGTACTTTAGAGCGTAAGAGATGATATGGCGCAAAATGTCTGCAATTGATAAACATACATAGGTACAACATTTTTTACAAGTACAAGCCATTTAAGCTTTGGATAGCCTTACAATAATAAAACTAAATGATGTATTGGGTAGTGTTAGAAGTTGGGAGTGAGAAAAAAGTCTGGTATTTATAGTTTATATACCAGTTGCTAGTTAAGTGCACACAGGTGTATTGTGCACACATGCACACCCATATACGTACACACATATACAAGTAAGCATGCTCGCAAATCCAGCGTATAGGCGATCAAATTATAATACCACGCATACTTCAAGATTGTTGTGTGTTCCCTTGAATTATAAAGAAAATGAGCAAGGGAGAGTGATAAGCGATGGAGAGACCAGGCAAAATGAGATTCGTCAATACGTGTTCAGTATGTTCTGCAACTAAGAATTATCGTTGAGACGAAAGATGACGAATTATTTTTGCTTTAAATTCCGGTCTTTGAGGGATTTTAATACTCAGGGGAAGTTTGTTCCACAGTAAGGCACCTGATTTCGACAGAGCCTTCTGCCCTAAGTGAGATGAACGATTGTTGACTAAGACATTATTGTTTCTGTTCGGCTTTTAGTTGGTTACAGTGGGTGGATGGAAACGCACTATCTCAGCATTGCTCTGAGGAAGATACAAAACGGAAAATACGCATTGGGCCCTCTGCATGAGGAGCCTTTCTTGAATAGGAATCCAGCCGAGTTTACTAAGGAGAGGGGTTACGTGATCGCTTCTTTCGAAATTACCGTTGCATATCACCTTAGCTGCGAATTTTACGCATTTTTGTAAATCCCTTTGGAGGTATTGAGGTAAGTCTCCCCATACTAGGCTGCAGTAGTCAATGCGCGATAACACAAGGGATTGCATGGCTAATAATCTGGATTTTTCGTCAAGCATACTTTTTATCCGATGAAAAAACACTAAAGTTCCGTAGATTTTGTTGCAAGTAGTCTCAACGTGAGATTTGAAGGACATATTTCTATCGAACCAGATACCTAGGTTTTTAACTTTTTCTGATGCATTAATTTTATCATTTCCAACTGGGAGAGTAAGATCTGAAGTTTTTTAATAGCATCATTGGATCCGAATATAATGCATTGCGTTTTATTAACATTTAATTTGAGACCATTTCGGTCGTATCATGATTTCAGGCTAGTCAGTATAGTTTCGGCTTTCATTTGCGTCTGTGGTATTTCCGATACAGAACTTTTTATTGCAATTTGAACATCATCTGCATATATTGAGAACCTTGTGTTAGAAGGCATTGGAGGAAAATCATTAACGAAAATAGGAAACAGTAGCGGACCAAGAATGGATCCTTGGGGAACTCCAAAATTGTTTTGAATAAATGGGGACTATTTGTCTTTTATGCGGACTGCATGCGATCGATTTGACAAGTAACTTTCAAACAATTGCGTGTCAACTCCCAAGTTCAGTATTTTATGTCGAAGTCTATCATGTTCGACGCTATCGCACGCTTTAGAGAGATCGAGTTGCAGCAAGAGTGTTACATTCTTCTGATCGATGTTACTGTATATTTTTTGAGAAATATTGAGCAGAACATCTTGAGTGCTAGTGTTTATTCTATATAGGCGTATTGATTTCAGTAGAGTAGATTTGACTCGTCCAGGTGAAATGACAGTTGATTTGTCACCACTTTCTCCAATATTTTGGACATTACAGGTAAAAGACTAATGGGCCTGTAGTTTGATGCTGTATTTAGGTCACCACTTTTATGCAACGGTCTAATAATGGAGGGTTTCCATTGGTTTGGAAACGTGTTGGTTGCTATTGATGTATTAATTATAAGACGAATCCATGGTGCTGTGACTAGGAAACTGACTTTGATATATTGAAGACTGATACCATCATGTCCAACTGCCTTTTTGTTTTTTAGTGAGTATAAGATATTACTTAACTCCGGTAAATCGACAGGACGTGGTTTCCACCTGACATCAGCCCTCGAGGATGCAGTGGGGCATGAATTTTATAGACCTCTCTCCATGACATGCAGGGGCAAACTGGCTACTTTTTGGTGTGTGATAAATCTCGCCTGACATCATCTTTCGCTTGCTTCCTCGCTTTCAGTCTTTTGGTGTGTAAGCACCCTTAGGCTAGGTGGACTCGTGAAAAAATTCGTTCAACATTACCTAACGAATTCTAACATAACATATTCAAATCTAACCCATCCGAACACAACATATACTAACCTATCCTATCCTAACCTATCTTATCCTAACCTATCCTATCCTAACCTATCCTATCCTAACCTGTCCTATCCTAACCTATCCTATCTTAACAAATTCAAAAATGAAAAAATGAAAAAATTTTAAAAATTAAGAAATTTTTATCTCGACTCCTTCCCCTCTCCCTCTCTCTTGCTCTTCCTTCTTACCCTGTCTTTCTCTCTCCCTCTAATGTAACGCGACTCGACGCGAACCATCCCGATTCATAGATACCGCAATGTTGGACGGTGTGACACACAGGTGAGCGTATTAATATATAGATTTTCCTCTGCTTTTTGTTGTTTCTCTGTTATGATTTAATACTGGTTCATGATCTCAATGTGATAATTTCAATGTACTGTAATGGCGATCAACGTTGCCTTTCGAAATTTTAACATTTCAAAATGTTTGTCTGGAAGCCGAGCATGTCGTAGTCTCAAAATTTCTTTGCTTAAGTAGAACAGTCGTTTGACTGCAGCGCTCGATGGTATTAGAGTGTTAAATTGGATGAACGAAGCGATAAATTCACTTGAAACATCGCTCAGTGATCATCAGGGTGGCTAGTTCTGTTGGTTAATGCCTGTTTCAGCCAATCATTGACTTGTTTCAAGAAACTTTTCTTCTTTTTTCCTTATCATCCGATATCATTACGATGTTGAAGAAGTCACCTCCGTCATCTACGTCCTCGGCACTGCTCTCCTCAGCTGAAATACCATTCTTAGATCTGTCATTAAGATGGGCGATTAGTTTTTATTATTAACTCCACTTTTTGTACTTCGTTTAGCTATTTTAGCTTAAAATGTGGATGCAGAGAAGACGCAAGGATAAAATCGTCGTTGTGAAGTACATTGGCAAATCGCAACATCTAGCTATGTAGAATTGTCATATAACACGTAATTTTACACTTACAACTCACATCATTCCTAATAACATATGTTATATCATGAGTTACGTATACTTATATACTGTAAACAAAGTGTATGTGTATCATTGTATCGCCTAATATGCTAATAATGAACAGTTGCCTAAACCATACTAAACAGTACCGTTTAGTTTTAAACGAGAATGAAACGCGTTTTAAACTTTAATTAAGTCATTTTGAAAATTAAATTACCATCATGATGTTGCGGTTGCGAGTTGCGGCCTGACACGCCGAAAATTGTTGCGATCGCAACAGACTCGCACCTTTCCAAAAATTGTTGCAGCGCAACCGCAACAGAAAAAGTTGCGATCGCAATTGCGGCCGTAAGTTGTAGCGGCGCAACTGCCCAACACTGGGTATACTAATGATGATAATGTTATTTCCGATTATATTTCGTTCATTATTATTAAATAGCAACGTTTGGCTATCATTTCAGTGTCAATTCCTCTGGGTTGTATTCATTAAGTTTGTGAAATTTTTCTTTTATAACATTCAAAAGTTAAGTAAGCAGACTGAGTTGTTTTAAGTTTTACAGCTCTTTCATTCCCCGTATTGCTAAGTACCAGTATTGCTTAGCGCCTCTTATGAACAACTGCGAACAACAAAAAAGCGGAATAACTGCGATGCGATCTTTATACGAGTATGCCTCGAAAGTCATGTTCGAAATAAAAGGACGAATTTAATCATGAATCGTGGAATCGTTATAGTTTGCATGTCAAAGGTTACTGGACTTGTTCGAGCTCACAAGTTACTATATTTAAAATCTTCCATTGTATAAGTCTATAGTTGTGATTTAATTTTTTTAATTTTTCCCTTTTTCTAATTAATTGCTGTTTGTAGTTCAAACTGCTAAAATTTTGTGGAAATATCTAATTGGGAGGGTGAGGATATTACGAAAGTTATGCTTGCTGTCCACAATATGGGTTCAGCCTGTGTGACACTATTATTTCAAGCCTAGCGTTCTCACAAAGCTCACCTAAGATTCAACTGCCACATTAGTTTGCCACTTATCGATCGAAAGCTCGCCCTTATGCCTCACCGCTGCCATTCGACGGGCTCTTCAATTATAATTCATTTAATTTACGAACTGACGTGGAGCCTTCTCCGGAGGATCGGATTCCATTAAAAAGAAGCGTTCTGTTTCATTTTGAAATACTGTGGACTGAATTTCGCTCCCTCGGAGTGCGTAATGCCATTCACTGAGAACACAATACATTAGTTCGAGCGAGAGGGACTCGCCAGGCTTCCAGGGACTAGGATCGTGTAACGCGACTCCTACGAGTCCTGGCTTCTCTTCGTCCTCGCTCTCCTGATGGTAATTCTGGAGTTACTTCCAAGTATATTTATCGGTGTTTTTTGTGCCTTCATCAGCATTCACGTATCAACCCAAAATTGAAATAGTAATTATTTTACTTTTGAAAGATATTCTTTTATAATTATTAAGGGAACATTTGTAGAATTGAACTAACGTATTCATTTTTAAAATTTATTTTGTAATTTAATCCCTACTATATTCTCTTTTTCTTGTATAGCGATTAAATCTATTTCGTAGGAATTCTTTGTTTGCACATAATGTTTGTTCACGCGGATAGAAAATAGATCAGAGCAAAGTTTGAGATATTTCTTCTCAGAATGTTCCAATGATTTCAAACGATATGGAATCCATGGAGCTTCATGAACCACTCCATACGTTGCACTGGTCGTAGTTAGTCAACCGAGGCTGAACACAGAAGTGAGCCCAACAACCAATCAACCATTAAGTAGAACATGAGCGTCCAAACAAGCGACACTGCGTACTGCGGGCACAGCTGTAGTTCTTCGCATGTGGCTGGCCGCTAAATTACGACGCAGCCTGGAGCGTCTGTTGCAGTCGGCCGCGACACGGCTTATTGATGCACCAGCCGCAGGCCTTCTTTCCCTCGAACGCGCATTAAAGGTAGTGAATAAAATGTTGTTTATTAGCGCGTTCAAGTCCGCGTTGAGATTTTACAGCGAGCTGTGATGAGAAGATGGTAAAAGTGTGATGCTGTAAACATGTGTACCTGTAGTACATAAAGTGTACTTGGAAAATTGAAAATTTAGTAACCCCTTAAATATTGCTACGGAGCCAAAGCACTCGTACTTAAAACAAAACCAAAAAACTACGATGAAAATACATCTTATTCTTGAGATAGAACCTATTTCGAAATGTTTTGGAAAAAATACTACAAGTGAAAGTTAACTTTTTTTCTACGCATAATTTGAAACGGTAATCAAACTGTTAAAACGTGTGGTCTTTTCATTAATGTGAACGGGTGTGAAATGACACTGTTGTATAATTTCATTCTCCTTAAGTTTAAGATTGCATAAGGACTCTGGCATTCGCCCATCCATGTGACACTACAGATTTGCTGAGATATTATCCTGGTCAATGGAAGCTATGTTATAACATTGTTCAGGACACTCGCAGACAGCAGAAAAAAAGGGTTTTATTTCCAGAAACTCCTCCCAGAATGCTGGTAATCTACATTGTACGTAGTAAGAGATACACATACATCAAATGTAATTAGATGCACTAAGTGTACATCTAAACTTATAAACACGAGTGTCTTGCGTTTAGGTGTAATCTTTTTTTTACAACTAACTAATTATTAAGATAAACATAATGTATTTGTTAATAATGGTAAACTATTTTTCCATTATTACATTTTATAGGAATTCTAAACAATTTGAAATCGTAGTATTGTTAACCAGTTTTGTATCTCATCAGAAGTGTAGTTTCACGCAGGCGCTTGAATTTTAAAGTCATTGCACATTTTACTACTACAACAGTTCCATTTCATAGATCAGTTCTGCAAAATTGAACGTCTTACCATTTTTAGGACAATTTTTCTTAATCTAGCTTTCTTATTTATATATATATATATATATATATATATATATATATAAACATGAGATAATACTTCTGAACATAATGCTGCTAATGAAACTCTATTGTTTTGCCTGAATGCATGTACTTTTTTTAAACAGCAATATATATATATATATATATATATATATATATATATATATATATATATATATATATATATACATAGGTAAATTAATTTCAATAGTGTATTGCTTTCAAAACCCTTTAACACTATTCAAGACATTTGACCAAAACTTTTAAAATTAGATTTTGTGCAGATTGTGATATCAATATTCATTATAGGTAATCTTGCAGTATTATTTTCCATAACTACTTCAATATTCTTGTTAATATATCTTGATGAACTTAATAAAACGCTTACCATACTCCTTGTATGGTACTTACAACTTATAAACGTGTTGCCTGACACAATTATCGTCAAGTATCTTATAAGGAGAAGAAATAAACTAGTAATCATAAACCATTCTAAAATATTATAATCAAAACGCTCTTGCGTCTTTACGCCCTTCAACGAACACTTTGAAACTCCTAGCCGTGTAACTTGCAGAAAGCTACCATATTCCCTCAAGTACGGACTGACGAAGAAAATAGAATTTCATACTTAATCAGCGCAATGAGTGGAAATGATACTACACATTCTCAGTTTACTGCTTCTTGTACTAATTAGCATTGTTAATATTGCACGTGCTGAAACATGAGATAATACTTCTGAACATAATGCTGCTAATGAAACTCTATTGTTTTGCCTGAATGCATGTACTTTTTTTAAACAGCGCGTCCTTTGAGAGTGCCTTGAAAGGATTCTCAGTTCTGCCAGCGGAAGGCTGACGGAAGATCTTCCTTTGTAAATATCTACCAACCTCTCTTCTAGGTTTTTTGCAAGCCGCTAATATACAACATGAGCCTGGGAAGAGAACAATAGAAAGTTTGTTCATTAAGTTCATGGAAAGTTCAGCAGCGAGAAGATATTGGTTGGCAGCGCAGACAAGTCTCAGCGCTCGAGGCACGTCCGTCAGCGACACGAGTTTCGCTCGAGAATTTCTCGCTTGCATTGTGTCTGCCGCATGGGCTCGGCGCTCCAAAATTTGATATTCGGGCTCGAATTTTATTCAACCAGAAATTATACTATGCCCGAAATATCTCTTGTGGACAGCAGGAAATTCATTTCTGCTTACTTGATAAAAGTTAAGGCGTAAAGTAAGCAATGGAATGCGCGACTCGCATTCTTTCTTGAATATGAAAATTATGTCGGTTTCAGAATATCCAAAAGCGTGCGAAGCGGTGGAAGAATTCCAATAATTAATTTATGCGTGGAGATTTTACTTCAACTAGGATTATAGTTGCAGTACATTTCCTTCAACTATTCAGTTCGAAACGACACTTAGCGTCAGCGATTTAGCTAACTTAAGCATTTTCTCTCATTGACGGCACTTACATGAAGTATATCAATTTCGAAGATGAAATTTTTCAGTTCCTTCATTTCCGAAGTATTTCAGTTCGATATTACCCCTGTTCCATCTGGCGTCAGTACTCCAACCACTCTGGTATTCGACGACTAACATAGAAGGAAGCAACTCGCTCATCTAATTAGGCCGCTGCTTCGGCACGAGTGCTATAAATGATCTCGCCAGCTTGGCTTCTACGATACGTAAGTTGCGGAAACAAACTGTTTTATTATTGCAGATCTTTCACTACAGATGAAAATATTTACGAGTTTCACACTTGAAGGTAAGTCAGAAAAGTTTGCGAGAAAAATGTTTACTAAACATCCTCTTTTTAAAATGCATAACACTTGAATCCGAAGAATAACTGAAGCAACGAACAGTATACATATTCAAAGCCATGGAAACAAAACATAGAAATCGCACACATTCATTTGGAAATCTTGCGAAATTTCATGAACAGTAAATGAAGGCCATTACTGCGAGATCTGGTCAGCCTGGTCATAAAACACGAACTGCAATCACAGTCAGTGGCGGGACGCGAGGGCGGCCTCTCAACAAGCGTCAAAAATTCGAATCCAATTAAGCAACGTAAGCCGGAATTGCGCCCAAACGTCGGACACGCAAATCGCGCAAATAGGGGAGAGCGACTCAGGAAATTAGTCACGTATAATGGACATATTTGTATGGTTATGAGCTGTAGTTGATAACTATGGGAAAATAGTCGCAGTATTTCACGGTACTTGTTTCGTCAGTATTCATAACTAAAATTGAGAGCTACCGGAAATTAATTTTTAGGTAGAAAGTCTGGTAAGTTAAGTGGTTTACACTTCATTACTACATTATAGAATGCCAATAAATGCCTCCGTATTACACTCGCTGTAAGCAAACAAAGCTTCACGCTTGAGCCAATAACTTCAACTTCGTCAAATATACGCCTCGATCAACCAAGAAGTAAAATTCAAAAAGAATTTTTAACTTTACCATAAAATTTGACCTGTACGCATAATTTGTGTGAGAAACATTGTAATGATGAATAAACTATGTACTTTCATTCTCTCACCAGTCACTACGTATTCAATTGCTACTTTGAGGATACAAATTGTGTATCTCTTACTTATGCAAAAATTAATATAACGAACCATTTCTCAACCACGTCTAAGGGCTGACGAATAAATCGTCTAAAAATGCAAAGAATTATTTATTTGTAAAGTTTAGGCGTTAAAGTGAATCATTTGCTAGCTTCACCAATTTCAAAATAGTCTATTCTGAAGACATAATTTTTAAAAACTATGTGAATGATTTCACAGCTATTTAAAATTCAACGTTCATTTTTTTCTTTCATTAGAATGAACGGACAGTGCGGCACTTCACTTTGTTTTTCTTTTCAGCGATACGTGTTTGTCTTTCGCTATCGCTTTGCAGCAGGCACGCTCTGGTAATTCCCCAGCTGATTAAATCTACATAACATGGAAGGTTGCTAAATTCTCAGTAGTCTCATTGTGATGAGAAATATTTGAGCAATAAAGGCAGGTGCTGTACCACATTGCTTTTCTTTTCGTCAGAGCCACTGTTACTGGTCAATCAAGATGTAAATACGAGTAATTAATAATGGTTCAATTTACGTGCATGACACAGTTCGTCTCTGTTCATGAGCAGTAGCGATTATTTCAGATGAGCTACAGTTGTAATTTTACAGCTGGTACAGATCGTGCATTACAATTTGGACACGCAGCCGGGGGTACGAAATACGTCTTTACAGAGCTACGTAACACTTTCGTAGAGAACTCCGTTTTGTCTACTTCCACAAACTATTATTTCAGGCGCTACATCCTCTGGTACAGATTTCATAGCTCGTTGAATAGTTTTGGGGTGGCATAGCTCTTATTCTTTCACAGTAAATGAGCTTGCTGTGGCTTTGGCACAGCAGCAGATCATATTAGCGATACAAACATCGAATACGTACATGATATTGAAACCTACGCGGTAGTTAGCAGTGTAATAACATTAATAATACGTGCTTGTACTCGCATCTATTAGTGGATGATGCATGCAGTTCAATCTTCAAAAAATGCAGATTGATGTACATGAAATTGTTTTAAAGGATTTAGAGATCGCTACTGGGATGCAATGGGAAAGCTTAATTGTAAATCGGAAACTCGAGGGTAAAACTGAACACAAAACCGCAGGAATGTAGAAGCTGAAAATTGAGATATACTGTAGATGTAAAAGCCTGTTCAAATTTGAATACAATAGCGTTCCAGCTCACAAGTTTTTGACCAGATTATCTACCAGACAAAACTAAGTTCTCAAACGTCGGCTGTTCGCAAAAGAAAGTTATGGAGTAATGAACTGAAACTTGCAGGCAAGGCTGGGAAAATTTGCCGTCACAGCCTGACAATGAGAAAATTGCTCCAATGAATAATTTTTTGAAATTGTGCCAACGCGACCAGGGAATCGAAGTTACAGACGCATGACACAGCGGGTATAAAACTTTACGGTCATACTGAAGAAGGACGTTCAAGTATTGCTTTCATAAGAGTCATTACTGATGCAATCGTTTGTGATGAGAAGATTTTAGTTCTTTTGTATTTAAATATAAACTTATCTCCAATGGTACCTTGTTCGACCTTCTGATGAAAAACAGCGTGAATATTTCTTTCCTTCTTGACGTTCTGGTTTTCCGAAGAATAGACTCGACCCCCAAAGATAATAACGGACAGGTATTTTTTCAGCTAATAGAAATATCAAGATTAACAAAATTCACAGCCACAATGAGTAAGTGAACTGCAGGCGTAAATATAATGACAATTCTTGTCATTTGCATTAACGTAAAATCTAAGATAATCAAGGGTATGGATATTCCAAAGAAAAACACAGCATGCTGATCATAAGAAAACGCTGTTTCTTTGGACTTTGTAGTCCCGTGAAGGTTTCATTTGGCGGCTATTTTTGCCTCATAACTCACTGTCTTGAGTCGCAATGTACAAGGTGCTTAATTTCTTCCATAAAAATTTTAGAACGATCATTCCACATTTTTTACGGACAAAAGGGGAAATTTACAACAAGAGAGAAAATTTTGCTAGCATGATGTCATCCAATATCTTGTAGAACCTACACTTACAACTTGCCGCTTCACTGTGCCGGCGAATTCACGCTCAGATCTTGAGGAAAAAGACCTGCGTGTTTATATAAGGGCC
The DNA here is from genome assembly GCA_030386875.1 of Morinoia aosen. Lineage (NCBI taxonomy): Eukaryota > Metazoa > Arthropoda > Malacostraca > Amphipoda > Talitridae > Morinoia > Morinoia aosen. The sequence continues at coordinate 27,520,590 of CM059568.1, forward strand.
GTCATTTAAGAGCATTAAAAAATGAGCCTACGGTATCACGGAGAAAGCACGTACGTTACGAATTAAAGGCAATTGTGGCACTGCCTCATAAATTCATGAAATATTTCAGTTAATGCATTCATGGCGGTTCTGTTTCCCAACGGAGTAAATAAAACGGTAAGTTATTTGAAGCCTAAAAAACTAAATCAAGCTTGAGATTAACGACATAGAAATTGTTGTCACTAGACAAATACCGGTTCTTTCGCTGGTATATGACGTATACTGTTCATAGCAAGGATACAAGTAGTGCATTAAGCACTCGTGCTGATGGCCGTGTTTTTGAACAGACAGCTCGAGCCTCTGAAGATATGTTTTGACACTCGTCACTTGATCATTTACTTTCATCCCATGCCCTGCAGAAATTAACCATAAATGTACTCATTACTTAAACAAGTCAAGTTGATGACGACAGAAGGCAATCAGAACTTCTTGATAACTTCTGTGATCCAGGGCAGGAAGTGGGTCATCCTGCTGTAGACCCCAGGGTACTGCCCTTTGCCGCAGCCAATGCCCCACGACACGAGGCCCACCTGGGTCCAGACCCCATTCACCCTCTTGATGATCGGACCCCCGCTGTCTCCCTGGAAAACACCACGATTCCGTGAGCGCTGAGTGCGATCGCCTGAGCCTGCAGCGCCTCCAGTAGGCGCTGATAGCGATTGTGCTTATAAGAATAGAAACGTTACTGGACATAGCAACAAAACGTAAAAACTACAGCTAGCGGAATAGTGTACAACGTAAACGTTTTGGGTCATAAGACACAGATTTACAGCCGGGATTAAAAATGAATTGTTTGACATAGAAGTTCTTTTAGAAGTCTACATTTACTTGTATAGGAACCTATATATGGGCCAGAAAATAATGAAAATTAGCTCACCTACATCTCTGCTCTGAAAGATATCTCATCCTTTATCTAATCACTCGAAAATCGTACGCAGCTCATCTTCCCCTGATATCCAATTTTGATGCTTAACTATTCGTCCAATTACTCAAAAGTGTCGGACGCAAAATAGAGATGTGGATACACTGTAAGTGAGTCTTTGTGTTCTAGGCAACGAGATTTTTAATGTTTCAGTATTTATTTCCGAATAATATCTTACCTAAATTTGAGCATTCGGGCAGCATTTTCTACAGTTTTTTTTTAGAAACCTTTGTTTAAGATATTCTCGCCTCTCAGCAAAAAAAGGAAAATTCTATATCCACAGAAAATTATTACAGTGGTTTGGATTTAATATTTCACGTCGAGTGCAGAGAAGAGGCCGAAGACAGCTCTCACCCGTTCCAACGCTAGAGTAAACTCCAGATTCAGTGCTATATTTTTTGATCTTTAAAGGCTTTAATTCAGTGAGCTATATATTAACACACAATCAAGAATGGGACATCGTGCATTACTTTCGCTTCATCCAGCCGTACAACTCAGTGCCGCCTGCCTCTAAGCCCTCTCTACTCACTCGTGACCTAATCTACTCAGGCGAACGCTGCTCCTTTATTCCCTTGATCTATTTAAGGGAGCTCACTGCTGGTCGATCATGTTCGGCACCGACATTCCTTCGATAAAAGCTTTCACCAGAGCGGTTATTTGTGTTACTCCAAGAATATGCTGTCAAGTACCTAGGCTGTAACAATGAGATGTAATGTTCGCCTGTGCTGTTCCTCTCCGCTGCTTTAGGCCTTATAGAGTGATAACAAATTGAATTATTCAATCAAATCCATAGAAATTTCATGTAAATGCTTTTTTGGTACTTCCACCAAGACCCCAACACCTAAAATCTTTTCTGTTCTCCATTTAGAAGTAAAACATCTGTGAGCGAAATTCTATTTGCACATTCATGGACAAAAAGCTCTAGGGCAATGATTTAAACCAATAGCCTTCCTAAAACTATGTTCTTCTGTTTTAAAATTATACAAATATGCAAAATAAATAGAAAAAAATATCATAAACATGAAAACTTAGATCATCGACTTTTTAATTTATGTTGAAACGGTGAAATATAATATTACCTCAAAAAAGACAGCAAACGTTCAGGAAATCTATTTGAAGGTAAGTTTCCGTTAAAACGTTCAATAACAATAATATTTTGTTACACAGCTCTCTGAGTCAATTACCACTTGACAGCGACAGGTAATCGACTCCAGAAGACAATTTATCACGGTTTGTAGAACCGCACGACTAACTTTTCCAATTGTTGCGTTCCCGTATTGGCATCGCAGGATTTTTTGCGTGCCAATGTTCTCTCGCAAGGTTCATAACAAGGATTACTTCAACAGGATTCAGGGCCGCACCTGAATTGTCCACCTTATCAACGACATCCTTTTGTTCGTAAACCACTTCGCCACCCATTACCCACAATACCATTTTCTGCTCTTTGGATCATTAACTTGCGAGAAGCTTAGCTTCATGTAAACCATGTTGCGGCACACGGTCCCGCTAAGGCTGTTTTTTGTACATCTCTGCGTCCTTGTAGCTTTCGATAAATAAAGAGGTTCAATAACTAAGCTGCCTCAGCCACCCCACACCATGATAGATCCACCTTTTGTTTTAAAGTAGGATCCTGGCACTTCACCTTTAAATACACGCTGGACCATCATTACTGTAGAGCACAAGCTCACTATCATCGCTCAAAACAACTTTAGTTAATCAGGTCGTTACTTAAAATTATATCATTTTTCCTGTTTCACTATAACTGAATGACACATTTTGAAAGTTTGGTACATTGAAAAATTCCATTGGAGCCATTGAAAACTAAATAAAAATTATGTTTGCACATTTGCATACGTTTTTGAAAATTTCCCAAATATTATCATCGGAGCGTACTTTCATCAGTTGACAATATCCTGGACAAGTTTCTCAGTTCATTCTACATATTTTGTCTTAAGTTTCAGACCAAACATAAATAATGATGAAATTCATATTCCAAACTGATTTCAGTGTGTTTTCCTACTTGGAATGTATTACAATGTACTCACTCGTGTACAGGGTGTTTCAGAACAAGAGGTATAAAATTGCACAGCAACTAGAACATGGCTAAATTTTCTTTGTCTTCTAGGAAATTTCCCCAAAATAATGTGTTTTTGAGATATCAGCTGCTTATTGTTTTAAAGGAGGAAATTCAATGACAAAATTACTCGCTACATTTATTTTGAATTTAATTTACAAAAATTATTCAAAATGTGTTCCACCTACATCAATGCACTTTTCAAATCTTAGCCTTAACGACTGCCAGATGCTAGTAAACACGTCTGGTATTTCAGAAATCTCACCAGCAGCAACTGCAATAATTCTGGCCAAGAGATCTTCCTCAGATTCAATGGGTGTAGTTTAAACAAGGTTCTTCATGTGTCCCCTTCTTGCTAAAACTTTTTTACCAAATATCACTAAAACTAAATTTCATTATTGTAAGCTCTCATAGAATAGAAGTGTTTGTTACGTAATTCAAAAAAAAATATGTCGAGGAATTGTTTAATTAAATATTATCCTTTAAAACAATAAACAGCTAATATCTCATAAACCTGAATTTTTTCGGAAAATTTCATACAAGAAAAAATGTTAATTTGACCATTCTTTGCAGGGTGTGCAATTTTGTACCTCTTGTTCTGAAACACATTGTAAACACAATGAACAAAAAACTACTTGCTCTAAACGTGTCTTCAAATTCAAGGAATGAATTTGAAACTATTCTATCAACTAAATATAAATTATGGTCAGGATAGGCTCAAAATGTTCTAACTGAAATTTTCTCAATAATAATTTGTAAATTTTTTTAAACATTCTGCCATAAGCAGTCATAACATTTCAATCATTCCCGCATTTCTCTACGCGCTACCTGCGTTTAACCTGTATTACACACCAGCCACAAATAGAACTGAATTGCCAAGGAACCTGAACTGAAAAGCCATGTAGGGATAAGTGAAGAGGGACTCACGGAGCAGGAGTCCTTGCCGCCCCTGCCGGCACAGAGGTAGGACGGTACGATGCCACCGGGGGCGGCGGGGCCGTACTTGGCGCGACAGCTGTTGTTGTCCCAGATGACGAGCTGCACCTCCCATAAGCTGCCTTGCTGAGGACCGCCTGGCCAATCCAATAAGGTCTCCATTAATTATCTCAAGTGAACGCATTTTAGCGTTACGTAGCAATGTGTATTTACATTCGTTGCATTAGGGGTAAGTTATGTACGACGCCAGCTTGCTTGCGTCGAGGGTGGGAAAGTCGAGTCTCCGCATTTGCTGCAGTGCGTTGCTCCGTGTGCAGCAGTTTGTGTGAGGGTGAGGTTTCAATGAAGTATGCTGAAATTCTTGTGCAGTCACTTCAGACGCAAAAAGGCTACGAAATCTTCATAATAGTCTCCTTACTTATTTGCTTTCGAGGTATGGATGGTGGAAAATAAAAATTCATAGACCAAGACATGAGCCTTGCATTACTGGCCAGTGAATCTTCAAATTACTGCATGCTTGAATTGGTATACATCGCTCCTAACGAAATAGTGATACTACAGTTACGGTCAATATTTCTGTGTTGGATCAATATAATATAACGTTTTTATTTACGCACGCCCAAATGCAAAAAGTGCTCAAAAATACGTTTAAATAATTCATGGTCGCCGTAATTAAGGAAGCGAATGGAATTTTTGACAACATTAAATGAATAAAATTTCGTTAGAAGTTCAAATGAATCTCATTTATGAAATATTCTACCATTCTTCAACCCATATAATTATATTTTAAAAATTATACTATGTACATTTTTCATTATTTAAAAGTTTAGTATGTCAGTACACTCGTGTCCTGCATAGGTACACCTATATTTTAGACTGACTAAAACATAGATAAAGAATTTCGTAGATGCTTTGATGTCACAGACGTTGCGGGATAATCATAGAATAATAGAGTATAAAGCGGCAAGATTATTGGAAATAGCAACAGAATCTTAAATAGTGCTTTTGTTAGTACATTTTCGGGATGTGATCATAAGCTTGAATACTGTTTTCGTTGTTTTTCACTCGCGCTATCAATACCTTCGTCTCATTGTGTTTTGTATCTTTGACACCTGAAAGGTAATAAAAAAGCTTCAACTATTTCTCGAGCCATGCGAAGCTCTAAAATCATGAATAATTTCCTCCTTTCTTCGTATTTCTTGTCAGCCATGAGGCTCGACACGGCGGTGGCGCGTCGCTGTGGGGGAGATTTTTTCGCACAAAACGTTTGTGAAATTCCTAGAGCTCGCGTAGTAAAACTATTTCTAAAATTAAATTGCTTCAGTTACCTCACGTCCAGAAATTGGTATTGTAATTCTATAGAGATCACATGACAAGCCAAGTCTTAGAAAAATTAATTTGCTTCATGTTATAACTATTTTTCATTTTTATATCTAGCCCAAAATTGAAAGTGAGGCAATGCATATCTTTCCTTGGTAATCCTATCTTGGTCTTTCTACATCATCTTGGTATTACGTAAGCAATTCCTCTGAGAATTATGCTGATTTTCTGATTTTAAGAACATTCCCTAGACGTTCGAGTTTGGCTTTGACACATTCGAGCGGCGGCCGTATTTGTCATGACTCGAGAATAAGACGGATGAGAATTTGCATATGTGCAACTCTAAGACCTAAAAAATAAGCGCGCTAAAGACCTTACATCATGCTGAAAAAGCCGCGCTAGTCATTTTGCGATTTTGAAAAGGTTGTAGTTCTTCGCACAATTCAGGTTGTGAGATTTTGAATTTGTAAAAGTGCAGAAACACAGAATGTAGCTTTATTTTTTCAACATAATTTTAATGCCGTATAAAAGCTAGTAAACAGCTGCATGCGTAATTATAATTAAAGTGACTCTCACATTTGAGTCTAGGCCCGAAAAAAGTCATATCAAAACAAAGGAAATACAAACTTACGTCATGTACTATTACCATCGATCCAGTGAACACAATATATCCCAGCCTCGCATTTGCACATGCCTAGCAAGTGTAAAGTTTTGTTGCAAATGCAAAATTTCTTGCCGAACGTAAAATATTCATGGGAAATTTGTGTGCTTAAACAACAGGAAGACTCGCTCAAAGAGTTGATTCCTGAACGTTCAAGAACGCAAGCCAAATCGTATAAATACTCTGTTTAGGAGAGAAATTTTCCGTTTAATTAGCCTGAACTTGAGACAAAACTTCAACACAGATGAAGGTCAAAATATGCTCACAGCCATGCGGAGCGCCTAGGTTGGCACTCACTCGTTGAAAACCGTTCTTTGGTTGTGTTATGTGGATGTTTTTTGCTTTCTACATTCGAGAAACTTCACTCGAATCATTCAGCAAAAATCTTCAGAGAGTTTAAGATTTATCGAGTAAAATTTTTCCTCTTTCGGTAAGATATTCGCAGCATGAAAAATTTGCTTTATTCCTATCCCTTCGGCATATTATTTCCTATCCAAAAGCACTTATTGACGTCATCATAAGAAATAATTGCCATGATGAATTTTACACCTACTGGAGAGCAAAACACTAGAAACTGATATTTTAGAGATCTTACGGTACCGCAAAAAACTATTCAGTGCTCACACTCAAGTGCTTCATTTGGTTGTCTTATATGCACTCCTGGTGGGACTGCAAAGTTCTTAAATCTATACCACTAGTGTGGAAATTCAGGAAAAAATTACCTTCATTTCTCACAATCACTCAAGTGAAAAGTTTTGGGAATCAAAACTGAGTCAGAAATGAGTTCATGAATTCTCATAACGAGAGTTAAATAAAACAATGACGAATTGCTTGTCATCGCAGAAGGAAAAACTAATATTTTGCTAAAAGTTTCATAACTAAACTACTTATCGAACAGATATACAATTTTCTCGAACAAACCTTAATACCAAAGCTATCAATTTAGCTATCGATATATCGATTTAGAAAACTCAGCAAAATTTTTAAAAATATTTCGAAACATTGAAATATCTGGAAAACTTGATTTTGAAAACAGATTTATTCTTCGTACTTTTGCTGACCATTGAAAAAAACATACGGAGCGATATTTTGGCAACACTTAATTATGAAGTTAGTTCAAGCACATAAATATTTTTGTAGAGTTCCTGTGTTCAATAAAATATCACCTCTCTGCCTTCAATACATAACACCATCACATGACTCACTGCAGACGCCATGAGAACGACTTCAAGAAATATGTTAACCGCGGCAATATTACGATGCAGGTCCGTTATCAAGAGAAGGTTACCTTCAAACAGGGACCCCCAGCCGGCGACGGTGCCGACCTCCTGCACGAGAGGCGTGGGGTCCGCGTTGAGGCAGATGGGGTGGACGTAGGGCGTCAGTTCGGCTGGCTTGTTGAGGGTGATCATGGCGATGTCGTTCATCTGCACAGCCAGAGGTGGCGTCACGCTTGTGTTGTGTGACCGCGTAATGCATGATGGTGCGTGCACTCAATACTGCCAAGTCAGTGCACACTGTGACTTGTAGTAAATAAATGCTTCGCATTCTAGACATGTGGAGCGAAAAATATATTTAGTTCAGAAGTTTAATATCAGTTTCTATCATGAAAGAAATGCTCCTCATTACTGAGACTAATTACTCGAAACGAATACTAGGCCCCAAGCAAGTTACATGTTCTGTCATAACTCTACTATGGAAGATTCTCGTCGTGTCATATAAACGTTAAGAAAGGGTTGTTTTGGCCAAGCAACCATCTTCTAAAAGACCCGACATTGGATGATTGTTCTCGTCAGTGAACGCAGCATTTCTGAACTCCACAAGTTTCGAGGCGAGTTTTCACCAACCGCCGAGCATTATTTGAAACAACCAGCGAACCTCACCCCCCTACGATCCACAATTGGACTTTGTACCCTTTGCCCCCCCCCCCCCCCCCCCGCGACCGACGCTTATACCGAGGATCATTTCCTAATGTCACCATATTTCTCCTCATACATCTAATTCCTTCCTTAGAGGCCTAGAGTCTTATTTATTCCACATAAATTACTTGTTTATTAATTATAAAGCTTAATCCATTTGAATCATCTCCCGACACTTGCTATTTTCTGTGGTATTTTGACGTAAAGATTCAAGATAGGTAACGCGTTTATTCTCACTTGGGACAGCGTCACCCAGCCTCTTTCTGGCGGACGCGCACAAGCGGCATTGGGTCCTGGGCCGTCAATTAAGCAAGACGTGAGATCCTCCGCTCACGCCCTTGCGGGTGGAGTGGGGGAAGTGTTAGCTTAAAGTCGTGTTTGACTAGCCAACCGCCATTCGTGAGTACCACAGCTAAGTATTCCACCTTTTACTCATCTATTCTCGTCGATTCTCTAAAGTAACTTCATGTATTAGGTGTAGATTAACTTTGTTCGATGTAATTTCTAGACGGTCTTTGTTCTCTGTTAATTACTCAGCGCCGAGACTTGATCTCACCCTAAGATGTGTTCATCATAATCAACAATGTATTACTCTACTAGATGACTCAACGCAGTGGCTTCACCACGAATCAGATGTTCTTGTCAGACTTCTCAATATGTTGATAATCTATGTTTTCGTCTATTATTTCACGTTAAAGGCCTCACCTGCACATTTGATGTAACAATGCGAATTGCAAGAATTGTATCACTTGATAGATTAGAATTAACGTAATCACCGAGATCTGTTAGTGTTATTGTCATTTGATTAACGGTAAATCCTTCAATACGCTATGTACATCGTGTGCCGCTTCTTATTTCCGAATGTGTCATCCATTTACTTAAAGAAAGACGTCATCATTATAACATTAAATTACGTTGCAACCATCTCGTCATTTACCTAATGAGGCCCTATTTGATTTGTTATAATATCATGATTAATTACAACTAATGACATTGGAAAGTCACTGCATATTTCGATCTTTAATGAAATAACAAAATATAATAATTGAGGCCTTCCGTCTCGACCATCGACCTAAGAAAATGAAAGCGACGAGAAATAATGACGATAAATAATGCAGAGAAAGAATTGCCTCTTAAAATTGGCCAGCGAATAATACGTACATACGAACGAGAAAAGTGAGGTCGTAACAGTTCTATATGAAATTGTATGCCTTATAGCTTCCATGGCTCGTCGGAAAGACGGCACGAGCGGCAGCTCAACCGTTTACGCCGCCGTAGCGATGCAGCTTGCTGCAAAATTTCTTCAGCCAACTTGACTACACTATAGGCTGTTTTTCTGACTAAAGTACGTGAGTATAACCCTTTACAAAGTTTTTTATCACTGAGCATCTGGTAACCTCGCAGACATTCTATCGAACTTTCTAGAAAGCTCAAATTTGATTCTTTCAGCCATGTCAAAATGGCACATAATGCAGGCAAGTCGACCTAAGAAATTTTGCTTCCAGTTGCACCCCTCCGATAACGCAGGTTGTGTGAAAATCTAGCCCGTGCGTATCGTCCGCCTAATTGACGACTGGAGAAGCATGGTCACTTACATGCTTATTGCCTCAAGCTGCAGTATTGTAAATACGCATAATACAGAGCACATGCTTTCCTAAAATGGCACAAATTCTCGTGCTCTACAAGCTGTAGATCTGTTTGCGTTCTAAGTTCTCAATATCGCAGTAATTTTCTCGACTCCCCATTATAACACAGCTCGAATGAACGCTAACGGATCTCGACTGAACATCAACATATCTCGACTGAATGTTAACAGATCTCGACATATTAATACGTTCACATTAAAAACGTATGAAACATTTTAAAGTCATCAAGCATGATAAGGCGGGCAGTGCTCCATAACGTCTCACCTGTTTATTCGTTAAAAAAGGCTTTGAAGAGTTCAAAATTCGCTTTCTAGTGACTTATTCTCCATTTGAAAGATTTAGTTCGTGAAAGTCACTCATCTACGAATAGACAACAAATTAGCTAATACGGATACACATGAATTTACGTTGAGTGACTCACTGATTTCGAAAATAGTTACTGAGATGAAATTCAACTGGCTTTCGAATCTTTAAAGTTACTGGCAGCATTTATACGAACAACGTAGCTGGGCTTAGCACCAAGGGTGCTAAGCCCAGATCACAATAAACTAATTTTTTCTCTGAACTTCTTAGCCTGGGAGGGCGTACGAAATATAAAAATATTGCTGCGATTCTTTTCCTCAATATTTCTCTTAGATTATTTTTGTCCTCGTTATTTTGATAATATTGAGCTCACAAATTCTGTATCTGAAAAGAAGGTGCGAGGTAACTTTATAAAAGTTTTTACTGCCTCTAATGAAAAATTTGTTAGAAAATGCATTGCATAGTAGTAACTCTTAAAGTTATAATCAGTTAAAAAGTTTCTACAAAGAAGAAGCTGTATAAAATTTTACTATTTTTTTGGTATCGTTCTGATAATTTTGCTTCTCTATTTCAGTCAAAATTATATCGCAGGTGCAGAAAATTCCCTCGCTCTCACAAGTTTCTTAATGAACACGCACGCAGATGCCCCCTTTTTGTGATTTGTACTCTAGGAATTTGCCAACAGCGTGAGCTGAGTAGTGACGGATGGCGTGAGTCTTGTGCGCAGTGCTGAGGACTACGTCAATGTTGCAACATCGCTGGTCTAGCTGGACCTGGTATTTGATGCCCGGACGCACCCACGTCAAAGTTGCTCCATTCTGTGTGCGTGTGCGAGTCTGTGTACGTGCATGGTGCGTCCCCGTCACCAAAAACCACGCCCACTGTAACAGCTGCCACAAGTCGCTGCGTGACATAATTGTATTACAAACATTTATTAAGTATAGCTTTGCCATAGAAGTATCATTTAATAATGAATTAAAATACTCTATGTTTCATTATACACTTAAACATCTCAGCCGTCTTGAACGACACATATTATTTGAGTTAGACCAAATAAGAGCACAGTTACTGTGATTCTACCGTGTCATAATGTATCGTTCGTATGTCACGATGTGTTGCTTACAATGCAAACCTCTTTAGTTTATATTATAAATATGTAGTTCATTCGAACAATTAACACATTCTTTTAAATATAAATTGAATTAAAGTAGTCTAACAGAATCTTTATAATGTGAATTAATTAGAGTATTCAAGTGCTGAAGCGTTCTGTAAGATGCCTTTTATGCATATTGACGCTAAATGAACTCGATTAACTTCTAAAACTTTGGTAAAAAACTTGATGTGCTTATATCAGAATATTTACTAGTCATGTCCTTCTCGTTTAATATCATACTATTTGGATAGTAAAGTGCCAAGTCAAGGAACCTCGATGCTCTCATTAGTGAAAGAAAGCTTGACGCTAATACACAAAGTAATGAATGTTATAAATTTCTTCACATATGTTGCACCTTTTTTCTTTCCCTCAGGAAATAGTGCACAGCTTCTGTGCACCCCCCTTCCCCTGTCATATATGGCATACAATTATGATGCTTCATCAATGTCAAATTTTTTCCAGTTACCCTGGCTATAATGGCATAGTTTTTAGATGTATAGTAATGCTCGTGGCCACACTGTTTAATGCTATCAAGATAGTTGTATTTTAGTGTCATAACGTGGCAGCTAAAACATATTAGACGATATTTAATATCATTTTCAAAACTTCTTATATAGGTGATGAAAAATATATCATAAATGAAAAACAATTGCATGTAGTAATATTTATTTGTATATGTCATACATGTTTTCATTATGTATTATTAATTTAGCTGCAATTGCTTTTTCGACTCCGCAACTCTACGAAATATTTTCAGTCCTTCGCGTGTTTAAATATGATAGAATTCACTCAACATTTTTCTACTGCAAAATGTCAATCGTTAAAACTATGTGCCTCTGTCAATCTATAAAATGCAATTTTTCGATTAAATTATCATCTTCAGACTGAAAATATAATCTGCTGGTGATCGTTATGCCTACAGTACAAAATATTGCTCCTTTACAGTCGTCTTACAATGTGAATTTTGTGTTTTACTGGGTCTGCTTCTACTTAACAATTGATTGTCATTTTCTATCAATGTGACCGTATAGAAATAAGATTTACTTCATTTTTCAGCCCGAAGATGACAGCTTCATTGAATCGTTGCATTTTATAGATTGATAGAGGTACAGAATTTCAACGATTGACATTTTGCAGTAAAAAATATTCCGATTGCTTTAGCAAACTTCTAAACAAATTCGTCTTAGAAACATATGAGAGAAGACTTGTTCTGAAAGCATTATGGCATGCTATGAAATGTTAATGAATTTTAGCATTTGGCATATTTCTATATATACGAGGCCTGTCTAAAAAGTATCCGACTTTTGGCCAGAAAAAATATTTCGAATACCTGACGGAGTTGGGACCCTAATCCCCTTCAAAGTAGGCCCCTTGTGCTTTTACACACTTAGCCCACCGATCCTTCCACTGCTGGAAACACCTGTGGAAGTCTTCTTTTGGAATAGTGTTCAGCTCCGTCGTCGCTTTCTGGTGCGAAGCAAAATCAATCAAGGTGATGCTGACTGTTTTCTTTGATGTCCGTGGAGTTTTGCATCACGAATACGCACCGGAAGGACAAACAGTGACAAAGGAGTACTATCAGGATGTTCTCCGGCGACTTCGTGATGCAGTTCGGCGCAAAAGACCAGACATGTGGACTGCGAACAACTGGCACTTGCATCACGACAACGCGCCCGCACATTCATCCCATTTGATCCGCAATTTCTTGGCCAAACATGGAATTACGACCGTTCGCCAACCTCCCTACTCTCCAGACCTGGCTCCTTGCGACTTCTGGTTGTTTCCAAAATTGAAGACACCACTGAAAGGATCCCGTTTTGAGAGTAGAGAAGAGATAATGCGGAACGCGACGACAGAGCTGAACACCATTCCAAAAGAAGACTTCCAGATGTGTTTCCGGCAGTGGAAGGATCGGTGGGCTAAGTGTGTGGAAGCACAAGGAGCCTACTTTGAAGGGGATTAGGGTCCCAACCCCGTCAGGTTGTTGAAGTATTTTTTCTGGCCAAAGGTCGGATACTTTTTCGACAGGCCTCGTATATATATATATATTCAGTTATAAATTCCTTTTTATTTTTACTATTTTGCAAGTGCATAGCCAACTGCATTACGACATCTGGTAACGTATTCTAATTAGACTATACAACGACTTCTGGCAATGAGATCAACTCTGGACCAGTGCAAATGACGTACCCTACACGCACACGAACGCAGCAACACACGCACACAGAGTGGAGCAACTTTGACGTGGGTGCTGCCCGGACAGTGGAACATGAATAGTGTCACGTGCACATTGATTAGGCCCACACAGTTTTCTCATTCACCGCACTCTGCAATAATGCATAGTTGTTAACGAAAATGCATCAGTAAAGTATCTGTATCTGTTAAAGTTCACTCGCGACTTTTCATTTTTTCATAATGGATATTCAAATGAGAGTTTTATAGATTTATACATATTTTAAATAAAGAGTTGTAGCGCAGAAATGAACGGCTATACTTTCTGCAACAAAGACAATTCTATCTCGCGCTTAACGAGCAAAGAATTGTATTCACGGTAAGTAACGACAACATTAAACTATTCAAAATGCAAGATTGTGTTCTGAGCTTGTTACAATTTTAGTCGAGTAATTCCCTTTACACCGACGAACTTAGAATCGGTTAAAATATTTTGGATACGAAAATTAGTTCTTTAGTGTGAGGAGGTTCTTTGTGGAGAGCGAATCGTCATCTCGATATGCGCATTGCTAGCAAAATCAGTACATGGAGGCATCTCTTCCCACACTAACAGGACAGTCGCTCTAGCTACTCCATAGTCGCATTTGAAGTCAAGCAATGGCTGTAATCAACCAGTGCACCAATCTAGTTTTAAAATTTTTACTCAGTGGATTGCTCTGCAGTGCGTCTTCGTAAGCTTAAGGTAGGAGAGGTAAATTCATTAATTCCTATTACTTTTGCTCAATAATGCAAAATAATAAACTGTAATGTCTTAGCCGACGATCGTTCATCTGACATTGGGCAGAAAGCTCTGTCAATATCAGGCGCCTCATTGTGGAACAAACTTCCCCATAGTATTAAAATCTCTCAAACACTGAGAGAATTTAAAATCAAGATAGCTCGTCATCTTGCGTCTCAACAATAGTTCTTAGCTGAAGAACTTACTGAAAAAGTACTGACGAATCTCCTTTGCTCATTATCTTATCCTTAAACACATTACACAACAGTTTTGTAGTGTGCGTATGTATCATAGTTTGATTGCCTATACGCTGGCATTTGCAAACATGCTTACTTTATTTTGTGTGTCTATGCGTTGTGTGTACGTGTATGGGAATATGTGTGCATATGGGTGTGCATATGTACACATATGTCTGTGTGCACTGGACTAGCAACTAGCTAATGAACTATAATTACCCCCTTTTTTCACTCTCAACTTGTAACGTTACCTAACTAGTCATCTCTCTTTCTAATTTTAAAGCATTCACAAAAAATATAAATTTGTTGTGTGATCACCCATATATGTTTAAATAAGATGCTAATCAACTAATGACCGTTGTGTAAAAAAATTTTAATTAGAAAAACCAAACTTGTAACTTTCATATTTTCAGGCTTGTATCCTGATATCCGTGCGCATATGTGTGTCTATGTGTGCATACATTCGTGTATATGTACGTGCATTCAAACATTTACCCACAACAGTTTTTTGCAAAATTGCTAATCAAGCGACTTCCATTTGTCTTATGAACTTGGTGTGTGGGCTAAAGGGTGCTCTTTCAGGCAGTCAGCTCACTTTTTTCATTTTTTATTTTCACACGAAATGATAGTTTTGAATGTCTGCTGAAACAAGCAATTCTAATATTATCCCATGATGTCAAGAAATCCAAAGCTTATATGTCATGAACATGTAAACTGTCAGAAGTGTTTTCAACTCACAAAGTTCATTATCTTTATTGTTTTCATGAATTAACAAGCGCTATTCAACCTCAATTTACCATGGCTATAGGAGACACTTTTATGTCTTTCCTCTCCGTTTTTGTACAAGCATTAAACTGGACTGTCATGGTACTTGTGTATGTTTATCAATATTGCAGGCATTTGCATCATATTTCGGAGATAATGTGACTTTTTTAATTTGAAGCCTTTATAGGACATTCATGTTTTCTTCTATTATTCACGTCCTAAAGTGTTCTTGTTAGTCTTGTGTGGTCCAAATCATCATATCATTTCTTGCGCTCTTGAGTATATTGTGACAACCCAATCTAGGTGGTTTATTTCACGTATTAGCCCACTTTATGTTGTAAATGTCTTAATAGCCGTTGTAGAAAAATCGTTTTAATGTTTCTGACAAAGGTAGGTTATTTTGTGCCATTATTGTTGCCGTAGAAATGCCTTAAATTTGTGGCGTGATAAAATATACTTTTTGAGGGTTCTACGATTTATATACTAGTTTATACGTAGGAAGGAAAATATAGTTCCGAATGTCAACCTCGCTTCCTTTGACGCAGCATTATTTTAGTCCACCCGTTTTACTTTCAGCAAATTCATTATATCGCAAGTCCCTGAGCTCGTTTAATGTATGTGTGCTCTAAAAAGAGTGTTTTCAACAATGCATTGTTTCCGAAATTGTGTTCTCTTTTATTATTTTAGGTACATATATAATCAAATCTAGATTAAACTACATTAGAAGTACATTACCCTCAATCATTTATTTCGAGTAGTGACATGGCTGCTACGATACTCATGTGTGTGTAGCATATAAGAACCCTTATTTTAAGATATTTCAAAATCCTAAGATGAGTGTTTTTTATAACCTATATTGGAAATAGTGTTTTTCCTTGATTTTTTTCAATGCTTTAGCTTAATGACATATGCGCTAAAAAAATTCCGTTTTGAAAATGAAACAGTACCAATTATTTTGGAAAGTTAAAAAAAATCACTGTCATTCACACAAACCTGCACGGCGGAATGCGAGCCCAATGTGATTTTACTGTCAAATGAGTTAATTGTGACTATCGTCGACTTCTGGATATTCCACGGAATCGTGTAAAAATTTAAGTTCATCAAGCAGGGCGAGACTAGGAGCTCCCGACCGCAGGAGTATAATAATTGGCGGCGAGCAGCACGTTATGCCGGGGCCACACTACGATTTTTCGTTCGTCAAATGAATGACGGACACTCGTCATGTCAAACGGCCGTTAATGCCGGGGCCACACTACGATTTTTCGTTCGTCAAATGAATGACGGACACTCGTCATGTCAAACGGCCGTTAAGCAAGTCAGGCCACATTACGACTGTGTGTGACTCTGACTAAGCTCTGTGATGAGCGTCCGACGTTCATCGAATGTAAACAAACCGAAGTACGTACGCGATATGGATGAGCAGGACGTGCGAATGTGTGTGAGCTCTAGAAATTTGCTGTCGAAGGAACTTTTGTGACCGCAACTTTTTATGAAAGCACAAAAAAAGAGAAACCTAAAAGAAGATGTTGGGTAAAACCGTGGTGAAATAGAGCTAACAATCCGAATCGATTGAGAGAAGATCTGCTTGCTGATGTAAACGATTGCAGTTAAGTGAGATTGTTCCTACGGAGAAAATTATTATTTTTGAACGTTTCTTTTAAGCGGATCATAAATGATTTTATTTTATTGGAGTGTAAAATTTAGAATTTACCGCCGAAAATAAGCTTGGTAATATGGCTGAGTTGAGCAATGCTCTTTAATACAAGAATGAAAAGGGGATCCAAGAAAGTTACCAGTTTGACGATTTTTGCAGGCATGCTCAGCAACCCTCAGATAGAGCGAATGGGGAGGGATTGAAGTCATTAAACTGTCAGGTTTCTCCATTTATGTTTTGCATGTTTGTCTATTGTTATCTGTTAAATTGTGCAACTTTTCCTTGTTGAAAATGAGCTTAGGGCATGAAACGTTAAAAAAATTGATTCAAGATAAGTCTTCTCCACCGCCTTCGTTGAGAATAATATAATGCTTTCTCCGATATACAATTTTGGTGTTCGTCATTTACACGTGTTAATACTCAAGAATTATGCTAAAGTTTTCTTATTCTTTGCGGAAGGTATAAGACATACTGGGCAAAGTTGGCTCGGTAATCTGCAAGCAAGACACCAAGTTCCAGAAATGCTTCCCTGCTTTTGATCGACTCGGAATTACCCTCTGATACCTCGCTTCAATTGATCGAGTATCATGACGCAGGAGTGTTCAATAACTCATCCTTTAGGAAATCATTCGATTCTAACTGCTTGAACATGCCCCTTACTCGTGAACTTTTTGTGATCAACTTCCTTTCTCCACATGTCATAGCGGCAGATGATGCGTTCCCATTGCCAACTCGTTTCATGAAGCATTATCCTTGCACTAACCTTTCTCACGACCAAAGAGTTTTCAGCTGGTCTTTCTAGAGCACGAAAAACAGAGACAAACGCATTCGGCTTACTGTCAAGTACGTTCAGAGTTTTCCGTACTGATACAAACATCACAGTCAAGAGAATCCAGTCTACCACTCTAGCAACTTGCGCTCTTTATTATTACCTAAATGATCATAAAGACTTCCGTTACATCAACTCGCTTGCTCTTGAAAAAAGGACATTATCACTGGATCGTGCACAACCCGCAGTTGGTGGGAAAACACTGGACATCATTCGGTTCGTTGTGTTGAGGCAGTCGATCGGCTGTGGCAGCTACAGCCATAAGAGACCAGCTGAAGAACTACTTCACAAGCGGAGGAGCTGTATGCTTGCTGGATAAAGTGTTGGGACTCCATGCACTAACACTACTGTGGAAATGCATCCTGAAAGTGTCAGAAATATCTAAGAAATAATAGTTCCTCATTATTTTCTGGTATCACTTGTTGGAATGAATGTATTAGGTCAATCAACAAAATAAATTGTTTCAATAACATCATGTATTTTATTCCAGCTTTTCATCGTTAAATAAAACACTGACAAATCATTAATTGACTTAAGAAGGCTAACTAAAGATCTACATCAACAGGATTTAGGAAATGTAATTACTGCAAACTAGATTACGTGTTAAGGTTAGGAACATCCATAATCTGAATTCACAATCACACATTGTCGCAAAATCCATGTGCAGAGTTTCAACAAGTATAAAAATCCGATTTTTAATAACAAACAACGTAAACCAATGTTACTAAATAAACAGTTTTGTCCACACTCTTATCTAGTTTATAAATCTGCCACTAATGAAATAGTTTCATCCATTTACTCGCATGCCCTACCATCATGCAGATATGGTGCATGGCTATAGTTCGCATCCTCACAAGTTAAATTGAGTAGTTTTTTTGTTCACCTTAGATTAAATTATATTACAACTCAACAGCGTATTGAAAAATTTATGCATATGTGTTCTTACAGATGATTACGTGCGCATAGTAACGGCGGATAATAGATTAGATTAGTCGTTAGTGTTAGCCTCCCTACCCAGCAACAAATGCGACCCAAAGAGAGGAAGGAGGAACGTACCATTTAGTATGGAGTTAAGGAAACGCGGAATCTATGCAGAAAGGCATAGAAACAGTAAGTTGTGAAAGAAGGTCATGAAAAAAGATCAAAATTGAAGAAGAAAGTAGTAGGTGTTGAAGAAAAGGACAGCAGTGAACCGAAAAAAAGTGGTCCTTAACATACCAAAAGAACATTTTATTTCAACAAAAAAGAAGGCCTACCTAACTCTCAGCTCGGGCCCTCATATTGTCCCCCTGGGAGCGCTAGTTCCCATAGATACAATAATTGTATCCCCCCGAGGGGAATAATTACTAGTTACTATTATAATTATTTAGGTTAGTTTAGATCATCTTAGTCACGACAACGACGTGATCAAGAGAGGAATAGTGAAGGGACCATCGAGTACGGACACGTACACCGGAAATCTAAGCACAATGTGTGTCTCACACAGGCCATCCTTGGGTGGTGAAACGAGTGTCTTGCTACACAGGATACAATGCGTATTTAAACAGGAAGTTGGGAAGAAAATTCAAATAAAATAAACATGCAAGAAGGTAGTAGTAGGTGCTGAAGAAAAAGATGGCAATGAGCCGAAAAAACATGATCACTAAAACTAAACCAAAAACACTATTTTAACAAGCACGTGCCCTTCCATTATTCTCCTGGAAGCGTTACTTCCCTTAGATACAATAGTTTTTTCTCGTGATAGAGAAACAGAAAATCGGGAGATTTATGAAGTCAGATGAAGGTTAAGGGTGAAGTATTTGGAGTGGAAAAATAAGTCAAAGAGGAGCAAAAATAATAGGATGGTCCGTAACATATTATAGAATAGCATTGTACTTACCTAAGATATGCTATTTTACCACATAAGGTATAACTTAATTGATGCTATCATACATTGAGATAAAAGAAAGAAACCATTTCACAGTCAGGCAGGGAAGCAATTTATAGATAAGTTCATGATTATTATTAAAGAGGCCAGTAAATGACATCTAACACTTGTCAATTCTTAGAACATAGTTTAGCAAGTTTCGACATGAACTTCATATGTTCTTCACCCGCAAGGCCATTCAGTTTATCAAGCACAAGTTCACAGCAAGTTTGGTAATGTAATTATCATTTCCAGAACTCCTTTTTCATGCTAATGAGCTCTCAACATGAAAAAATTTTTCAGGAAATAACTCTACTGTACTAAATTAAAATGCTCTTATCTTTCTTACTCCTTTTACACTTACAAAATCCCCCACTGCCCATGACATCAGTACATGTATCTGCTGCCGGGGAAGGCTTGGTGCAGGCGAGACAATTTTGAGGCTTGGATCCACTACTTACATGAACGATATCGTTTTCAATTTCGGCTGAAGTGCCCATTAACTGAGTTTCTACAGTATTTTTAAGTTCTTCCTGAAACCAATCTGTCGACCAACACAACAATACTCTGTATAGGGTTCTTTGATTATTTGCCTTTCACTTGAAATGTGGGTAACAAATTCATCACTTGAATTAAAATTAATGCTGCTCATGCTACAGTCTGGGGGCCCATAATCCGAAAAAAAGGCCATAAGGTTAGTGCGCATCCAAGCCTTGATCTCCACAGCTCCAGACCCTGATATTTTCATCCTTTCAGAAGCGAGGAGCCGCAAGAAATAGGAGCATGGGAGGGATGTCCTCTTCTTTAGGAGATCTGAAAAAAATAATATCAATTAGAATTATTCTTACACCATTGATATAATAGTCCTCTACATGGTTACTAGTAATATTAATTCTTGCAATAGTGTTTGTGACAGACTTGATTATTCAAGTGCATAGAACATATTTGTTTGCTCCAGTACATGAGCTTTATTGAAAATAAACATGTTTTGTTAGGGAATAACACAAGAAGTAGAGATATGTGTAGTGAAATGTTTGAAAATTGTATGTTGAAAGAAATATCATTAGGTATTGCTAAAATAATGTTCAGAGTACGCAGTCACACAATCTGGTACTGACTTTCATCTAACACTGAAAATTATTAGCTAATGAAGGAAAAGTTTTCCGTGAGTTTCATTGAGAACTCAAATGAGGAACAATAAAACCTCCACTTTATGTTACATGAGGGTCACACATGACCACTAAGATTCATCTATGTCATAATGATAGTTTTCATAAAACCTCAACTGTATGATCTAAATTAGAAATTGCCCTCCTAGCAAAATGTTCACATTGTTAAGAAAAAAATACTATCAAGCTATGTTTACTTCGCTTCTAAAACTGTCAGTTACAAGTGCACACTTTTCCACAAGCTTCTCGCCTAAATTCAGAATAATTTGCAGAGAATCTCATCCATTTTCAGAATTCTAACTTTTCTGCCACATACTTTAAAACAAATGTATCAAACTTAATGCCCAAATTCCACTGACATTCAGAATAGCAATAAGACATCTGTACTAATTTTCACATTTGCAAAAAGGTACAAATTTAAGAGTACAACAACATCGAGCAGACTAATTTCATCATAGATGATCAGTAGTTTCAGATAAATAGAATATTTACAATTCAATTGATAAAACAACAAATTCAAAATTAAGAGCAAAATTTCAGGATCTAATGTGATACAAATAACTTGCAGTTTAAATCGGTCACCACTAATATTTATACTACTTGTTGTACTCCACAGAACAACAATACCATTACAAACATTATCTAAACTCATAACCTAATGTCAATAATGCTTGTCTATCAACTCTGGTAGGTAATAATGGCCCTACTTATCATTATTGTTGTGTTCAACATTGACATGCTCATGCTCATTCTCATTGTACAGAAATTGAAAGTAAAAAATAATTATCTAACACCATTTGCTTAAACATAAGATTATGCAGTAATGCTGAAGGGAAATATATGACTAATGGTAATCACAAAAAACAGTGGATTTCTAAACCTGATCAAGTCATTTTTAGTTGTAACGGTCAATTTTTACTTTAATGTTGCCAACGATTTTCATAATATTGTTGCCATAGATAGGTAATATAGTCGATTTCAAGACGTTTAACATGAATGACAATATGCTCGCAAATGCTTAGTTTTTGAGTTATTCAAGTTTGAAGTTATACGAACGGCGCTCCTGAATGGCCTTTATGCGCAATTTCAGAGTTGAAACGGAAGCTAACCCCCTATAACAAACGTAAAGAGGTTAAGTCATGAGGGGTAGCCACAGTTCTTCAAGTGAAAATTATAAATGAAGGTTCCTAGTGACGTCCGTTTACATCCGCTCCAAGATGGCAGCCCCCATTTTGTGTACCGGGTGGCCGTAATTGGAGATGATGTAAATGGACGTCACTAGAAACCTTTATTTATAATTTTATAATTTTCACTGGAAGAATTGTAGCTACTCCCCATGACCCCCAACCTCTTTACTCTTGTAATAGGGGGTTAGCTTCCGTTTTTAATTAAATTATGCTTGGCACGCTCACTTCCCTGGCACGCACTAGCCAACTTCAAAGTTGAATAATTCAAAAATAACGCATCAGTGAGCAGAATGTCATTCATGTAAAACGTTTTCAAATATGTTCCATTATTGATTATCGGCAACAAAATTATGAAAATCATTGACAACATTAAAGCAAAAATTGACCGTTGTAATTTCTACTTAAAGAAAAAGTGTAACATGAATCAAAAATACTTTAAGATATTTTTTGCTAGCATCCGCATTTTCAATTACAGTGTTCTTCTCATTATCAATCCCTATTTGATTTCAGCCAATGTTTAACCATACATTCTCAAAATGACCTATTGCATTGTTGAATAAAATAACTGCTCATTTAGAATATTTACATAATTAACTCACTTTTAACACCTGCAAAAAAAAAGAAATGAACTCTTGAGGCATTCTTGCACACCATTCACTTACCTAGAAGTATAAAGCTGATTGGTCTTTCCCAAAAACCTGAATACACTCACGAAGTTAATTAATCACGATTGTTTTTTAAAGGTCTATATAATTAATGCAAGTTTCAAGCTAAATCTACCTTCTGGTTGTCTAGGATCTGTAAATCAAAAGACATTAAAATTAGATGGATCTTTTTTTATAGAACACATTAAATAAATTTAACACTTTAACATGAAATATAATTATATACAATTATATTGAAGCTTTTATAATTTATGAAACAATAAATAAATTTTAATAAACTGGAAGGAACTGCAATAAAAACGCCTGCAAAACAAGTTGTTTGACCCATTTTTCTGTGAATAGCATTCATGAGCAATGCTAAAAAATTACAAAACCAACAGTTTTTCATTTACCACATTATCATCCATGTAAAACATGTCGACATAGTTGGAAATGAATGCTAAATTTGATTGGTAACAGGCTACTTGCTTTTTCATTAAACTGCAAGACCTAGCACTGAATTTCATTGCTTTACATTTTGATACCACCACGAAAACAGCTAAAAACCATATCTTATATATATCTCCTGCCAAAATTGGCCACAATCATCATTTAAAGTCAACATAACAGCTGCGACAATTGTCAACACTGTCCGCCATCTTTGTTCTTCGTAGTTCATTTGGTGACTGAAAACCTCCGACGACCTTTCACGAAATGACGAGCATCCATTCATCAAATGATGATCGAACGGGCCTTCCAGCGTTCATTTGACATACGGAGTTCATTTGACGAACGGACGTTAGACTAGTGTGCGTTCGCCTCAGCTTGGTATTCGTACGATCAGTTGATGGCGAGCGTGCGCCGCTGTACAAAAACGCGGTAAGCCTAATTTGCCACTCAAGCTGTCAAGGTTACCTCGTTCAATTTTTGAATATTTTTGTCGCTCAATGAGATGGTTGCGTTAGCGAACACCTGTGGGTAAAAAGTAGGGTTCACAGAGTGAGGAGGTACATACAAACCACGGATACTTCAAAATTAATGGATCCTTTCCATTCCCTTCCTTCTTTTTAGCATGGATCCCCAAATTCGTAGATATTCGTCTTTATAGGCCTTTTAACATTTTAAGTGTGGCGAGTTAAACTGAAGTTTAATATTCAACTAAGATTAAAATCAGTTCTAGTTATGAATTTTGAAAATACCAAATACAATATTTAATGGATAGGACCTTCATTTATTTATGATCGAGTATTCATAAAAATTGAGCTTGTTACTACTGGTAGGTCGACAGCATTATGCAAATATCCTAAGTGATCAAAGGTGGCTCACGTTACAGTTAAAATATTAAGCTGTTCTAGGGAGCAGGTCGTAACTATGTATATGAGCAAGTTGAGAAAATATATGAGATCCCGGGTGTCCCACAAAAATCTCCCAGATAATTTAGTCGATTATATCTCCGCTTTAAATTAACCTATTCGAATTGTCTTTTTTCACAATGTAATAAATTATAGAATAAAAAGAAGAACCAGAGTAAAAACGAACATTACGTTTATTGCATACGTTTCGGAATTTTTAAAATTCCATCTTCAGCGCTGAAATAGGAGAAAACAGAAAAATTTCTTAAGATCCTACTAAAAACAAATATATATCTTCCACAAAATTTTCCTAATGTAAGAACCCTAATTTATATTCATTCATACACAAACAGTTGCATACTCATAATTCACAAAAGTACACATATACACGCTAATCCACATACAGCCATTGAACACATACTATACTTACACACGCACAACACACACACACATACAAACACACACAGAATTACGTCAGTAAGTGGGGGCAATTGATAACTTAACGGCACTAATGTCTTTGTTGAGGTTAGGTTGATGAGTGAATAAGAAAAGGGACTCTAAAATTCTGAGGTCATGCTCACTGTTAGCTCGTCATAAAGTTGAAAAATTTGTGTTTTTAAATGAATGGTCTAAATTATCTCAGTGATCTCTAATTGCTGATTGGGGTGAAACGGTTAGTGCACGGCCGGTTCTATGAGATATTCCTGCGTGTTGGCTATGTCTGATGAATTGTTGGAGTTTGGTACTACCAACGTAAGACTGCATGCAGCAGTCACACTTATAAAAATAGACACAGCCACTCCACAGGCACTCATCCAATCGTTCTTTTCTGCTAAAAAAGTATGCAATCTTAAAACTATTTTTGTAAAACACTCTGACGTCGACTGTTGTAAAAAACCTACTAACCAAAGACACTACCTCCCTCTTCAGCTCTGCGTTCAAATAACCCATGAATGGTAACTCGACATACAAGGTCTGCTTTGGTATGCTCAAGGTTGCAGGAGAGGGGCAAATTTTGCGGTCTAAAAATTTTCTAACACAATTCTGAATAAGTGATTTTGGATATTTGTTGTTAATCAGTAATTTTACAATGTATTCTATTTCAAGATGGAATAATTCATCCATGCTGGATATGCGGTATGCACGATGAAGCAAACTGTAAATACACGGTTTTGTATATCCTCCATACACACAGCTGAAATAGTTCATAGCAAGACCAGTGAACGTAGGCTTCCTGTAAACAGAAGTAATGAGTTTTGAATTTGACTTTTTTGACGAAACGTATGCAATAAACGTAATGTTCGTTTTTACTCTGGTTCTTCTTTTTATTCTACGAGTAAGATTCTCTACGAATCGTCCAATTGGAAGTATAATGTATTAAATTATGTATTCTTTTCGAATGATTTAAGTTTTTGAAAATCGCTTCAATAACCACTTTACATTGATCGATTTACTTAAAGGGGTAGAAAAACTTATTGTTCAAGGGAAAGTTTTAAAAACAACACTGGTGTTCTTCTTCATTTCTCAATACCTACTGTTAAAAATAATTTAACAATGATGTATCCTACATACCATCAAGTATTTAAACCCTCTGAAAGGTTTCAAGTATTTTCAAAAAAAGTGTTTGAATAAGTGACAGAAAACGGTGAAATAATCCGCAAAACTCTTCGTTCACTGGTGGCTAGAAGTAATACTTGTCTTGAGAGAAATGGAGGGTATGTCGAAGGATACTAAATTGCTTTATTTATTTAAACGATATTTAAGGTAATGTTTTGGTACTCTTTTTAATTTTTGTCAGTTCGGTTTTTTGGGAAGTACAAAATAAGGAAGAATATCAATATTGTTTCAAAAACTTTTCCTTTGAACAATTAATTTTTCTACTCCTTTCGGTAAATCGATCTTATAAAGTGGTCATTTAACCGATTTTCAAGAACTTGAATTTTCAAAAATAAACAAAATTTACTACATTTTGAAAAAAGACAATTCAAATATGTTAATCTAAAGCGGAGATATAATCAATTAAAAAGTCGAGGACATTTTTGATGGACACCCAGTGGAAACTTTGATGGAAACTTTGAAGTTTTGATGGAAACTTTCTAACTAGTTTTTTTCTGAATCATCGATTCAAGTTGAAAATATACCGAGAATGTAGCTTCTCAAGAATGTTTTTTTTTTGGGGGGCGAGCCTTTTCCGACTACAAAAATTGAAAGCACGGTATCCTAGTCGATTTAATTTCAATTTCAACGACACGCAAATCTCAAACTGTCTTGAACACATTCCGCAGTGGCAAGCCCACCTGCTTAACATTCCTAAGCACTCACTACTTTCAGGATGTTTGAGACAGAAGCTGAATGTCAAGTTTGCTTGCCTGGTTGAGAGTGTCACGCGCGGGATCTTTACTGGTGTGATTGAATAACTTCGTGGTGAGCTAACTTAAATGAATAGCAGGAATTGCCCTCAAACCCCCAGCTTCGAGGGCCGGGCAATCCCGCCAGCCTTAAGTAAATCTAGAAAGTTTGCGAAACTCGATCTTGCCAAGCACGACAGCATGCAGGCTTTAGCAAAAAAGTTTGCCATCTTGCGACTCGCACCTGGGACCGATGAACGCTAAGAAATTGTGGATTACGGCCACCCGCATAGTGCAGGCGCAGGTAGGCGCTCACTCTTTCCTCATCTCAAGTTGTGTTCATGAAATGGTCGCAAAATTATTTTAAACAGTCGAAAAAAGCGAGTTAGTGCAAAAAGCTTTGGAATAATTGCAATAATTCAGTAAGTATTTGAATGGAATGCCTCACCAAAAAATACTTAAACTGGGTCTCGCGATTTATGAAAATGATAATGTACTGTGTGCTGTGTCAGTACTTTGTGAGGAAAATTAAATTTCCAAATTTTTTATTTACAGTAATCTATATAGTTGGTTGAGATACGTTAGATTATGTCATATGAATGGTTTACTAAAACGTTAATTGGAAGGTGAGAGAACTTGATTTTTATTTGTCACCACTTTGTGTTATAACTTATGAAGATTTTGCGTACAGTTCATAATTCAATTTACCATCGAAAGAAACAATTCAACTAAATTTCTCCAACCAACTTTATGAACATTGATCTATGTATAAACACATAGAACATCAAATTACAAAGTGCAAATAGATAACAAATAACTACAAACAATAATTTCTATGCGATTGTCATTGTTAAATACATAAATTTAAAGGCGCAATGAATGTTTTACAACAGAGATAATTTCACATTCGTGTTCGCCGTACTGGGAAAATGCGGGGACTTTACAGAACCTAAATTTTTCATATTGACGAAGCTGGTTAGCCTTACAATTCACTTTGAACTAAAGTTAATCATTAGTGCGTTTCATAAAAATTTCAAGTTCGGCGTCTTAGCATCATAATTACCGAAGTAAGGTCTTCCTTTGGCAGCAATTGAAGGCTTCAAAGCGGCCCGTATATTGGCTAGAAGACAGCAGCCTGAGGCAGCGCTAAGCTGCATCGCTTCATGAGACGAGAAATTTTCATTCGTGTTGCTCTAGGAGATTACTATGAATATTCAGTAGATTGCTCTTTTTTGAGCTGCGTCCGTACAGACAATATTGTGTCAATGCGAGTAGGCTTTACTTCTGTAACTTTCTAATTACGCTACATTAGGCAGAGCATATTAAAAGACGCTTACTATAGCTTATGGTTTGTAAAAATATTTTTAATTTTATGAGAATAGAAGGGTCATTTGTGAGAATTCGAAGTTTGCTTAAAAAATAACCTGCCATCAGAATGCCGATAAAGTTACTCTGAACAGAAGTTTCGCTTGAAAATTTGGATGCATTAGAATCAAGTATCTCGATGCCTTTGGGCTTGCATTTCACATTGTCTGCTTCTTGTTCCACCCAAGCCGTTCATTCGTCGATGTTGTATTACGCCGTAATTCTGCGCAATGATTCTTGGCATCCGTTCATTCGGAATTCGCGGCCCCTGATAAAGGGAAGTTTAATAAATAATAGCAATTTCTTTCATAGTTCAAGGAGCAACTCTATTCTTCGTTTTCGTAATAGGCGACTCATTATGCGATGACGTGGAAGCTTCAACGCCTTCAGAGAATTTGCCCGGGAAGTAACGAAATTTGTAATTTAATTACTGCTTCTAGGTGAGAGTAATAGAGTGAAGGTCCCATTGAGTTATTGTATCCATCATTCTTAGTGGCCTGATGGATGAGATTTTGGCATGGTTACGTTAGGTGACAAAGTACAAAGATCTACCACGTGGTACCCCCTATAGTGCAAAAAAAAGACGGAATTCGAGATGTCACGTCGCATCAGCTGTAAGAAGTCACTGACTTGAGCGTGCGATGTTGGCATGCTCTAGTGCATGAAGAAGTGTTTGAATATCCCCATTTATTTTTTAGATTATTTATAGAAAGAAAAGACTGAAAAGAAATAGGGCTTAAATTGATAATTTATTTCAGGTTTTAAATTCAGTAGTTATTTCCGTTATTCATAACTTATTCATATTATATAGTAAATTTTTGTAATGATATTGTAGCAAAATTTCAAGAACATATAAAGATAAAATGAGAAAAGGAAATAGAAGCGAATACACTCAGAATAAATGCCTATATAGTTCTATCGCCTCGCCGCACGAGAAAGAAAAGTATAAACACGATGCCAACCTCACTCTGGAACTAAACTCACTCAAGTGTCTCCTGACAAGCAGTGGCACACAGCTGTGCAGTGAGCTGAGAAAAAATCATAATTGAGCCAGGAAAGACAGACGTTCAGCACACTTCTCCCATTGCGTGTAAAGTTTTCACAGCCAAGACGAGTGAATAAACTTGACCAAGGCTGGAATTAAATTCATCCTCACTTTAGCACTTCTGTTTATTGTGTTGCGGCGGTGAATCAACAAAAATGTATGTGATAATTGAGAGCGCTATGATTTTCTTCAGAGACAAGTACTCAGCAGTACGCGATCATGCTGCCAAAAACACCGCAATAAAGTGATGCAACAGAAAATACCCTGTATTATATTGCTGCTTGGAGACACCAGTGATACCACACTGGTTTTAGGGTGATGTTTTTATTGTAATTTGGACTTGCTCAGTAAAACGCATCGAATGTTTTTAATATTCTTTTGGTTCGTGTACATTTATTGCGTCACCTGAAATTTTATATGTAGACCACAGTACTCGAATATTTCCTGTAATCACTTATAATGTTGTAGTGTATAATAAATTCTCTCATACATTTCCTCAAATTGGAAGAATGGCCTCGCTCCTTAACTGTAAAAGTGAGTCTAAATTTGAACAATTTTTCTTTAATTAAAATTGAACTCAAATTTCTCGTTCTGTATAGTGGTTTGCCTTTGGTGAACTCGGAACATCGCGTTGTTCTCTGAATGAAATAAAATAAATGCTCCAATCAAGTTGACGAAGATCTGACAGACAGGAAAACAAGTGTGGCTACAGTGCCGCTACTTTTCCAATATGCTACCGTATAAACGTTTTTTTATATACTGTTAAACTCTTTTGCACTCAATCAGTGAAAAGAATTAGTAGGAAGTGAAAGACAGGCACATCAGAGTGCAAGAGGATTTAAAAAGTCAATTACGTAACATGTAATAACGGTAACATATGTGTAAAATGTAATAAGGGTATCGCTCATAATGTAATATGTAATAAGGGTATCGCTCATAATGTAATATGTAATAAGGGTATCGCTCATAATGTAATATGTAATAAGGATATCGCTCATAATGTCATATGTTATAAGGGTATCGCTCATAATGTAATATGTAAAATGGGTATCACTCATAATTCGTAGACTTTTAACCTATCGAGCAGAGTTCTGGAACGAAACCACCACCGTGATATGCGAAGGAATATTGTGCGTGAATGCACGAATTTATTAAGGAAGTTTTTTTTTGCAATAAACTATGTGCAGTAAGCACACATAAACTCTTGTCTTCATTGTCTTGACAGGGTCTCGTAAGATCTTGAGATTTCGCAAAAACTCACCAACAACACCATTTAAGAACTATTATAGTTATCGAAAGTTTGCAACATAAGCAAAAACAAGGGCAGCTAAGCGAACGAAAAATATAATGCCCTGTTCGATGTTAAACTATTAACTTAACAATCGCACAGTTAAAATAACCAACTAAACACCGCCCACATAATTATAATGAAACGCAACTAAATAAATGAACATTGGTTGAGAAATCCTCGTGGAAGAGCGAGGGAGTTCAGTGGTTATGTGGGAGATAGAGCAAATGGCTCTTTGGAATGTAATACTGTGAGAACAGACAGAGGTTCTAGTTCTAGTCAAGCTTCAAGTAAAAAACGAGGTTTTCCATTTTGCAATTCATGTTCAGTTGTTGGTCATTTTGAATGTAGATCTCAGAGAGAGAGATCTCAGAGTCAGTTTAATACGAGAGGATGCTTCGCGTGTGGCGGTGCACATTTGGTGAAAGATTGTAGAGCCACGGGAACTGAAATACGTGGTTATAAGGCTTATCTACGCGGTGGCAATGTAGCCAGAGGTAGCCGATCGCGCGGAGGGAGTGAAGTACATTTTGCAGATGCCGAGCCGGATGCTCGGGATTTTTTGAGCGAAAGTGTTTATTGGTAGAAGCCAGGTGTCGTTGGCAACAGGCGAGAATATGTATGACTGAGCGCCATCAGCTGGGCACGGCGCAGTTTTTTATACTGCGAAATCTCAAGATCTTACGAGACCCTGTCAAGACAATGAAGGCAAGAGTTTATGTGTGCTTACTGCACAACTACAGGGTAATGGTATTTCAAACATTTGTTGAATGATATTTCTCCAGGGGCTGGTCCTGTCTAATGAGAGTCCCGAGAGTATTTCTTGTTGATGAATTTTATTCCAACATTTCCCAAGATGCTGGCGCCTTACAGAATATTTAAATTCCAATATTTGCGAGCGACACACACGCACGCAGCTATTGCTCCACAAATCTATACATGACCGAACTTCTCCTTTCCTGTTTTATCGCATTTTTACCTCCTCAAAGACCCAACAGATGACTCAAAGTATTGGCAAAACTTTCGATATAGAATCCGTCTTAGCCGAGTAAATATTCCAGATGAGAAAAAAGTTTTTTCAAAGAACGTAAACATGTAGGAATGCACATTTTCTTATTCTAAGAACATATTTAACGGGTTTTAATATTAAATAAAGCATTTTCATGATAAATAACTAAATGAAAGTTAACTGAAGCATCCTATGTCATTATAACACGGTAGTTTTTGGAATTTTTTGAAATTATAGTGCGCCGTATTGTAAACGTTTAGGTCTCACCAATCTGACAGGGTCGTAGTCTTTGTGGCGCACGACCTTCTTGGCAGTGAAGGTTTGCGCGGTGGCCTCCGTCTGCTTGATGTTGTGGGCACCCAGCACGATGCGCAGGCGTGTCAGATCCGCCCCACTCAGCCTGCCCGCGAGCACATCGGTTTAATACATTGAATCTTTATCATTATTTCCCTCGCAACTAGGAAATTGTGAGAGCTCGTGCGGCTAAAAATGATGACTCTAGAAGGAATTTGTTACCACTGAGTTTAGCACGACTTAGGAAATGGATGGGCTGAGTTGCGCCGACTGGCACTTTGTAAGATGACTAAACACTGCCGGCTAAGAACTGAGGAACTTAACGCACTTTTTCCGTATGAACATGGTTACTTTCGGGCGTAGGGGAAATATTGGCCAGTGCGTTTCTCCACATCTTCGAATGAATTATGCGTGTTTGGATTAGTACATACTACTGCCTGGAAAAGCGAAGAGAAAAACTAGTTAGACAATTGAAAAGAGAATTTTTAAAATGAGCATCAGACAATTCCTACAACGGAACACTAGCGTTGAGTTCATGGCAAGGGACATGGCGATCGCGCTCAGAAATTATTTTTTTAAATTTCTTAAGACATCAGGTCCGACAACTCGGTTAACCTGCAGGCAGTTGCAGCGGTACTAAATATTTTAATTGCCAGCTGAAAAATTCACTTAACATTTAATGAAGGGGCGTAAAAGTTCATGGGAATACACTGAAATAGATGGTCTTGATAATTTTGCACTCCAGTATTCAGAAAAAGGAAACTTCAATATATTTCTAGAAATTTTAAAGTTCAGCCTTTTACACTAAGTCTGTGTGAACAAAGTCAATCTTATCCTGAGTGCTGATAAAATACTGCGCTCATTTCTACAGTTCCCATTTTCTGATATGTAATAAACTTAGCGAATAGTTAAGGAAACCAGTCTCTTGTAAAAAATAGCTCTCCCTGAAGCCTCGTGCCCAAATGGAAATACTTTTCATGTATATTCTTCTACACAGGACAACAGGACTGAGTGTATGTTCTCCATTTCAGACGGTGCAGAGCGTGAAGCGCACACACTCACGTGGCGACGCAGTGCGCGGCGGTCAGCACGTGGGTCGAGTCGATCAGAGACCCGCCGCAGAACTGCTTGGGGCCGTTGAAGAGGGCTGCCTGTTGGAGTCCGGGGCATCGCAGAGTTAGAGACGGAGTGCTAATGCATGTGCCAGAGACCTTACACTTCATGGTTATTTCCTCTAAACGCTTCACAAATTCTTATCAAGTCATTTTAGATTATTCACTAAATACTTATTAAGCTAGCTAATTACTAATTCACTAACAAACTAAGGAAATTAAAAAACTGTTACTGATAAGATTTCCGTGAACTAGTTAGTTATCGCCGAGATTGAGTAACTATAGATTTTCTAGAATTAAATTTTAAAATTTTTTCATATAATTGGACTTATTGAAATAATTTACCCCTCCTGTCTGCTGATCTTATTATCGACATCGCCAAAATAATCTCAACACCGACGTGTGCCAAACTAACGGCAAAAAAAGAGTTTTCAAAACATTTTAGCCAGCAGCCAATCAGGGGGCGCGGAAATTTGTGCATACATTATCTACTGATGACCTGAAATTTGAAAGGCTCTTACCATATTTTAGAGAAAAAACAAAGAAAGCCTTGATTGGTAATAATTACTATAACTTGAAGAGAAAAAGGCTTGCTATCAAATTCATGCTAAACTAATAACTAGAATGAAAGTTTTTCCAGGTGGTGATTGAGACATTTTCGAAATGATAAAAATGACAATATGTAGCAAGGAATTCATTTTTCGGAAGCGATGTGTGGTTCAGGATTGATAGACCAAAATTAATGAAACAGTTCATCAAATTTTACCAGAAACCATGAAAATAACACAAATCCATAATTATTACTTAAATATAGAAAAGGAAGAAATAGTAAGCTCCTAAATGTAGTTCAAAATTCTAGTTGTGTCCATTCATACTGAAACAATTTCAGTTCTCGCCTGATTAGATATGGCAAATAACACTTTGTTTAGATTTACTAATAGTCAAAGGGACACCTCTGCTTCAAGAGTTAAAATAACTCTACCTATATGTTTGAAACAGTTTCTAATCAAAGAAGTTACACAAATGAAATGTTTGGGATAATTTTTGTTCGCCTATCTATGTCTTTGTCCAGTTTCATGAACAACCTGAGATGCAGCTGATCCCTCGAGTTATGCAGGGTGTCTATTCAGTCACTTTAATATTTCATAAATTTATTACAAATGAAATTGCTAGGATATTTTATTTAGATGTATTGTATTGTATTAAACGTTCACTAAGGTTTGTTTACTCATTTAAAAGACTTCTATGATATATGGGCACCATTAATTGCACTAATCCCATCAAGATGGATCTCGATTTCTTCCCGATCATACGATTTTTCCAAGCAAGTAAATTATTATTCCTACAAAATCGAGCTATTGACAGAAAATTCCTAGGGACAGCTTTTACAGCAAGTAATAATTTATTTGTAGATTAAAGGGAACAAACCACGTAGCCAGTTTAAGCATTCGAACTGATCTGCATCTGTTCACCCTCGACCAAGTTGAGACATTGAGGTGTGCAACGAACTGAAGCAAGTTTAAGAAGAACATCTCACCAGCCACGGATACGAATGGGGTGCAGACGGTCGACCGCCGACAACTTTGAAGTCGTTCTCGTCAAACTCTTGAGCTGGCTTAGCAACTTCTCTATCTACGCCTGATGAGAGGTCCTCCGTAACTCTATTTTTCACATTTGATTTATCGTAATACGTGTTGCTCGGGTACATTATTTTTGGGTCGCTTACATCGTACATCATTCTTCTCCCAACACCATGAGGATGTTGACCTCTGTATGCGTTGGTCCAAATTTTCCTATAGCTAGGACTTGAAGAGCCATATCCGTGATACTGGATTCGGTTTATTCCCGAGAAAGTGTCATCGGTCTCGCCGGTCTTCTGAGTTTCTGCAACACTGTTATCGGATTCATCAATTGGAGGATCCAGCGTCCTGAAGTTTGACGAGTAACCAGCGTTGCAAGCTTCCTGGAACGTTCCTCTGCGGACAGGTGCAAACTGCTTCTCTGTCGTGGGCGCTGCTGTAGCTGCAATTAAAAGCGTTTACATACTGTACATTTTAAAATTCACAACAGGCTGTTAGAGTATTTAATTTGGCAATGCTAATAAATGCCTGCTCTGAGAGAGAATTTGAAAGGTAATGAAGACTAACTGCACTATTTTATGAAGTAACTTTCTAGAGATGGGGAGGCATTCAGCGTTTGGGTGACCGAATATCAATGTTTGAGCGTAGTTTTCGAAAAAATGGATGTACAATCTTTTATTCAATTCAACAATGAAAGAAATTTCTGCCGAAACACATCATGCACAAGTTTTTCGATGGTGTACAACTTTTGTAACTTTTCCGAACGACTGTAAATTTAAATGTATTTTCCAGATGAAAACCAGTATCGCGATATGATATTTTCAAGATTTCCCCCAATCCGATATCGCGGCATGAAAGTCTATAGATTGTATTTTTCCGTTCTACAGAGTGGGGATAAGTTACAAATCATCATAAAATTGTTGTATGATTGTATGAAATATTTTATTTTTCTTTCAAACGTTTGTAATTACACCTATGTTAGGAAAAATATATTAAACAAGGATACTTATTCATATCCGTGTCGCACACCTGTGGTTACGGGAGGAGCAATTACTAGAGAATATTTCTCCAAGGGGAAAAAGGTTGGAAAAGTATGAGTTCTTTAAAATTAACTCAATCTTTGACTGCCCAGTACTCGTGCATTTTGTTTTGATGTATTTAGTTAGTGATATGAATACAAGCATAATGAGTAAAATCAAGGAAAAGGACGTTGAGATTAAAAAATCAAATGTACTGAAAAAAAACTTAATTGTACCTGGAGCAAAAAACAAAAATGCATGAGTAATCGTTAAAAGATAAGTACATTTTTGGGGACATTCTGCATTGTATCCATGAGAAATAGTGCACCCAGGAGGAAAATGTGCTTTCTGAGCTGAGGGTTAGGTAGGCCTTTTTTCTACGGAACAGAATAGATTCTTTCATTTCTTACGGACCATTTTTTTCCGTTCACTGCTGTCCGGTATTCCACCACCAATTACTTTCTTCTTCAACTTTTATCTTGTTTCATTTACTTTGTTCCTAACCTTCGGCTTTTCTGCGCAAAAAACTTGTGTAAGAACACATTATGCAAAGATTCCGCGTTCTCCTAACTCTATGTTCAATGAAGCCTTAATCATTCCTCTCTTTGGAACACCTTTTATGTGGTTGGGGAGACGCAAAAATAACTTATAATTCAATTTAATATGGAACATATGTCTAATGATGCATAAAGAAGTGGGAACTTTATAATTTTAATTGATCGGCTAACTTTAGATCATGCTCTAGCTAGAGTCAAATATCGACCATACTGAGAAGACATGAGATTGAGATCTGGCGATCAGCGAAGCTACATTTCCTTTGGACAAAACCTAGGCAAATAATCTCTGCAATAGGCTTGGATCACGTGATGTTCGTGGCTTGAAAAGTCTTACTGAAAAGCCTACTGCTATCAATTATCGCAATGTTTGTGAGCGGAATCAAAGTGTACCTTGAGAATGGCATTTAAATATACCTCGAAACTAATTTGCAAATTTTTTCTCAAACTGAAATATGCATTATGGGGAAATATCCACAGCCACCACAGAAGTTGTTTTCATGGTGCGACAAACTCCAATTCATGAGCAATTGCAGAAGCATTCTTTTCAATGGCGCAACGATTACGCCGGTTGTGAGCAATTCAACTGTTAACAACTTCTCGGTACACTAGACAATTTCCTCCGTCGCGCGTTTCTAAAAATGTTCTCTATCAGTCATTATCTTGATGAGAGTTTGCTTCTTTTGTAGACTGAATTATGACAAGCCTAAGCCATCATCGATAATCTCAATGGGACTGGTGCCACACTCTTTTGCTTTCTTCCTTAAGGAATAACTTTAGTCACGGAGTTAAAGAATCTTGCACAGTGCATTTTAACTGTTGTTTCCCGTTCCGACGATTAATTCATTGTGATTGAAATTTAGCTAACAAAAAATTCAGTATTGGTAGTTAATCATTATGAAGGATTTTGAATGACAAAAATAATTATTTAATGGTTCATCTCCAGTAATATGAATAATTGACGTGTTTGCGTGCCTATGCCTTACTCTGGAGATAGATTTCAGGATGCACAAGGTTTAGTATCTCGCTTCACTTGTATGAACGGGGAAATGTATTAAGTAGGATCTTCAGTACATAATGTACACCTCGTGATTGGAATTTCCAGCGACATTCAAATTATTTGTGAAGTTCGTGGTTAGATTTAGATTCTAATGAACTTGAATAGGTCTTTTTAAATAGTAAAGCATGAGAGTTTTTGAAATTATGTAACTAACTGGGAAATTTTCAGGTTGTCAGATACAAGATGCTTCAATACTTCGATGACGAAGTAAGAATCGAAGATTTTCTGCCCACCTCACTATGCAGTACAGTTTAATTTTTTATGTACTTGTCTGCATGTAGTATAAAAATAATATTATTTGGCTTTCTTCCTTGAATTTTTCAGTCAAATGTGCGAGGTTCGGCGTGCATGAGACAACATATGACTCATGAGAATGATTGCGCTTCGAAAGTACTGCGACATCACTCACGAAATCATACAGGAAGAACAACGTTTCTAGCTTGATTGCTTGAATGAAGATAATGTGGAGGAAACTGTGATTTTCGTTAGGCATTTGAAACAAAGAAATATTGATTTGTGATACACCAAAAGTATTCATACCGCTAAAAGCCACAATCGTAGTCATTTTTTAATCAAAATGTGAGTATTTTTATAGTGCCAATGCAACATAATTCGTAAGTTGTGTAAGATTTACTCTATTTACTATTTCAACCACATTTTATTAATTAAGAATTATCTTACTTGTGGTCGTAGTAGTAGTAATAACGGGAGCTGCGGGAGTCCACCACGGGAAAGGGTGAACAGACGGCGGTACCCACCACGGGAAAGTGGGTCGTGGTTTTAGCGTGGTCTCTGGCACCCACGAGGGCGTGGAAACCGTAGGGGCAGTGGTAGTTGGAGGTGGCCACCATGGGTTGGCTGTGGAAGGCTTCGGGGTAGTTCCCCAAGGATCCCATATGGATGAAGGTGGTTCAGTTGTACGCTGCGGAGGAAGGGTAGGCCTGGAGGTGGTGGTGGGGCGGCTCACCCACCAGGGCTTGTCGGTCAAAGAAGGTGGGTGAGTGGGTATTGGCGGGGGCCAGTCTAAATACTCCCAGCTTCCTCGGAACTCCCCCTGGTTCCCTGAGCCTTCCGGTGATGGTGAGAGAGACTGTCCGATGACGCGAGAGGGCTTTGAATGCAAGACGTCTGTGTCGGATCTTTCGTCATAAATGGGTCGACTCATCACATGACTTTTATCCAGAGATCCTTCCTGGTCTTCTGCAGCGTACAGTATAATCTCAGGTGATAACGAGTCATGTTTCAGGCTAGCAGCTGCTCCCCAGTACCTCTTATCTTCAGAGACCGAATTGGAGCTCGAATATTTTCTTTTCGAGGAAAATATATTTTTTACGTTTTTCTGCACTGTTTCATTTAGGGCCCTTGGGTCAGCAGGTAGGCAACATTCTCCTATGTACTGCAAATAAACATATGCCATTTTAGATAACGGTATAAAAAATGAAATGAGAACTAAAAAATGATTCCTCGAGAGAAAGATGGGTCACATGCCATTTTTATTGTAATAATATTTATCGCCTTGCAAGCATTAATAATTTCTAGATAAAATAAGCCCCTCTAAACTAATGATGTGGAATTATAGACAGGTGAAGCATAATAATACTTGGTAAAAATAAATTCGTCCATTCAAAATTGTTTAAACTGAAGAAATAATATAGAAATAAATTACATATGATTAGTCTAACCCTCAGCACCTTGGAGAGCCTCAAACTTAGATTTTGCGCGCAAGGATTTCCTCCCTTCAGCAAGTCTTTTCTCCTCTCTCCCGTGAGAAAAAAGTTACTATATCAGTGAAATCAAACTAAGTTTTGTGTTTAAGCCCCGAGTGCAAATGTCCTTCAATGTTTAAATGTATTTCACTGTAAATGAGCTTACAATTTGGAGCTCCTTGAGTGACAATGATAGGAACTTTTTTTTCATAACCAATCTACAAGGTGATGATCGGGGACTTTACAAAATGTTAAATTTGTTCTAGTGGAAACAAATTTTTGTAATCACACTAAGAAAGAAGTTCTATGTCGCAACTGTCGCATACAGGCCTTATATGTTTGCAGTTTTACAGTAGAATTTGAATACAGAAATAAAGCACGGTATTAAGGCTTTTGTTAAAACTCAAGGTAAAAATGAAATATTCAGAACGGTAAAATTTTCAAATTTATAAAAAGGTTCACGAGTCATACTTACAAGAGATTCTCTATGGACGTAGGCGCATCCCGTGGGCAGGTACTTGGGTAACTGGGCGACTCCGTCTTCAAGGGCGGAGATGGAGCCCTCTCTGGGCGACACGTGGTACCCGCTGGCGGTGCTGCGAGTTGCGCCGGAGTTCGGGTACGAATTCAAGATTCGGAAAGGATCTATTGAGTTACCTAAAGGTGAGGACTGACTTGGATAATCATGGCGGATTCTGAACGAATAGCTCTGTGGGTCAGGCCCTGATGAAATTCTAGAAGTTGCATCAGCGAGCGAGGTTTGTCTGGTGTATTCCGGGGCGGGTGGCAAGCATTCTATGGTGCGGCTGCATTCTCCTATTGTTCTGCAGGGCCAAACAGAATCCGGAATTAAATACTTTCCTACGATTAAATTTAAGCTATAATGACCATTAACGGCTTATTTTTTCCCCAATCACTACCAACGTCACATGGCTCTTGGACTGAAAAAATGTCATTAGTAATGATGAAGAGACAGAGTTGGAATACTTTGACTAATTCCATTCTCTCAAGATGGCTTGCTGGTATTGGGGATACTCTCGCCTGGTGATTACAAAAACATCGCATTAGAAGTTCGCAGGTAGTTATAAACATATTTCATTTTCTTGCACTCAATTTGATTCCAATCAGATTAGCGGTTCCACTCGAAAGTTCTAATGAGAGGAGAAAGAAACAAATGTTTCTTTTCAAAAATGCGTTGAATAAATACCAGTATACTCGTCTGCAATATATAATACCATGTGCGCTTCGCATGGCAATGAAGTAGTCCAAAATTTTCTATTAGAAATTGTTTCTCTATAATTCAATCTGTTATGCGGCATCTAGCAGGCCTCAAAATTATGTGTTTACGACTAAATTCAGATCTGCAGAATTATTATCGTCCAGCCATAATTTGGAAGCTGGGATGTTTACGCAGGTCTTGGAGCTCGTGCGGTAATTTGGCTAGAAACTTGCCTATGAAAGACCAACCTCATAATCTGATTAATGGAACCTCA
Organism: Morinoia aosen; assembly: GCA_030386875.1. Classification (NCBI taxonomy): domain Eukaryota; kingdom Metazoa; phylum Arthropoda; class Malacostraca; order Amphipoda; family Talitridae; genus Morinoia; species Morinoia aosen. The sequence continues at coordinate 27,560,128 of CM059568.1, forward strand.
CGGGATGATGTATAAGAGGGCGCCTGCTCCCTCATATCGAGGAATTTTGCCCTATTTCAGAGGTGTTCGCTCCTCACGCCCAGGCGATTTGTCAGCTCCGGTCTAGAGGAGCTTTTGTGAGCACGCTTGCCCACTTTGCTTCATGCGCAGTTTAGGATGGAAGGATTATTTTGCTCTGACGAATATTGGGCCGGTAGATCTGACGCTTTCCGTGAAAATGTCTCAGCATATTTGCAACGTAAATGTTGGCTCGTTTAACGGACTGCTTTACACGACCCATTTGTAAGAAAGTTTAAAAGGCGAAACTCAGATGTTGAATTTTTTTTTTCAGGAGCGAACCATTCACGGTCATGTAACGATAACGTCTGTTGGGTGAAAAATTGTATTCTAAAAGTAGCCTCTATGAATTTCGACTTAATACGTCAACTGAGTTTGCGCTGTAGCTACGGTCGGTTTGGTTAGGCTCGAAGTAGCTGCATTGAAAAGCCGTCTTTACTGCTTGATTACATTTTTAGACCTTCTGAGAAGCGGGAAAATATAATAATTCGATAACATTTTAACTTGTACGTCATTTTCTAATTTGAATAAAAGAGGTGAAATAATTGAAATTATATTAATTGATACTGGTACGTGAATGAGCAATTTACCTAAAATATACAAGTTCCAATGCGCAGTCAACGTGTTAAAGATACTAACCGTAAGTGTTCACAAACAAAAACCGACATATTGATCGGAAAGAACGTCTTTCTTTCAAAATATCTTTTGCAATGTATCTCTCATTTTCCATGATGAGAGTTGAAAATATATCATAACGGCTTTAATTATTGCATAATCCTGAAAATGACGTCAATCTCTGAGTGTAATAAGATTTATTGACCAACGAAACGACTCACGATGCCTAAGCTGGACGCAGAACACAAGCCGTCACCTGAACTTGGTGTTCCAGCAGTAGTTGAAGCGACTGCTGCCAGGCCCGCGCTCCAGCAGCCGCCTGTAGTTGGGGTCGCTTGCAGACTCGGGGTGCAGCTGCGTGGGGGTGTGGCGCAGGTGGGGGGGCGGCGGCCTGTCCGCTACCTGCACCAGAGAATGGTGGGGCGCCCATCGAAGGCTGGAGAGCTTCTTGAGGGTCTTCAAGTGTCTGAGTGCAGGGGTGGTGGAGCCCAGCAGCTCCGCATTCCGGAAGTCTTCTGTTGACAAAAGAGTTCAGTTGAAAGTCTTGTGTTGGGCGACGGACATTGAGCCGGGGCTCGACACCGGCAGTGTGCTGCCGACCCACATTCACATGGGGGTGTTTGGCTCGACGCCAGCTGTGTGCTGCCAGCCCACTTCTACAACTGTACCGGGTATCCTACAAAAATGTCCCTGACTTTTAATTGATATCTCCGCCTTAAATTAACATATATGAATAGCATTTTTTTAAAATGTAGTAAATTTTGTTTACTTTTTGAACAATATAAATTTTTGAAAATCAGTAGAATAACTACTTTACAATGATCGATTTACTGAAAGGGGTAGAAAAATTCCTCCCATTCGGGAAAATATCACTCAGCAAAATTTTCGCACAATACAGTATACCACATTCTACTGTCGGTTGAAAAACTACTACACCAGCGATTCGTATTTTTGCAATAAATACCGTACTTTTTAGTAACTATCCACTCGTCAGGTTGCTTCGCACATCACTTCTCCTCATATTGTTATATTGTTACTGTCAAGCTCAGGTGTCAGTATTTGCAAATATTTTGTAAATTTGTTAAATATTAACTTTACTTGACGGATGTGCTGAGACTGCACCGTTTCTCTTTTCCATCCCTCAACAACAATGGTCACTGACGCAAAATCGCTAAGCTTATGCGTCAACGCAAATAGAAATAGCGACTATCTCAAGATGTTGTTACCAATGTAGACTTTTTTTCCCTTGTGAGTGATATTTATAAGCTTTAAACGTAGTGTAAACCAACCAAGATAACGCTTTTTATATTTTTTGCTTCAATAATTTATTAAACACTTGGCAATAATTTGGAACTCCCACTAATAATTATACCACAAATTAAAGGCATCTCTAAGCAAAGAATTAGAAGAATGACAAATTGGCTGATTCAGCTTTGCCGGAAATAAATGGTTTTCTTTCCATTATTTTTCTCTCTGCATTATTTATGTAACGAAATAGCATGAAGTCGTTGTGTAGTTTTAAATCATATTTTTTTGGTGCTGTTACCTGGTACTTTTAGTTATATATTCACAAAAAGATAGTTTCGGATTCCTCCCGTGTCGACCATTCAATTTTGAGTACAGAATTGTTTACTTCCACTCTTCATACTTTCAATATTATTCCCGGATATCACAGAAGCCAAAGCTCATACGTAAATGTTAGTTGTACCTGTCATAAGCGTTTTATATCAATGTGTCTCAGTTTTGATGTTTTTTAATAATGCGTATAGCTACATCCATCGTATTCCCAAAAACTTGATCATGGGAATGTGACGCCGTACGTCTTCGCTAGGAGGGTAGACAAAGCTGTTCCAGATTACAACTTTACAGGCGGACTGTTTGCTGTTGTTGGTAGGAGAAGCGCGGACCAATTGCGCCTATACCTGAGTGAAAAACACTTAAATACGTGTGGTAAAGTGGCGCACATAGGGTGAAGAGAGTACAAAAAAGGGGCACAGTGCAAGGGGGCACAGGAATACATCATCCTGTTTTCTCTAGATTTGTTATAAAAATATTGAACACGGGCTGTTGTGACACCCATGCCCGTCTACCAACTAAGTATCATTATGTTGAGATATTTTAAAAGCAATAGCTGATTTTTGTATCAACTCCATTGAAAATGAACTTTTTTTGTACAATTAGTATCAGAGCGCTAGTTCATCCCGTCAGTCTACAGAAATTAGCATTGAGATGCGAACTCAAAATTATGAATGTTTGTTTCAAAGTTTTATTCGTGTCGTATATACAGGGTAGTTGCTAAAACTGTGTACCTTCTAAAATCTCAAATATCTTTTCAAATATATGAAAAGGGAGACTATAACATAGAATATCCGAAAGGACAAAATTCAATGTTTTCCTACGTATCTGGTATACCCTCCAAATAAGTATAAACATCAAGGGTGCTATAGGACTGAAGATCATTGTAATCAGCAAACATGGCACAACTGACTCTTCAACAACGCAAGTTCATTATCGAAGAAATGACGAAAATTGGATCCATCGTCGGGACTCAGAGGAAATTCGTCTTGGAATACCGATTCAAACCTAACAAAATAACGATTCAAAGGAACTTTTGAAAGTGACAATCCCAGTTTATCGTGAGAAACATTCATAAAGAAAGATATGGAAGAAAAGTTTCTGAACGCACAGCCGAAAATGTTTAAATGTTTTGCAGATAGTGCCGGGCATTTTGAGTTCTTGGTCCAGCAAAAAAAAAAAAAAACTCTTTTTCTTTCCAATAATACCAGTTTTATTTAACTATCCTGTCGTGAAAAAGGTAATAGTAATTTTAAAAGTACATTTTTAGCACCTACCTTGTATACACAGGGTGTTTTTTAAATTCGGGACCCTTAAAATTCTTCAATAACTTTTGATACAACGAACGGATTTTTGAAAATAAAACGTATGCTTCTCATCGCAGTATTGGTGAGGTTGAGACCGATCAATCTTATTTCTGAGATGATGGTACACTTGAGTTGGTTCAGATCCGTCGGTTTGTTACGATAAACCTTGCCTTTCGATATCCCTCAAGAAAAAATCCAATGGGGATAGATCACGAGACCTTGCAGGCCACTCAACGTCGCTGGGTCTTGAAATCAGCTTTCCGGGAAACTGGTTACACAGGATGCCCATGTTATCCCGTGTGGTATGGCACGTTACCCCGTCCTGCTGGAAGTAGAGATTTGCAATATTCATGGTATTCACTGCAGGAATTAAGAAAGCGATAAGCATGTCTTGGTATTGCTGACTGTTAACAGTTACTGCTTGAGCATTGTTATCCTCGAAGAAATACAAATCAATAGTGCCATTTTCCATGAAACCGCACCAAACGGTTACCCTTTCTGAATGAAATGAAGTTTCCATAATCTCAATAGAATTTGAACGGGTTACATATCCGTTTAAACTGAAATGAGCTTCGTCCGACATAATTAAGCTTTTAATAAATTCAGAATCCTCTTTCTCCTTCTCCAAGAACCACTCGCAACAATTCTTCCTTCGTTCAAAATCAGTTTCCTGTAACTTTTGACAAATTTGAACTTTATACACATGCATTGACAACCTTGTCTTCAAAATCTGAAGACAAGGTCTGACAGAACAATGACTCATCCCTAGCGGTTGTGACAGGTGCCGAAGACTGATATTTGGAATCTTTTCCACAATCTCTTTGGATTTTTCAACATTCAATCCGACAGTTACGTTGCAGGGTCGTCCTTCCTGTTTCTTCTTCGCTAGATTCCCACTGTTGGCTAAATTCTTTACGCATCTGTAAATGACCTTCTTTGACGGAGAACTTCTCAGGTTGTACTCTCCCTCCCTCTCTCTCTCTCTCTTGAAACTTCTCTGGCTAGGACAATGCTCCTTCCTTTAGAGAAGTATGCAGTGCTTGTGAAAGCTTATTGTTCCTTTGCTCAGTTCGTTATCATGGCGAAAGTTTCAAAGCAGGATGAATTTTATTGTGTCCTCTCTTATTTTGACTGTTGTATCATAAATGCGGAGGTATCAAATAAAAGATATAAATCTCAGAATTCTACTGTTGTTTTGTTTTCAAAAATCTGATTATTGTATGAAAAGTTATTGAAGGTTTTGTTGAGTCCCGTATTTAAAAAACACCCTGTATAATGTTTTGATAGCCTCGTGGGGCAATTTCACGTTTACGACGCTCAGGAGTACGTTATGACTGCATTATTTTGGTAGTAAATTTTCCGAATTGTTGTATTCGTGCCGTAAAATATTTTGGTTAGCATAATGTAACAACCAATTACTTGTTTATGACTACGATGATTTCTTTTGTTCAGTCATAACACTAGGGAACACATTTATGGTTGCATGTGTTCTGACACTTGATTCTAGCGGATTTGAGGTCACTGATTCCGAAATTGGCATTCGTTTGTAAAGATCAGGTTTAATTTTCATTCTGCTTGAGTATGTTTTTATTTTAATCAAAAAATTTGACAAAATAAAATAGTACAGTGCTGGCAAATAAAACCTTATTACAATAAGAGGTGTTCTTGTTTTTTACATATTTCAGAAATTTCAGAAAGATGTTGAAGGAAAAATGGGTTCTAAATCAAGTAAAAGAAAGTGTGTGACGCGTCCGGATGCGTTCTGCTACATTTGTGATACATTCACAGCTCCACAGCAAAAATAGAATGGCCACAGCACCATATGGGACTGCAAAAATACTGATAATAAGGGCCAGCTAATAGAAACTATAATAGAAAATGATAACCTTTGCCTATTAAATACAGGTTCACCCACTAGAATAGGATACAATCACCTACGCATCCGGATGCGTTCTGCTACATATGTGGTACATTCACAGCTCCACAGCAAAAATAGAACGTTAGTGAATTTGTGAAGCGAGCTCACTTTTCTTACTGTCAATTGAAGCCTGGAGGTCAAGATGAACCTTAGGCATTCCTAATGCCTAAGGTTCCCAAATAAGGTATGTCATTCCTGCGAAGAAAACTTGCGTCAATAGACTAAAAGAAAAAAGAAAATAAATTTGGCATTCCGATGATGTGGTGTGAGCCACGAGACCATGTCACAGACTGTTACTTCTGCCTTACTGATGCTCTTGGTTTCACTGGTAAATCTAGTCAGCTTATCACACACCCTATAGTCTAGAATCAGCAATACGGCCTGTGCCCCATTCAGATGATGTTCCAAAACCTACCTTCACTCAACTTGCTTCTCTTAAAACTCTGACAGCGAATGTGACCCTGGATTGACAGAGGAGCCAACTAACAAACAGTGACGCAGATTTTGAAGGCGTATCAACATGCAGAACCGCAAACATTTAGCCATGCAGAACTCAATGATTTAGTTCGAGATCTGGGTTTGTCTAAAAAGTTGTCGGAATTATTGACTTTACGATTGAAAGATAAAAAATTTTTGGGTATGGACGCAAAGGAAACATTCTATGGCAACAGAGAAGATAACCTCTAATAGTTCTTTGATTCTAAAAGTAACTTCGATACGGTTGGGATATTTCTGGATTAGTAACTGCGATGCGTGGAAGCTTTCAGGTCATGTTCGGATAGAGTGGCATCTCTTTATTGATAGCTCTAAGCGGAGTCTGAGAATGTTTTATTACACATAGGCAAACTCTTTGCCGCAATACCCACAAGACACTCAGTACACCTGAGAGAAAAATATGAACACATCAAAACAGTATTGGGGCTGCTCAATCATGAACACAAATGAATCATTTGTGTTATTTCAAAAGTGGTCAATTTTTTGTTTGGATTGCAAAGTAGCAACCCAAAATTTCCTTGCTTTATGTGCCTCTGGAACAGCGGAGCTAAAGACAGACACTGGATTCAGAAGGAATGGCCAGTTATCAAAGCTACAATCTTGGGGAAAAAAGATCTTTCAAGAACCCCTAGTTGAATGCAAAAAATTGTTTTCGCGCCCCTTCAAATCAAGCTAGGCCTTATGAAACAGTTCGCTACTTGAACCTTTAATGGAAAGTTTCCGGGGTTAGGTTGCAAAAGAAGCATTAAGATGTATTTCTCGAACAGTCATATCTAATCACTTTCGGTAAACTGAAGGGACGTGATTGATGGGCAGAGTGAACGCTTTCACCAGGATATCGAAATCATGGAAGTTCGGTATCAAGGTAGCTGGGACGTTCACATGATGGCCAACTATTGCTGGAACATTCAGCGAGACTGCCCAGGAAAGCATTCTAGAATCTAGACTGTCCATTAAACACAAGTTTCTACCTGAATAAATCTGTTATTCTTTGCAAAAGCAACTGATGAATCCACAATGTGTTTACTAAAGTAAGTTAAAGGAATAATAAATTAATTCCACCTGTTTGTAATGGGTTTTGAATTTCCTTAATTTGTACTAGTTCTTAATTTTATCAGTTGTATCTGGTGGTCTACCGATATATTGGCCGAAGTAAATGGGAGGTAACTCATTGCAATAAAACTTGAGCCGATAGAAAATAACTCATGCCGTATTTGAAATCAATGACTTCAATTTACCCAGGAACAGGTTCAAAGTGTGGGCAACTGACAAAAAGTAGAGTTTTATTCCTCAGTGTTATATATGCAGGAAGTATTGTAAATGCGTGGTGCGGAAAATATTTTGTACGATCTGGTTAGTTGGTACATTACTTAATAGGCAAGCACGAAAAGAGAGTTCCGAATTTTTACCATGTCGACCTATTAGTCTAATATGCATAATTATTTACATCTACCTATTTTACTTTTAAATTATTCCCTGATATCGCAAAAGTTTAAGCTTATATTTCAATATAAGTGAACACTAATGCAAGTGTTTTTTCTTACACAAATTTGCTCAACCATTGACGTGGTTATTACAATACATATGTATGCTTACCAACTATGGATCTTTTTGTGTTAAGACTTTTAAAACCCAATATTATACATTTCGAGCATCAATTTTACTGAACATAAGCTGTTTTTCAATTCTTTCTTTTTCGAATTCTTGACAAAGTTAAGAAATACGGTCTTCCACTAAGGGCAGGAGCAGTGTGGAAGATCAGCGTTAGTGCTTTTTGAAAACGGGTGAGAGTAATTCAAAATAAACCAACGATTCTTCAAAAATAGACAAAAATTGATATTGGAGCCTCTGGCCCTGACGTAAGTGAATGAACCATCAGTAGAGAATTGCTCAGATGCAACATGAAAAGACTTAGCCTTCGCGAAACTTCCTTTCGAACAAGAAAGCGTCTTAAAAGTTGTTTTAAATTTTCAAAAGTAAATTTAAACAAAGGAAATGAGTTTTGGAAGACTTTGCTTTGGTATGAGTGAACCAAAATTTAATTTTGTGGTAAGGCATTGCCCGTCTTGTTTGAAGCAATACAATTAAGAATGTATCAACTGTGAAGCGTGACGATAGAAGCATTATGGTTAAAGGGGTTGCTTCACTCCGCATGGCACTGGTGCACTCCGCATCATTGAAGGAATGTGGTCGGTGCGACGTATTGCCACATTTTCGAGAGGAATCTCATTACGAGTGCAAAGCAAAGGTTCAAAAATTGCATATGTACGTTCGTACAAGACTGTAGGTAAACAGTGAATTTAAACCTCAAATGGTTAAATGAACACAAAATAAATGAACCTGATTAACCAAGTCAATCGCAAGATCAAAACCTAATTGAAAATCTTTAGGAGTCATTGAAGAATCAGAACAAGCCAAAATATCTGATGACTTTTGCAGTGCTGAAGCAAATGTGCATTAAAGAATTAGCGAAAACATCGCCACAAACTGGCGAACACATAATTGTATCATGTGGAAACCGCATACGAGCATTGATAGAGTAGAAAGTTCGCAACGAGATACTATAGGTGCGCAAATTGTTTTGGTTGAATACTTTTCCCATGTATCATAAATGCTTTCACTGTTTATGAATCCCTATGCTATAAAAATGTTTTATTTCGTATCTTCACTGTAACCATTAAGGATTATGATCGGTTTAGAGTTTCGCGCTTATGGACCAAAGAACAATTTAGTAAAGCGTGGGCAGTTACTATTGTCTCCCTCTGATGATGAAATTAAATTGCACTCAGGTGGTAACAATTTTCACAAATATCTAAATTAAGCAAAACATGAAGAGCAATCCTGTATGGCATGTCTATACTTCTCAGTACAGATGTCAGCCATCAAAAAAATTTTACCCATGGAATATTTTTTAAATAATTCATTATCGTTTTCATCATCGGCGTCAAAGCTTGGCAAATGAAAATCTTAAGCTATAAGAACGTCGAAATAAATTTCAGATCTCATTCAGCATGAGTCATCCTAGCGCTCCGTAGAGAGGAACCACTGAACTAAGTTGCCTATGAACATGAATCGAGCGTGTGCAGAAAGCTCAGGAGATATTGCAGGAATTTGGATTCTCGTAAAAAACTATGTATTAAGTTGAAAATATTGGTAGCGATTAGTTTCATGAATCGGTCAGTTAATGACTATTTTGATTGAGACTCCAGGTCAATTCCAGTGAGCACCCCACAACATTTCAGCAGTCGACCGACGAAAGTTCAGGCCGCGTTCCGTTTCTGCCGAGGCCAGAACCAGTTTCGGTTTAGTCTGTCCAGGCTCTCATCGCAGGCCATGAGTTTTTCCAAATAAAGTGAGTACGACAGAGCGCAACTCTTCCATGAGCCAGGCCATTCCATATAGGTGTATATATACACCATATACACGCGAGGTCACTTCCTGAAGTTGAAAGGGCCACACATTCCAGGCAGTCTGGTTTACCTTTATCGTTGTATGGAATGCTGCTGGCATCATCATTCTCATGGACCTTCGACGATGCTTTTCAAGCATTATGAGATCAAAAGGGATTATCCAGCATAAAAGTAGCCGAGTGTTCATATGAATGGGTTATAAATCTGTCTAAGTTGCTTTTTACTGTCTTTATTCCAGGTTTAAAGAAATGTTCTTGAAGTTCTTTCATTCGCGCGTGGTGCCGCTCTGTCTGCCGGAGGAGCTCGAACAAAAACAGGCGGTCAACGCCGGCGAAATGGCTCGCCGTGAATGTCGATGAACCACAGTTACAGCGTTGTAAAAAACGAAGAGAAAATACCTGCCCTAAGGTGGTAAAGCTAAAGCCTTCTGTCTTCCCGTATAGTTACGCTGGTGGTGCTCAGAGTTTTAAATTCGGTAATTTATAACAGCAAAATAACGGAAGGTATTGACGTCGGTAATTACTAGTAATTCTCTGCTACTTTCGAAGTTATTATAACTTAATTTAGATTTCTTCTGAATGCTATTTTCAACAATTTGATTCATTTTCCTGACATGTTACTTCAAGCAAACTGCATGTTTCACCGTTTATTTTATTTTACTGGTTATCTGAATTTTACATAATTTTCTTAAATTGGACCATTGGTCAACGTATGTATAATCGAGTGGAATTTAAATCCGGTCGCTTGTATTATTCACATTTAAAATTTCAATAGCGTACAGTTTGAAACCTGATACATGAAATAGTTTGAAATTCTAATAATTTTTTTTACCATCTAACAACATTTATTTGCATATTTTGCGCTGTAAAATCACATTTCATTTAAAATTGAAATAGTATGAATCGTATTCAACAATCTTTTTTTAAATCCGACTTCAAAATGTCTACATTAAAACTCTTTTCAATCGCTAAATGAAGATTAAACAGCAGTGCACACGATCAGAATTAGTGCCACAAAAATCACCCCGGAGTGATTTGTTCGAAGAAACATTAAATACTTATAATATATAATTCCGTTAAATGCCGAGAATGGAGAAAAACTCATATATTTTCCATCAAAAAAGCCTTAACAACGAAAACGTATTCAAAATAAAATGTAAACGATAACATGAATGAGCATTCTTATAATCAAGGAATTTTGTTACTCAACCTAAATCTTGCTTTCCAAATTTTTTATTCGTATGCTGTTTTTGGAAATCTTATTCTGCTAGACATTATAGTCTCTAACAAATCAAGCTCCTACAAGTAGAAAATACCATATGTGTGAATTCCAAAGTTCTACATTTTTTGAGTGATGATAATCTACATTTTTTGAGTGATGATAATAGGTTGGATGAGCGCCAGCTAAATATAACATATTTGCCTAAGCGTGTGGCAGAGGAACGCCGCATTTTTTTGTTCAGATTATCTCGATTTAATGTCATCTCTTAGTTTGGCGAACAAACAGGTAAGTGCTGGTAATTACCGTTGTAGTTCTGTAATTACCATTGCTGGGTCGCGAACGGTTATTTGGGTTCCTATTTATATGGAAGATTGTCATAATTTAAACGTAATCATAGAGTGCTTTGGATAGAGAGCCACAGTAATTTTCTTAATTTCATAGTAAAATTGATGTGAAACAACAAAATTTACATACTTTAGTGCGGTTAAACTAAAATTTATACAGCTCAACAATCATTTAATAGAAGTTTCTGGAAAAATAAACGGTGAAACTAACAAAATAAGCATAAATATTCGTTGACATATATGACTGAGCAACGGACATTAGATAATTGCGTTAGAAAGAAAATAGCAGAATAATTCATAAAATGCATGGAAAATGCATGTGCACATCCACTCAGGCAGACTTTTAACATGTGAGATATAGTAGTTTGACAGCTAAATATATAAGATACTTGTGGAAAAACCTATTTGGTGTGTGATGCAAAGTTTCCTGAAGATTTTAATGTTAGTTTTAGTTTCGAATCTTACAAGAAACACTCGAAAATGCTAAAGCAACAGTTGTTGTTTAATTAGGTGAAAGTTAGAGTTATTATGCACATACTTGGGAAATGAGCAGTCGGAATCTAGCTGAGAACCTGAATGCCTCTTCAAGCTCTGATGGTTACATAGTGAAGAAATGAACGGTGACTAAAACTACGGATAATTTTCCCAAATCTAGTATACCCGCAAAAACAGCAAGAGGTTCACGAAACAAATTACGAAGGTTAAAACTAATCCGTTTGTGACAAGAGATGATGGTTCAAAAATATCTCAGAGCTGCTGGAACACATATTTGTTAGAGAACAATGAATAATAATGAACTTCAGCAGCAAGAACTCAAATCAAGATCTCCTCGTATGACCACATTGATGAAGAAATATATAACACCAAGATTGCAGTGTGTCATAGCCAGTTTGAAGCGCGGTAATGATTTGTAGAAGAAATAGTCTGAAGAAAGCTAGCTATAGATTTATTTCCATAATGATGCAACTCACATGTGACGAAAAACAGAACAGCCTAAATAAACATAGAAGTACACCATACCATCTGTGAAGCTTGGCGGTGAGAGCTATAGACCGACCGGGGCCCCGGCCCCGGCCAACCCCGGCCATTTTGGCTGACCCCGGCCCCGGCCCCGGCAAGCCCCGACAAATTTTGCAGACCCCGGCCCCGGCCCCGGCCCCGGCAAAATAGTGCCCTAAACCGGGGTTTTGGCCGGTGTTTTTAGTTTTTTACTACACCTTTTTCAATTCAAATTAATTCAAGTCAAGGTCAGTTTAATCCAAGGTAAGTTCAATTCAATCCAAGTTACATTCAAATTAATCCAAGTCAAGTTCAAGTTAATGCAAGGTAAATTAAAATTAAACGTGCTAAGTATAAAGCATCAAAAGGCAGAGTGTGATTCAGATCTTTGAGCGGAGTAACATATAGAAATCAATTATAAAAACTTCGTATTAACTACACATTAAAGTTGTTTTTCAATTCTTAATGGCAGTGTTCATCCATTCAAACTTTTATGTTCAAAGACAATTTTATGTCACACATGCACATATGTACACATGTTAGTATCGAGGATTTAATTACTCATATAGAGATTTATATGCGTTAAATTTCGTTTTATCACATATATAAAATCACATATGCATGCAAATACGAAAGATTACCATTGGATGATATGAAGATTTAACCTTTAAAAGAAATATAGCAACGAAGTCTGTTTTTGCTTGTTCAAACGATTTTTGTAAAAATAAGTTTCAATTTTTTTCATCGACCGAGATGATATATTTGCCTAGGCCTATTCATTTGAAGGGATGGTACAATTTTTATTGCTATTGCAGGATTGTATCTGTGTAGTAATGTACTTCAATAAATTGTAATCAAATGGTATCGTACATAAGTACACAGTGAATCGCATTTGCTCATTTATTTTAAAGGTTAAATCTACACATCCTCCAGTGGCAATCATTTGTAATTGCATGCATAAATGATTTCCTAAATGTGATAAAGTGGAATTTCAGGCATGTAAATCTTTAAATGGGTGTAAATAAATCCTCGATACTATGTGTATCTGTAACATAAAAGCACCTTTGAACATAATTATTTGAATGAATGCATACTGTCATTAGTTTAGAATTATAAAATAACTTTAATGTGTAGTACAATACGAAGTATTATTTATAATTGACTTCTATCTGTTACTCCGCTCAAAGATCTGAATTACACTCTGCCTCCTGATGCTGGATACTTAGAACATTTTACGACAGCTTGTTTAATACTGCAAAAATTTGATGTATTCTTTGCAGAAAGGAAAAACGTTTTTCTTGCTCATCACATCCAACAGATACATTTTTAATACAAAAAATGCTCAAATTAACGGGGGATTTATGTCGATTCTTAATTCAACTTTGGGCTGGATTAATTTAAACTTGATTTGGATTAATTTAAACTTGACTTGAATTAATTTGAACTTGACTTGGATTGATATGAATTTGATTAGGATTAATTTTATCTTGACTTGGATTAAATTGAAGTTGATTTGGATTAATTTGAACTTGACTTTGACTAATAATTTGAAGTGAATAAAGCGTATAGTGTGCCCGGCTACCCGCACGTGAAAAATTCACGTGTCTTTTAAACAAACTTAAAACGATTTCTCAAGAGATTTGCTATTTTATTGCAATCCTGAAGAGTAGTAAAATCGGGTTTCTAGCGCTTCAGTAACAAAGACTATAACGCGGCAATCCTGAAGAACATGCAGTCACTGAGAAGAAAAAGCAGTATCTATGCTACCATCCAGTGTAATTATAATCCAGTGCGCAGTTATTGACATGAAAGAATCTTGACTTGGAGAGGTCCTAATATCAGCAGTGATTGAGAGGAGGCTATTTTCGTTAATTTTCTTTTGTATTTTTTCTGAAATAGTTAACTGAATTTGGATACTGAGGTCTGGAATTAGTTTTATTGTAATTACCTTCTCTGATGGAACTTGAAACTCCTTATTCAAAAACCCTCCCAAAATTAAAAAAGTTTCCTATTCCATAGGGTCGTAAGGATTGAGCGCGTCACAAAGCCAGTAAATTAACAATTTTTTTCTATGCATGTGGTCAGTATTATTTGGCTGCCAGATTTATGATTGAGTAAATGTTTCTTTTAAAGTCAGCTGTTTGCCAGTAGACGAAGATGACTTGCTACAATCAGCAGTTTTGTCACTGCTGCAGCCTAAACTCTCTTTGTTTGTTTTCAATACATAGACATTTAGTTTTTCTTCTTGTTCGTTTTGTTTCCATTTTTCAATTCTTTTTCTTTGCTTGGTTTTTCTTCAGCTTCCAGGAATTGATCATTTTGTGTCGATTTTAGATGGCACCATAAATATTTAGTTGAGAAAGTTTTCTAAGATGCACCAGCCGCTTCTCGTCGTATATTTGCTTCACAAATGGTGCACACTTCAATTTTCTACACTCTTCACCGATATGTAAAAGTAATCCAACACTGCTGACGCACTACTTTTAGTCATTATATCGGGTATCCCACAAAAATGTCTCTGAGTTTTAATTGATTATATTTCCGCTTTAAATTGACATATTTTAATTTTCATTTTTTCACAATGTAGTAAATTTTATTTCGTAATTATTTATTATATAATTTATTTCGAACAATTTATGTTTTTTGAAAATCGTTTAATAACGACTTTACAGTGATCGATTAACTGAAACGGATAGAAAAACTAATTTTTCGAAGGAAAACATTTTAAAACAATATTGATATTCTTCCTAATTTTGCACTTTCCAAAAAACCGAACAAACAAAAACCTAAAAGAGTAACAAATCAATACATTAAATAATGTTTTAATAAAAAAGGAATTTAGTATCCTTCGACATACCCACCATATCTCTCAAGGCAAACATTACTTCTAGCCACTATTAAACGAAGAGTTTTGCGGATCATTTCACCGTTTTCTTTTAGTTCATGAAACACTTCAACTCGTTGTCGAAGAATTATTAACGCTGGAGGTGATGTTTTGAAAACGCGTTCCTTCACCGTAGGTATTGAGAAATGAAGAATATCCCCAGGGTTGTTTTTAAAACTTTTCCTTTGAACAAATAATTATTCTGCCTCTTTCAGTAAATCGATCACTGGAAAGTGGTTATTAAACGATTTTCGAAACTTAAATTATTCGTAGAATGAAAAGAAGAACCAATATAAAATGGAACATTCTTTTAATGGCAAACGTTTCGGAATCTCTGATTCGATCATCAGTGCTGTAAAACAAGGAATAAAATAACTACTGTGAAATACCTACTGTGAATGTATCATTCGCAGGAAGAGGCCCTAAAATTATATGACTACAAAAATGGATATCACGCCATGATAAATTTCCCAATGGAAACTGAGCAGAATGATAAATTGCCATTTTTAGACTTTCTCGTAAAGAAAACTAATTCAATCTTCCCCACCTCTGTTTATAGAAAACCTACATTTACGGGATTATGTACCAATTTCTTCAGTTGCATTTACAAGGATTATAGTAAAACAAGTGTCACTACATTATTGCATAGAGCATACTGTATTTCAAATTCATATAAAATATTTCATGATGAAGTGAAATATATCACAAAGTTACTTGTAAAAAATAAATACCCTGTATCTTTAATTAACAATCTGGTTAAAAAGTTTTTAGACAAAAAACTTTCCTCTCCGTGTACAATTCTGACCGCACCAAAGAAGAAAGTTTTCGTCGAGCTCCTTTCTTGGGCTATCTTTACAAGGAGATGAGAAAGGATTTTTTATCTCTGATACACTTTCATTTTACTTTCATTGACGTGTTACCATTTTATAAAAATAGTTTTAAAATAAGTTCATTTTTCAATAGGAAATAGCGTTTGGAAGAGTGCCTGAGAAATGGTTGTGTCTACTTGTATAAATGTGATTGCTGACTGCAGTCCTATGTTGGAAGTACCACACTCCAGCAATTATTCGTCACAGCCAACACTCTGGTATCTCCCATAGAATCGGCCGTCCATACTCATCTCCCTCCCAGTCAGCCATCAGAGATCATTGCCATAGTTCAAACCACCCTTTCAAAAGTCCCAATTTCTCCATACCTTGTAGAACTGCATAGGAATTTGACCTTAGAATTTTGGAATCATTGTTCATTTTTACCCATATACCTCAGCTAAATAATGATCAAAGCGCGATGAAATTAAATATTGCCCCAACTGTGTAAATATGAGTGTGTTGGAATGTGTGTGTGTCCGTGTGTGTGTTTTGTGTGTGTGTGTGTATGCAGTTGTGTTATTTTGTGCAGATGTTATTGTGTGTTGGTTTGATTGCTAGAATTTAGGTGTATGTGTACGTATGGCTTCGAATGTTAAAGAGAAATTGTGTTTTTATTTTTAATAGTTAGGCATAGCTATTTTTCGATGTAGGTATAGTGATATTAATTTCTTGTAGCTTTTTCGCAATTAGTTCATTATCGTTTTTATTCCTTGTTTTACAGCACTGATGATGGAATCAGAGATTCTGAAACGTTTGCCATTTAAAGAAAGTTCCCTTTTGTATTGATTTTTCTTTTCATTTTACGTATTGGATTTCCCAAAAATCGCCCTTTTAATTCTATTAAATTATTCGAAAAGGAAACAAGATTTACCACGTTGTGAAAAAAAGACAATTCAAATATGTTAATTTAAAGCGGAGATAGAATCAATTAAAAAATCGGGGACATTTTTGTGGAACACCCGGTATATTTAATTACTATAATTGTTTCTGTATTAATCAATTCAACAAGCACTGCAACTGCAAGTCTACAAGACTTTATTGACATAAATACACACCCAACCGCAACCATAATTCAACATGCATTGATCAACTTACCGGCGTTGTGTATTACGTCGTCGTGACACGTCCTGGAACGGTCTGAACCCCGGCCCCGGCCCCGGCCATGGTAAATTATATAACCCCGGCCCCGGCCCGGCCCCGGCCATGACAAATTTGTTGACCCCGGCCCCGGCCCCGGCCAAATTTTCAACCCCGGTCGGTCTATAGTGAGAGCATTATGGCACAGGATTGCTTTTGTGGACAAGACTCGAAAGTCAGATCAGTGCAAGAAGACCGACCAACCTCAATGAATTGGAGTTCGTAATAAAAAATAGTAAACTAAAATTTCGTTGTAATTTTTCCAGTATGTGGTAAAAACTTCAAAAAAACTGCCTAAGAGCTGCATTTCAATTGAAGATGCTTTAATTCCATTCAAAATAGATTTCTTTCAAGTGTTCAATTACTTTTTCGTTAGATATTTAGCTAAATAACGTGTATTTTCTATGAGTTCGACAGATTTTTCAATTTTGTTCTTCAATTGTTCATCTTAATTGTGCATATCGCTTAGCTTTAATAGATTTATTTTCAAGAAATATTTTAAAATAGAAAAATCCCTATATTTATACTTGTTCAACTTCACTGCACACTTACAATTGGCATACGTCTGATCGTAGCGTACAGCAAAAATTTGGAAGATTACGCTAGTTTGAGCCTCCCTAACCTTCAAAAATGTGTTTTCAAGAGCAGAAGGAGGGAGGCACCATTTAGTATGGAATTACGGGTACTGAATATCTAACCACAAGGTGCGTCCAAACTCCCACAATCTTATTAGAAGGAAAATTCCTCAGCCGTTAGTCGAAGCTCTGTGAAGAGTGTAATAAGCAATATGTTTATAAAATTAAGAATAAATAATAAACGCGTTTCAGTTGCTGAACTCTTTTCGATTAAGTACCTACGGAGGGAACTCAGCAATTTAGGTGAGGTTCTCGAGCTCATTTCTTGAGAGAAGAAAAACTGGCCTACACCTCGTGTTTTACAGCATCAACTCAGCTGATGCAAGCCCTTCCTTCTAAACTTGAGCCGTCAAGCTTTAGTTAATAAAAGTGATGCTCTTTTAGATAGTCTTCTCAAAAGACTAGTAAGGTGATGAAGGTATCATTAATTTTTTTTTGTTTAAATATTCGTAAAATCGATGACTGAACCGAAGCGTTTGCCGCTAAAAAGTAAAGAGCATGGATTGCATCAACTTCTAACCATCGCTTGCTCACAAAGCTCAGCGACGGAGCATGAGAGCTACAGAAGAGACGTTGGTCTTTGCGTAAAAACATTTTAGGAAATACGCAAGTTGAACTGCAGTGCGCCTGAAGAGAGTTCATACATAGATCCATAACCCAGGCCCGGGGCACAAATGGGAGGGGAGAAGTACCTGTTCCGGCTCGCCTGCATCGTGTCGAGAACGAGTTCCCCAAGTAACCTTTAAAGAAAGAGGACAATCATTGCAAATTTTCTGTGTTCAGAACACGCCCATAAATTCCAGCGAGCTGCTCCTTGTCCTGGCCCTGAATTCTGCCAGCGCTCTCAATTCAGGCTATTCTCTCGCGCAAGACCGCCTTCTCATTTTGAAGTCTAAGTTTCCACTTGTATAATAAGGGTTGGAACTTTTTACGGAAGTCAGAATTTTCATGATCAATTTTGTCTCTTCACTAACAATCGACTACTTTCATATTCTCTTGTAGCGCAATGCTTTAAAAGACATTCGATACATTTTATTCTCTCTGCTAGCTCACTAAGTGACGTTTATCACATCGAACGCCGGTCTGTAAAGTACATACCTTGATTCAAAAAAGAAAGGTGCAAGAACAGGAAGAAAAGAAGATTGTACATAATTGGAAGGTCTTCGCTTAGAATTATTAGGTAACGCATAAAAGGTCAAACCGAATATTTAGGAATGGTCATGGAACAATAAAGTATTTGGGAATGGTCATGAAATACAAAATAAATACACGGATTAAATTTCACCAACGCTCGAGCGAAAAATTTGATGCTGCAAAGGTTTTACATTTTTTGGTTTCAAACGGTTCCTTTAATTCCCACGAGCTGAAGCGTGTTTTGACTGAAGTTTTATTTTCGACCGTTTGCTCCCTCCTCCATGTGCAGTGCTCACCAACTTTTTGAGCAGTCATCTTTTAGAATTGTTCGCTATAGTCCGCTCCGGTGTTTTTTTCAACTTTGAATGAATTCTGGGAAGGGAAGAGCTACTGTAAAAGTAAAAATAAATAAATAAAATAAAATGGAACGCGAATTTCTACATAGAGAGCCTTGATTGGTAGGTAATTGAAATACCTGTGGAACAGTTCTGCCGGTCGAAAGAAAACTTGATCCATCAAATGCTTTAAATCTAATCAATATCCTTTAAAACTTGAAAAACATTAGAAACAAATTTATGATGAAATATAATTCAAAACGTTCATAAGCTTTAGAATTCCATTCGTTATTGAAAAATGGGAGTAAATATTCTATCAAAGTTTACAAATAAGTCTAAAATGAAAGATTGCCAAAGCATGAAACCGACCTGTAGGAAAATTGTATGCTGCTGGCCTTCAATCACTTAGTCTATGTATAAAAAATTCATCAATCTGATGAGTACACGACACTGATTCTCTATCAAATATTTATGATACAAGAGTACATGAAACAACAGCAATCACGCGCCACTATTTTTTTTCTGTGATGACCGTATACGTAAGCCAGCTGTCCTTTTCTATTTGTTCTCAATTTAATCTCTTCGAGCGTAACATTCGTACGTAGAAATTTAGCTGGGCGTTACAACTCACGTATAACTACTTTTTTCTGTTATAAAGCGGTGATATTTGCTCGGAAGTTGTTTGTTCCGCTTAATTGGACGGTCTGCTCAACATTCACAACTATTGTAGAGCTTCTGCCGCGTGTGCTTGTTGCCACTGTCGCAAAATGCGAGAATGTGTTCATTTACTTTGTCGCGAAATGTACGCAAGCTGATATTTGGCACGATATGCCTGACGTAGTTAGCGTCTGTAATTTCATCTGTGGAACGTGCGGCAACTTCATTCCAGGCAATGCTGTTCACATGCAGCTCCTGCTGTGGACTGATGCGATAACTTCACTGTTGAATGTAGTCGTATTGGCTTTATTTTCATAAAAACCCTGCTGTTGCTGTTGCTAATGTTGTTTAAGTTGCATTTCACACTGCAGCTGCTGATTTTAGTAAAACTAGGGTTGTTCTTCCTGCCAGGTAGTAAATTTACGGCTGTTGCTAAAATTGAAACTGTATTAAAGTAATTGAGATAAACCACAGTCGCTGTTCCAGCTGGTGTTTCTTTGCTGCCATTGATTGTCCTTCTATTACTACACCATTCCTCTAGCTTCAACTGATGCCGCTCTTCTCCTGTACTCATTCATTTCTGCAAATTTCACTTCTACTGGTTCCATTGTTGCAGTCGCTTTTCCACGGACATTTCGAGGTGAAGCTCCCGCTCAGCAAACTGCAAGTGCATTAGACCGGCCCTCACTCGTCTCGCTTCGTCACCCTCGCTCACTTGGTTTATTGAGAATTCTGGAACGGTGCTGGAAGTATCCCTCCCGCACCGTACCGAAGAAGCCCTAAAAGTTTTAAATTCCTGTACCTTGAAATATCGCCACAAGGTTATCGCACGGGCGCGTCTTGCCGATGCTAGTTATTTGAGAGACCCTCTGCAAATTTGGGGGATCGGACGAGTTTTCTTGCAAAGTATTGCATTAGCGGCGTTAAAACTTTCAGAAATCTCACTAAACTCTTTCTTGCTGCGGCCCTGTTACTGATGTTTCTTTTAAAGTGAACTTGAATTTGTTGGCTAAACTCGGCTGTTTCGGTGCGGTTTCAAGAGCAATGATATGTACGAAGAGGAACGTGGTAATGAGTGTGAGCATTTTCTCATGGAAAACTTACAAAAAAAATTAAGATAATTTTTAATTAATAATTATTTAATTATCTCTCAAGATAACTCGTTTTTTGAACGCTCTTTCGTTGTGCTAAATAATATTTACATAGTTCTGATTTTACCCAGAGTAATGGTAATGATTTTGCTAAATGTGAAAACTAAAATGCCACGAAAAAAACTTCTTGGCGATAATGACTTACAATTTTGATCTTTGATAAATATTTGTCAGCATACTTGATAAAATTTCTCACGTAAGAGTAAGAAAAAGTCATTTTTTCTGAAATCGTATAGAAAAAGATTGGACTTTATTCCTGTAAAGCTTTCAATTTTATAACGCCCACGACCAAAGTGTGAATGAAATTCCGATTACTGCGGCAAAACACCGAGTTTCTCAGAACAAGAACTGTAAATCAAATTATGCTAGAAACAAATTAGTGCAAACGTTTCCTATTTCCACTTTCAAAAATCATATAAACAAATACTATATTTTTTGCCTTGTTTTAAAACAATGTTGAATGGGTATCACAGTTTTGAGCAAAGAAATTCTTCAGAAAAAGCACTGACGATGAACACTCGAAAGGTATCCGCATTCTTCATCGACAAAGTCGCTCGCAATATCTCCTGTAGGAAAGCAAAAGACGGTGTAAAAGAAAGAATCTATATACAGACGAAAAACAAGCTCAAACACGGACAATGATCTGCTGCTCACGAGGTAAAAAATAAGATTGCAAACGGCAGAAAGTCTGCAAATTTAGTGTTTTGATTGCATTCCATTCTCATGTATTGATTGATGTCAGGGACATTTTTTAAATTTCTTTTGCTATTTTCAAAAAGCAGCTAAGTTATCATTGATGAAACTTCAGAATGGCAAACGACATCACTGAGATGGAACTTCATTCAGTTAAAACAAGGCATTCATTCGAAAATTGTGAGCAGCTCTGGCTTTTTTCAACATTGACTCGAATTTCGTTTTTTTGTTCAGTTTTTAATTTTCTGCTCACAAACCTCGAGTGGAAGTACTTCGAACCAAATATTTGATCATTTCTTACGGGAAGTTGAGTTCATATGCTTCCTAGGTAAGGTTACGCCTGAAGTCTCATGGAAATGTTACTGGAAATAAATTTTTTCAAGCACTATTTTACATAAATAGAAAAACATGAAAAAATGTAGACATTTCATATTATTCCCAATAGTTTGTTTCAAAGAGTTTTTATTGATTAAATTCTTCCGATATATCTTGTAATTCAATGCAAGATTATTGGAACGTGTTGCAGGAACGTATCCCCACTCCCCTTCAATAATTTCAATTTTTTAGAGATTCTGTTTTTCTTACACTAGCTAATTTCTTGAAAAAATTCATCGGTATTGTTTCATGATTCCATTTTTTTTCATTAGGCGTCGCAGTACGTTTGTCTGAGGACCAGCCGTAAAAATTGAATTCTCATCATCATTTCGTTACAGCTAGAACAGTGATCCTAATTTGAAAGCGTCTTTTTCAAGTAAGGATGGCAAAGAACCTGCAATCGTTTTTTGTGTAAAAAAAGTTACAACATCATCCAGTTTGTCATGAATCTTCAATGATTTTCAACTTTCCGATACTGATGGAAAGCATCACTGATAAGTTTTCTATAAAAAATAAGAGGTTTTGTTCCCCATCCCTACATAAACTGGAAAAATCTGTATAACTTCATTGTTATAAAAGTGAGCTTCGACGAAAGACAATCGAGGTTTGGCAAGTCTTTTTATCGTAGAGGCGTCTTCTCTGATGCGGAACCTCTGAGCCCTAAATTTGTAATGGTTTCTTTAAGTGTTAATTTAAGAATGCCAATGCTCAGCGTTGTGTAAACTATGCAGTATTGACTAAATTATTGCTTTCAGGTTTTGATAACTCTGGGCACTGCCCTTCTATTCAGTTTTAAGACCTTTTTTATTTTCTTCGTTTTCCTTTCACCGTCTTCCATTGAATGAAGTTTTTTTATTTGTATTTCATTAATCTCTAAGCACTCTGTGTAGGAACAACGAATTGTTTCGTAACGCTTTCCATCAAGGTATTCATCAACAATTCCGGCTCTTCGATCATTGCTCACTTTGTTATTTTTCGCTATGCGGACTTTATGATAGCCAATCTCTCCACTACACAGTTTATTGACGCAATTCTTGAAGTTAGCGATAAAGAATTTAATAATTTTCAAGCCATTCTTAACTGTTCTAAGCTGTAACAAAAAAAAATACATAAAGAATTGAAATGATTTTTGAGGAGGATTTTGCTGTAAGTCATTGAGAGGAGTACGGGGAAATATCCATTTCTTCTTGAACATATCATGAAACGAGTTCATTTCATTACAATTTTCACATCGTTTACTTCTAGAGTACCACAACCCCTTGTAAATTTACAGTGTTGAATCGCTATGTATTGTGGGAAATATTAGAATTCTATTTGAAAACAAAATTGATAAGAAAAATCTCGTGTGCAACAGTACATCATTGAAAGCAAATATCATCCACGAAAACAAACCGGAGTCGACTTATGATTTATAATCTTCATATTTGTTTCTCATTTTTCTCTCTCCCAATTCCGATTTGAAGACTTTAATTACAATTACCCGAGCCATATTACTCAAGTCAACAGAACAAGCTGCTCGACGGACTTAGTGGCAGCGAGAACAAACTTCTGAAGGCAATTAAAAGTTCAGGCTGGTATCATAATTCTTCTCCAACATTTGATGGGATCACATTGCAATACTTCGCGAGAGCATATAACTTTGAGTAAGTTTAACTTCTCCAGGTTCAATTTTGAACCAGGGTTGAATTTAGAGGTCTTACGAGGTGCAAGAGTGCCAAACATGGTTAATGAACACAAAGTTAAATTGTTAGACTTTATCAATGAAATAAAAGTTCGGCTCTTTTTCTGTTGATAATTAGTTACAGGTAAATGGAAACGAGCAAGAATGACTTCTTTGCTATTTTTCAGCCTCCTGTTGTCGTCCTAGGTGGATGAAGTCTCTCTCATTATATGTTCATATAAGAGCAATCACGCATAAGAAAGTTTTATAAAGCTCATATTCATTTAAAATATGGGAGTCAAATTAATACAATGAATGCTAGTAACAAGAAGTAAGTAGGACTCACAATCTCACAGCACGTACAAAAGGTCAATGTAAGGCCAATCTTGTGGTCACTCTAGGCGTATCGTGTCTTGCATGTGACCCATTTGAGATTTTGAAGTTTGGCTCACATTTCCAGTCTCAATAAAAAATTTCCTCCCCGGAAGTGAGCCCCTAATTATGTAATCCATCTCTCATGTATATTTGAATTTGAATACCATAGTGTTCACTCAGAATTGCAGCCGGATTGCGATACAACCGAGAAGCCTGACCCAAAAATACGGCCAAAAGTTGCCGCACATTTGCTCTCAAACCTGGAAGGCGAGCGCACTTAATTGGGAGAATTCCTGCAAACAGAAAGGCTGAAAGTTTCTTTGAACTAGACTAAAAATTATTTGACCGAATAGTGCAGAGTAGCTCGTACGTTCAATTGCGCTAACAAATACTGAGCTCTCAATTTCGACATAAAACAATCTAAGACGTTACTCAAGCGTATCTCTTCGTACTGCACCAGGCTATTTTACAATTTGTGGAATCAAAGCTATTTGTATTTCTGCGCTATTAACTGACTTGCCGAATTGTCCCCTCACTGCCCTGCAACGACTGTACACAAATATTATCAATAAAATGTTCTTCTTTCGAGAGGGAGCTTCGAGTTAGCGAAGGAATTACGCACGTCAATACGTGACGTTGTCATTTTTTTTAGTAATATTATGGTTGTCAGTATCTCTAATGCTTTTGAGATCTTTAAAGCAACTATAAGCTAATTTTAAGTATCGTACGAGGATAATCATAGTTTTACATTAACCAAAGTTTATTGTCTAAGATGAATGTTTTGAGTCATTTGCGTCTCATAAGAGGTTACGACTCGTAAGAGACAAAGTGTGTTTTTTGGAGGGTACCCAAAGTTGTTTTTTCCCACCCCTTTTTGAATTTCTCTGAGTGATACTGGGTTCACGGCCGTTTGACTTCCTAGATTAACTTCAGATCAGTTGGCGTACAGATTAAAAGCACCTACTTTCAGAATAAAAATAAATTCATTTACATTACAAAATGTTGTAAAATACATGTATGTGGCGTATATTTTTGCACTCATTAATTCATAAGTCGCTCGAACGTTGTCTAGCGCGTATCATACTAATTCTGTGGACGGACCGAAAACTGTGTGAAGTTGAAAGCATGGCATTCGCTTCGCAGACGCAAAACTGATGCAGTTTGACCCGCGTAAATTTGTGGGAGGGATTTTTGGCAACGATAACAGTGAGCAGTTTTTCTTATCTACGAATTGGATATTACGCTCACAAACACAGATTTTTCATTAGACCTCTATATTAGGAGTTATCTTTTGTATTTGTTTTTATTGCATAAGTTCGCGCTTTTTAACCAGAATAATAATTATGTAATAAATAAAATTGCTGTATCCAAAATTTCACGCACGCTTGGTTGAAGGCAGGCGACAATAAATCCTGGCTGTAAAAATTATTACGCATGCTACAGCATACACCTTCATTACAAAGTTCAATTACTATAGAAAAACAAATTAATGACAAAATTAAGAGAATCGTGTGAAGCATTAGGAGTCTTCTGAGGCAGCAGAGTCGCACTCAATAATCAATAAGAAAAATGCGGTTTTAATCATTTCGTAGGGGAATATCCATTGTGCTGTTATCTGTTTACGCAGTATACGGTAAATGTATGAAATGCCTTGCCCCGAGGATATACCGTTAATGTTTTACAAACCGCCTCGTAGGCAACAGTTTAACTTTCAAGTAGTATCTGATCAACTGTCGTTAGGTGACTAAAAAACAGATAGGCAATGGTCAAATAGGTTAGATTGGGTAAAGATAGGTTGTGCTGAGCTGTGTTAATTATGCTTGAATATTAACCGTGGTTAATTTACTAGCCCTGCTAGTGTGGAGATGAATGCATTTTTCACGTATTTGTTAGTGTTTTATCATTCTGTGCACCTCATCCTTGCGTGAGTAGAGCCGTTACGCGCTGCTGCAGCTGCGGCGAGGTGGCCGTCGTTCGTGACAGCGCCCTGCACACCTGCTGTGGTCAGAACCCATTACCCTAATTTTTGGACGTAAGGCTGGTGACCAGAATAAAACCTGGGATGAACACTTACAACAAAATTTGAGTTACTAAACTTCACTAAAAATTGAACAGGAAAGGAAAACAATGCCTTCAATGTGCGAATGATATAAAGCCTTCAACAGACCGTTCAAAAAGTGGTTTTGCACGACGCCTCAAATACAGAGAGCTTACTATTGAAAAAACGGGGCTGATTTAATACCCAAATATTTTATCCGGTATTCGGTCAGTTGCACACGGAGAAAGTCCGCCTGTTGCTCGTACTCAAACTTCAGAGTCATGGAGTCAAATGAAGAGCGTGGCAGGACGAAAGAAGAGAAAGAGTGACGGTATTGGATTACAGAGCGACCAAAACTTTCATAAGACTTTAATGAAGCGCACTCATTAAAGTCGCATTTGATAAAAAAAGTGGGACTTCGTTACTTGGACAGAGGATCTGCCGCCAAGCAAAACTAAGGCAGAGCTCCAAGACTATGGTTTTCTACCGAGGAATCTACTCGTAGATGATGAAATTTCGAAATTTCTTTACTATCACGAGCAGTTCTTCCACATTTTTAAATTATCGTAGGGTGATGCGGTGTTCATTTAAAATATACTTTTCTTAACTCTCATTTTGTTCTCTATCATATGATCCACTGAATAATGGAGCAATGAACAACGAACATGAAGAAAGTTTGCAATATTTCAACTATAGAAAAACAGTACCTGAACAAATAGAGCACAAGACAACTCAAATGCTGCTGTTAAATGGACACATTAACTGATCTTCAGCCAACTGTATACTCTGAAACTCGCCAATCAAAAAAGTAGCGAGTAGGTAAGGATGGGAACCGAAAGATACTATTATGTTTTTATTCAAATAACAAATTATTTCAGGTATCAGATCTTACAGCATCAGGAATTGAAGAATATGGGCATTATTGTGTTGAATAAACTCGTATCAAAGGGTTTCGTGTCGCTCTAACAGAAACTAAGCGAGGAGCTACATAGACTCGCACTGTATTATAGTCTGTAGTATTATTCCAAATCACGAGCAGTAGTGTGAAAATCGTTTCAACACACCGCATAAAGCTTAAGAAATCTAGATAAACCTCCTCCCAGGTACCATAAGAGAGTACTTTCAAAACGTGTCATAGCGTTCGCCAAATTATTAATTCGGATAAATTATAATATCTTCAGCAGTAATAGACTGCCGCTCTGGCCTCGAATTTGCCAGCGCAGGCAGGACGAGGCTGCATATATCTCCATTAGCTTGGGTCCCGGTATTGCTGCATATACTCTGCGTGCAAAATTATCCTTAGCTTGTAATAGGGATCAATATTTGCTTAGTATCAATACTAGCACTTTTATCAGCACCATATAGCTGCTGTGCGGATTGAAAAATATAATCGTTGTTTAAGTACGAAAATTTGTGGCCTCGAGGAAAGGAAATGCAATTACATTAAAATGATTCACCGAGAAATTACGTTAAATTCTTGTGCGGCTTCTCGTCAGCGTTTGGAACCAAGGTTCCTCCTGTTATTTTACGCTTCGATCATATTTTGTTCTTGGATTTCAACAGAAGAGCTCATTGTTCGAGTCTCTGAACACCAAGAGCATTGAATTGCAGAACAAAACATGGTCGTATCTTCTAGTATACATATTTATGCTGAATATTTCTCGGACCATTTCCTGAGCAGTACTATGTTGGCCTGTACAATGAGATTTAACAGCGGGGGTGCGAAGTTGTGCTTGAGTCGGCGAGTAAATTATACTGAATTCCTTATTTTCCTTGAACGATTTTTTAACACGTTATCTGCGTTGGGCTAATCAGAGGTTCAGTATTCAACTGAAATTTAAAATCAATTGTAGTAAGTAATTTTGAATATAGCAAACATTAGCTAGCTGGATCGTGTTTTCGTTTAGCTCTGATAATCACTAACATATATGCGGTTAGTTACCACTGGTCGGTAACAGCATCATGAAAGTTTCCTCCTCCGTGCGTGTAAACCGGCGGCTCACATCGCGACCAGCGCGTCAATATCACATCACGCTGCGACTATCATGTGAAGGACTTCAAGTAAAGATGATAGCTTATAGTGAAGCATCAGTTGGGTCCGTAACGAGTAATGCGGTCGGTCGTTAAGTTTCTGTTATATTAAATCACACCAAGATTTGTAATCTAATTCTGAAAATAATTACTTTACCTACTATGAATGTGGCAGTTTCCCAGAAAAAGTTTTAATTGAGTTTACTCACTTCATTTAATTAACTGAAATTTATGGAAATAATCAAATATGTTTTATGTTCTAAATAGTATTGTCCGTTTAAACAATAGAAAAAAATTCCTTAGGCACTCCTCTGCAAAGTTTGGAAGCAAACAAAAGCAAATTTTTCTTTTCCAATTTTCTGTATGACGCGGGTGCTCGTGACAGGTCGGCTCCATTTATCGCCTTCGCGTGCGAAGTATCAGGAAAATGTCAAACTTTCGCGTAAATTTCTTCGTATTTCTGCTGGCCGCAACAGAATATTCTTCGTCTCACTTTGTGAAGTCTGCAGTTTACAAAAGTTCGAGCACCAAAAGCGACTCTCGTGTTTTGCAGCGATCTATTTTTATTCATGTTTTGTTTGCTTCTCCACGAGGAGCAAAATTTCTATTTTTTATTCTCCAGAGAACTAGAGAAGCAGCGAAATATTGCAGCTCGAGCACGCTCGCGGTTTTTCAAAGGCCCGATTTGCGTTATTTTCTATGAGATGAAAGTCGCGCGTCTAGTGCGAAAGAATTGCTGGGTATTTCCGTACAGTTGATCGTTTCATTCATACAATTTCAGTAGGGTAATAACACAATAATTTTGTGTCGTTTTCATAGTCATAAGAACAAAATTATTTGATTGATTTCTAATCGCTTAAGCATATTCACTTACTTCGAGAAAATCACTAAAATCTTGTTTTCAACGAAATAAGTCCTTCCTTCAGACAGCCGAGCGAAAACCCTGAGGTTGACGAGGTCCTACGCATTGCTCATGTTTTTGTTAAGGTTTATTACATTTTCTCTACAGGTTTCTTCCACGCTTGTCAGTCATTATCATTTTGAGATGAGATGTTTGAACCTAAGATTTCCTAGTTTTTGGCGTTGAAAAGCTAAAGAATTATTCGGCAAGAAATTGGGTATAATATCTTCTTCGGTTTCTTATTAGCTGAGAGTTCCTTTTATTTTTATTCACACTGCTATTATATTTTCTTTCTGGAATTCAACTGTAGAGCTGATTAGTCGATTCTCCGAACACCTTCAGGTTACAACTTTGCCTTTGACGCACAACTTGGCGCCTCACTTCAGATGTCTTCTTTCTCTTCGGCGCGCAGCCCTTCGCGAACTTAGCGCCAACTGGCGGCAGGCGAGCGCGGCATTCACCGCGCGGCATTCTCATGCGTATTTTGAAGTGTGTCGTATGCGCGTATTGACAAGCATCTACCCGTGGTTTGGCGGGTGCCGGGGCGCTTGAGCGTAGCGGAAATATAAATTTTATACAGTACCCATGTAGTTCATTGTGAGTTTCGTTGCACATTTGGAAAAATATTAAATACTTTATCGATTGTGTTTTCTTGTTTCTGATTTCAGGCTGAGTATTTTCGAATAATATACGTATACATATGGAAGAAAATTCCTAAGATTTTAGTTAAGCTCAAGAAATTTTCAAGACTCACTGCATCATTGGAATTGGAATTTTCGTAATCACGTTCCACATGTTGGTTTCCTTCATTTTACGTAGGCTGAGACACCACACGAAACGCGATAAGAGAGGAGCGTTCGATGCTATTTTGTCGGTGAATCGATAACTTTTTCCGTGATGATCGAGGGGAGGAAGGTGGATCTTGGCTTAGGCCTTGATTTGTGAGGGTTTGTTTTCATGCCGCGGCTGAGTGTTCTATCAGAAGTGTTGTGTTGTGCCGTAGTGAGTAGTGACTCTGCACGGTGATCCACTTGATATAAAAGATGCTGTCAGAATACGCTCGACACACGCGAGTCATTAAAGAATGGGTGCAGTAGTATTTTTTTTTGCTCGATTTTGAACTTGTTAATTTGTTTTTATTGGAGAACTGTCTGGGATGAGTTAATAGATCTTAAACCACGCAAGTGCGAGTAGATGTAATGCTTAAAACGAACATTTGCAAGTTTTAGAAACGAACCCTTTAAATTTGAAGAGCTCCTATTTATTATGGCATGATTTCGTTTAAATTGCCGGAAAGTTCCCATGCACGCTTGCTTGGGACCCACCGTTAATACCTCAGTTCAGAATTGTACCATTAAATCGGAGCATTTTAGTGTAGCAGAGGTCACAAATGTACCCCGGGGGCGCCGCTAATGCCGACGGCAGTTCACTACGCGCAAGCAATAAAAGGGAATCGAGGGAACGAAAACCTTTCCAATCTTGCACATGACGACTGTTTGGAGCCTCTTTATTGCGTCATCTTGTCGTCGACTGCTCAAACGGACGTCCATCAGCTCTGCGAGCACGATGTGAATTTCTCCCGCAAATTCAAGTGCAAATGAAATTCAAGTACAGGGTCTTTCAGAGTACAGGGTCTTTCCTCTTCTGCGCTGGAATCCTAATAAGTCAAGGAAAATTTAATGTAATACTTTGATAGTTTGACTGTTTAGCTGATCTGGAGAACAAAAGTTTTATTCGAAATGACCACCATTAGCCACGATCACGTCTTATTCACGCCTTCGAAAGCTAGATACGGTGCGAATACTATTACTGTTTCCAACGACTCCACGGCCTTTTTGGTGTCCTTCTTGACGGTTTTGACAGTGTTGTGGGACTTTGAACATGCTTTTACCTTAATTTGCGACCAAAAAATAGAAATCCAACGGGTTCAGGTCAGGCGAGTTAGAAGGCCAATTGTGTTCCTCAGAATTGCATACCGGATCTCTTGTGCAAGTCAACGGTCTTACTCGCCTAGTGGGCGGGAGTAGACTTCTGTTGGAACATGATCTTATTTGCAGCCTTATTTGAAGTTTTATTTGAAAACTTGAAGAAGTGGGTAAAGACGTCACCCTCACTCGAAACCGCACTGAGGGTCATGACTAGCTGGTTTCTCCGTGGCCATCGTGGCTCGAACGTCAGTGACCTAAGAGGCAAGCCAGTCATCTTTACGTCCAAAATCTGTGATCGCTCTGGGTATTGTCGTGATATCAACTATCAACCAGAGTCGATAATGCCCAGATAGGTTGGACTTGGCCCTGCTTTTGAGACAGGCTAAAAAGCAAGGTTTGCGAATTTTATCTTTTGTTACATGTGGCGGCTCCTTAATCCTGGATAAATTCATTAAAAATGCTTACAAAGATCGCAAACTTTCTGGCGAGGATACAGGAGACGTTTTGCAACAAAGACTGAGCTTCGGTTCGGTCATCGAAATTCACAGATAGCTGAACGTTTCGACAACTCATTATCATAATACTTATGCAACGAACCCTAAATGTTTATATAGACGCCTTTCTAGATAACTAAACAGAATGATGCACGTTTGTGTTATGAAGTTTTAGGAATTATCAGCATTTTTAAATTTGTACGAAGTTTTCTGAAAGACCCTGTTATACAAAACCCCCAAAAATATTTGTCAAATAGAATTACGAATCATTCTAAGTAAAAATTCTATTTTGCATTAGAAACATATCAAGTTACTTGATAGAGTCCTTCGTCGGTAAAAACTTAAGACGGTAATTCCACAAATTTCCTTATCCATTTCAGATTGAACCTTTTGGAAAATCCCACTACAAAGGTGAACGTCGTTTGATTCGATTTACGCAGGGAATTTCATGCCTTTTTATCCTACACTTTGTAAAATGTCTTATTAATATACAGTAAGTTTGATATTTATCGGCAAATTCCAAATATTCTGGCTGATGGAGGCACAAAGAAAGCTCTCTCCTAAATAGCTTGAGAATTCGTAATCTCTTATTCTTTGGAGGGTATATTGACTGTGTTCATATACGTGTGCTTAACGCTGATAATCCAGCATCTACATTGGTATTTTAATTGTAACAGCCCTCGACTTAGAAGAGCCCTCGAGGGCATTTTTAACGTAAGATTGATTTTTTCATCGTTTCTCTCTTTCCCTTTGGTGATGTCATGTAATTCTTTTTAGGAAAACAAAGAAAAATTTCAACATTTTGCCCGAGCTTCTCCTTTTTTCTCGTACTTTCTACTTTTGTAACACTGATTTATGTGTTTACCGTTTTTGGGATCATTAACTCGTTGCTTTGGCTTTCATGTCAAGCGACTAACTGTAATTTCTCCATGAACGCTGGACGCGCGCAATTTTCATTAGTTCAGAAGCTGCTGAGCTGGACTTATACCGTCCGTCTGGCGGCAGAAATGGGTGCAGCTACGCTGGCTGGCGTTGATCAATGGAAGTGCACCAATATTCCTAGTCCGTCATGCTCGCTCGAGCTGTCAATATCGCCCGCTGCAGCATCAATGGCGCAGTTATTGGGCTGGAAGGGAACGATGCTGCACACGTCGTGGCACACCCATTTGCACGGTAGCAATAACCTCTGAAGCTGCTCCACTTCAACGGTCTCCTTCTCAAGTTTACGTCTTTGTTGAGGGCTGTCATGCATAGTTGTTCTGTCCGAGGCATTTCGTCATCTATGTCTTATATGCATGCCTCGTATCATACTCGTTTATATTCTATACTTTTAAATACATCGAATCTCCGTTGCTCTTTAATGAGTTCGTGTTACAAAATTGTTCTGTATCAATAGTAGAACAGATCAGAATTTCACTTGAAATTCGCCATGTTAAGCGCTCATAACATCAAGGCAGTCCACACACTGTTCCATCTTGACAAGGCCTCTGACAAACAGTTGAAAAATATATTTTCATTTAATAATGTAATAGTATAGAGATTCTCTTCGTTCCCAAAGCCAGAGTTTAAGAATGGTACTGAAGCACGGATTATATTCCTGTTGGCGTGTGAAATAGCATCTTAACGACAGTGTATTCAATTCGTGAAAAGGAGTGATGGCTGCTGTCATCACAGCGTTTTTCTCAGAAACTTATCGGCAGAATTTGTGTATTCGAAGCAAATCATGGTCTAGTGATGTTGAGTGAAGGCTGTCTGGTGTTTCGTTCAACTAATCAGTACTCAGAGTTGTTATCATGGAGACTAGGAGCGTTTGTCCATAATTTATTGGAGTTTTGCAGCCTTTTATAGATAGATGGAGATGGAGTCCACCTGTAACATATAGACGGAGTCCAAATTTCCCTGTTACAGCATTAGAGAAGTGGCACATGATTGTTTCAAATCATATCCTTCGAATCGGAAGCAGTACTTTTCCACTAATGAAGCAGAATCAGAACTACAGTACAACAAAGGTCTGTCGTAAGGCCTCTCCTATTTTTAATCTTCGTCAACGATGTGGTTCAATTTACTTCATTTTCCAATTCTTATTTTTCTGCCGACGTCAGCGCGCTCACTACTATTCTCTCTTATGAAAATCCTATTTTAATCTCAGAGAGTATAAATAACGAGCTGCCAGAAGCTTCAATGCGGCTCAACGGAAACATAATAGCATCAATATCGATATGACTGAATGCATTATATACTCTTGCAAATAGAATAAGCTTCTTTCGTGATCAAGATCGGCAATGGTCAGATTGATGAAACCAACTCCTGTAAGTTCCAAGTCATTGTAATAAATAAAAACCATGGCTTCATAGAGCATATTAATTATCAGTTCTAAAGTTAGAAAATCCGTAGGAATTTTCAATTAAATTGAAAATATATCACATGAACAAGCTTTAAAAATACTTTTCCTAACTCTCATTTCAACATACCTACAATACGGAATAAAAGCATGCCATGGAACTGATAAAAATAAAACCACCCCAAAAAAGAGCCATTATAGAACAGTAGGGAAATTAGAATACACTGCCCATACGAATGGTTCATTCAAAATTTAAAACTACGTATTTAAGCTCATGCAATATGCACGGATCTTTACAAGCTCTCCATAAGTAATTTCAGGGATAAAACGTTAACTATTAAGGGCGAATAAGATCTTGAAGACATTATCTGCCTACACATTGACCATCTTGGTCATATAGCCCGAAATAGAAGTGAATTCATACTCTCTCATTTTTCAAAAGCACGGTCTCGACACAGTTTCCACTTCATTGGAATCAAGACTTGGAATTTGATCCCTGCTAAAATTCGTGAAAAAAAATCATACGAAGTTCACTAAACGGATTTTGAGTCACTATTTATATCAAAGTATAAATGACCTTAAGTAATCAAGCCAAACCTCTTTTCCTATTTGATTCAACTTGATAGGGTAATTTATCATGTTCGATGAAATGAATTTTAAGTCTTTTCTACAGTATACTGTTGCACTCGACTTATATTAACTATTGTTGTTAACTTTAGCATCGAATGCTGAGCGAATCCATTCATTGATCGGTTTAGTGTGAGAATAGGTTAAGTGTACTAGGTTTAACATAATTGTATACCTTAATATAACTTATGAAAGCATTGATGATAGGATATCGTAGAAGTCGCTGAATTATTCGGACCCACAAATAGCTGTATTCAGATGTGTCTTTTCAACAGCCTTTGAAACAAATAACTTGACGGATAACTTTCGGTAAATACATAGTTTAAATTGAGTTTTTAAAGGCAATAATACACAAGAGTTAGCGCCCCCAACAGTCTTTATGTATTGAGAGACAACAGAACTTAACTCACGTCATTCGTGCTCAAGCGTTACAGCTCAACTGTTATTACGTAAGAAACATCTTATCTTTCATTATTAATATATTGATCGCTCCATTGTTATTTTGTGAGGCAAACATAGTTTTTCAACTTTATAACCTAAGGAGAAGGAAGAAAGTGAATGAGGCGTAAGTTCAATCAGTAGCAAACTCCCCTATAACCTTTTATACTCGTCCATTTTGTTTTCAATTATCACCAGAGTATGTACTTTTATTCTAGGCAAAATACCGTGGTTGGTGGACTGATATCAAATTAGGATTTTCATTTTCTAAAGTGCCATGCCTGGCCCTCGCGCTACAAGATGAAACGCGCACACTCTCTACCAAATGCTTGATAAAAATTTGGCGGAGACGGGAAAAATGCTTTTTACGAGTATTTTAAATGGTAGACTTGCATACTGTATTAGTGTTTTCTCACTTTGGCGTTAGTTATAAAGCCAAGAATCGTATTTTTGTATTTAAAATGAGCGTATTTTTTCATACTGGAGTAAATTCCCTAAATCATCGACTCATGAGAATGTGCGAAATTAATCAATGGCTTGAGGGGAACCCGAGGCTCTGTCGCTGAAGCAGGTAACTGAACTCGTGACTCCATGTGCTACACCTGGTCGTAATGTGCCGGTCTGTCCTATTATCGCTTCTGGGGCTCCGCGAGGGTCTGTCGGAAGTTAATTTCCCTTACTTAATGAAGGTATGAGGTTGCTTTCATAATACACGGCTGCCATAAGTTCCGTTATGTTTAAAAATGCCCTACTGGAGAGAAGACCTGTACCTCAGCGCGGAAGCTTCCACTATTTCGCGCTTCCTGCCCTCCAGGCCGAGCACATATATAAGTTTTTTTGCACGCGAGAACAATTTGCGAGTTTGGGCAGGTTTTCAACCGACTAGCAACCACTTTTCAAGACTTGATGGACGCAGAGCTCTTACATAATAACTTGTTAGTTAGTAATAACCTGCAAGTAGCAAGTTCATTAAGTAAGTTTTTGCTAACTTATTTTTAGTTGAGCGATCAGATCTTGTGATTTACAAAGATTTACTGTTTATCGTTATCTAACTTTCCAATTAAACGCCTGTGCACACGTATGCCTCTTGCCCACTCGGTAAAATTGTGCTCTATTTTTTCCCGCAATTAATTATGGCTGACAGCTTATAATTCGCAAGACACGATCAATCAGATGAGTTGCGACTGCATTCATTGATTTCGACCGCCCAGCATCGCTCGAGTTTATCACGAGCTCGTGTCGGTGTGGAATGTTATGTCCAATTTCGTCAGTATGTCATGCATGCCTTCGAGTTGAGAAGTGCTGTGCGAGATCAATTATTACAGTCACATAGTTTATCCTTTGTTTGAACTGCACTCGCCTTTTTCGTTTTTTCCTTTCTCTCCAATAAGTTTAATTTAATGAATTAATGTTTCCCGGAATATTTTGCATCCTTTTTTCCAGATTCGAGTTTTTCTCTTTTAACGATACGCGGACTTTAGCAGGCATGTGAAAATCATTCTAATTGTGAATTCTATCACGCTGAATTTTGAAATTTGGAATTTGAAGCATTGAAATTTTGATCATATTGGTAAAATGATTCTAAGGATAAGTTACTAGCGCCCTGAAGTATATGTGAAATTGCCTCGAAATGCGTTATTTTTAACAAATCAAATTCGTGGTAATTTTCTTTACGAGATTAGATGCAATCAGAACGGTTCGTTCAGTAAAGACATACTTTCCGAGGCCAAGATGAAATCCTCTTAAATTGTATCTCATGAGGCTAGTTTTAAGCTTGGATACCCTGAACACGAATTAATTTGTAATTAGATATTCTGATGGAGAAAGTAAAAATAAAATTCTAAAATCTCACGGGCCCCAAATTGTAAAGCATCATCTTGTCAGGAATAACCGACTAATTGCGACTTACTGACTATCGTAATGTAGAAAATAGCTTCGCAAACGCTTCGATTATCCTAACTTTCTCTGTTTGCCCCATTGTGCCATAAAAGTCAAATTGCTTTAAAATGATTCATTTTTGCCCCGAAAAGAAAGCTCAGACCAACTTGGATCTTCAGATGCAACCAGTCCAACTTTGTTAAAATGAGTTTCACGTCGTTCACGCACTGTTCGAGTACAGTCTGAGCAGTACACTTTAAAATATATTGAAAAAGTACGAGACTGGAATCTCACGGGGAGCAGATTGGCAGAAGTCCAACTGTATGTGTGTTACCCTCAACATGAGTTGATTTATGCCGCGCTTAAATGCACTAATTCGCAGCTCGCTGACGAGCAGGAGAAAATTCGTACGGAATATGTTGGAGTGGCAGCATATATAACCTCCCATTATTTCAACATAAAGGAGCTGATTTGACTAAATACAATCTTTCAAAAATTGATCAGATCAGCGGCTCAACACACACTTATCTAGAAATGACAAGAAAGCAAGTACGCAATTCCCGTCAAATAAAGTTAACCCTAAGCCACCTATATTCCTAAATTGACGCCTCCTAGATCGTTCACCGAGAGTTAGTTTTACGAGCTGAATATGCGAAGAATTAACCAACTTGGCAAATGTTTTCGCGTTTCCTACGAGTCACGTCAACACTTGTGATAAATTCGCTCAGAGATGTCGAGACTACCAAAAGCCTACAATGAATTTATGGACTACATTCAGCAATAAATTTCCGCTGGAGATTTTCCCTCAGTTTCCATCCTGTCTGGCGCATGTCTTATTTAGGTATTCTGAGAGGTTCATAATTCAGGGCGCAGAGGAGTGCCAACAAACGAGGCCCAGGTACTTGCAACAGCTGCGCGAAAATTAAGAAGCAAACTTCTCCTTTTTGCTTGCCTTTTTGCCTCACTTTCATTGATTGCAAGGAGAGGCTTACACGAGGCTGATTAGAGCCCGACATGGACGCCTCGGCCTCAAGTATCAAGGTCTAATTTGTGGATTTCTCTTCCTTTTTCACAAAATTTCCTCATGCATAATGAACAACCTTGTGCCGCTGGTGTTGTGAGCAGCACCTCCGTCTAGATTTCTGTAAATGAACCATAAATCCCT
Organism: Morinoia aosen; assembly: GCA_030386875.1. NCBI lineage: Eukaryota > Metazoa > Arthropoda > Malacostraca > Amphipoda > Talitridae > Morinoia > Morinoia aosen. The sequence goes on from CM059568.1 coordinate 27,597,815, forward strand.
TTGAAAACGTGCAGTTCCAAATTAATTTCAGTAATATATCACAAGCAACAAAATATTGTGCAAAAAACGCCACATTAATCTAAGAGAAATCTGTACCTCATGCACTTGAATAAAAACTTCTGGCATGGCGCAGAACACAATTTCATCAGCTTCTATGGGTAGCTGTCATAAATAGACTCATTGATAACGGTAATTTTGTTGCACTGACGATTTCGCTCTGCGCACTTAGAATAACGTGTGATTTGTAAACAACCTAGTTAAACCGTGTCATCTATACGGAACTGGCAGATCCTCCGTAGTTATCACTCTCACTTCATACGCCCCTTCTTGCTGGGAGGCATTTAATGAGCCTCTACAAATATATACCTATTTGATGTACGGCTAACTTTCTCACGATATTCTAGTTTACTTTGCCTGAGTTTGTTTCTACGCTCCCAGCACCAATGATGAGGAGTAAAGGACGCCGTAGTTTATCATTTGTTGACCGTCACATTGCTCCATGCCACAAAGTCTTTATGTCAGCAGCGTTGTCGCCCAACACGTTGTGCTTAGGCAACGGTGCCTTTTTTCGATGCACAATAAAATTGTTTACTAAGTCCATGCCAAAAAAATGAAGAGCCGCAACTTGAGAGAGTAGACTGTTGTGGATGTTGCATGGATCGGATCCGTGTGCAGGCTGAATCTATTATTGGCCCTACAATCTTGGGATATCATAACGGATAACATTTGGGTATACTAATTCGGCATAACTTTCTGAGAATCTGACAACTTTTTGAATTAATCATTTTCCTACGAAGTGCAGCCCGTGCGCGTTAAATAAGGAAGCCCGAGGAGTTGGCGCACAGAAGCTGCACGGCACCTACCGCCTGCGCTGAGGCTGTGCAGAGCAGTATGTGGGTCCCATTTTGTCTGCCAACACGTTGTCATACACCAGCCAGCTATTGAAACATTGCGAGGCTTGCAAACCTCTTTTTCTAATTTCACTGAAGAAATAATTTTCCTTGTTAGAATTTACATTTAATCTCATGCTTTCTGGCCGCGAGACTGCTCTATGCTCACGTGATTCAACTTTGAAAACTTTTAATATTATTGATGAGTTTTTTTCATCATTATCACGTTACGTAAGACAAACGCTCAGTATCGTACTTTGCCTTTCTCAGAATCGACCCTAGTCTTGCCTTGGGGCTACCATTTACGTATCTTTCCTCAACCCTGTGACACTGAAAACCTCAATCAGCTCTCCAGTAAACCATCTTGAGCAATGAAAAAATAATTTTCGAGGTTGTTGTGCTATTATTATAGCAACGATTCCCTTCACTGGTCATTCAAAAATTTCTTTTCTTACACTTGTTCGTTTGAGCATGAGTCGAGTCAACAAATTTGTAGCTCATCTCCTTAAACCGGCCTCGTAGCTTTATTCCGAACTCCAATCCTCTGGGATAAAGAAGTGTTCTTTTCGTGGAAAGCTCGACAGTTGGGATGAGAGATTGGACGTGCACTCGTTGAGTCGGCCGCTGGAGTAGACCTTTGTTAGGCTCGCTAGCACTAAATTAAAACGAGCTCCTTTTAGGTTGCTGCGAAGCTGTTGCTTGGAGTCGTGGAGTTGCAGCTCCGTCCTCACTTGGAAATGAGTCAACACTTGAAAATTTGCGTTTCAGGTCGAAGGACTAAATACTTTGTAAGACTTAGCTATATCGCGCTGATCAACTAAAGACCTGCAAATTGCAAAGACTTTCGAATGCAAATAGCGCGCGTTGACTGGAATACCAAGGCCTAAATATCTGAGCTGCTAAGCGGGGGCTGAAATCCCTGTGCTGTGATGCTGATGCTAAAATGCTGGGGATAGACTGCTGGAGCAGGAATGCTGGTGCAGGAATGCTGGAGCAGGAATGCTGGGGATAGTTTGCTGGAGAAGGAATGCTGGAGAAGGAATGCTGGAGCAGGAATGCTGGTGCAGGAATATTGGTGCAGCAATGCTGGTGCAGGAATGCTGGAGCAGGAATGCTGGTGCAGGAATACTGGTGCAGGAATGCTGGTGCAGGAATGCTGGTGGAGGAATGCTGGAGCAGGAATGCTGGAGCAGGAATGCTGGTGCAGGAATGCTGGAGGAGGAATGCTGGAGCAGGAATGCTGGTGCAGGATTGCTGGGGGAGCAGGAATGCTGGAGCAGGAATGCTGGAGCAGGAATGCTGGAGGAGGAATGCTGGAGCAGGAATGCTGGTGCAGGATTGCTGGTGCAGGAATACTGGGGCAGGAATGCTGGAGCAGGAATGCTGGAGCAGGAACCTGGCGCAGGAACACGGTGCTCCAGTGTTGGAGTTGGAATGCCAATAATTCGAAGATAGCGAACCGAAGCTCACGTCTTATCTAAATTCAGCATAAGCCCGAGGTTCCGTAGTTCGAAGTCAGGGACATCGCTACACGCTTTTATTAACTCAATGGAATGTGAAGATAGACTGATCTTGTTGAAAACAGAGGAAAAGTGCTCCACACATTTTCTGTCGTCGATGTCATTTGAATTGTTTATAAGTAATTAAATATTAAAATAAAACCCAATCAAATCTCAATTCCTTCGCTTCAGGCGCGTGTTCTAACATCTGATAATCTCATTCAACTTCACGCATATTTTGCCACATTTATCGTTCGTAGTTTAGTCAATAGGCTTTAAATTGTTTATCATTAGTAGTTCAGTTCACGGGCATTGAAAAGCTTACGCCTAATATTTGCACTGTGTACGGAAATCAGTAATAGGCCTACCTCCATCGCATGATTTTGAAATCTAATGTGGAATGAACCCCTTGTTGCTACTACTGAAGTTGACCAGTGGAATTTTCAAAGTAATTGGCATATTCTATATTGATTAATGCCAATGCAGCCACTTAGTGTTATTGATGTCACTTTTTGCTTAAGCGTCGCTGCTGCTACAGTTTTGAAGTCGTTGCTAACACAGGACCAGGATTGAATTTCATAACTTAACAATTCCTTACCAGGCTTTAAATGAGAATTCATATTTTTCGTTTGATGTATGATTACACGGAGTGGATTGTGGGAAATTTTTCGCACAAGCTGTTGTGGTGTCGCTTTGTTTTGAGCGCACAGCTCGGAGTTGTGCGGCCTATTTGTATCCTTCAATTTCTTGTGGCTTCGGTACGTTTGGGAAGTTTGATCGACGATATTTCGCGATGTTGGTGTAATAATGAAGAAGCCATGGTCGTGATGTGGTCAACGGTTTTAGTTTCTAGCAATTTTTTGTGCAAACGTACAAAGTCACGAGATCGATTTTCCTTAATTCTTGTTATTACCGTGTTTTACACTATATTCAGCAGTGTATGTGCTTGTGTCCAGCGTTCCCGCTTTTTTAAGGAGGGAGGGAGGAGGGGAGATTATTAACTCTTGAAGTGATCACGGTGTAAATATATTGAAGTTTTTAATAAATATTAAAAATATTTCGCGAAAATTGTTTCATGTATTGTTTGCTTGACATAAAATATTTTGTGTTTGGGGTAGACAAATAAATCAGAGTTGTACAAAATCATCTGAACTAAGTGCTGAAAAAAAATGAAATTAAAATTTTAAGTTTGATTTAAATTATGAAACTGATGGTTAAAGTAAAAGACAGACCTAACCTAACCTTTAGAAAAAAAACTGGACAAAAAGTTAAAGGGGCTTCTACTGTAGGTGGTTAGTTGTAGAGCTTTGCTCATTCACTCTAATACCGTGAAATTAATTCGTTCGTTGGGTTCTGAAATTTGAGGACGGGTAACCATTCACACTTTGGGCTTCACTTCAACCTCGCGTATTCAATTCCTTCTCGGTCAAAGGTTTTCATCAAGAATCATTCCTTGAGCTGTTCTGCCCGACCTGACTTGACCTGGACACCCGCCTTGAACTATTTTCATCTTTAAATTCACTATTCTTGCCAGAAAGCGCACTTGACTCACTGAGTGCAGCAATAAGCCAGTTTGCTTCATTTGTTTTCGTTAAATCGTGGTTGGCTGTTGCGTTGCCAGGTCTAAATTCCCTGCTAATCGATTTTGATTTGAATGTGAGTTTGAACTGCTCCGTTGTGAGCTGGTACACGCTGGAGGGCACCTGCACCACCTCGGCTAGTGCGGCCTTGCGTCTTCCATTTACGGCTGCCCAAAGCGCGCATTTACTCCATGGTGCGTGTTGTTGTTGATACATCAAACATTGGTTTCGTTGTTGTTTGAACCCCAATTCAAATCATCCATTCTCTGCCTCAGGTCTGCGTTCCCACACCTGATAATCTCACTTCACGTTTTCTCTGCCGTGTTTAAAAATGCAACACTTCAGTTATTGAGGCTTCGTTCTACTTGTTTTTCTTCAATTTTTGTTTATTGCATTGTCTGAACTTAATCTTCAACTGATTTCTGGGCAATAGTCACTCACTCTTGAAAAATTAAATGAAGAATATATCCAGACGCGTGGGCGCCACAATGTTCGTCTTAAACTCAAATCATTAGGTTATTGGCACGTTCCATGCATATGGCTGCCTCAAATTTATTCACAGAATTGATTATTAACATAAATCAATTTTGATCTAATTGTGTTCTAACAGAATGCACTAGTTACTATGTATAATAAGATATTTAAGAACGAGTGTTAGATGCATGAGTGCATAACTCTGAAATAAGAAAGTAACAGAGCATTGTACAGTGCGCACATCAAATGCTGGCTCAGCCTCACCTGCTCTGCCAGAAACTTAGACGAAGTGATAATCTGAAGTAGTGTAGAACAAAATGAAATTTATAGCGCCTGGTCTTGAGCAAGGAATTGCGAGCATATTCGCCGAGTGAGACGTACAGCAGAGTTATAACAATAAAATACAATAAATGTAATAAAATAGATGAATTTCTCGTTTCTCGTCTCGTTTAAGCAAATGTACTCATAATACATTTAAAAAGTATTTTCATTATGAGTTTATTCACTTTATTTAATCGCGTTTCGAGCTAATTACAGTTTCATATCTGTGCCCTGCCGCACCATCTGCAGATTGAAAGAATTTTAAGGAATATTGTCCTATGAACAAGGAAATGAAGAGTTCAAATTAACAACAGAATGTTAAACTTTCGACCATGCTCTAGATTCAAGTACCGACCATACTGAGCAAACCATGGAATTGAGACCTCGCAAACAGGGAGGCCACAGTACATGGAACTAAATTGTGGCACATTGTCTCTGCATGAATGACCCAATAGCCTCATGGGTAAGCTCCCCAGGGGTTCCGTACCGTTTTATCATCTCGAGAATTTCCTGGGGGTTTCGCATGATCCGCTATCAATCGGCCTCAAGAAGAAATCCGGTTCGCTGTGTCCGAGGTCTTTCGCTACGAGGACGATCCGCCAAGTCCCTTGCTTTTCACACCACGTGACTGTGCTCCAAACGACTGACCATGCAAACTTGTGAGTCGGAGAATTCTGTTATTTTGAAGCTGGAGGATCCTACGCGGAGCATTTCATGCACTGTTTTACGGCTCGAAATATCATAGGAATAAAAATATAATAAATTATTAATCATACAAACGAGCGTATTTTGTTCTGCTACTCACGACAGCGACGAGGAATCTTATTTCAAAGCTCCGAAATCAGTCATTTATTGCAGGAAGTAATGAACAACTTCCGTTCACGGAACTTTGATGAGAACATGAAATCCACCTTAAAATACGCTGAAATAAATGAGAGTGTAAGAGCCAATGTTTGAGCGACGTTAGATGGCTGAACGAGGGGATAAAAATGAGATTCAATAGCATGCAAATAACATCAGCTTAGTGCTACGCTTACAGCTACTTTATTATTCATGTATTCCATTAACACTTTAACCTCAACTCAGAATCTGACAGTTATATACTTCGCCTACTAACTCGTACTCGGACGCGGAAATGTTGAGTGCTTCTATCTGTGAAAGTACTGCTGTTTAGTGTGGTACAATACATTTATGATATTTCATAATAGTGAGTAGCATTTAGTGTGATACAACATATTTATGATACTTCATAATAGTGAGCAGCATTTCGCGTGATACAATACATTTATGAAGCTACTTAATAGTGCATGAGTAGCATTCTGGGTACAAAAAATGGGCGATCCAAGAAATTATTCTTCAATTTTAATTTTGTACAACAGTTGAGCAATGCGCGCAGTTATGAGCGGTGGAAAATCTCAGCATCAACGAAGAGTGAGTAGTACATCTTATAGTATCCGCAATTACTGTAATATTTTCTGCGCATTCGTGAAATGTGGAATATGAAATAAACAATTTATTTATAGAAGTCTTCGCATTTTTCTCCAGAAATACCAATGAAGTTTACTTCTACCGGGGTTTGTTTGTAAATAAAGAATTCATGAAATTTTGTACATAAGACATCGCTAGTTGCCATATTTTCACTGCCTGCGTACTTTCTTCAATCAGCTGGTATGCCCCTACTATATAAACTACAAGCCTTGGGAGCACCGCAAGTGTTTATTCCTAGTGTTTCCTGTTGAAAATGTATTGCAAATCATTACCAAGAATCAATGAGTAAAAGATACTAATTTTTGACGGTCTATCACTGATACAATAAATAATTGAAGTCGTGTTTGTACGTACACACCCCACTCTGTACTACATGTGGGGTATCGCATTGTAGGAAAAGAAGGTGGTCGTCGTGTAAAAATATTTTCACTTAGTTGTTATTGTGAGATCTTTCATGAACTACTTTTGATGTGTTACGCCTTCTGGAAATTTTAAGGATCATGATTATAATTCAAAATTGTTACACAAAATTGTTAGATAATATTAACAATTTTGGTAAGGATCGATTGTGCATTCTTTTTAGTTTTCCGATTTGTTTTAAGCCATGCAAATGCTCATAGCATTTGCGATCATGTCCCTGGTAAACATGAGCACAGAGCCGAGCTTATCTCTCACTTGAATCTCATCTATGGGACGATCAACTACAGTGCCCTCTCAAAAAGTTTTACTCACCCTGGCAAGATGTTGAAACATTTTAAACCAATTTTTACAATTTTTTCTGTAGAAAAAGTTGGAGAAAAGGAGATAGTAATAATATTTGGATTAAAGGTCACCGGTAGGCGGTACTGCACCTGCTTTGTGACAACGACCGTTAATAATACCGCAGAAAAAAGGTTATGAAACAAACCTAAGTCTATGACTAAGGACTTGTAATGAGTTTTGACCAGGCTTGGGATTTTGCCTCAGAAGCGTCTCAAATGAGGGCCATAGGACTTGAGACAGTGCACAAACGCGATTGCTCGGGACGTGAGAGACGGTAAAGTGCAGTCATTCCCTAAAATAGTGGCAGAGCTAAAATTCTGAATACTTGAGACAAGTTTTCTCTGAAACAATTAGTGAAACAAAACTGTATGAAAAGAGTTCATGAGTATAGGCAATTTTTACTCGCCTCATGCGCCAAGAACTAAAGAGAAGGGTTTGATGAGTAGCGCTGCCACCAGGAACTATTGATAGCTAGATTTAATCGAACGAAATGGCTTCAAACTACAATAAAAGCTCAAAGTGCTGTTAATGGAAACACTTCCAATAGTTAGATGAATAGAGGTTCACCTCGTTCCACAAACATGGCAGATTTGGAGGGACATGGAAAGCACCTCTGCTTCGTGCCCAACACCTCGTGCTTCTTCGCTGGAAGATCTTTCACAGCGGTTACTCGACTTTAGAAAAATTTTCGTTTAAATTATTGATAAAAACCTTTTAGAGCCTATGCCTTTTAGAAAATACGCTAAGCTGTAATCAATGTAAAAGGAGGTCCATTAAACTGTTAGGCTTGATTTTTTTCATTACATCCACATTTTTCCAAAGTGCGACTAACGTTCTGACCCTATAGCGAATCTTCTTCGTATTGAAGAGGAGGCTGCATTTCTTGCTTACGACGCATCTTCATAACATTTCTCAACTGCTCTTAATTTCTGTCTTATAACCTCAACTTTGAAAGGAACCAAATTAATGATGTATTTTCGCTTGTGAATTGAATTTTCCCATACACGAATTTTTCCTAATTTCTCTCCTCTATGCTCGCCGTGGCACAGTGGTTAAGGGATCGGCCTTGTATGTTGGAGACGAGGGTTCGTATCCCGGCGCTGGCGCGGCGATTTTCCCCGTTGGGTATAAGGGAAAGCTCAAGCACCATACCCCACTCAACCCAGGTGTCGGAAATGGGTACCGGCTTTACGGGGGAACCGTCATGGTGTCCTATATAGTGTTAGTAATAAGACATTTGAAAAACCAATGCTCAAGATCATATGTATCAGGCTTGATTGGAAATAAAGCATCCCAAAGATGTCGATGTTTGTTTGTTTGTTCTATGTACTTATAGGATCACGACTGATGCGATCTCTGGTACCCTGACAGTATTTTCTTTAGCCTTTCCAATAAGACTATTCATTAGGTCTCGGCTTGATAGGATAGATAGCAAAAATCATTGATCTAACCATTGTGTAGTAACGCAAACGCCACTCGTCTTCGCATCGATCAGGTTCTCATGGGCGAGTCGTAGAGACTGCGCGAGTAAACGAGACTTGTCTCGGCTGCAGGTCGACCCCTCGATCAGCCAACTAATTTACTCCTTGCCTACTCACGCACCACGAAGTCACGCTACCGTAAATACTGTAGTCTAATTGAATCCATGAAAATTGACCAGCACTAAATTCATTTGAATGGATGAAAATTAGTCATGGGTTATAAAGATTTCAATATCTATTGTCGGGTTATTTTCGATAATTTTTCAAACATTTTGTGTAAGAATCACAAGAAATTCCAATTTTTTTAAATACAGTTGCAAAATTTGTATTTTTTCACACGCTGAATTTTTGGTGATAGAAACAATAACCCACGAGTGTAGAAGATCAGGCATTTCTTGACATTCATGGAAGTTGACTTCTGTTTACAGCTTCTCGCTTTTTGCTGGTTGCTTGCTCGAGACTCAGACCTGTCAGGCAAGTCCCTTCCTTCCCCAAGTCCTGAGTCGCCTAATCTAATTTGACCAAGGAGAGGCGGCCAAAGCTTCACGAGGGTCAACGAATACTCATTCAAACTTGTTCATGCGTCTCCTACCGACAAAAGTCCAGGCTTTACTGAAGAATGCCGTGGTGAAGTTATTCTCTGCTTACGAAATTTACTCGAAATACAGCCTTCCTCGACCCCTTAGCAAATGACTTCTTCAACTCATATTACCGTTATTATTATTCATCCAAATAACAGTAATGTTTTAACAAACTGACTCGGGCATTAGGTTGTCACCAACATCAGACTATAAGGACGGAGCTGCCACTCGACATCGAGCTCTAAAAATATAGATGTAAAATTTACCCCAAAACAAAATATATTGCCTCTATTATTCTTGAGGATATGCATTTTTCTTGACAGTATGAGTGAAGATGAAGTACTTGAAATGTGAAAAATTAAAAAAGCACATACTCCCTATAGGGTGACTTGGTAAAAAATTACAACTTTAATACGGATACCTCTCGACTGGATGCATAAGCACTTTCATTGAAGTAAGGTGTGATGCATAGGGGGATTGTAAGTTATGAGAAATTCTTCGTTTGGTAGAAATTCAAATCACTAAAATTTTATTTAACCAGATGTTTTTCGCGAGGTTCGGCCATCGGACGTCATCTTCCACTCAAGCAGGTATTTTCCCCAGCAGGCAGCACTGCATGGGTAATGTTCAGTTCCCTCTAATTCAAGTAAAGTTTAATTCCACTGCTGTCTTAGTGTTCATTTATGCTGTGAGAGCCATAGTCTTAATTTTCCACGCTTGTTTAGTTAATCAGTTATGCTCAGGATTGTTGCCTCTTCGAAGTCAGACCTAGAGTTACTGAAGAGCACTTCATCTGAGGCGATGTTGATAGCGAATCAGAAATGCGGCACCACGAGGTGTAGCCAAGTCCATTGAGAGAATTTACGCCGCTACCTGTACCGCTACGACGGTGTGAATTGTTCGAAAATTGACCCACAGGGGAGCAAATGCAGGATTGATGCCATGACACTCTACGCTCCCTTATTACTCCATCGCACTTCGCCTCACGATGTTGTGTGAGAGCTGCCACCTTCCTGCTAAGTTAGATGACTTCACTGTTATATATCACTAGTTCATACCCGATTAGAAACGAGGAATGTTGATACCTATAGCGCGTTTGCCTAGAAAATAATGAATGTGCTTATCTTTCACACATAAGGCACTGCGCTCGTTTCGGCATTTTAATTTTTCTCATTTTTCAAACAGCGAAATTTTTCATATTATGTCATAGCATAATATGGAAAAAATATTTTTGTGCAAGAATCGCCCTTTAAGTACTGCCATAGCATAATTTTGCAAACTCGCTATATTACACGAATTTTTCATTTATAGCGTTCATTTTCATTTTCACGTGGACTTATTTTATTTTAAAATACAACGTGCTTTAAGAAATTGTAAGTTATTCATTTTTGCTTGAGGTTCAGTAAGGCTTGCGATCAACACGGAGGCCTGGAGACTCGGTATCTTCGTAGCCAGCTGTAAGGCTGACATTTGCATTCAAATTACGCTGTGACCCTGCACCAACCGAGCTTTGCAAATTAATTGCTGACGTTTGGCTTTCTGCTGATGGGTCGGTAAACTTATATAATCCTCGAGTGGATATAGTGACACCCTGATAACCGTACAAAGCGACGAGTGCGTCTGCTCACTTGGCAAATAACATTTTTACTCAATATGCTTCAATTTCAGCCATATCTCCCTGTATTGCTAACTAAAGGTTACTTTCCATCGGCGATTCTTATTTTTAACATTCAACCTAAAGCAGAAAAGTATTATGTTCAATAATAAATTCTACGCATAAAATGTGTCGCTCAGGATAACTAAATAAATCGTTTCAATTTGAGTACACTATTGAATAGTACTTATGTTATCCACTAGACGCTAAGTAATTAATTATTTTTTTTTAGAAAATACGTTATCAAATTTGATGTATTGCTTCATACTAACCGTTTGCCATTCTTCAATTTTCCACCAAGTTTTCAAACGTGATAAAGTGCATTACACAAATTCTAACTTAAGAAAATGAATCGATGTATTTTTGGTTCCTCGCACCTGAACGGGAAAGTCGGCCGCCGTGGAGTGCTCAGTGGAATTTTCAGTAGACTTTCGTCAGTCTTCCAGCTGGCTCTCAGCACCACTCGCGGAGAATTGCAGTTGAATCTCTTGAACTTTCCAGCTCAAAAACTGCATGAAATATTCAGCGTTACATCCCTGAAGAATATCATTTAGAAAACATAATTTTACGTTCCACAAGGCCAAATTTCCTTTTACACGCACAGCATTCCTGCAATCGCTTTACGTGCATCCTGCATCCCCCCCACAAAAAAAAAATTCTTGAAATTTCATTTGAAATCTTGCATGCCAGCGTGAAGGCAAGCCGCTGTGCTTGTCAATTTACTTTCCCTCGACACTACTTTTTGGCTGGTCCGACTTTGGCCTGCACCACATTGGAATCTAGTCATCTGGCGGCGGGGAATGGCATGACCTCCATACCGTGACTCGCCTGAGATTTTTTCATTTACTCAGACACTAAACATAGCGATGTGCGAGCCTACGTGCCAGCGACCGCACCGACGGTGCACATCTTCTAAAATTTAGTCCAGCATGAAGTAGTGAGCGCTGACATGGAAGCCTGGCTCACACGGATTTCGAAGGGGATGGGGGCAAGAAAGAAGACGACGTACGATGCTGTCTACATGAGGTGCCTGCAGGGGTGCAATGTTTACCTGGTCAGTTCTACGTTTGCCCTACATTATTAAGTGGGAGCGAGGCATAGGATCATACAGATAATTATTAACACCTGAAATGAAATTCACGTTTGTACAAGCAAACTATATAGTTACATCTAGTTTCTCATCAACAGCCTTCTTGGGGTGTGAAGAAAATTTCGTTGTTTTATAATCCACTCATAAAACAAAATATCAAGTTAAGCTGGCGAAAAATATTTTCTTTGAGTCCCAATTGAGCTTCGATTCTGCGTAATAGGACATTCAGCTCCATTTAGCTGTGTTTTCCTGAAACTCTTGCGATCTCAATGTAAACATATTATTTTTTATCGTTTCCAATAATTTCTCGACATCAAAGCCTGACTTAAAAGGCGAGAAGACAATACCTGGCTTCAGTTTTATGCTTAATATTGAAGAATCATTTACAAAACTTATCTCTTGGACCCATTGTCTTTTATTGGTTCTTATCTGCGAAGGAGACGTGATGTTTTCTAACTCTTTAAACTCTGAACAATTTCGTTAAGCGTCGGCCAAAATATTCTTCGAAACATAACTAACGCTTTACAGTACGAGAGATCGCATGCATAAAGCCAACCTTTTCTCTAAAATACTGAAATGATATTTACTCCGAAAAGAAACGTTCTCATTTGAAGCAAGTTATTTTATGCAAAACAGTTCAAAATATGCCAGGGCACCATCGCTAAATATACATGCATCATAGATGGCGTTTGCATAAAAAGCTGCAAATACTTGCAGTACAAAAAGGTATATATTCGAATAAAACCTAATTTCAAACGTTTCGGCCACAGGCCATCATCAGTGATTAGAATTCTGAAAAGTACAAAGTAAAAAGTAAGAGTAGACAAAATGACAAATCAAATCTAAGAATGACCATTCTAAAAACAAGCTATAAAATTGCGTTAATTGTGATTATCGATTTACAATGGCTAAAGGAAAAGAACTCAGAGTGTTATTTAAAGCCGGCCTAAGTTTAAAAATGTACAAGGACTCTAAAATGCGCATATCTGTATATAACTGGGGTTTTGCTAAGATTGAAAATTGATTAATGGAAATGGCACTATCGCACTCGTCCGAATGCTCTCGAACGGCGGAAAAAGGGGGTTTTGCCAAAATTGAGCCTGTTCTAAAGCTCCTACCAGAATGCTCGCTGACTCGAGTGCGAAGACTACGGGATGTGCATCCAACGTACTCTGATGCACAGCGTGCACAACTAAACTTATAAACAAGAGTAGCTTGCATTCCGGCAGGAAGCTTATCTTTATAATTAAAAAACGACGATATTCTAAAATTGTTTACCAGTATTATTTTAAAATTCACATCAGAAAAATATTTCGAAAACACACCAGCCAATTCTTTCTTTAACTTCTCTGACTGCGCACCAAAGTAAGGAAGCGATACATATGCAGTCCGATGGGCAGGGTCGATGTTGCCAACTTCAGATCCGTTGTCATAGAATCTATCGAGGAATAAACGTATTTTTGAATCTATACAACTTACGGAGTAGCCATTGTTTTTGAAAAAAAGATCTCAAAAAATCAAATTCTTGATGTAAGAAAGCGAAATTAGTACATATATTAAAAGCGCGGGATATCAACGTTCTGACACTATTGATTTTAAAAGACCACGGACAAAAGCTGTAAAAACTTAAGCCTAGTCCTGAAAAACTCTTTTTTCTATAAACGGTGCACTCAAATTTATTTGATTTATGAATTAGGCAGTCTAAAAATGAAAGTTTTTGATCTTGTTCTATTTCCATGGTAAATTTTATGTTTTCATGTTTTTTATTCAAATAATTCAAGAATTATTATTCTGGTAGGAGCTTTAGAACAGGCTCAATTTTGGCAAAACCCCCTTTTTCCGCCGTTCGAGAGCATTCGGACGAGTGCGATAGTGCCATTTCCATTAATCAATTTTCAATCTTAGCAAAACCCCAGTTATATACAGATATGCGCATTTTAGAGTCCTTGTACATTTTTAAACTTAGGCCGGCTTTAAATAACACTCTGAGTTCTTTTCCTTTAGCCATTGTAAATCGATAATCACAATTAACGCAATTTTATAGCTTGTTTTTAGAATGGTCATTCTTAGATTTGATTTGTCATTTTGTCTACTCTTACTTTTTACTTTGTACTTTTCAGAATTCTAATCACTGATGATGGCCTGTGGCCGAAACGTTTGAAATTAGGTTTTATTCGAATATATACCTTAAATGATTCAAGTAGCTTGTCTTGCTCTTTCTTTTTTACTACGATTGCTATGGCTCCCTGATGACTTTTATGCTTGCAGTACAATTTTCATTGTCTTTAATGTTAAAGGCAATCGGCTTGATTGGGTACTGCTTACGAGAACACTGAATTCGTAAGCATTCGTTGCGCAATTGCTCACTTGCTCGACGCGGCCTCAACCCGTGTGACATCTTCAGTAGCCCGACCTTCACAGCCTTGAGGTACGCAAGGCAGTCGGCACCATACCTTGGATTGATAATAATAACAATGAGGGGTGTTGATATAATCATACCTTGGATTGCGATTACTAAGTCTATCATGACACCGACAGCAATTAAGACTACCACGCAGCTCTAAAAGATGACCTTGATGATATTATCACCAAGGCTGTGCAATAAATAGTTATTCGAATCACTGAAGAAAGATACATTTCGCATTTTTCAACAATTCGATTCCAGGCCATCCTTGATGAACCTCAGAGGGAATGTTTCGAAATTTTCATTTTTCGTAGCCTATGACTTGAGCGAGGAGAATCTTCATCATCTTTTTCACGAACGTTATTGCATGGTACTGAAAGCCCCTTGTGCTTCTAATGGGCTTGAACATCCATCGTCAGAACTAATATCATTCTTGGCTTACCTCTGGATCTTCATCACTGTGGTTCTAAACCCCTCAGGTCACTCTGAACCTGTTGCAGCAGTGATGACTCGCATCCAGCTAGCAAGCAATTTCAAATTGGATGCATTTGAATTTTGTTTTTTTATTTTTCATGTACGATTAGTCCAAATGTTATGGTAACAATGAAAGGGAAGCAAATTGCACTTGAAAAATAGTGCATATTTATCAATGCTGTGTCATCTACCGACGTAATTACGGGCTCGCGCAGAACACATGCACAGCAGTCCTTAGCCTGGATTCTTTTTTCCATTGTGGCGGAGGGATCGAGAAAATGTTACCAAAATTTCTTTCCGCTTTAATACCGTGTTCATTTATCAATCGATTTTAGAAAAATTATATTTTTTAAAATGTGGATATTTTTTCTTTGACGTTTGTTCCCTTTCTTCTAATTTAGTGACATTTATTTTATCGACGAGTGCCCCTAATAAAGACGTCCAACCAATTACAAAAAGTTTGTGATTAGTTGAACGCCAATGAAGTGGCCAACGATGACGGTTAACCAACCACTAACGCTCCTTAATCTTGTTCACGGTCGAGTGCTCATCATAATCACGGTTGAGAAGGTCTAATCAGGAGAATAACGAGCTCGAATGAAGTAAGAAAAAACTGCCTTTATTAGCTGGAAAATATCGTGTTTTTAGTCACGTAAATTGAGTCCTACTGATGCTGAAATTATGAATGGAAAATGAACTTTTCACACGTTGTGGACATACTATGACTTTTTGAATACTACCATAACTCATCAAGTCGATGTACAGAACTGAAACGAAACGTAAATGTTAACTTAAAATACGTGAATATTTAACTGAGAACACTGCACTGCATGCACAGATTGTATTGCTTTCACTGCATGCACAGATTGAATATCGTTGCTTAAGGATTTCAGAGTTTTCTTTCGCTTTAGAAAATACTTCATTAATTTTTCGACAATGAAGGATTAATGTGATCAAAAAAACTAGTTGGAAAATGGAAATCATTGAAGTGATGTAGGGTAGTCGTAAAATATTTTTCGTAGATGTATTGCGGAGGAACCTAATGGCTTTTACCGATCAAGGTTTTGAGAAGAAAGATTTTCCAATTTTGAACGCTAAAAATAAAGTGAGGGGTTTTCTCCTGTCTGCATTCCGTCTAATTTCATCACCCACATTAAGTTTGATTCAAAATATCACCTTACTGTAGTTTTCCCCGAAAGATTATAAATGAACATTTGATTATGGGACGCAGCTGCAGCATTACTGTGCCGCACTTAATTCGTGTACTGTCTGGAATACCGCGCTGCATTTACGTGCGCTAAAACTTCTCTTTTGTTAACTGTGTTCGGACGAGGCACGTAAACAGCAACTGACTTGATGAACTGAACACAAGCGTAATGTTCTGGCTTATTTTCCTGTGAAATTTTGGAATTTATAAAAATCCGCGGTGGTAAAAACGAGCGGTTCAAACTTTGACAGAAATAAGGAACGCAAAAAAAACTTTTTGAGGAATAATAAATACTTTGAAACTCCTTAATTTTCAAGGCTCTGAGGTGTAAAATTCAAGCTTGATGCCCAGTTGATAACATTTTCATTTCTGAGAAACGTCATAATGAAAAAAGATATGAATATCAGAGATCGAAGAAAATGTATCATAAGAAAATGTATTTATCGAAGAAAATGTATCATAACTGTTCGAAATGTCTGCCTCTTGCGTCATTGCAGGTCTGCACTTGCTGAACACGATACAAAAGTCTTGGTTCTTCTGCCGGGTACCTACTTCGTCCTCTTACTATGCGGCAAGATCCCTCTTGGACTTCACAGGTGTTTCGTAAATCAATGATTTCATGTGGCCACAGGGGAAGAAATCGAAAGGACTCGTGTCTGAAGATATTGGAACCCATGTCACTAGCCCATTTCACTTTATCCACTTTTTCGGAAGGACGTCTTTCAGATATTGGAGCGCATTCCGGTCGGAATGGGCGGGAGTTCCGTCGTGCCGCAACCACATTCGGCGGCGGACACCTAAAGGCCCATCTGCCTGCAGTTCAGGTAGCACGTCATTTAGTAACGTGCCATAAGCTGGTCAATTTACTGGAGACATCACATATGACCAAAAAAGATAAGCGCCGACAATGTCAGCCCAGACATTGACACTGAACTGATGTTGGTAGTTAAACTAAGTCTTCATGCTGCTTAGCCTCTTGCAAGTTGTGCAAAGTTTTTTCGTCGATTGAGAGAACGTGCTTCAAAAAATTTTCATCGCTCTCTTCTTGCATCAGGTACCAACATGCGAACTGTACTCAGGGGATGTTATCGGTTGTAGGCAAATCTTGAACTATTTAAAAAAGGTAAGGACGTGGATGGTTAACATTGGAAACATATACGTTAACGTGGAGTTCACGTTCTAAGTGGCGTGGAGCAGCTCAGGAGCTTGTATGAGATTTGTCACAGAAGTATTGCAGCACGTCGTCCTCAGCAGCACCGTACAATTTCCTGGACCGATGATATACCCCCTCTCCTGTTCACGTTGAAGTTACCATGTTCGCGTAGACCACAATGAATGTTCGTAAACATGTGATGTCCGGGCCAATATCGATTGAAAATCACTCGTAATATAGTACAACCTAGCTGTGCCTCCGCCGTTTCTTCCTCTGACCAGCTTGCAATGGTGTCAGCCCTATGTAGCTGCGTGAACGGATTCGGATACACCAAGTACTTTAGCGTCGCCTAATTTGAAGGCATGCATTTAACTCGAAATTTATGTTTTAGAGAATCGAAAATGAGACGAATTAGGCCCGGAAGTAAAGACTTCAAGCTTCTGTATCATGAAAACTGATGATTCACAAAAAATAAAAAGGGAAGAAAATTATACTAAAATTTGCCATTTTCTTCAGAGAAAGAAAAAATCAAAAACGTTTCGGAGACTAGCTCCATCATCAGTTGTGTAAAATACAAAGTATGATCAATATTACGCAAAAATTAAGATCACGGCCGATAATAAATTCCAGACTCTCTATACATCAGAATGAAGAATAGGAGAAGAAACACAAAAAAACACAAAACAAAACAATTAGGTATTCACAATCTGAAGAGGATATGAGCTCAGCATGTTTTTTAAAATTGTTTTTTCTTCAGAAATGTGCAATGATTCTAAAATTCTAAGATCAAAATCACGGAAAGAATTGTCTGTCACTCTAAAATAATCACCGCAAACAATTGTACCGCACTCCGATCCCAGCATGGCTGCGTGTTGCTGGATGAGGAGGATGAGCTGGCAAGTTAAAAGTACAAATACGTTTTCCGCTGTGCTCCGCTACTCTTGCATAAATGTTGCGTGATGTCATTCCGACGTATGCCGATGCACACTACGCACAACTAATACACAACAGAGAAGTGTATGAGCCCGGAAATAGAGCGCGTCATTTTGTGTGTCGGAATGACGTCACGCAACCATCGGCAGAGTGGCAGAGCACCACGGAAGAAGTTTTCGTGCCGGTAACTTGCTGGCCTAGGGTCAAAGTTTGTACTTCTCGTTTTTAACACCCTGTATAGAACGTTGACAATATAAAAAATGAAAAAATCGGCTAAGATTTTTTCTGTACCTAATTTCACAATAGAAAGCTCAGTTCTCGCGACGTAAAAGTTCATTTTTCTGAATGACTCATCACGGTTGAAATCTTAAAATAAAGAGCTAAATCCCTTCTCATTTGGAGCGTTCCTTCCCATTGGCAATGTGGACGGAGGAGCGGGCTATAGCGTAGCGGGCATCGCTGCGCTCTAATGAAGAAAAAGATCGACAAGCTTTCCGTGTTAAATTGGTCTTAGTATTGCGCCCGGCTCAGACAAATGGCGCAGTCGATGGTCTCCACAGAGAGGCAGTTGGTTGCAAGGCCGGATGCGGCTTTTCGGACCTCCTGTTTTACGGACTTCCTGCAACTTTGAACCGGGAACTGAGACAGGCTGCCTTAGGCTGTCGCAGGAATGTGCCGGACAGAATGTTGTCGATTGAATTCATTCCGATAGCCAGAGCTATGAGGCGACAGTCATTGGAACGGCGTAGGGAAATTAATTCGCAAAGCCTCGGGAACTGACTAGGTGCTAATGTTGTAACTAACATGCTAGTGTGGTAACTACATAACTAACTATGCGCTAATGTGGTAACTTACAAGCTGATACGGTAACTACATAACTAACTATGCGCTAATGTGGTAACTAACAAGCTGATGGGGTAACTACCTTACTAACTACGCGCTAACGTGTTAGGAACAAGAAGACAGTGTACTCACGGCGGCTGCAGGCGCCGGAGTGCAGCACGACAACGGGCAGCTCGTACGTCTGCGATGCGAAGGCCAGGTCGCATTCGCTCCTGAGGAGGAGAATTTACCGTAGTTTAAAATCTAGAAAAACATCAGAAAATTATTATTCCTCAGCTCAAATTATGTAAAGTAATATAATACACAGTGCAAATAGTCTCGCATGCTTTCCCCTTTTAGACATTGAAGTATTAGATTAAACAATATTCATGAAAATACATGAGCGCTGAAATCTGTCAAAAATTTTGCTAAATGCAAGTCGTCTATACTAGTATAAATAAATGATACAGTACTTATTGGACGATTCTTAGGGAATCTTATGCGTAAAATAAACAGAAGAACCAAAGTGCATACATACATTTTAATTAAAAGCAAACGTTTCGGAATACATAAATTCCATCTTCAGTGCTGAAACAAAGTAAAATACTGTACATGAGAAAATGTTCGCCAACTGTAAAAATGAAAAGTAATTCACATATTAAGAAACTAAACTACCTAGCCATACTAAAATTCATCAAAAAATAAGCAAGCCTAAAAATAACGTATATTTACAAATTCAAAAAATAAAATACCTAAACAAACCCAATTATTCAAAAGCCATTCATTCACACGCTCATATCCCGGATTCATTCACACACTAAGTGCACGCAACCTCATGCTAGTAAGCAGGGACAATGTTTAGTTTAGTGGCACTGTTATCTTTATTCAATTGAGGTCTATGAGAAAATATATAAAGTGATTCTAAGATTCGAAGATCTTGTTCATTATTAGTTTTACAAAGCGTTGAAAAGTTACTGGTTTTGAATGAATGATCTGAATTTTCACAGTGCTCCCTGATGGAGGATTGCGATGGTGAAGCTAATGGCCGGCCTGTTCTATGAGAAATACCTACATGTTGGCTGTGTCTGATGAATTGTTGGACAGTAGTACTCCCAACATAAGATTGCATGCAGCAATCACACTTATATATGTAAACACATCCACTCCACAGACACTCCTCCAAACATTCCTTCCTATTAAAAAACGATACAATTTTAAAATTGTTTCTATAAAAGATTCGCACGTCCACAGACATAAAAAAATTCCGGACCAGAGCTAACAATTCCTTCCTGAGACTGGCGTCCAAATAACCTAAGAATGGTATTTCAATATACGATGTCTGCTTTCCTGCACTTTGGACAACCGGTGGCGGACAAAATTTCCTATCTAAAAATTTTCTTACTACATTGTCGATCAAGAATTTAGGATATTTGTTCATGGTTAAAATTCGATAGATTTGCTGAATTTCACGATGGAACAGTTCATATGAACTGGAGATTTTAAATTCTCGATGAAATAAAGTTGTAATGCATGATTTGATGTATCCTTCATAAATGCAGCTAAAGAAATTAGTTCCGAGTCCAGTAAAAGTAAAAAGTGCAGCAAAGCAGACATCGTATATTGAAATACCATTCTTAGGTTATTTGGACGCCAGTGTCAGGAAGGAATTGTTAGCTCTGGTCCGGAATTTTTTATGTCTGTGGACGTGCGAATCTTTTATAGAAACAATTTTAAAATTGTATCGTTTTTTAATAGGGAGGAATGTTTGGAGGAGTGTCTGTGGAGTGGATGTGTTTACATGTATAAGTGTGATTGCTGCATGCAATCTTATGTTGGGAGTACTACTGTCCAACAATTCATCAGACACAGCCAACATGCAGGTATTTCTCATAGAACAGGCCGACCATTAGCTTCACCATCGCAATCCTCCATCAGGGAGCACTGTGAAAATTCAGATCATTCATTCAAAACCAGTAACTTTTCAACGCTTTGTAAAACTAATAATGAACAAGATCTTCGAATCTTAGAATCACTTTATATATTTTCTCATAGACCTCAATTGAATAAAGATAACAGTGCCACTAAACTAAACATTGTCCCTGCTTACTAGCATGAGGTTGCATGTACTTAGTGTGTGAATGAATCCGGGATATGAGCGTGCGAATGAATGGCTTTTGAATAATTGGGTTTGTTTAGGTATCTTATTTTTTGAATTTTTAAATAAACGTTATTTTTAGGCTTGCTTATTTTCTGATGAATTTTAGTAATGGGCTAGGTAGTTTAGTTTCTTAATATGTGAATTACTTTTCATTTTTACAGTTTGCGAACATTTTCTCATGTACAGTATTTTACTTTGTTTCAGCACTGAAGATGGAATTTATGTATTCCGAAACGTTTGCTTTTAATTAAAATGTATATATGCACTTTGGTTCTTCTGTTTATTTTAAAGTAATGATAATATTAGTAATAATTCACATCGTCATTTTGGTGTGATCGTATCATTAAGAAAACCTACAATTTAAATTTGAGAAAAACGGTACTGTTGCACTGATTCGAATTGAGGGCCACAGGAATTACTGAGCTACAAGTCTCGATAAGTTTATTTTTTAATTGCAACTCATTCACAGCAGATAACTGGAAATACTCACTTTCTATTTCCATCGTATTCTATCTGGCAGCTACAGTGCTCATGTATGTCTGCTGCTGGGAATTTCTTGCATAATTGGCAGGTGAGCAGCAACACTGGCGCGCTCGACATCTCCCTCGGGAATGCTCGGTCGATAATGAACGACGTGTTTAGCTCTATTGAATTGCTTTCTCACAGGCATTACGAAACCATGCAGCCCCTGACAGGGATTTGCTTGTATACGCACCTTAGCTAATGAAAATGTTCATGGAAGGAAAGGAATTGTTTGCAACAAAACCTGAAAAGTATTAGGACGTTACCGGTGAAATTTTATAATCTTCTGCTTGTCTGCTGTGATTATGAGACAGCACAAAATTTCAGTTTCAATGCTTCTTATCTGATTTAAAATTCAACTCGTAGTATTTAGCAGTGTAATGTGAGCTCGCGTTTTGCATAACTGAGTGGTTAACAGACATAAGAAAGGCGCTTATTTTGGCTTCCAGCCTGGAAGTTCTCACCCTGATGCCAGATTATCAGGTGATAAAAGAAACTCTGTACCTCAAGTGTTGATATAAACCAGCTATTTAGCTAACATTGCTGCGCTGCTCACGACGTAATTACAGCGCTATTTTCCCGGCGTGAGGAGGCTACAAACTTACAATTTAGACTGCGTGCTGAACCAGCTGCTCGCACTTACGAAAGGAACTTTCTATTACATATAAAGCTGCCATCATTACCCTCCTAATCGGGCTAATTACTTCGGAACAAACTATTTTCTAATTAGTGAACGAACAATTTTCTCTCCGTCTCAAATTCTAAAAAAATTCAAATTTGAATTGACTCTTTAGGTGCAGTTAGAGTTCAAGAAGTAATCTTACTAAGGCGGTGAAATCCTGCAGTTTTCAACAAATGACGGGGAAACACATTAAGAAATAACTATTTTAAAATGGAATGGGAAGGATATATAACTCGGATAAAACTCTAATATGCCCCCATTTGAGCAAAGCATTTGATCCTGTATCCGTCTGCACGCCGACCAGTCAAAAATGTTTGTAATGTTTGAGTGTCACAGAACTCTGAAAAAATGCATGACTTATCAGAAAAGTTTTGACCTGAATCGATTACCAATACCCTCAGTCAATTTTCTAAATTCTAGAAGCTAAAAAAAATTTTAGTAGGTAAGAGCTTAAGTATTCTTGAAACTGAATTTTTTAGATATCACGATGGCGTTAAACTAATGTATCAATAGAAGCTAATTTTAACCATGAAATCTTGAAACGCGAAACGACTTAAGAATACCTTACTATAGAAAATTTTTTACAATATTGACATTGTATTGATTCATATTCTTCGAAATATATAAAAGGAAAGAGAGTAAAAACGCTAAGGTAACGCACCAGTAGTAAATTGTTGAGTTTCGCAAGTGAAGCTCCGTAATTGCGCACGCGCGAGGGAAAAAAACGCCTCTTGCAATGAATATTGGCGGTGCCTTTTTGGTGGCGGAGGAGAGATCGCGCCGCCTGAAGCTTATGGTGCTTTGATCAACAAGAGGATTGCTAAATGTTGAACAAGAAGCTTTGATTATATTGATCAATAATTGAAGCGTGTAAGACGAGAAAGGAGAAGCTTTCATAATGTTGAAGTAGGAGAAGTTTGTAATTTTCTGGACAATAAGAATCTTGTGATGTGTTGAACTATAAAAAGCTTTGCACAGGTTGAGAAATGAGGAGTGTGTAACAGGGACAAAATGAAACTTGATTGGCAAAGGCCATGATGACAATGTTGTCTAGTTCTAGGAAGGTGCGAGTCACCGAGGGTGTGGCCGGAGTTGGTCTCGATCTGTGTCTTGCTTTATGTTCCATGTCTCATATTTTCTAAATGCTTCATTTACGAATCATCAGCAACAATTTTCCTTTACATGTTTGAGTGTTTCTATCCTTTTTGTTTAAAAAGCAAGGTTTTTAGATCTCGATCGTTGTTTTTAATCAAAATTCTTGTTCATTACGCGACTACTTTCTTTAAAATTCTCTTCATGCCACAATTTTCCTGCCTTTCATTGTGCACTTCTTTCTCTCCACAAGCTTGATTTACCGCATTTGGACGCATGTTTCTTACGACTTCTTTTAAAATTCATCGCGTCGATTTCATTCAAAGTATTTCCCTCAAAATTGCTATTTTATTGTCATGCCTGCCCCAGTTGTAATTCTCGCCAGCCTGACATGAGAGCGAGCTGCGGCCCACAACCCCCCTCAAACGTCGCGCATCAGGTCACCAGGACACGTCCTGTGATATGTTGGTAAAATTCTTCATATCCTAGTTTTGAATGAAGACTTCGAAATCCGGAAATTCCGACAAGCCCATTTTCTACTCATCGGGGAATTTGCGAATGGTTCTCGAAATATTTTGCTTACTTGAAAGTTGTGTGAGCGAAAGAACGGCTGTCAAATACCACACATCGACATACCAGAAACTAAATTCAACATATAATGACCGTCTTCAGGCTCTTATAGGGTGTTTTTTCGTGCGGACAAATTACAACAATAAGTGTAAAAACTTAAAAGAAATCGATTTTTACGCATGATCAAATGCCAAAACTCCCTCGTTTTCTAGTTATAGGCACTTAAAGAAACTTTGAAACTTGAAATAGGATCCTACGGGCGCACCAATGTTACGCTAGTCTCGATAGTTTCGATCCCACTAAAGCAGGTTTTTGTTTTTATTACAATAAAATCTGCAAGCGTTTTACGGCTACGAAAAATGACTGCAGTTTCAAGTTATTAAGCACTTAATAAAAACATAGAAGTTATCAGGGAGCCGTAGCAATCGTAATAAATATAAAAGAGCAAGATAAGCTACTTTAATCATTTCATCATTTAAGGTATACATTTGAATAAAACATAATTTCAAACGTTTCGGCAACAGGACATCATCAGTGGTAAGAATTCTGAAAAGTGCAAAGTAAAGAGTAAAATAGACTATTTCAGAATGATAAATCTAAAACAACCTTTAAATATACGATAATTGCGATTATCTATTGACTATGGCTAAATAAAATGGACTAAGAGTGTTGTTTAAACCCGGCTTAAGTTTAAAAATGTACAAGGACTCTGAAATGAGCATCTCTGTATAAAACTGTGGTGTTGCTAAGATCGAAAATCCATTGATGGAAACTGCATTATCGCACTCGTCAGAATGCTCACCAACGGCGGAAAATGGGGGCTTTGACAAAATTTACCCTGTTCTAAAGCTCCTACCAGAATGCTCGCAAACTCGAGTGCAAAGAGTACGGGATGTACATTCAATGTACTCTGATGCACAACGCGCACAACTAATTTATAAAAAAAGTAGCTTTCATTCCGGCAGGAAGCTTATATTTATAATTAATAAACGATATTTTAAAGTTGTTTACCAATACAATTATAAAACTCACATCTGAAAAATACTTCGAAAACACACCAGCCAATTCTTTCTTCAACTTCTCAGACTGTGAACCAAAGTAAGGAAGAGATACATATGCAGTCCTATGGGCGGGGTCGATGTTACCAACTTCAAATCCGTTACCATAGAATCTATCGAGGAATAAACGTATTTTTGAATCTATACAACTTTCGGAGTAGCCATTGTTTTTGAAAAAAGATCTCAAAAAATTAAATAATTGATGTAAGAACGGGAAACTAGCACATGTTTTGAAGGCGCGGGATATCAACGTTGTGACACTAATAATCTTAAAGGACCACATACAAAAGCTGTAAAAACTTAGGCCTGGTCCTGAAAACTTTTTTCTATAAACAGTGCACTCGAATTCATTTGATTAAAAAATTAGGCAGTCTAAAAATGAAATTTTTTGATCTTGTTGTATTTCCCAGGTAAATTTTATATTTTCATGTTTTTTATTCGAATAATCCAAGAACAATTGGGCGTGAGATGATTTACGAAAGAGCAGGAACGTATCATCTATGTAACGTCTGTAAAACACGGGCTTAAAAGACTCGAGGCAGCTCGACAGCCACCGAACTTCATTTTCACACATAAATATGTTGGCAAAAGTTGGGCCCAAAGGCAGGCCCATAGCCATACCTTCCATCTGTCTGTAATATTTTGAATCAATCACAAATAATTTATTGAACACTTATAATTCTAAAAAAGTTTTGAAAGCTCTCGAGAGAGGCCTTTGATTTTTTGTTGTAGAATTTGGGAAAAGATTTCGTAGACAAATAGCAATAGTCTCATGCAGGGGTATGTTAGTAAATAATGACTCTACATCAAAAGAAGTCATAAAAAACCGGTCTGCATCCACAAATTTCTTTCAATCTGAGACAAAAGTGTAGGAGTCGTCAACAGTAAAATCATTGGTACAGAGATGTGTAGTAAAATACTAAAACTTTGAAAACGAAAAACTGGGAGCATTGTAGAATGCAAAAATTGGACGGAATTGGTACGTAGTAGTAAAATCAGGTTTATGAATTTTCGGAAGGCCATAGAGAGTACCTGGTCCAGAACCCTTCACGTAAAGCTTACTATATAAATCTTCTCCAATGCAGTTTAAGCCTATCAATTTTCGCAAAAAGTTATTGATTTTATCTTCTATATGAGTGTCTAATTTTTCTATCGGCTCAAAAACTTCAACAAAGTTGTTCGGATCAGATATAAGCTCTTTCATGCATGCACTTGATAATGTTAGTAATAATGGGGCTCACTCGATGATAGATGTTTTGAGTGCGTCGATGTTAACGGAGGCCATTTTCAACACCTTCTGTGATATGACTAGTTTGTTAAGTCAAAGTTGAGCATTAATTTATGGTTTGTTGTTAATATCCTACAATACCTCTGACGAAAAGTCCTTATTAATTGCAGGAATGAGGCTTTTTTTATAATTTAACGAAATACCTACTAAAGTTTATCATTGATGACTTGGGGATAATTTCCTAACGAACATTCAAATTGCAGACATTTTTGTGACACTAAAATGCTTGCAGGTTCCATTGTAAAAGTGACAAAAACTACGCTTCAGTGGGGTCGGAACTATCAAGACTAGCGCTAACATTGGCGCGCACGCGGTATCCTACTTTAAGTTTTAAAATTTCCTCAAGTCCTTATAACTCGAAAACTAAGGAGATTTGGCATTTTACCATTCGTGAAAATCGATTTATTTTGAGAATTTCTACGTACAGTCAAAACTTGTCAGCACTAAAAAAAACACCCTGTATAAGAAACAAAAGTTACGCTACTCCAGAGTGCGCGATTTCATCAATTGTAGTCAGATACATTTGCGATGTCCCTTGGACAACTTGACTGTGTTCATTTTACTGCCACCAAGAAAAAAATTGTAAGTCATGGATGTTTTGCTATATATTTATTTATAGAACTTTACTCAGACTCATTACCTCAACCCAGAGAGAGGAATTTTTCAAAAAATGACGTAATGTAATTGTATTAATGCCATTGTCCAGCCACTGCGCCGCTCAGAGGGGAAATTGTTTTCCGCGCGGAATGCATCTTCCCGATGAACGTGACATTTTGTCCTTTTAAGTCCATTAGGTTGATCCACTCTTGCTACACTATTTTCCTTTCTATTCCGCTTCAGCATAAACAGAATAAAATAATCCAGTATTCACTTATGTTCCCACCCAGTGGTCTAAAGCCCCCGCAACACCGAGAACTCTGATGTTTGGCGTCGCTCTCATGATAATTTTGACTTAATTTCAACAACATTTCAAAGCAATCTTTTCATCTCTTTGGGGGCTGTGGCGCATATGTTGAGACCTGAGAAATACCCGGTGGCCTTGAATCGTCCTCATTTCATTTTTTATGATTAGTTATTATGAGGCTTTTGTAAATTGGAAGTAAGAAATGAAACAAACGATCGGGTAGCGCCACTCCACTGCTCATGTGAACTGTGCATGAGTTGAGCCTATCCCCGTAAATGAATTTTAATGCATGAAGCCCCGAATAATTAAAATGTCATCAAGGACTGACTTGAGTTTACGGAAAAGTTACCAAACTTCATGGTCGATGTTTGAAACTGAACCATTCACCTTCGAGAGCAACTGGTGTGCTGTTGCAACGCAGTTAAATTTTATCTAAAAATTAACACAAGTCCCACACACGCCCCTAAAGCTCAAGGAACAAAATTAAAATATCCAAAAATCAGCAAAATTCAACACCAAAGTTAACAGAAAAAACTGGCTGCGATAAATGCCTAATTGTTTTCATTGTAGTTTTGTCAAAACAGTATAATTAATGGTCATTATTTCCTTCACAAAACTAAACTTTCCTTGGTCTGCTAGCTGTTACGTACTTTTGCATGCCCATGGCTGAAAGAGCACTGGACCATCGCAGCAAGTGGCTTGGTAGCTCGTGAAATGCTAGAGTGAATTCAAAGTGATTTTTCCTGAAATAATGCGTGATAATTTGACAGAAGCGTTGGCTTCAAATGAGTTCGTTGGAATAATTGTTAGCCCCGTCTTATGCAAGTTTTAACATGTCTGTCTTTGTCATGTTCCCTCACGTAAGGTACACAAAATATGCGTTCTATGACTCTCGTACTCATGAGTACAAGTGATTAAATTCCCACTTCACTGACAATAAAGCTGAATATTCGATCACGAAAATGTTGAAGATCCTCCATTTGCTCCGCCTGGATTCCAACCAGCGAAAAAACTTGGTAGTAAATTAACTATTTCTTAACTGTCTATGAATCAGTACCTGAAAAAATGTTCACAGAACTATCAGGCACGCAATGGGAACCTCATTGCATTTGTTTATGTAGTGCTGTGCATAGTTATTCGTCGGTGTTCTTGTTTTTTTTTGCTTTGCTAGTAATCGGCGATAACAGCTTTTTCGCCATTCGTAACGCCAAATGGATGTTAAAATCCTCTCACCGACAATAAAAAAAACTTATGGCCTAGGAATACTGTATGCTAATGAAACAGCTGCCCAGGAAATAGGCCTGCCTTCATGTCAACACTGGGCAAATATTCCAGATGGTCTCATCACTGAAGAGACTATCAGATGCTAGAATTTCCGAGACTGTCGCGCACAATCTTTGTCTGCAGCTTCTTAGAAGAACTGGATAAACAAGCAAGGTCATTTTCATCTTAGCTGGTCGTTCTGAAGTGCCAAATGCGATTCTTTGAGCCTGTGAATGAGTGAGAATTTTGACTTCCGTGGAAGTTCTACAAAAATATCTTTTGCATAAGCAAAACACAAAAATTTGAGGTTGGGAAAGGAAAGGAAATATTTGAAAACGGGAATGTCTCGTTCTTTTCATAGATAAGTCTCAGCCTACTTTTGATGGACTTGACGGTTCAGCAAATGGTCGGGGGTATCTGGGAATGAGTGTCATAATTGCTTGAATATCAGAGTGATGAAGTCATGATATAGGCAGGTTGTTGATTTATAAGAATACTTTTATAGTAGTTTTAGTGACATCAGCAGCCTATTGATGTCATTTAAAAGAAACTTTGTCGCTTTGGTTAGATGCCATACCTCTTTCGCTACCAAGCGTGTATGTTTTTATGCTTGACAATGCTCCTCCCTCCTATTCACTCGTGTTACCCTATAGCATTTTTAGCACGTCTAAGCGTCTAAGGTGAAGAGTTGATGATCTGGCCTCCTTACTCTCCAGATCTAAAGAGCTGTCATGAAGCGAGATGCTTATGCTGAAGGACGTCAGTTTTAGTTGTAACCAACCTTATGGGAAGCGATCAATACTGCAGCAAGCACAGACAGTTCCACTTGCCGCTATTAGGAAAACGACAGATTCCACGAATGTGAGACTTATTTTTGTAATGAAACTCCAAGGCGCCCACGTGGATGAAGATGAAGCTGTTCGATAGACGTAATTGTGCTTTTGCACCTATATGTTATAAACACTCGTGTGTGTTTTAATTTTATAGGTGTTTTTTATTTACACCAACGAAGACAAACGATGGCTTTTTCCAGAAAAATTGAATTACTTTTCATCGGTCAAAATGGAAAATTTCAATTTATTTCCATTTCTTTGAATAACAAGTCATGCTTTAAAACATAGCTTCTGTAAACGTTGTTGCCATAATGTGTCAGATTTTCGATAAAACTTTTCAGAAATTGATTCCCTAGAAATTTTGAAATCACTATTTTTACTACTGAGTTGCTATCGTAGGTCGGAGCGAACAACTATGAAAGAAAGAGTAGTATGATTAATGAATGCAGCTCTCCTTTACTTATTCTTTTCTCAACTCTTTAAAAGCGGGATTAGCATGACGGGATGTTCGGGACAGGGATGAGGAAAAAACTGTTTTACTAAATGCCCAGAACAAATTTACGTGACTTAGAAATTGATTGATAAAGACTGGGTCGTCTTTAGCTAGATTAATAGCTTTCACTCTGCCTGGTATTGCTTCTACAAGTATATTGACTCTTTGCAGCTCTATTTTTGTACATAATTGAAGCAACTGATTTCCCACTAAGCAGTCAATGTTGAAGAAATGGGCGGTTAGTCATGCATATTCTTCTTCAGCTCATGCCATAAATTTATAAAGGGGTACAAATCGGGAGATTGTGATGACCAGTCTGTAAGCTCAATTGTTCCTTCATTCGCAAAAACCATTGTTGAACACTTCTAGCTCTGTGGATGCGAGCATTGTCTTCCTGAAAGACTTCGTTGCCACCAAGAAATAAATTTACATGAAAATACGAACGTCTCTAGAAAGTACTTGCAAATAGTCCGTTGAGTTTATTGTGTTATCGAAAAGTGTGACAGATTCATGCTCATCCCTGCCAAAACAGCCCCAAAGGCAATTAAGGCCCCAGACACTACACGCGCCACGAGCCGAGCCGCGAGCAGGGCCTCAGGCTCGCGCGAGCCTGCTTGGCTCGGCTCGGGCTTTCTGCCTCTCCACACATTACACGAGCCGAGCATTAGTTTGCAAGTGTTTTCTCTAGAGATAACATTTACTTCTCCGATTCAGATGACCTATTAGAGATTGCAATTTGCTTAAGTGCTAAACAACCTCGAAAAAGGTTTAAATGGTGCAAGTCTTGGCTATTGCCAGTTAATTCAGGAATTGAGACTAGAGCATCGACACTACGCTAATTACTTGATAATGGATGAATCAGCGTACTTGGAATTGCTATCAATGGTGACCCCATTTAGAAAAGGAAGGTTATGAATCCTTCCTTTTCTAAAAAAATGCCATTTCTCCGCGCGAACGGATTACTGCGACGTTGAGATTTTTAGCTACTGGAAGATCTTATGAAGACTCGTTGCTGTATCATC
This sequence comes from Morinoia aosen, assembly GCA_030386875.1. Classification (NCBI taxonomy): domain Eukaryota; kingdom Metazoa; phylum Arthropoda; class Malacostraca; order Amphipoda; family Talitridae; genus Morinoia; species Morinoia aosen. The sequence continues at coordinate 27,628,513 of CM059568.1, forward strand.
GACCTGTCTACATTTACAAACCAAGACACCATATGCTTCGTTTTTTTTACTTTGTTTGAATAATCTTGACTTTTCACTTTTCATAGACAAGGATAACTTCGATAAAGTTCAATAAATTCTACGAGAAAATCTTTCTTATCCATATTCATTTTTACTCAATATACTTTTATCACACTTGAAATTCTTTAGTACGTCGTACATCAGACACTTTCTGAAAAAGAAAAATTCGTTAACATCATGCCCTAAGCTGACCGCAGGCTTGGCTCGTGCTATTTTACCACCACACATTACCCGAGCCGAGCCGCAAGCCAGGCCAAATATCTGGAAGTGACAGATCAGCACGAGCCCAGCCACGAGCCTGATAGCGCGGCTCGTGGCTCGGCTCGAACATGCCCACACACTACACGAACTGGCTCGAGGCTCGGCTCGAACATGCCCACACACTACACGAACAGGCTCGAGGCTCGGCTCGAACATGCCCACACACTACACGAACTGGCTCGAGGCTCGGCTCGAACATGCCCACACACTACACGAACTGGCTCGGGCTCGGCTCGAACATGCCCACACACTGCACGAACTGGCTCGAGGCTTGGCTCGAACATGCCCACACACTACACGAACTAGCTCGGGCTCGGCTCGAACATGCCCACACACTGCACGAACTGGCTCGAGGCTTGGCTCGAACATGCCCACACACTACACGAACTGGCTCGGGCTCGGCTCGAACATGCCCACACACTACACGAACTGGCTCGGGCTCGGCTCGAACATGCCCACACACTACACGAACTGGCTCGGGCTCGGCTCGAACATGCCCACACACTACACGAACTGGCTCGAGGCTCGGCTCGAACATGCCCACACACTACACGAACTGGCTCGAGGCTCGGCTCGAACATGCCCACACACTACACGAACTGGCTCGGGCTCGGCTCGAACATGCCCACACACTACACGAACTGGCTCGAGGCTCGGCTCGAACATGCCCACACACTACACGAACTGGCTCAAGGCTCGGCTCGAACATGCCCACACACTACACGAACTGGCTCGAGGCTTGGCTTGAACATGCCCACACACTACACGAACTGGCTCGAGGCTCGGCTCGAACATGCCCACACACTACACGAACTGGCTCGGGCTCGGCTCGAACATGCCCACACACTACACGAACTGGCTCGAGGCTCGGCTCGAACATGCCCACACACTACACGAACTGGCTCAAGGCTCGGCTCGAACATGCCCACACACTACACGAACTGGCTCGAGGCTTGGCTCGAACATGCCCACACACTACACGAACTGGCTCGAGGCTCGGCTCGAACATGCCCACACACTACACGAATTGGCTCGGGGCTCGGCTCGTGGCGCGTGTAGTGTGTGGGGGCCTTAATACTTCCTCCAGATGGCTGAAAAGTTAGGCGAAAGAAGACATAGTTTCATTAAGCTGTCGCCATGCTTCAATTAACGTGTACATCGTTCTGAAAAGAGGTAAATCTGGACTTATCAGACCACATTACATACTTCCAATTCTCACTAGTCCAATCTCGGAGTTCTGGAGCTGCAACATGCGTTTTTACCGATTGGCTGCCGACGCTAATGGCTTCTCTGTGAATTTGTATTTTCCTAAATCAATTTTCGTTAACTATGGACACCCCCTGCATTGATAAAGTGCTTTTGGACCTTCACAAAACTCGTCAATAATTATCATTTCCGTTGATGAACGCCAATTTTTCTTCACCAATGTTTTTCAAAAAAGCGTCGTCTCCGCATCCAGAATGTTAGGCCGTCCCTAATTTACACGAGATGAACCGAGTTTGATATTACGTTTTCAGGGTGCTATTGTTCTCCGAACATTCTGATAGTTATACCAATTTCTGTACATACGTCCCGAGTTCATTTTCAACTTTGATGAAACCCAATGATGCGTTTTATAAATCGAATTGTGACAGGCCCTTTCCTTCATTGGACTTCATTGCTATGATGTCAATAGAAATTTAGAATTCTACATGCACTCAGAACAGGTTTTCACGACTTGATAAACCTTACGAATATATTGCCATGTTCAGTTTTACCGAAACAAATGAACTCTGAAGTAAAACAATAAAAATTTGTTCAGCTGGTAAATATATAGTGCGTGATCTTTTTCGACGACTTCATATACTAACTGTAGTTTAGGTAACTGAATGCACAGCCATTTGAAGGATGCTTTAGCTCAGACTGTGTTTGAAACTAGACAGTTGTTCTCATTTCGTCATGAGAGGCGTGGCGTCTTCTTGCATCGTGTGCTGCGAAGTTTGTTGGGTGAGGCAGATGGAGTCTCACCGCCAGCGCCTGGAGCCTCACTCCGGCTCATGTCATCGTATTTGGCATAAATTTTAAATTGTTTCAGCAGTTCCTTGCTTCTGCATCCCTCCTCGGGACTTGCTGTCGGCTCATAAGCCGTTGATAATTTGTGTCTCAAGGCTAATACCTAGTCATCTTGTTTCATGTTTTACGTAGCACGTCTCAAGTTCAAGGTCTACTGGGCTGCAAACGTTCTGGTTATTCAAAATTTTTAACCCGTTTAAAGTATTAAAACAGACTGTGATCTGAATAAATTTTAATGCAAAAAAGCAAAATACTGTGACTGATTATATTCACTTGATAGTGCATTGATCACTATTTAGCACTACTTCTTAAAAGGTTGATCTTAAAAATTCCATTACTATAGTACTATGATATACTCTTTGTATTTTACAACAATTGCTTGAAGCATGACTCCTAACTTTAAATGTCGAAGTAAAATGCAATGTTTAATTCAAGAAATGTTTGTTCTTCTTAATCGAGCGATATTATGCCCTTGAAGGATTCCAAGGGAATATAAAATAATGCACTTTCTGCTATTATGAAGCTACAGGTTCTCAAATGTTCATCACTGATGTACCCGGTTCAAGCGCGTCGTCAGCCTTACTCGCTTTACTTTAAGCAAGAAGTGTTTCTGAAACGTTTATGAAACTCTCCCGTGGCTGTTATAATCAATTATAGTAAATATGACCACACGAAAACGGGGAACGACACATCGTCGTTCTGTTCGCCTACCAGCTGCAGCTTTAATATTTATTTGTTAGTATCATAAATTATTCCATAGAAATTATTTCTCATAACAGCTGAAGGCGACACGCGTATACTGTTTAACTTAGCCCTCTAAATGTATCGAGGTTCTAACTCAAAATGAATCACTGGCAGCAAATTCTGTGCTAGAACTATTCTATGTAGGATGCTTGCAATGATGGAGGCCACGAAAAATACGCTGGAGGGGCATACGGGTGGGCAGTGTCCATGACGCCTGACGTTGAATACGGTTGCAGCAGATATAATTTTTAAATATAGTTTATGAACTATCCTAAATTTTGTGAGTTATTTGTGCGTTGCAGACTCATCAATCGAAGCCAACGTATTGTCGAACGTAAAAACGACTTTACCTCACGTTTTGTTCTCTAGATTATTCCTGATATTAACCTTGAGAATAACTCTTTACTTCGGTCGGACGGTAGGCGGAGCAATCCTGATGTTATCTATCAACGCATCGAGAATGAAGGAAATAAAAATGCTTCCCACCGAACATATTACTTGTATCGGCAATTAGAATTCAGTTTTTCGTAAATAACTTATCGTATTTTAACATGATGTTTAACTTGTGCACACCGCATCGTAGCACAAGTTTCCATCTTCACAATCACGTTCCTTAAATTTAACGCTGACTTGGTTTCTCTAATTTCCTACTCCTTCCGATGCCAAGAGCGCATCAGAATAAGACCAGTCCTCGCTTAGGTCCTCCCCCACTCAAATTGCGACGTCTAGTATAAATGGCCTCCATTTGTGGAGAGCGTCTTACTCACGCAGAAAATTGAAAACCCAAATGGAATTTTTCCTGAGCTTCTTCTCGGGCCGCCACGTTGCTGAGCACATCTGAGAGCCGCGCTCTGACGCGGGAATTAACTGAATTTAGCTCAGCCTCCGAAGGGGCACAGTGCAACAGACTTGTGCTCGTCAGACAAGTAAACAGGAGGTACGTTAGACTTCTTGCATTTAAAACGAGATAGTGATGTTCCTGGAGTTAAAGCATTACATCTTTAATTCACAGTCGTGAAAATCTTCGACGCGCGAATACGTCAGCATGTCTCATATTTGGAGACGAGAGTAGCTGGGGTGAAGTTCTGCATAGAAATTATCTTAGTAAGAACGTGCTGTGTACAGTACAATCTTGCGATCATATTTAGCTATCGCGTGCAGTTAAGCATTTTGAATGAAAGTTTGTAAAGTCATTGAATTCCGATAAATTAGTCAATATCCATTTTTAACCGCTTGCATCTAAAAAATTGCAAGTCATTGTAATAATTTATGAGTATACTCAAAAACTGATTTACTGTGCTGAACGCTGCATCTCAGCTTTCTTTAATTTAGCTTGATTTTAAGCTAATCGAAGATAGGAACGAAAGTGTCATATTTTTCTATAACTTTATACAAATAACACGTACTATAACAGATCAACTGCGGTGGGTTAAACTGAACTTCAATATTCAACTAAAATAAGACTCAATTTCAATTTTTAACAAGAAGTTGATCAAAAGATCAATTGGAACCCGCAGTCATTGGCTTTACGCCGAGTACTAATAAAAATTCAATTTAGGATCTCCGATTGGTAACCCGCAGTGTGGAAATCCTCCGGTTGCTTCACTAAGCAATCAACGTATTAACCCTTAAATGCATGATTTTTCTGTACTGAAGGAAAAAATTTTTTTCAATGAAAAAACAGTTTAATAAAGTTCAAATGTACTTCAGAAGCAAGTTTTTTGATGATCACATCATTATTCATTGAAATAATGGTATGTGCCGTATGTGGCACAAACCGCACAAAAGGAGTTCCTCTGTAAATAAGGGAATGTGCCATATATGGAACAAATCGAGTATAAGATTCCTTTTGTACCATGTGTGAAATAGGACGCAATGCAAGAGCGAGCTGCAAATGTATATGAAACAACGCATTTTGGAAAAGCAATAAAATAAAAATATAAAGATCTTCCATTTACTCAACTAATAAAGTTTGAGAGCATATTTATCGCATCTAAACATTCAAAGCGTAAGTGTCAGCAGACATTCTAAGTGATTTCATGAGGTATGAAATTTTTTGAAGCAGTTGTGTTGCTGATTCAAACAAAGATGGACGGAGCATTTGCTGCATCTAATCAGAGACTTGGACTTGCAGCCTGGCATCTTACATCGCTGTCTGACAGACTGAACATCTGGCCAGTGATTCAGGTTATCAAGGCGAACATTTTTCAGAGGAAGAGTGGCAGTAGGCCCTCGAGTTCGCTTCTCTTGAAGTTGCTCCTCAACATCGTTTGATGGTCGACCTCTCTTTCTTCTGTTAGGTTGTTCGACTTTGCACAATCCCTCTGCAACTCTTGTTCTGAAATCAGCTAGCCGCATGCCATCGCCATGTACTTTGCGAAAGACTATCCAACAATTTATTACTGTCATGTCAACTAGGTGGTAGAAAAGGCGGAGATACCATTTTCTTGAGCGCATTTTATTTCGATGTCGTCCAAGATGGCTGTCAAGTAGGTCCACGCCTCCCATGTGTTTGTTATATTGCTCAATGATGTGTGGAGAAGGCACTTGAACAATTCGCTTTTCAGATTTGTCATATCGGTTAGCCTGAGAGAGTGGTTGTTCACCAACAAATGTAGACAGCATTCTCACTATTTTATTGTCTTTCCACGAGACGCAAGTGACATCAACATTATCGATGGTGGCCACATACTCTACCGAATCACCCCTCTTTTTCAAATTCTTTTCTTCACCAGTAATCACCTTGTTGCAAGGAATTCTGTTTACTCGCACAGTTCCAAGAGCAGGGATGCCTTGCTGTGCCAGGTGTACAAGCAATCCTACAGAGGAGTAGTAATTGTCAAAGAACAGCTTGTGGGCGACATTCCTGGGTATCTTTCGACTCAAACGTAAGACAATGTTTCCTGAAGCACCTAAATCGGGTTCACTAGGTAATCTGTTAGCTGCGTTGTTCTCCTGTCCAGTGTATATTTCAAAATCGTATGAGAAACCAGACACACCACACAAGACAAACAATTTGTACCCCCATTTGTGTGGCTTTGAGGGTAAATATTGTTTCATGTAACTCCTTGCTTTTGTTGCACATATTTGCTCATCTACAGAGAGACATTCTTCAAAAGGGATGAGCTGAAACCGTTCTTTCAATTTCTCAATAACCGGACGAAGTTTGAAGAGCCTATCATGTTGAGGATCGTTGTACGGCAAGTCATTTTCGTTGTTGGCAAAGTGAATGAATTGTCTAATTTTTTCAAACCTGTTTGCTAACATTGTCTCTTGAACCAGCTTACTTCCAAGACTGTCATTCCAATAGTCTCTCGTATTTGGGAGATGCACTACAGACATGATTATGCAGATTCCGATGAACTTTTTTATATCATCTGCATCAATTACAAGTGGTTTGTTTGGATCTTTCTGAGTGCTGAAAAGATGAGTTTGATTTGCAATCATCAATAACAGGTCATCAGTGAAGAAGTGCATGAAAAATTCATACGGCGTTTCTAAATCTTCAATTTCACGAGGAAGCTTAGCTTCTCCTTCAAAAGCAAATTTTTCTATAGAGTGTGGGAATTTTTTCTTCTTCCAAATGATATTTCTCAGCGATTGTACGCCTTTATAAGGATTTTTGGTTGAATTCATCTGGTCTTCAGCTTCATTTTCTGAAATAATTATGCATGTTTTGTTGGGAATAGAGCTCTCTTCTTCTGACGCTGCAATGCTAATATTCTTGTCCGACACGCTGCATGCAGCTGTAGCATTGTAACCTGGAAAAGACGGAATGCTATAGAGTTCTATACACAAGCAATTCTGGCAGGTTTCATTCCTAGAATAAAAAATTTATAAAATAGAAGGAAAGCTGAATACTATATCAAATGCAAGGTACATATTTGTGTTTTTTATAATTCAAGATTGTTATAAATCAAATCTTACCTGTATTTGTTTGTTCGGGACAATAACTTGGGTCCACAATACTGTCATCTGAATCTAGCCCATCTTCGCTATCGTTACCGATACCTAGTGCAATAAGTATCTCTTCGTCCGTTAGTCCCCTTCGAGGCATGTTATCTGGAAAATATATTTATGAAGTTAGCTAGTACCATGTAGAATAATTTATTTTTTACTATTCATGGTAATATATGAGCACACAAAGAAGATACTTTATGTATGTGCCGTATATGGCACAAAGGATAACTAGCAGGCAAAGAACACCAAGCTCGGTTTGTGCCTTATAAGGCACAAAGATAAAATACACATTCATTTTATCATAAGCCATTGAAATTAATTTCTAATAAAATTTTTATAATCTGCACACATTTTTACATGTAATCATAATTTTTACTTACCGGAAACCGTGTCACATAAGTCAGGACAATGACAAATTTCAGGACAGCGCGACGCTCCTTCCACCAGCACCGCTAGTGTTGCACTGAACGAGCGTGCAAAGAGTAAGGTTTACTTCCTGACTTTGATACGTGTTCGGGACCGAGATGAAACGTGTCAGATGAGGTACGAACAGTTACATTTCCACCATTTTCATTACACAACGAACAAATTAATTTTTTTCAGTATGTGCCGTATATGGCACACAATGCATTTAAATTAAGATGACCAGGACGCGAGAACAGTTGAGGGGATAGATTTGTTTTTTTCTTCCCATGCAGCTTATCGGTTTGAACGACTACCCATCATCGCATTGTTTCCAAATAATTCAAAATTTTCTGCTATTTTGGCATCGAGTTCGAAAATCCTCAGTCTCCAAAATAAATTTTAAACAGAAACTTAAACAACATGTTCCCTCGAACTACTCGAACTATTATTTCGACAAAGGTTAACAATACTAAAGCCGATGTCACTTTCCAGTCACACATACTTTATTCTGCATACGCAATGAAGATTCGTCAATATCTCGCCAAATTTCTCGGTAACTTTGAACAGTCGTACAGAACATATTTCTGAATACAGGAGATCTAACAACCTCTAAGCGGTCAATAAAAATAGCTCAATGAACTACGTACGTTGGTTACATGTCGTGAGTTTCACAGAGATATAAACAATAGTACTTTTATAACACACTTTGTCCCACTCTGTAAATTTGATACCTGAATCCCACATAAAGGGGCCCATACACGTTCAAAAAAAGCGTCAAAATTTTGCATCAAAATATTGACATTAAAATTTTGATGCAAAATTTGACTGTGTGTGGGACGTTTTGATGTCAAAAAAAGATTTGAATCAAAATTTTGATGGATCAAATCCGTTCGATACTTTTTGACGAGTCGTCAAAATTTTGATGCGTGTGTGGGCTTTTGTCAAAATTTTGGTCAAAATTGTTAGCCGCAGATGACTGCCGAGGAGACAGAATCGCCATGTCTGGGAAGAAGGAGACCGAAAAGAAATTTTTGATTGAAGTTTTAGGCGTGTATCAAACCTTGCCAGCCTTGTGGAGAATTAAGTCGGAGGATTATAGTAATCATGCAAAGAAGGCCGAGGCCTACGAAATTTTACTGCGGAAATATCGTGAGCATTTTACTTCCGCCACATTAGAAAATCTAAAGAAAAAAATAAATAATATAGGAACAAATTTTCGCAATGAACTTCGAAAAATGGACAAAAGTGTCAAATCAGGAGCCGGCACTGAAGACTTGTACGAGTCCCAGGCGTGGTTCATGGAGGCTATAATGTTTTTAAGAGACCAGGAGACTCCTGCCCAGTCAAGAAGCACCCTGTCCAATAGCGATGATGACCCAAGCGATAACCAAGGAACAATTCAGGTTAGTTCATGATATGTAATTTAGATTGTTATTTTTTCAATTTGTTACAGTTATACATATTGCCATTCATTATCCGTACCTTCTGTACAAACAGGTTTTATGACAGTTGGGACTTATTCTAGTAATATTGCAAAAATTTACAAACACAAACATCTTTCCGTTTTATGAAATGTCATTTTTTAGCTTCATTTTTTAAATAAGTTCAAGTTCATACCTTCCATTGCAACTAATAATATCATGAAAGATATTATATGAATTTATGGAAAATTTTACACACTCACGTTTTAAGTAGTATAGATTATATGAAGCGTTCGACGCAATTTTGACAGGGCTATCGAATTTGTTTATATTTGGGATGATCATTTTTTTAATGAGGTAAATTCAAATTTTTAGATTTGCCTTATCCTTATGCACCAATATTAGACTGTTTGGAAAGGGAAAAATACAATTAGTTGATTAACGAATGTATATTGACACTGTTTTTAATACAGTATTGCTGATAAATGTGTTTTAAATATTTATATTATTGCTATAACTATCTACCATACTTAGGCGCGATAATGAAATCATTTATCTCGATAACCGAAGAATCGATTTATAAAACCCTTATTTTCTATAACCGATAATCGAAAAACCGTACTAAAAAAATGCATACGGTCTGGTCGGTGACTTTTTTTGCGTTCCTTGATTTTGTGAGAGTTCAGCGTAACGAGCCCGCACTACCTGGCCTGAGTCAGTGGAGTCAGTAAGAATTCTGTTCGTACGAAATCATTACGCAATTCTGGCATCTTGCCAAGGAACACTTCTTTCTGTACAAAAGTATTGGCGGTAAGAATCTCGCACACCGCGAATGACTTCTCCACTGTTTCTACTTCTACACATCTCCAAACCTTCAAGCGGATGTTGACCTTCTCGCCAGTCCGCCGGTTGTACATTGTGATCAGCATCTTCCAAGTCCACGTTTCCAGCCCTCAAGTAGTGTTTTGATTTCTTGCGAAGGAAATTGTGCAGATAACAGCATGCAAGCGTTATCGTCGTGGCTTTCTCAGGGTCAAGTTGTATAGTGTTTCGAATTACACCAAATCTAGCGGACAGCACACCAAAAGCATTTTCTGATACGCGCCTCGCCCTGCTCAAGCGATAATTGAACACTCGCTCGTCATGATCTAACTGGCCTTTGTACGGCTTCAGAAGATTTTCTGCCATTGCAAAGGCATCATCGGCGACGAAAAGACGAAAACGTACGGCATGTTTCTTCCGTAATGAACGATGGGCTCTGGTTCTGGGAGATTCAAAGCGGCCTTTTCAAGGCGTCGGCCGAATTCAGTTACAGATATTACTCCTCCATCGGAAACGCGCCCATTGACGCCTACATCTGCCATAATGAATTCATAATTTGCATTGACAACACCCATGAGTACGATGCTGAAGAACTTTTTGTAGTTGAAGTAAAAGGATCCGGACTTGACTGGTTTCTTAATCGGAATGTGTTTACCGTCTATAGCACCTAAACAGTTAGGGAAATTCCAGGCCGACTTGAAGGCGTCACTCGTCATAATCCATTCTTCTGGAGTTTTCGGCATCTGAAAAAGAAATTAAGGGTTGTTAATGAAAACTGACACTCATTGTGATCTCACTACCAAAGGGCGTGTAAGCAAATGAAACTAAATTTTAATGATTTTTTCGATAAATGGTATCGGCCTGCATGTATATCCTGAGTATGCACTTAATTGTTATCACCCACGCCGACGGTAGTCGTGGCACTGATAATGTTTTTGTCGTCTCTGTCTGGGTGTGTGTTTGCGGCATAACTCAAAAAATTTGATCCAATCAAGTTCTAACTTTGCACAGTGGTAGGCCTTGGGAAGTTCTGTAAATGTGTGGAAATTGAGGTCAAGGGGTCGAAGGTGAAGGTTACAGAAAAACAAAGTGTTGAACAACATAATATGATAGTGTGGCTATGGGGCGTAGATCTGTAATAGCAAAAGTAATTTTTTCTATTTTAATTTTTTTTAATTTCATGATGTTCCGGGATGAAGATGACTCAGGAGACGGTACCAAAGAAAGAGAAAGAGAAAACTGTGAGGGGTCATTTCCCACAATTACATGTCAACTGCCTAGGCCGACGAAGCCGTCGTCCTCTAGTCAGTCCGTATCTCTCGGCAGAAAACGCAAGCGAGTCCCGGAAGCCGAGAAAGCGGAACTCCTGTCATTGGCTAAAGCACGGTTAACTGAGCCGGACGACCGGTACCTGAGCCAAGCCAAGACATGGGCGCATGAACTGAAATGTATGGATGCCAGTCAAGAGCTGTATGCGAAGAAAGCCATAAACGACATATTGTTTGAAGGTCGATGCGGTGCGCTGCACAGAAATTCGGTGCAAATCAATGACAACACCACCACCCCATCCAGCAGTCGATGCAGTACCCCATGTATTTCTGTTGGGCACTATCAAGTTCAGTCTGAATCAGCACCTTCTTTCATGAACAATTACCAGGGCAGGCATTTCTCACACGTGGCAAGTGAATCCCGCAATAACGAGAGCAACCTGTCCCAGTTTTTTGGTAGCTTCGATCCTACCCCTTGACGCTTACAAGTGATGGACTGTCAAGATTGACATATCTTGTTCATGTACTGTATGTTTTTACAGTTTCCGGTTCAATTATTCACTGATTCCATTATTGTATATGAGACTGAGGTCTGTGTAGTCAGCTTATTGAAATGTTCATTACTTTGTTATAATAATAAAAAATCACGAATAGTACGCGTTCTCAGTTTATTTTTATGTTCATTGCATTGGTATAATAATAAAGTTTCACAGACAGTACGTGTTATCAAATTATTTAACACCTCACCTTTATAGTCTGCTGACGCTTCAGACAAATGATGATGGCCTCACAGGTTTCAATAACCAACTTTCCAATCGCTTGCGGAGATCTTGCTGTCAGAAATTTCAAGTCTTCATAAGAATTTCCAGACGCCAGGTACCTGAGTGTGATGGACAAGCGTTCACTTGGTGGTATGGATGAACGCATGGCAGTGACTTCTTTCCTTATCAATGGCTCGACAAGGCCGAGTAACTCATCGAACGATGGCGCATCCATTCGAAGGAAGTTACGGAAGTCCTCTGGTTCGTTAAAACGTAATTCTTGGAGGGGGTTGACGTGTCCGTAGGTTTCGCGTTTTAAATAACAGTCTTTTGACCATTTCCGACGTTTAGCAGGAGGTTTATCACAGTCCAATGCGAACACGAGTGCTATGGCCACTGATGCATCCATGTCGAAGATTTTGACGATACTGAATTTTGACGGGAAAAACGCCTAAACGTGTGCGGGCAATTAAGCATCAAAATTTTGTATCAAAATTACGCGTCAAAATTTTGATGCAAAATTTTGACACTTTTTTTGAACGTGTATGGGCCCCTTAAGGAGTATTTGAATCTTATTTTAAATTATGATGTATGTATGTTACTGGTTGGAATTCAATTTAAAATTTTTCTTGCACAAAAATAGAAGACCAAGAAAAAGGAAAGGCTAGCGTTTTATGTAACTATTTATTTGGAAGAATGAATTGTAGATCTAACTTGTAAATAACGTGTCATTTATGGCAACAGCAAGTATGTGGTTATATGATTATATTCGTGATCAACCATGTGATGAAGAAAACCTTTCGTTTTGTAAACTGGTCATCATTGCTTACTCTGGATACACGCACAGCCCCGAGATCTCCATATGCAGGGTCTGGCTTTCTGTTTATGCTCTATCTCCTTGTGCCGCCATAGCCATGTGGTATAGGTTCTGCCGCCGTGCGGCAAGGACCCGGGATCGAATCTCGGCGCAGGCAGTGGCGATTTTCTCTGTTGGGTATAGGAGAAAAATTCCAAGCACAATACCCCACTCCACCCAGGTGTCTGAAATGGGTACCGGTCTCGACCGGGGGAAAGCGTCATGGCGTCCTGGCGTTAGTTATAATGCATTTGAAAATCCAATGTACAAGGTGATGTGTATCAGGCTTGATTGGAAATAAAGCATCCGTAGATGCCTTCATTACTTCATTATTGTCGTTTGAATTTATAGCACATTTCTTCACGGTATCTTCTGTGCGCATGCGTTTTCAATGGACTCTGAATACTGAAACAACAGTTTATGGGTCTACAGTTCTCGCGTTTTTTACTCAGTGCCTGGAGTTGACATCGCTGCAAGAACGGTTGGCCGCGCACAAGCGGTCCGTCACTCTGTGGTCTATACCAGCACTCGAGTCCCGCCGTCGCTAGGCAACGCGCTAACTCGGCATTCAATCAGTTTATCTGCAGCTCGTGCTCTCCAGATCCTCATGTTAGCACTCAAAAAGAGGGCTTTTGTACGAGCATCTCAAGCTGTTTTCCCTCACTGCAGCACACTGAACGTGCTGAAGCACGCAGCTCGGCTGACAGGCGCCAGTTTCCCGTTACTCACATGTACGTCCGTCCGTCCGAGCCGCACACGTCACCCACACGACTGCACGCGCCCAGGCCGTCTGAAACACGTAATCATGTAAGTTATGAGCACAATTTTGTCTGCAGTGTAAATTGTTGAATATTATGGTCTAGGCTCTAGGGCATTTACATCAAAACTGAATTTATTTCACTCGAGTGCATTAGGTGAGAGAATTGAAGAGAATGAAGAATTTCAGACCTTCATCTCATTCTAAGTATCACTATCAGTCGTTGAACAAATGTTTCAACTACTCAAAAGCATTTCAAATGAAGTCAATTTTTCTTCATTTAAAACATCACTGTCGGTTGAAAAATAAATGCTTTAACTAGTTAAACTAGGCGAATTATGTTTTTAATTACATAGTAAATTTGTCACGTTTCCTGCTGAGACGAGAGTAGCTATTATTGCTAATTCATATTTTATGATTGGTATACATTCCAAGTTCATAGGCATCAAACTTCATGATGAAAAGAAGAGCAACTATAGCAACTCAGCAGGCTTTCTTCGAGAAGGCTTTTAGTCATCGTTCATTCGAAGTGCGTAGAATTCAAATTAAATTTTCGCACGTTAAATTTTTTGTAAAGAAATGGACGATGAGCATAACATTTTCTCGTTTTAGGACTTCCCTTTTCTACTTTAGGTTTTCAGTTTTTTCGCAAAATGATAGCCGATCTTAGACAAAATCTTTTATTAATAAAATTAGTGACATTTGATGTTCAAACAAGTCGAAGTATGAACCTTAAACAGCCATGAAGCTTTGCTGTTTATCAAGAAGACTATTTATGTCACGTCAATAAAAATCTTGCAACTTATAAGCTAGGAAATCCATGAAAGCGAGTTCGACATCTTCTTTGGTTCCGAAAGTTTTGTTGCTCAAAAATTGCCTAAATACTTGAAAAAATGGTAATCCGTGGGAGAAAGATATGGGGAAAATGGATGTGGTAAAGTTTCTTATACCAAGTCTGTGAGCTTCTGCAGAGTCATTCTTGCATCATGAGGGCGTGCACTGACATGGAGTAAGATTGGACCTCACTGATTCACCAGTGCAAGCCATATTTTTTGCAAGTGAGCACGTATTTCGTCAAATACAAAAACAATTTCATTAAAATACAAAAAACACAACATCGAACCCAATTCAAAACGCCATGCTCGTTGATGTTCATTGAGATCATGCGGGAACCATTTGTCCGATTGGCCTCAGATGGTCCGACACAGTTAAAATGCTGTCATCAAGTCGCTGTATTATTTCGCATACACTTTGTCGTGAGTTTTGCTCAACAACATCGCTCTCAAATCTTCATTTTGAAAAATGAGGGGCTAACCCCTAGCCTACCGTTTTCATCTTTGAGGCTCTCATTTCTACCCGAAATTTTTGAAACCATCTTCGTACTTTTTTCCACTTGTTGTGCCTTCTCCCCATGCCTATATGTTTCAGTAGTTGGAGCAGTATTGTTGCCGAGCTTGAACTCATGCAAGAAAGGTAATCGTAAGTCTGCTTTTTTCATGTTCAAAATTCTTGGCTTTGTAGCTTCTAAAATTAGGTGTAGATGAAATTAATATAAAATATTGAAGAGCACCTGTAGGTATGAAGAGCACCTTATTATGTTTGTTGTGTACTTGAATTACGCAAAAAATTCAATTGTATGTAAAACTGATTTTTACCACTGCCCACCCACAAGAGTTACTTCAAATTCTTGCAGATCTTGCCCCTCTTTTCCTGCAAGTTTGTCTAAAACGCAATTCTTCTTAGCAAGAGTACCAATCTTAGTTGGATTTCAATTTAGATCTAAAATTATGAACCAAAATGTACATATCCTACTTTCGTTTACTGAAGGTGTTCAAAGAATTAGTAGCAAATTTTTTGTGTCGATTTTAAGAACAGGATTGTGATCGAATGCCTCACTATATTTCCTTAAAATTTTCTTTGCAACAGGGGCGCAACGTAGTTACCGTATCCCGTCTGTACGTAGGGCAAGATATCAACAATCAAGGCAGTCTTTCACTACAGTTTCAGGTTGTCGGTGACCGGGCTGAATTCATGCCCTGCGAAACGCTTTGCTCGCTTAACCAACGCAATATTACCCGAAAATATCGTCTTCCTTCAGCAAATAGCGAGCGCCTCACGGACTCCGAGAAATCCCCTGCAGTAAAGCGCTGGATCTCCAGATCTCGCTAGCTGAGATGAGACAAGAATAGAAATATCCCAGCTTGAAATGTGCGCATCCATCGCTGTTACCAGGACCTATGTTTTTGCATCCTCAAATAAATCTCACCCCAAATAACACAACTGAATATGCAGGTAATTACAATCGTAATTAGTTATTCACATTTGTCTTTTCGGGTTGGAATAATTTTCATGTGCACGATTTGTTACCGATTGTCCGCATATTTTGGGACAATAATATTCAGGCTAGCGATTTCAAAATCGGCTATTGGGAACATTGTACATAACATATGACATATTATTAGCATATACGATACAGAAATGGAAACTCAAACTAATCCTGGTAAAAAACGAGTCTAACAACAAACTCTAACAATTAATAAATTAGCTGATTCTCATGCTGACATGCTACCCAATTTTTTCCTCTTGAGAAAGTATAAGACAAACAACTGCATTGACAAGTTGACGAACTGAGAGAGATAATCGTTCAGTAGAGTAGGCTTCAATGAATGTAAATCTCCAAAATGTGTTGGAAATGCTGGTAGCCCCATAAAACTAGGCCTAGCTTTTTTTGATGGACTTGTCCCCTCAACTTCACATTTTGAGTAACTGACTACAGGGCTCAAAATTATTACTGCAATCTATCAGATATAAGCCTTCATAAACATGACTTCTCACTTTAGTTGTGACAGGTTTTCTTTAAGAAATAGCTAAGTATTCTGCTGAAAACCAGAGTTGAAGTAGGTGGTGTAGTCGAGAAGAACTTTTGAACGTTTGAGTTGTTAGTGTGACCTTCTCCCATGCTCTAAGAACCGCATAATTTGACAAATTACCCAGCATGCGCATAAAAAATCCTTGTATTTTAATCATTCACATAGTACACAGTAATTACTTTCAGAGAGTTTTCACGAGCATACCCTGCGGATCATGCATGTGTAATCAATAACGCAGAAAGCCCACCGAGTCGAAAGCTCCATCAAGCTCGGTCATAACACGAGGCAAAATAGAAAACTTGCTGCCGTACTGCGCTGCTGACGTCCATGTCTTACTTACTCCAGGAGAGCGGCGCTGTGCAGACACAACATCTCTCGTATGCACATCCATCAGTAATATTTCAGGGCTGTTGGGTGGGGCCGCCCCTCTGGGCAAAACATCGGCAGCAAACACATAGAGAGTCAGAATATCTGCTTTCTCTCATGCACGAGGCAGGGGAACGCCGTCTTTATTTTTACGAGGATTTTACCCTCCTTAAGCCTTTCCGATTACTGCAGAAGAATGTATACCTGTTTATCGAAAAGTCATTTTCGAGCAAGGCCTTACTGGTGCGAAATATTTGATAATTTAAGTTTTTGGATTTTCTTTGAACCAAATGATAGCCACACAATAAACATAAAATTAATTTTTCCTTTGAAATACAGTACAGTTGCGTTATTTGTTAATGCGTGTGTGTTGCTTGCATATCGTTCAAGCTGTACAATCATCTTAGAGGATGAAAAATTCCTGTATCATCATCGTAGACGCATTTCAGTTCTTCTTTTTTGAGAAAAATTGTACAAGTGCACTGTTCTTAACGAACGATTGCTTGAGTATTTCAATTTATATCATTTACGAAGAATTTATTGTTCCATTTTTCAAAGTTCTTTAAATTGCTAAAAAATTTTCATTTAAAACTTGCATATCTATAGAGTAAATTGAGGGGAACTATTTTTTGAAATTAGAAGTCCAAGACAAAAACAAGTTAACATTATAACTGCTAACCTAACGATCTTTTACTTCCTTTGCTAACCGTACATAGGATAGGCGACTGGGTACTTGGCTACTTGCTTACACTTG
This sequence comes from Morinoia aosen, assembly GCA_030386875.1. NCBI lineage: Eukaryota > Metazoa > Arthropoda > Malacostraca > Amphipoda > Talitridae > Morinoia > Morinoia aosen. The sequence continues at coordinate 27,645,870 of CM059568.1, forward strand.
ATGGTTCTCAGAATGTTTTCAATATATTAAGAATATAGTAGTCAGAGCAAAACCATCTCCATTAGTTACTCGAGAATGTTTTATCATACGAATAAACAGATGGAAGCAGCTACTCCAGCGGGCGAGTTCACCCGCAGGCGATCAAAATATACAGCGGGCATCGCTGGGCTCAAATGCATCGCGTCCCTATTTATTTCCACCACAAAAATTGATTAGCTCATAATTGGTGCGTTTTCGCATGCTGTGATGGCTAAATTAATAAATGAGAGAGCTAGCAATCAGCGTTGGTTCTAGTTTCGGTTCAATGGGATAGCTGCGAAAGAGAGTTTGACACTGTGTGTGAAGAGACAAGTTGGGGGCAAAACTGAAATGAGAACGGGATGTTTGAAAGATAGGAGATGGGTAAGGAAACGATGGGAGAATTCATTATACAATTTTTTATGCATGTGATGCAAATGTGGAAGGGAAGTGGACTGTGTTCGTAAACGTCTTGTTAGCTTGTGTCGCCTTCAAGGCTGTAGATCAACGAAATTTTTGCTACATGCAGTTTCTAACGGGTGAAAACTTAGGGCATCAGTGCATGGAGTGCAAAATTTCAAAGTTCATGAAGACATGTTTTTTGGCGCTCTTTTTCTGTGGAATTTAATACAGGTTGATAATTCACGAACAAGTTTAGTGGGGCGGCGTCGTGCCTACCTAAAGTTAACAGACTGAATCTTGATGAATATCAATGTTGAGACTGAAATATGTTGCCTCAACTCAGTATATTAGCTAAGGAAATAGAGCAAAACTGAGAGCTCAAGCGTACAATTGAGACAACGAGTGTAAAATTGATTTCAGGGTATTAAAATTTAAAACAAAAGACATTATCGAGATAAAAGTATAAACCTGAGAACGCTAGTGGAAAATTGAGGGTGCGAGTGTACAAATGAGAGCGGAGTGTAAAATAGATGGAGTGTAATTGAACTCAGGAGTGTAAAATTAAAGTCAAAAGTTAGAAATTGAGGGTACGAATGTAAACTTCAAGGTGCGCTTGTGAAATTGAAAACAGGACTGCCAGATCGAGACAGGCTTGCAAGCCATCACTCAGAAAAGTGAGCATAATTTGACGCTAGAGCTTAATTAAGTTAACATAGGGAGGCTCGCAGAGCAAGAGCCTGGAATTCCTAATAAGCCGGCTACAGCTTACGAAACACGCTTCTGGTAAAATGTATAACTTCTTTAGTTTGAAATTTTGACCTTGTAGACTTACGCTTTACAACCAACAAACCTTGAAATTCCGATGATAGAAGCTCGAAAAGTTCGCAGTAGTAATAGTGAAAGTTACTCAAAAGTCAACCCTCAATTATACCATTAGGAATTCGACTGTGAACCTGCAATGAATATTCAAGAGGCCTTTGGTATAATATTTGCTCGTTAGAAAAAAAATCGTCGCCGAGTGCTCAATTATGGCTCTATTTCCAGCATTTCAATCTATCCTTCAACGAAAGTGGTGCCGAGCTGCACGTCTACGCTGTAGTGTTGGTAATTACCGCGTGGGACAAAATTGTGGAATTATTCGTCTCCGCCTCAGGGAACAGTGATCAAAGTCGCGCGCAATATGCCGACTAGAAACAACTCACTTTATTAGAGTTGCAATAAATAGACGCTCCTGAAAAGATTTTAATAACCGCGTACGCGTGCCTTGCATTCCTAAAACGCCATGAGGCTCCAACTTTCTGGCGTTAATCTTTTAAAATGCAAAGGCTCTAATCAATTTTTTTTACTTTAATTTTTTCATACAAAGCTTTACAGTAGAGCATGCATTCCAGTGTTTCATACTTCTGAAATTGAGTTCATTGCAACTCATATTCGCAATAGAAATGTAAAATATCTTAAAGTACTTCAAGTATAACTTCAGGTCAATGTTTGTTCAACTTTAAGTCTGCCCAACAAAAGGTAAGCTACCAGAACAACCTCACGACAGCTCTTGGCTTTCGTACAGACCAAGCTATTTATTACGCAGTTGGAAATATATTCCCGCTTTGTACTCGGGGTCTGAGTATCATGATCTCCTAAAGTCAATCTATGCAGATTCTTTTAACTATTTTCCTGCGAGGGTCTAGCTGTTTACATTGGTTGGCGTGCGATGGTTGTAGCTACGCAAGCCGAGCGGCCGTACTGAGCTGCGCTGGCGAAGCCGCGTGCGCTGGGGCGGCGGTTCACACCTTCGTGTCAGCAAATACGCCTAAAAACAAGTATATTAGCAGTCATTATAAGAAATCATATTCATTACTTCGTGATGCCAAATTCATTTCAAGCGTATTCAATAACTACATTTCAATAGTGATGACTGCTGCAAGTTACTAGGGTGGCTGAAAATCCGCGAAGTGATTTTACAACGAGTAAATGTTTTCAGAAGCAATGAAAAAAGTATACAGAAGGTTGCGTGCACTATAATTAATGATTGCTTTGTTTGAAAGTTGCATTCGATCATCGTTCTATCGTTTGTACCACTGCAGTATATGATCATCGTAATGCCGTTTGTACCATCGTAAACGATCTTTATTTTAAATATATCTGCAATTTGTAACAACAGCTGCTCACACTACACTGCGCTAATTCGGCTGAAAAGTGCCTAAAAATCCTCCATACCTTACAGCCTTAATTTCTTAGTAAGGAATTATAGCAATTAGAATTCGCGCTATTACAAATTTCTGAGTATCTCACATGCGAGTGTAAGTTACAAACGTGAGACCAGTGAAGTGCTGATCACGTCGGCACTTTCCTGTCAGGCAACGCCACAGGAAAAGCAATCACGAAGCCGCATCTCAGCGCGTAATTATTCTGATTGAGCGGTTATTTCTGACTACGAACTCCTCCTTTCAGCTACTGTTTTTCCAATCTAGTTACCAGTAATCACACAGAAAGAATGCTTGTACTTTTCTGCAAGAGCACTTAAGTTCCGTTGTTTAGCTAGTTTCTTTTCATCTGTCAAAGAAAATACAATTTCTCTTCGAATTTATTCTTGGTGTCTAGATGTTCACATTTTGTCACGGTATAATTAAAGTGCAACATACGAATTGATTGACGTTAACTGAAGTGTGTTTTTCTAGATAAAATTGATGAAGTTTTTGATATTTTTCCATTAGAGCGCGGCGTGCACTGGCAACGTTTTAATCGTTATTCGATTACGGGATGTGCCGAGATAAAATCAATGTTCTGAACGTGAGTTTGACAGCAGCTGCCTAGAGATACGTGCATAGCTGGAGCAAACGGTGTATGTATATTTGTATATGTATATTTATTCACAGGAAGTTACCAGTTAATTAAAAGACTGATAATAAGAAATAAATTTCACCCTTCTTCGACGTAGATCTTCAACGAGTGTTCTTTTAAATAAATTCACTCTCTATTATCTAATACTAGATTTGCTGTAGTGCACTTGCCCTCAGAACACATGATGGTTAATCTAACATTTTAATAGTATGTAATAATCATAATATGTAAGGCATAATACAAGTTCAAATTTCAAGCTAGCACGTCATCCCGTGCAACAAATTCTCCTGTGCCTCCGAGTCCGTGCATTATAACTTTTTCTACTAATTTTAAACAGAATTCACGCAACCCCTCTAAATGAAAACCTACATTTCCATTAATTTCATCAATGGTGATAGTTAACCGAATAGGAGAAATACAATTAATTCCCCACGCCACAGCCCGTGAAACACACGGACCTGCGAACCAGACTTCTCTGCACACTCCTACAGCGCACACACACACACACACACAAGGTTCTTAGGGGAGCTTTTGCAGAACATTTTTGTCAGGTTTTTAATGAATTTGAAAGAAGCTCGAATACATTTCTTAAATCTAAGAAAATCTTTAAAAAATACTTTGAATTTATAAAACCGGTTCTTTATTGACTATCGTTTACAAGGAACGGTATACTCCAGGATGTGCTACTCGACCCTGTAACCAACATCGTGGTATTTGTTTATTGGGGCATGTCTTCGGTTCCCTGATGAATTGTGCTCACTCTGGCCGAGGTGCCAATGATACTGCCTTTTGCAACTCATCGTGGAGATATTTTTGGGGTTGTAACTCCATCTCTGTTCGAAGCTTCAAACGCGTTCAGTATTTTTTTATCTCAAGTGTGTTTTTCATTTCTCTTTCAAACAGTTTTTCTTATAATTTCTATCTTTGAGCGTGACAGCTAGCATTTGTTAGTTCCACTTCTGATAAAAAATAGCTTATAAAATGCACTCACATTAAGTGCCGCATTTTCTTCAAAATCTTAGTTCGCTTAGATTTCTGTACACTCATTTCTCTAAATCGAAACAAGGAGACAAGCTCAAGTTCATTAAGTGCACGCTGAGCCAGAAGCAGCTAACATTCCAGGAGTGCAGTCGGTTGCCAAGGGTTATTTTTGAAAGCTGGTTGCTGTAAAAAAGACGTTGGCCTTGGAGCGCCGCTTCTGCTGCAGATTCTCGTATGTCCTAACCACGCCCTGCGCACCCGTGCCATGTTCGCTCATCAGGCCCTAACTTGGTAAGCTGTTTCGGGAATTTTCCCTGCACTCTGGCCAACTTTCACTTGCACGCTCATTTTTCTTCTCCGCAGTATTTCGTTTAAACGTCCTTGAGATTCACTGGAATAAACTGTTGGCATGTAAGTTGACTTTCGCTGCGAGTATTTATCATTTCTACAAAAAAAAAAAAAAACACAATTTGTTTTTTTGTCTGGGAGAAAGATTTTGGTGTTTGTTTTTTTTTTTGTTGCAGTACAATAATGCATAAGTGGAAAAACAACTTTCCAGATAGATCAAAGTACACCTGATTTGATTAAAATAGGATCACATAGGATCGTGCCATCAACTAGCACCATGTGATGGCTGTCATTAATTGACTTGTTTCTGAATTAGAGATTCATTATTTTAAAATAACATCTTTTTAAAAAACACTGTTCAAAGAATGGTTATTTGAAACTGATATCAAGTGAGACGGATTCATCGCTCGTTACGATTAAAAATTGACAACCTGGTCACGCAGGCAACAAATTCGCATGCAAATAGAATCCTGAACAGAGAAATTAGCTCGCTCGTGCCACGTATTGCATACTGGGATGAGTTGATGCAAAATGAGCTGTGCTGACCTTGTACGTGGAGTTCAAACTCAAGGTGAGAAACTCGTCAAGTGCTTCCATGAGAACTTCTGCAGAACACTAATAAATTAATTATTTACCAAGTGAACATAAGTGTGGGAGGGATCTCCCCTAAAAGCATTAACAAAAGAATACAATCTCAGCCGGATGAAACCGCCGTTGCCTCCTGCACTTTGCCTGCACGAATATTTGTTCTATACCCGATAAATTTTTACTTATTTTTAATCTACTTATTTTGAACATTATTTCTGCAGTAAATCTCCCGAACAAGAATTTATTAAAATGGTTTCTTATATATTCGTAAGTAATTTACAATTTTTAGCTATCAAAATAAACTGCTAGCCAGAACTAGAACTGATCGAATAACAAAGCAGAACTACATATAAAGCTAAGAATCAAAACTAGCTCAAGTTCATCACTAATAAATATGTAAGGCTAACCTAGTAAATATTTAAAAGCATCTGTGTTTTCCGTTGCCTTTGAAAGCCTTGCGCAGTTTGGAATGCTCTCATCTACTTCTCCAGTGTCGAAAAAAGAGCGCTTACAAACTTCGCGCTGTTCAACGATGAGAATTTTTACTCGCATTCTACATTATTTTCACAAATCATAGCATAGAAACCAGTCCATATCAATTATGTTTGGCTGAGAACAACTGTTATGTGCCTGATTGAGTAATCTCAAAATACTCTAGAAAAATTTTGATCCACGATCAAAAATGAAACTTTTTCTTCAAAATTATAGATTACATTCTTGTCCTATCCTTGCATGGCATTTATTCTTTTTGAATCTAAGATACGTCGGGTCGCTGGAGAGATAAGCAGCTATATACCGACGGCGATGTTCTCTATGGAGCATGTACGTGTAAGCTGAGACCTGTAGTTCGATGCCTGCCCGTAGTGAACGACAGATACCAAGCCGACGCCTTGAGTTGAGTTGGGTCTGTGCCTCACATCCCCTCAGCCACTTGAATACTGTACGGAAGAACTTGGTCCAGATTGCGTCTGATCTCGCACCACAACTTCTCACGTGGCTGTGAAATAAAGTCACGCTAGTGTGGCAAGGGTATTAGTTTCCAAGCTTTCCGGACCTATAGAAAAGACCACAGTGCTAAGGGAAGTCAGTGAAATATTAGTGAAATTCTTCATTGATTAAGTATATATTGTTGCTGATGATCGGTTACACGTGAAAATAGAAGGAAGTGCGAAGGTACATAGAGATTTTACCTCATGCAGTGGTTGACATCAGTATTTTGCCTCGTGCATATCCATAGGCAGACATGTTATCTATGCACAAGCGCCCGCATGACCAAAAGAACCATAAACTGACGTTCTCCGTCACCCCGTTCTCGCTGCGCCGCTCAACTTCTTAAGTACCAAAATTATTCATAATAAATTTTAACGATAATGTGAAGACAGTTTCAACTTGTGTTATTAAAGGCTCTTCCTCAAACACAAGATCGTATAAATCAATAAGCTATTATTTTTGAGGATACATTCATAGCGCATAAAAAGTGGCGGTGCACCGAACAGTTTCGTTCATTGCCGTGGAACATAAGGGCCTAACGATCCCGTTTCAAACATCCCAGATATCGTGGACATACTGCTGCACGTTATACAGTATGTTATGTACCTCACTGCCTGCACATCTTGGCTGCTCGCAACTACAGCTCTGATGATCCCAACCCCTGCTAACCCTCCCTCTGGCAACCCCAGCACATGGTAATCTCATTACCTAGCAACTGCATCACCAGTTAGTCTAAAGACCTGGCAACGTCAATACCCAGCAACTGCATCAACAGTCGACCTGAACACCTGGCAACGCTAGCACCTAGCAACTGCATCAGCAGTCGACTTGAACACTTGACAACGCTAGCGCCCGGCAACCGCAGCCCCTCACTGGACTCTGTGGAAAAGGCGGCCGCTAAAGCAGCAGACCCGGTAATGACCAAACTTGCACCGATAAGCCTCCTCGCCTCGCAGTGAGCAGCACCGTCACCTGCTAGAGGGCGCACAACTTCGTCGCGCCTAAATCGTTCAATTAAATACCTGAAAGGACGCTCATGGAGCTTCAACTTCTGATAACTTCTGCCTTTGATGGAAGTGTTAGATCTAGAAAGCGCTGTGATGCAGAGAGAATCTGTTCGTTGTCAGCGTAATCTTGAAGCGCATGCTATGTAATGCACTTGAATTTCTTGCAATTGTAATTATTGTGAGAAATCAGAATAGTAATGCACATGTGCGTTTTTCAGCTGCTTGAAGCCGACGGAGCATAATAATATCAAGCCAAAAATTCTTATATAGCGTGTAATTTATTCCCTCTAACATGCCAAACAATTTAACGCATCAAATTTCAGGAATCAGGTCACGTTTTGCTATAACTATCAACACAACCACCAAAGCCCTAGCAATCTACGTGTCATGTGCATGTAGTTATATTATGGCACACTGAAATTATTACTTTTTCCTGACTCATTCCTCACCCGAACTGTACACTCCATCGAGTATAGGTACAGTGCGCGAATTCTTTTGATACAGAATACATTATTCTGTATTAAGAGAAAATTCTTATTTGCTTTTTTCTGCATTTTGTATAAACTTGCGCTGTTCGTTGTTGGCATCAGTAGCTTTGATGGGTATTCTGGAGTTCTAAAACAGCCATCAGTATTCTCTGTTAAAACAGCCATCGGTATTCTTTTCCTAAAGAGTGCAAAATTCTTATCACCCTTAATTTTCAAACAGAGGATTTTTGAATCTCCGCAAAATCGTCTCAGAATCAGCCGTACGGTTACGTCTCTGTTGTATGTCGAGTCCCTCCCTTCGTCTCGTATTTCATTCCAAATACAGGGACATCTTCACAGTCTCGAGGAGGATGTACGAGCCGACGCGCCATGAAAGTCTCGCGCATCTCGGGTCTATATGGATCGGGCCCCGCCCATGCGTGGGGACCTTCGCTGCTGCCTGGCTGGCACTCGTTATTTAGGTGTGGGCAAAAAATGATCCTTGATTTGAACTTGGCCTCTGATGTCCTTACAAACCCGCTAACCTTGACGTCCTCTAGACCTTGGCCTTTCGGAGATCTCACATGCGTCAAAATCCTAGCTATATGGAAAATCCAGGCATGTATTGTAATTGCTTGCTCTGTACTGGAGATGGGCTTGCTGTAAAGCATGAGGGAAAACAGATTTGCTCTCGAACAAAAATAACCTAAATTGTGCAGAAGTTTTGGCCATTAAGGGCAGCAGAACTTCTGTGAAGCACGCACAGTTATAAAGTTTAAAGAAAAATGTTAGCAGCATAGTGGTACTTTGCTCTCCTTCAGTTATATATTCATAACTGCACCAACACAAGAACATTATAGTTGTTGTCATATATACTTGTTCTCTTTTAACCCGTCAAAACAGAATAAGTAATTCAACCTATTCAGCGTTAACCCGCTTTTCTTTTGAGAGTATGTTTCCCACCTACACAAATTTTTCCTTCAAACGATGGCGACATTTTTACAAATCGGCAATCCTACAGACCGAAAAAAAAGTCCCCTTGGAACTAGTGCGTGCATTACACGCACTGGCGTCGCATCTTCAGTCGGCATGTAACTGCAAAAAAATTTTCACACTTGCGACAATAGGGTATGAATAATTTCTATACACCGCGCTCCAAACAAGTTACGGCTCGCTCTCACGAATCTCAAGGATGTTCTTAATACTTTTTTCAATGCTTGGAGGCTCTTGCTTCATTAGCTGACTGTCGTTCTCAGCATACAGAAGAAGTGTCAAGTATATCCCAAGAGATGATTAGGTCCCTTATTAACAGTTGAGTGCAGGCATTCAGGAGTTTAGGAGTTTAAAATGAACATGATTTGACCATGCAACTAAACATTAATAGCACTATTACTCATGCTCATGCAACCTCTAACTCAACGGGCTGCCAGTAGTGGCTCAGAAAGTTCTCAGATAAAAACAGTGTCACAGAGGAAAACAATTTTATTTTTAGCAGCGATTAACTAAAAATTGTCGGATGAGATCTGAAGTGAGCATAATAAATAAACATAAATATACTATAAATAAATATAAATATATGAACAGTGCATATAAACTATTGTTTGCATGTACATTGATACAGCAAATATGCGTACTTGTGCGACACAAAATGTTAACGATCTGAATTAAATTTTGTTTTCAGTTTAGTAATAAATAAAAAATATTGTATGAAATAACTTAACTTGTATAAAATTAAGATTATTCGTGACTTTCCCTGCCGATAGGCGTAGCACTGGAGCCTCAGCTGCATGTCAATTAATGCTACATTTGCACAAAATAGTCTGCTTCTCGGGATTTTTTCGTAGCCCAGCCGAGTTCAGACACCGCTTCTGATAGCAGACAGGTTCTGGAGGTGACAGAGCGAAGGCTAAGTTCTGTTCAGTGGAGGCTTTTCGTCTTTGTACGGGGTGGCTGTACTACAGTTTCTGTGTTTCTGTACGAGGAATATTGAACGGCAGTCACGATCGTTCTTTTAAGCAACTTCTATGAGAACTTAAACATGATGAGCAAGCCTATGCAGTCCAGGCTGCGGGGGTTCTCTGCTAGGCACCCAGGAGGGACTTGCAGCCATGCACTTCCAAGGACGGCCTCCAGCGGAGGTTGGCTGATGGGGCAGTGGACGCTGATGGGTTTGGCCGTTCGTTGGGGCCACGTCACTAATTACTAAGACTCTGCCTAAAATTCGGCAAACTGGTTTTAGCTCTAACTTTCTCTTATATCGTACTTTCGAATAGCTTTAAATTTGTTATTACGTTGAAGGACGGTAAAAAAGAAGTTAATAGTTACCCATATTTCGATGCCGGAGCCGTAAGACACGGTACTCATACGAGAGGATCACCACCCTAATATGTACTGTTCTAAGTGCTTAACTTTTCCTTTTTACAGGTAGCCGTTCACTTGTGCAACTACGGAGTGCTGGGTATATAGGAAGTCGCTCCTACCTTGAATTTTCGGGAGTGACCCTCTGACGTTAGGGCTGACGATCGGGAACCAGCCAATTTATTTCCCTTATAAAATATAATCGTTCATTTACTGATTATATACTGACCGTTCTTAAACCACACGTAAGTTGTTTGATGAATGTTTCTAAAATTTGAAAAGTGAAACCCCCGTCATCGATCGGGAAATACATACAGTACATGTAAGACGAAAGAGTACGCTAATGGAACTGGAGCATATTTAAAGCAAGAACCAAATCTGTATACAAACATTCACTTCTCTACCAAGAACCTACGCTATATTTGTTTATTAACTCATTTCCTAGCAGGAACCCTAAGGTTGTCACTGAGGGGATTTTCATAATGCTGTTAACCGACCTGCAGTCACTAACTCAATTTTTATAAATACTCATTGAAAGCTGAATGAAGGCCCGAGCTAGTTAATATTTGCTATTTTAAAAATTGCTAACTACAATTGACTGTAAATTTGAATTGAAGATTGAACTTCAATTTAATTCATCGCATTAAACGTGTTGAGTGAGGTCCAAATTAACACAGATGCTATGTTTACATTTCTCCCCTGGTCTGGCACAAGGCTCTTCAATGACCAATGTGAAAAATTTGGAATCCGTCCCAAGCGGTTGATTTCTCATTACTCGAGTTGTGGTGACCTCGCAAATGTTTGAGAGATGCGCATTTATGAAGAATAAACCACACGGCAATGCAATGTCTTTTGATAGTGTTGGACTACCGATGATGCCCCGCTTGTATTCAGTTCGTTCATGACTTCATAAAATATCGTAAAATATTCGAGTCATTTAAGACCCCGATAGCGAAAAAGTATGACAAAGCTGACACATACATAATCAAGTAGAGCATCATTAAAAACACTCATGAATGTGCGCTTTACACTATTTATTAAATTTTAATAACAAATGTGAATTCATAACGCATATATTACTTAAACAAAAGTTTTGGTGAAAAAAGATGGTGTTTGTAATGAACATGTTGATCACAAACTGGTATTTTACAAGTAGTTTTCAACAGGAAACGTATATCTCATGAACTACAAAATAGTACTTATTGATTTTCGTTTCGGGAAACGTAATCTACATAAAAACAAAATAATCAAGGAGGGTAAAAACATCATTCATGAAGTCTTCTTTATAGAGCTTTCGAGTAAAAACTATACTCATCTTCAGTATCTGGAACATAAATAAACATTCACAAATTATAGCAGCAGAGTATATAAACATAGAAAAAGTGATACAAGATTAGATGGGAGTCCTAATTTCAGAGGTGCAGACGAATCTGCTTCATTTAACGTAGGCCTAGTGTGGTGAATAAGTGTACTTTCTAACAAACGAATATCTAGTTTATTGCTATGGCCTATAATTTCGAAACAATTTTCAGTGATTGGGTGGTCAGCTGCATGCGAGTGGTCTCTTATATACTGCTGTGCATAGTGTTGGTGGTAGCTCGCCCAGTACGTATACTGACACCCCCCTATGCTCTGCTATGCGCGTCACCAAGTGGCGAGTCGTCTCTCCACAATATGTAGCATTACACTGGCCACACTTATATTTATAGACGACGCAGCTTTGCAGGAACTCAGGCATCCTATCAGTAAATCGGAAAAAACTAACCATCACTGAACCTATTGCGAAAAATTATTCTAGGATTTATTTGTGGGTAATATTTAGTGATAAGTGTTTTATTTCGTTTTTTACATAGCGATTGGTAAACATAGACATGTATGGTAAAGACACGTACAAATTTTTTTTCGGCACATCAAAATTAGCCATCTTTCGCACACGGTGAGAGTCAATTGCCCTACGAAAAAATTTTTCAATTAAAAACAGGGAAAATGAATTTTTGCAAAAATATGAACGTAAAAATTCTAGCTGTGTTAAAAAAGAGTCATACGTCGAACAAATTTTAAAGGCTCTATCTACTAGGCAAGAAATAAGATTGCACTTGAAGCTGAAATTAATTGCACTATAATATTTCATTCCTAAGCCAGTGTTCGTTAATTTATGAAATACGGTAGTTTTGAACGAGTTAGCAGTTTTTTCTATGCAGACGTCTAAGAAATTGAGTTTATTAAGGTTTTCGTTCTCTTGCGTGAATTTTATTGAGGGATGTTTACAATTCAGGTAGTCTAAGAATAAAGCAATGTGACTAGCATCCCTAAATAAAACAAAAGTATCGTCAACATATCTCCGATAGAACACAGGCTTAAACAAACTTGGACACTCGTTCAACCAAAGCTGTTCATGATGAGACAGAAATATATTAGCCAAAGTGGGTGAAACGCAACCCCCCATCGGGGCACCATCCCTTTGCGAATATAAGTTGCCGTCAAACAAAAATACCGAGACCGTGACCTTCAAAGAGGGCGGAGCTACCTCACCACCAAAAGAGACTTCTCAACGAGGAAATAGACAAGAAATTCAAACTACGGGCATCGTTGTTCTCATTTCAGTACGGCACGAGAAGAGTTTAAGGCAGCAAACCTCCTGGTTGGACTTCAATCTTTTTACAACTTACGTTAAGTCTGGTATGGAAAAGAAAAATGGCATGTACGTTAGAACTTTAAATAGGAAATTGTTTAATTTAGGATTCACCTGGCAGTACGATTCTCTCAAGCCTGATCAAATCATTTTCAACAAATTAAATAGAATATTAACTGAAAATGAAAAGGATGTACTGAGTCTTGGCTTGAAATTTTGCTTCGCACCATTAGAGTTGAGTTATTCGCAGCATTTCCTGGCATTTGAAAAGTTTTATGGTTTGCTGAGGGAGAATTCAATTTTTAACGTATATCAGGATTCTGTAAACTACATTCGATCAACTATAAAAATGTCGCTTTCACATCGTATTACTCATTTCGCAGTAGTTTATCAGCTCGCCACCGGTCAATGATCAACACTCTAAAAACTCTGCGGAGAGATAGAACCATCATTGTTACGAGACCGGATAAGGGAAATGGTGCAGTCATTTTAGCGCGTAACTCCTATTTATCAAAAATGAAAACTCTATTGGCCGATTCATCAAAATTTATTCTTTGTTCTGGTGACTTAAGATAGGCTTTGTTCAAAATAGAAGATAAAGTAAATAGATTTATTGACAATATTTACTCGAAGGGCATTATTTCAGAAGATTTGAGAGAAATGCTGAAAACATCTGGTAGTAAATTGGGAATCATGTACGGTTTGCCTAAAATCCACAAGAGGGACTTCTCTCTAATACCGATTTTATCAACCATTGGCACATCTAACTACAAATTATCGAAATTTTTAGTATCTCTTTTGACTCCGATTTCAAATAACTGCTATACTATTAAAGACTTTTTTTCATTTGTACGTGAAATTTGCTCAATGCCAAATAATAACTATGTCATGGCAAGTTTTGACGTTGTATCCCTTTTTACAAATATTCCTGTGAATGAGACAATTGAAATAGTGTTGTCGAAACTATTTACCAACAAGGACAGATTCAGTGGTTTTGACAGGCAGAGTTTCAAGAAACTGTTGGAATTATGCACGAAAGATAATCTATTTTTGTTTGACGGCAACTTATATTCGCAAAGGGATGGTGCCCCAATGGGGGGTTGCGTTTCACCCACTTTGGCTAATATATTTCTGTCTCATCATGAACAGCTTTGGTTGAACGAGTGTCCAAGTTTGTTTAAGCCTGTGTTCTATCGGAGATATGTTGACGATACTTTTGTTTTATTTAGGGATGCTAGTCACATTGCTTTATTCTTAGACTACCTGAATTGTAAACATCCCTCAATAAAATTCACGCAAGAGAACGAAAACCTTAATAAACTCAATTTCTTAGACGTCTGCATAGAAAAAACTGCTAACTCGTTCAAAACTACCGTATTTCATAAATTAACGAACACTGGCTTAGGAATGAAATATTATAGTGCAATTAATTTCAGCTTCAAGTGCAATCTTATTTCTTGCCTAGTAGATAGAGCCTTTAAAATTTGTTCGACGTATGACTCTTTTTTAACACAGCTAGAATTTTTACGTTCATATTTTTGCAAAAATTCATTTCCCCTGTTTTTAATTGAAAAATTTTTTCGTAGGACAATTGACTCTCACCGTGTGCGAAAGATGGCTAATTTTGATGTGCCGAAAAAAAATTTGTACGTGTCTTTACCATACATGTCTATGTTTACCAATCGCTATGTAAAAAACGAAATAAAACACTTATCACTAAATATTACCCACAAATAAATCCTAGAATAATTTTTCGCAATAGGTTCAGTGATGGTAGTTTTTTCCGATTTACTGATAGGATGCCTGAGTTCCTGCAAAGCTGCGTCGTCTATAAATATAAGTGTGGCCAGTGTAATGCTACATATTGTGGAGAGACGACTCGCCACTTGGTGACGCGCATAGCAGAGCATAGGGGGGTGTCAGTATACGTACTGGGCGAGCTACCACAAACACTTTGCACAGCAGTATAAGGGACCACTCGCATGCAGCTGACCACCCAATCACTGAAAATTGTTTCGGAATTATAGGCCATAGCAATAAACTAGATATTCGTTTGTTAGAAAGTACACTTATTCACCATACTAGGCCTACGTTAAATGAAGCAGATTCGTCTGCACCTGTGTATATTTTAAATTAGGACTCCCATCTAATCTTGTATCACTTTTTCTATGTTTATATACTCTGCTGCTATAATTTGTGAATATTTATTTTTGTTCCAGATACTGAAGATGAGTGTTGTTTTTTTACTCGAAAGTTCTATAAAGAAAACTTCATGAATGATGTTTTTACCCTCCTTGATTATCATGTTTTTATGAACTACAAAACTTTTACAATATCTGAAATTGAAGCAAAAATTAGTCTTGTAAATACAATGCATCGTTAGAAGGATATCACTTTATAGTCCCCAGCACTACTTTCTTTGGAGTCCAGCCGTTTTTGACGAAATTTGCCGTACATATACTTTTTCGCTGCCGAAGGTCTTAAGGTACTCTCGAAATCCTTCATTACCGAGTGTGTCAACTACCTATATAAGTTTGGAAAACAGGAGAGCAGCAATGACCAGCAGGGTCGGACAAATACATGAAAACACCTGAAAAAGGTAATACCATGCTTAATACGAGATAGGAAAACAGATGAATTTAAAACCTCTCGTAGTGTTTTCAGGATGGGTAAATGCAGGTCTTGTATGGTTTCCAAGGCAATCTTATACCAATCTCTCTACAAACTAGTGGCCAGTTCAGGTAATGATGATGGAGGTGTATAACGATCACGCAGGTTTCTCTCCAAAATAGATCATGACGGCTAATAATATCGAAATCTAGTGACTGTGGCCGCCAAAAAGATGCAGGAAATAAATCTCATGTTCACAAAATCAGTTCTGGAAGAACCGAGATAAGTGAGCAGAGGAGTTATCGTCCTGAAACGCAGCATCACTATTTTGGAAAAAAATATTGCATTATGATATCAAAATAATCGGCTACAATGGTCACATAATTTTTATCAGTAATGCGACTTTTCAGAGTAATTATGGGGTGCATGGAATACCAAGATAGAACTGCACAATTCATGACTTAACCCTCGTCATGGCTTGTTATACTCTTGGTAAAAAATTGTATGCATCGTAGACATGAGACGAAGTTTGTCAGACGTAAACTCGGTCAGAAGTTGGGAACACAGCGTGAAACAAGACTCATCCTTCCAAATAACTCTCTTTCATTGCTCCATAGTCCAGGTTTTATAGCTCCGGCTCCACGTTTCCTCCTTACATTCACGGGCTTCACCAATGAGTGATTTTGAAATTGTAGGTGGCTCTGAAAATCTCTGCTTATGGACCTAAAATCTTATTGTTTCGGCGTCTACAAGCATTGAAAGCCTAATACTGTATTTTGGTCAGCAGTGACTATTGCTTTTTCGCCACAATCCTCTCCAATAATCATCTATTATGATCATCCAACACACACTTTAGACCGCGTTTCGACTTAGCAAATGATTTTTCCCCTTTCCAATGCGATATAATTTTGGATTCGATGCCCTTTGACATTAAACAGTTCGGCTACCTTGGTTACATAGGTATCCACCATACGAGCAGCAACAATTTCGCCGTCCAAATTCATTTATTTACTGAACTGAATAGGTGAGAGCATTGCAAGTATCAAGATGGAATTCCCGAATTTAGTGTATTGGTCCAGTTTTGAATTTTTGCCCAAGTTCATTTTTAGTTCACTCACAACTACAGATACGCTGCTATACCAACGATTGAGACTTGAACGTATTGTCTACAGTGAACCTGCGGCGTTAGTGCACATGGTTAAATCCAACAACGTTAAGTACAGTACAGGTTTGGCTAGATTTAACATTATTTGTTCTAATAGACCTAGAACATTGAATAGAAAATCGGTATAGTGGTAAGACAGTTTCAGAATTTTGAGAGTCGTATTGGAATCATTAGTGTGAGCGTTGTACTGTAAGTTGGAGATAGCCCTAACTGATTTTTGTGACGTAAATACTGTAAGTTTATTTTACTCTATGCCATATCAGGCTTCGATTCTATATTAAAAATACAGATTCTTCTCCGTCCTTCCTTGTTCATTTTCTACTCCCCTATTCTTTATGAGGCCCTGGAAAAAATCATTTTGGATGAACTTGGTTAGCTTATACGTTATAGGTTCCATGAACTAAGTTGAACACTTCAAGTCATATATTAAAGGCTTTAGGTTGTGTATTACAGAAATTTTTACGCTTCAGAAAAGCCTGTTAATTCTAACTCCTCCTTAAATAGTATGATACAACGCCCTAGCTAACGATTCCTAGATGCACCTACTTAGTCTTATTCACATAGACACAAATTTTATCTGATACAAGAACAATACACTTTCCAACTCCTGATTTGGTTGCGATAATTAAGTTGTTTTCGGGAAGCAACTAGATGACAACGTCCTCTCATCCAACGATGTCATTAGTGGGGAAAAATATGTTCATCTTGCTTATCGTTCATAAAAATGAGAAAACGAAGAGGTCGTTAAACAAGTCCTTGAGGGTATTCACGGGTCATATTTTATAAATTAGAAACTAAATTACCAATTATTGTATATTGCTTAGAGTTTAAGAGGTTGCATTTGAAGCATTCGTGGGGAAGACCTCTTGTGCTACGGTGGTTTAACTTTGATAAAAGCACGTTGTGATCTACGCAATCAAATACTTCTTTAAAGTCGAAGAAAATGAATAGTTCTGGGTTTCCCACATCGACATCGACATACTGCAGATGAGATTCTGATTTCTGCAATCGAAAACTGAAATGTGAACATTGATTTGAAACTTGCTTCAGGTTAGAGTGTACTTTATTATAAATTATTTTTTTGAAATCTTACTAAAGATGGATGGGTAGAAAGTGTCGTTTCTGTAATTATTGACGCATGTTTTGTCCTCGGCCTTCAAGATAGGAATTACTCATGCAATATTTAATTAACTAGATATAGGGAAGAAAAAAAAGAAAGATTTGCCATTATGAGTGAGAAATGATGAAATTAGAATAAATATTCCCAAGCACTCGTAAACAAAATGCTTTTCCGGTTGAGTGGTTTATTAGGGCTTTATGAAGTTGATAGAATCAAAAGCGTTTACCAGAGCAAGACAGACAGAAAGAGCGGTTTGAATTTAGCTACATCAAACTTAGCGCAACTGTAAATTTTGCAACATCTGGTCACCAAATTAATTATTGAAGCCGTTACAGGAATCATGAAACCGACTGAAATGTCTAAAACAAATCTCTTTCTGACATTTTTTTCATCAGTGGAAACTCTGATGCTTCACTCTATTTTGTCCGTAGTCCTTTTCATCATAACGCTATTCCAAACATTGATGTAGTTTTCTGAGAATGGCATTTGGAAAAACTATACGTGAAAAGGTAATTTCATTTAAAATTCACGAAGGCTTGCCCAGCAAGGAAGGCTTACTTCCACGCAAACTTTGTTCAGATTTCTATTGAAATCGGAGGAGTTCTGCGATGCTGCAGGTTGATCTGGTACGAACATATTGCTAGATCTTCTCTTCAACCTCTACTGTACTTCTCATCCGAGTTAGCTATTGCCCCTAATACTTTTCCTTACATTCTATATTGGTTCAGCTTTGCTCATGATAAGCGTTACAGTCACCTGAAAAAAATCCCTTTCGAATGATTTCATGTATGCAATAACTTCAACAGCATTCGATATTGAAATTGTCAATATTGAGGGTAATCTGTCATAAATAGACGTAAATTATTAATTCCCGATACAGAAAAATATATGCACCAAAAGATATTACAATACTCGAAACATAAGAATAAGAAACATAAACAACTCGTAACGTAAGAATTTGCTGCAAGGTTGAAGATGATTCATTTTTAGTATAGAACGTGGTGCTATTTCAATATTTTTCGGTACTTTTTGACTTTATGGTATTGGGAGACGTTACGACATTTTATTGGGAGACGTTACGTCAAATTTCGTGATTTTTTGCCATTTCCTCGTCACTACCTCCTAGAGTTGTGCATCGGAAGTGGAATGCAATCGTTTGGATTGAAACGCTTTACAGTCAAACCTGGACGCAGTTCACCGCGCTGGTGTACGGAGCGGGTTACATAACTGCACCGTTCCGTCTCCTCGAGAACCGTCTCTTGACCTACCCATTTTTCTTAAACTTTCTAGTCGGAATTTACTTGAAGTTCGTCTCCTCAGTTTCAAGAACGGGTTCCTCCAGGCTTCCAGGCAGTGGTTCGCACTCTCATCACGTGCCGCCATCTCGCAGATCGACACTAGCTTTTTTCCTCTTCTCTTCATTTCTTCCTGGTTTTTATTTTGAACTCTATGAACACCATCAAATTTGACCCTTCAAACAGAGAGTTCAAATACTCCTGTTTTTAACGGTTTGAAATGTTTAGTGCGAAACAAAATGCTCAACCTTTCTCACTTTACACTAGAACTCTTGATCGGTACAATTGTTATTTCAGGTTTAATGCCCGTAACCTGTGACAGCACAATAGCGTTGTTTCAATCCAGATCACAAGATACCAAGTTTCTCGGTGGGTATTGTCTTTCAGTCTCTCATTACGTGCCGTCGATGCACGATCTATGTGGACTGCAGGCAATTTCCAATCCCAAGTAACTTCCAACACACACACTGTCTGATGGGACTCTCGGTGTCCCCCCACAGAAAACTTGGACTATCATTTCAAAGTTATGCCTGCTTTTTTGCTGAAAATATCAGCTGAGATTTTATCATAGAGGTGATATAAATATCGCCGAGAAATGGCCTGAACCAGAGAGAAAATTCTCGTTCTAGCAAAGTCGTAAAGTTTCTCTACATCATCATGCAGCTACCCATTCTTGTGAGGTTTATACCCGTGCGTAAAACTGCGTTTGGAATTAGGATCGAAGACCGGCAGCAGCCCTTGATCAAAATACGATTTGTTTAGCGTACTTTTATAGCAACATGAGTTGAAATATGTCCCCAATATTACTTTATTTATTTAGTTTAGGAAAATCGTGTTAAGTTAGTAACTATAATGTGCTTAGCACAAGATCGACTTTATTTCACATCTCTTGCCTGTTGGGTACTACTGCATTAAGTTTTACGGTAGCTATAGCAGTCCAAGCATCAAATTATTTTGATCTCCTAACAGCGTCACGACAAAAATCACGCTGGACGTTTGTGCTAATAACGGACAGGAAGCTCTATCATATAAACATACAAGAGACACAATCCAGCCGCTTGTGATCAATTTGTTCGTTAGATAAGCATTATAAATGGGAAAAAATCTCTTCCCATTTAGTGCCTGAGAAATTTCTGCTAAATGAGAATAAATTCGACAGGCGTGGAGGTGAGTCCCACCTCTGAGTTTTGGTACTTCCCCCATATCAGTCAGGCAGTCACTTTCTCATATCAGTAAGGCAGTCACTTTCTCATATCAGTAAGGCAGTCAATTCCTCATATCAGTAAGGCAGTCACTTCCGCATATCAGTAAGGCAGTCACTTTCTCATATCAGTAAGGCAGTCACTTCCTCATATCAGTATGGCAGTCACTTTCTCATATCAGTAAGGCAGTCAATTCCTCATATCAGTAAGGCAGTCACTTCCCCCATATCAGTAAGGCAGTCACTTCCTCATATCAGTAAGGCAGTCACTTCCTCATATCAGTAAGGCAGTCACTTCCCCCATATCACAAGGTGGTCAGAAACTTCGCTCACTGAGAGGAGCTAAGCGCTTCCCCGCGTCTGGACCGAGTCCGACCGACCGTACCTCAGGTCTGCTACACTGAGGGGATAATTACATCGCACCCTCGCTCAAGTGCATCTGAGACAAAGACTCAGATGCACACTTTTGCTGACTCACCAGAACTGTGTCAGCAGTGTTACAGCTGCACTCATTCTCTACTTTTAGAAGTGTCCGACGAACGTGTTTGCATTTGTACGACACATTTAGTTTTCACTTCGCATAAGAAGTACAAATTGAATCCTAACACATTTACGTATTTCGTTATAATTAAGAAAGCGATATCTCTTTCCAGTGGATAAAGATCTTAGATTGAAGATAATTCACGAATTTTGGTAATTTGTTATTCACATGTATAAACATTGAGGCTAAAAATAGGTGATGCAATGCACTCGTAGTTCTTGTAGTACATAACTTGAACCATCAAGAAACTTCGCTACGCTGGAATAAAGAGCTTCACTAAATCTACGTCAAATCTCAGCACCATATTAGGGGAACTTCAAGATTTCAGTTTTTTTCATCGGATTCGTCTGAAATTTGGCCAGTATACGTATTTGTTAAAAGTAAACTTTTTTTACTCATGTAACTTTTTCGATTTAGGCCATATTTTTTTGAAAAATACGAAAAATTAATTTTTTGGTACATATATAAGGATATTTTAAAAGAATATAAGTCATTGAGTTTTTATGCTAGAATAAAACCAAAGACAGTTTTAGAATCATTGGAGCATTTCTAACAAAAGTACGGTAGCAAATTATCCATTTGTAACTTTTCGTTTTTTTTATATGCGATATTTGATCATTAACTAGCATATACACTAATTTTGGGTTTTGAGCTTGATAAAAAAGTATTTGTGTACGATTTGGAAGTTTGCCACCGTACTTTTGTTAAAAATGTTCCAAGGATTCTAAAACTGTCTCTGGTTTTGTTCTAACATAAAAATCACTGACTTCCATTCTTTCGAATGTTGAAAATAAGGGTTGTTAGTGAATAAGGAATAAATAAATTTTTATCTGAACTGTAATATAATGGACAATTTATGTAATTGAATGCTGTTTTTATTTTGATTTCGATAATCTCCATTTATAAGTTCATTTTCACCCTGTGAACTGTAATTTACAAGAAAAAAACCTTTTTATAAAAATTATGAACTTTCATATATGTAGTCTGATTCTTATGAAATTTGACTGTAATCTGTAATTTTTGAAAAGAAACACAATTTCTTCTATTCATTTTTTCGATTCAGGCCTTAGTATTTTAGAAAAATTGGACATATATATTGGTTTTTTAGTTCATTTTTATTGATATTTCAAAAGAATAGAAGTCAATGAGTTTTTATGCTAGAAAAAACCATAGACAGTTTTAGAATCCTAGGAACATTTTTAACAAAAGTACGGTAGTAAATTTTCAATTTCCGCTATTTTTAGATTTTTGGTCCCTTACACCCCCTGGAAGGGTGAGTTCTAGTGTCCGTAGCTCCATGAAATTTTAGGACCGAATAGTCCACTACCTAAGGGTCCTTTTTCAACAAAAACATAAAAAATGCTCATCGGACCGACAAATGAATGAAGTGCCTTCCTTAAGGTAGAAGGTCCATTCCACTGCATTAAAATAAACTGTCTTCAATGGTTTCATTAGTCATCCCTACTAGCGAGTAGTTCATAAATGAATCAATCGGTGCTCTACGCGATTCGCCGTGAAGTTATTTCATAATGGTTAAAAAGTTCCAGTAATAAGGTATTATTCCTCAACAGATCGGTCAAGCAGAGCTGATCGAGCACACGTGCATTTCATCAAGGACTTGCTTTTCAAAGTTTACGCAGGATGCATGCAATGCACTCGACAACCAATGCTCACAACTCAACAATTTATACCCGCTCATAAACCTCTAAGCTCCATAGGTTTCTATTTTTATAGCAAATTTCTCATTCATTATGCACCCTTTACATGGATATGAAAACTCGAGTTGAGTTCATCCGACGACTTCATTATAGCGCACTGGGAAAGTTCATTATTGCTAATGGAAGAAGCAAGTTCTGGTTAACTGAGTTTAGAAAGGTAAATTGCTGAAGATTATTGCTGCTGCCTGCAACAAATTGACGTAGAGAGCACGAGGAGCATATGTAACGAAGGCCTTTAAGTGAGGCCTCCATTAAGACACTTCAGAAAGTTGTCAATTCTGATTCCAGAAGGCCTTATTACGCTGTCAAAAGTTATGATTTCGTTTTGCTGAAAATAATATAAAACTAGATCGGACTCTCGGTCATTTCAAGGAACGGCCATGGAAGTTGCTTCTCGGGTTTGAGAACGTTCATCCTGTTAGATGTAGAAAAGTTGAAACTTATATTTTCAGATGAGCTTTGACACGCTTATCATCAGTTTAAATATGTACTTAAGGAAATCCTCGACATCTGTGGACTAAAGGACGTTAAGATTCAAAATCATTGATGGAAATAGTATTCTTGAGAAAAATGCTTTTGGCTGAGTTGCATCTTCGGTTCGGCAGCAGCTCCCAGCACCCACTCGTTCTCAAGAACAGTACAATGTCTTTTTCTGTCGCAAAAACATATCTTTGGATTGAATAAAGACGAGAATAGATTTCAAAGTGATAAAAAAGCCCAAAAGGCATGGGTTGCACGGAAGAGATACAGGAAGACATGAACGTATAAATCTGTAAGAAATAATTTATTCCTCCAAGCTGTGACGAGTTGTGCGCCATCTGAGAGCGACTCAGTATCCAAAGTTCAATCATCGCATCTGAAAGACAACGCTGCAAATTAGTGAAGAAAACGGTTTCAAACTAAATCCATCGTTAGAAAATCTGTAAGTTAAAAGCAGTTCCCTCTACTGCAGAAGATAAAAGAATCCCACGAGTTGAGTAGTTCCGTGTTACTGATAGGTTCTAACATCTAAATCCGAAGGGTTCAGATATTAGCGCAAAAGAATGGGCCTCATTTCACAGCTGAAATTTAAGTTCTAACATTTAACTTTGCAAAATGGAAATAGTCTACATTTTACAATACATTGCCATAGTTTATCCAACAACAGTGTTTAAAAACAATACCATAAAACGTTCAATTCATTGAAATATTTTTTGTCATCCCCTCGCTCGTTGAGGACACAGCGTTCCTCCATAGTAACGTTGAATGGTCCCCTAGCTGAGCTTCTCTCAAAGGATTTCACTAATAACGAATTTCGTCGTGGCGACCACCTGCTCGGAATCTGGCGCTCCTCGAGGCGAGCGGCGCTGCCTACAATATTAACAACATACTATAATATGTCCCAGTTTCATTTCATGGTGAGGTGGGCCTGAATCCCTTCATTTTCTCCGCGCATCGGATTTTCCAATGTGTAATTAGAATTGGACATGGCAACAGATACGAGGCAAGTGGCCCATTCTTGAATTGTCCCAAGTTTTCTCTGTGCGGATGACTGGTTTCCTGCGCATGAATTTGTTTTGTTGTCCAATAATTGTTAATTCTCAATTGTTTAACAGTAAAATCGTTTGCTCAAACACTACTTTTGACGCAGAAAGTTATGGCTCTAAAATGGAGTAAAATTATTCTTTTTCGTGTTATTTATTATTGAGTGTGCTATTTTAACCGTTTGAATGAATATTTTGGTAAGTTAACGTAATTTTCTCTCTTATTATTGTTCAGAAAATTGGAAAAGAACCAGGGTGGCCACGTAACCATTTGTATTGATCCTGAGCCCTTCTACAAGTTGGGTGTTTCGTATGTTAATTTTCAAGTTGATTGTTTTTTCCAGAATATAAGATGTTTTTTGAAATTTTATTTAACTTTATAATTTTACGCCGACACTTCTATAGAAGTCAAAAAGCGCTTCGTGTGTCTACACTTCAAGAACCCGGCGCTCAATGCTTCAGAATGGATCAAACGATCGAGCAAAGCAAGGGCAAATTTACTCATTTCACGTTATGGAGCCGCGCACCAAGCATGACCGGCTTCTCGCAGGGCTAACTGGGGATGTGGCGGATATTTCGGAGCATCGGTCGCCTCTGCAGTCGGATTATAGGATGCTTTGTACTGAAGGGAAAAACCTCTTTTCAGCTCAAGTCATGTTTTAAATATTCATTTGCTTTGTCAAAAAATCAGTAACGTATTTAGAACCTCACTTTCATGAGTACTAGTTTAGGCCGCGCACATTTCTGCGAAATAGCGACTTCAAATTTGCTGAATTGTGTGTTACTTTAACGATTCGATACAGCTGTTTTAATACCCTTTTTCAAATGCATGCTATATTTTTTCATTGGTCCGGGAATATATTCATGAAATTATTTTCACGTCAGTTCTATATCGCTAACATTACCTGTAATGTAATGCTACTGAAAGAAAAATTATATGCTGTTACCATTTCTGGACTCCTTTTTGACAATATTTATCTACTCATTTACTACTTGATGACGAATTCTTACTCTGAAGAGAAGTGAAGGGTGAGACATAATTTGACAACAACCTTTCCTTGAACTCCCTGCGCAAGTTATCTAGAACTTCTCCTCGCTACAAGTCATCTAGGTTACTGTAATGAAGCATGGACTGAAGCCTCAGTCGCGTCGTGGAAGAGATGGCGTCCAAGATCAAAATCTTTTTCGTGTGAGTCCGACGGTATAATAAAGAGTCTTGAAAATAATACGGAGAACGAAGTTTTCTCAAGGTACGTGCTTCAATCAAGAAAGTGCTTTGGAGAAAGATGTTTACTACATCTGACAATCCACTTTCCTTGTACCCTAAAATTGCAAGCACTTAAGAATTTTTTTAATTAGCGTTGGATGCAG
Source organism: Morinoia aosen (assembly GCA_030386875.1). Taxonomy (NCBI): domain Eukaryota; kingdom Metazoa; phylum Arthropoda; class Malacostraca; order Amphipoda; family Talitridae; genus Morinoia; species Morinoia aosen. The sequence continues at coordinate 27,671,043 of CM059568.1, forward strand.
ATATACATTCATTTCAATCGCATCACACACATTAATGTCAACAGTCTAATCCATAAACTTTGCTGAAGAGCTAATGGAGCTACCATCTGTGAGGTTTTTGGGGATGCTCTTACTTTTTTGCTCCATTGATTTGATGATACGACTGTATTACTGCCCACGCAAAACTGAGACGCGATTTTTTTTCGAGAAAAATTTCTAAATGCGACTCCTTAATTCTATTTGCTTTGATCTGCACACTGCAGCGCTTGCCTCCTGGTGTTCCGCTCACAAAATAAGTCAAGTGCGGTGATTAATAACTTCATGCGTAATCAGGCTCTGCTCCCGAGTACCTTCTGAAGAACTCAGTGTAACAGCCGCAGTTGTAAACTGCAAAATCCCCACCATAAGACTCATCTCTAAGGGAGCAATAAAGGTTAGGTTAACATCGGCATCTTTGGGATGCTTTATTTCCAATCAAGCCTGATACATATGATCTTAGCATTGGTTTTTCAAATGTCTTATAACTAACCCTATATATAGGACACCATGACGGTTCCCCCGTAAAGCCGGTACCCATTTCCGACACCTGGGTTGAGTGGGGTATTGTGCTTGAGCTTTCCCTTATACCCAACGGGGAAAATCTCCGCGCCAGCGCTGGGAACGAACCCGCGACTTCCAGCATACAAGTCCGACCCCTTAACCGCTGTGCCACGGAGAGCACGGAAAGCACGTTCAGCAACAACCACCTGAAGCATTTAAAACTTTCTTGTATACTAAGCCGCCTGCATAGTGTTCTGGATCCTCTTGTTTTGAATTCTCGTGCTCTCAATTATTCTAGTGTTCTGAATGCTCGTGTTCGGGGTCCTCGTGAAATGAAACTTCGCGTCCTGGATTCTCATTTTCTATATCCTCCTATTATGAATCCTCATGTTCTGTATCGGGATCCTCGTGTCTCGATACTCGTGTTCGGAAGCCTCGTGTCTCGATACTCGTGTTCTGGATCTTCGTGTCTCAATACTCGTGTTTTGGAGCCTCGTGTCTCGATACTCGTGTTCGGAAGCCTCGTGTCTCGATACTCGTGTTCTGGATCTTCGTGTCTCGATACTCGTGTTCGGAAGCCTCGTGTCTCGATACTCGTGTTCTGGATCCTCGTGTCTCGATACTCGTGTTCGGAAGCCTCATGTCTCGATACTCGTGTTCTGGATCCTCGTGTCTCGATACTCGTGTTCTGGATCCTCGTGTCCCGATACTCGTGTTCGGAAGCCTCGTGTCTCGATACACGTGTTCTGGATCCTCGTGTCTCGATACTCGTGTTCTGGATCCTCGTGTCTCGATACTTGTGTTCGAAAGCCTCGTGTCCCGATACTCGTGTTCTGAATCCTCGTGTCTCGATACTCGTGTTCTGGATCCTCGTGTCTCGATACTCGTGTTCGGAAGCCTCGTGTCTCGATACTTGTGTTCTGGATCCTCGTGTCTCGATACTCGTGTTCTGGATCCTCGTGTCTCGATACTTGTGTTCGAAAGCCTCGTGTCTCGATACTCGTGTTCTGGATCTTCGTGTCTCGATACTCGTGTTTTGGAGCCTCGTGTCTCGATACTCGTGTTCGGAAGCCTCGTGTCTCGATACTCGTGTTCTGGATCTTCGTGTCTCGATACTCGATCGTGTTCGGAAGCCTCGTGTCTCGATACTCGTGTTCTGGATCCTCGTGTCTCGATACTCGTGTTCGGAAGCCTCGTGTCTCGATACACGTGTTCTGGATCCTCGTGTCTCGATACTCGTGTTCTGGATCCTCGTGTCTCAATACTTGTGTTCGGAAGCCTCGTGTCCCGATACTCGTGTTCTGAATCCTCGTGTCTCGATACTCGTGTTCGGAAGCCTCGTGTCTCGATACTCGTGTTCGGAATCCCCGTGTCTCGATACTCGTGTTCTGGATCCTCGTGTCTCGATACTCGTGTTCTGGATCCTCGTGTCTCGATACTCGTGTTCGGAAGCCTCGTGTCTCGATACTCGTGTTCTGGATCCTCGTGTCTCGATACTCGTGTTCGGAAGCCTCGTGTCTCGATACTCGTGTTCGGGAGCCTCGTGACTTTACGTGGCTGATTCACGTGCGCCGATCACTCAATGTTGAGAGTCTCGCTGCAGGACCGCAGGCTGCTTTCAGTATTTCAACTGCAGTCGAGACTCGCATTCCAGTGCCATGCTTGCATAAACTGTTTCAATTGAGTTATTGAAGCATTACTGAAAAGATATGATGCCCTAAAATTGTAAGAATTGCTCCTCAAAGGTCTTTATTCAAGATATTGACATGTTATATGAATTAGCTTCAGTTTTTCTCCAGCTAGTTATTCTTATTATTTTGCATTACAAATGCTTCACTCTCTGCTTGTCGTTAAAAAGTCTCGTTAATTGCAATTCAAACATTATCTGGCGCCATTATAGTGAATTCTCCTGACCAATGGAGCACATCGGGATCTCAGAACAAACATTAAACATCATGATCAGTTTGATTCGAGCATTAGAGATGTTCTCAGAAAATATGCTTGATAGATACGTTTCTCCAGATGCTGTAATCATATTTTCTTGCCCATTGCGCATCCTTGCCGGCCGAACACTGGCCGCAACGCTGCGTGGGCCTAAAAGCGCTCACAAGCTCCCGCCGATTTGCATTTCCCTCACCTGGGCCCCGGAGCTCTAATACAGTCTCGTGAGCAAACAATAAGCACTGAGTATTTCCAGCCTCTCTGGTCACTGACATCGGACGTCATGTGGACAGCGGATTGCACTGCACATTTGCTGGGAGTAAGTCTGGCAACTTAGGTTTCCGCATAAGGAGTTTTCTCCCTTTTTTAGTGGATTATACCCCTGTAAATATTTTTAGTAAATTTAATAGTGATGGAAAAGCATCTTATTGTAGTTTTCACCTCTGTTACCGTTCCATCGAGAAAATGGTTTCCTGAGAAAGAAAATATGTCACCGTGAACTGTTTCTACTTCGTTTGCTTCTGAAAACTTGCGACATAAAAGCACGATTACTCTCATACCTTAATTTTACGGATGAACCACAAACCAGGCACGACAAAACGAACTCTTGACAAGGTAGTTCGGCTATAAGGGCTCACGCATCCTCTCCACCTTACGAGACAAGCACAAAGCTCGCATTCTCGTTATGCTCGCACACCATTGCCGCGAGGAACACACGATGTCAATGCGGAGAAGTAAATACCGAGAGGTGTGCCGAGTGGCAGGTCCGGTGCAAGCTCTGGCCCGATTACTGCGTTGTCTGTGCTCCCGGTTATCGCAAAAATGCCGTCCTGCGCTTGCTTAAATTTGCCTCTGGCTGCATGGTGGACTTGTGTGAAGCCCACACACTTACTGTTTTTTGGGGGATTTTAATTACCTTGGGAAGCAGCACATTTCTTACAGCAGGGGATTAACAAATCTGGGAATAATAACAGCATTCAATGTATGCCGTCACAGTCTTTGTAAACCTTTGCAGTTCAAGTGGATAATAACTGTTCCAGTTAGTGATGAATATTGCAGTAAGCCTTGGCACTTTCCGTCAGGCGAATCAGTTCCAGTAAGCAGAAATAGTTGCATTAGCCCAAAGCAGTCCAGTAAGCTGCAGTCGTCACTATAAGTCACTTCAGTCAGAATCAGTCAAATTTTGACCGGAAATTCAGCGGATGAGCGAGAACCAGTCTGCTGTACATATTTTTGCATGGTAGACAGAAACGCAACCAGGCAGGCACGAAAAATTATCTACTGCATTGTTTAAAAAATGTGCGTATTTCAGAACATTAAAGAACGATATAGTTGGCCTCATAAAGATAACAAATCTTGAGAAAATGTTGTTGGAAAACTGAAAGTATGCTTCAAAACGAAGAAATACAGCCAAGTAAGTCTTCAAGATGGTGAAGGAATCCAACACCTCGACGCGACTCCCAGCAATTCCGCCATAAATTTGCGTGCTCCAGCGAGCTGTACAAAGTGTTCGTCCTCGAGGCTCTCATTATCTTTCTTAATGAGCAGCATAAATTCTTGCCCTCCTGTCTCTCATTAAAAGTGCTCTCTTTCTCTTCTTGTCTCTCATTCAGCTCCTAATTTACTTGACAAAAAATGAAGAGACGGCCACTGACGTCTAACAACTTGAAGGCTTCAAGTCCGACGATTTTGAAGTCGTAATGAAATCAGGCGTGAGTTCGTTAGCAGCGGCGAGGCCTGGATGTGCCCGACTGGAGGCATAAGTTGCTGCATAGACCTACCAAATATACTCGAAGCGAGGCACCTTGAACGAAAAATGAAGGGATGCATTATCTAGAGAAATCTGAATAAGAAGAAATAAATGACAGAGCCTGGAAGAATTTCCAAGAAAACGAAGTGGAACATTCGAACTAATTCAATACAACAGTGACTTAACACAGTCTGAACCTAATTTTAAGAAGTTCAAATCAGTTTTGCATTGTCTAATTTGCTTGTCACCGAAAAACTACTGCCACTTCACCGCGTCGAGGTGAACACCACACGCAACATACTACATCCAGCACCTCACACCCAGTTCACTACACTCTACACACCCCATTCAGCACCTTACCTCCAATTCGCAACACATTCCACACCACTTCCAGCACATTATACCTAGCACACCACACCCAGTCTACCTTTCACACCGCGATACGCAACACATTCAACTCATCACACCCGACACAAGACACACATAACCCACCACACACAAAACTTCGGTTGTGTTTCTCTCACAACTTCCTATGACGCATCCGATGACCGCAACGCTACGAGGGAGGATTGCATCTGTCCAACAAATTTCCTTACGATATCTCAAAAAAAAAATTGCCATCTCCTGAGAGATCTGTTCTCGTTCAAGACACCAGCATAAGCAATTACACGATCTTCTACCCAGTATCACCAACAACCGCGCCCAGGCTCCAGCTTACGCCAGTGCTACGCCAGAAGGCGCCGTTTGAAAGCTACCCTCGGTCCCACGCCCTCATCACGTCCACGCTGCGGGAGCTCCACGTCATCAGGGTTCCCAACTACCCTTTTGCTTCCAAGAGTATATTTTTGTCTTCATAATTTTAACCACGTAGGATGTTGTTCATTTTATGGGGGATAAATGCAGGATTCAGTTTCTTAATGACTAATTGAAATTGTTGGCTTTTGTACGAATTCACTGTTAACAATTGCAATAACGCTTTCGTACATAACGACGCGTTTTGAGGGCTAGACACTCCCAGGCAAGGAAGAACGAGGAAAACTGCCTTTACGCAAGGACATTCGTTGTTGCTTCTTAGGATTCATCGCCTATGGCGATGAATCCGCCTTATTCCGAAGTGGTTTATAATAGTGAATACGAAAATAAAAGTGTGACTCATTGTAAAAGATTAGAAGGCCCATCTTGCCTCGATTATACCTATTAACTTTGATTCAATATGGGATCATCCCGCCCCGCACGAGCATTACCAAACCACGCCCAAATTAATGCTGTCATGTCCAATCATATTCTCTCTTAAAAACTTTGTGAAAGGTAGTTAGAGTGTAGAGTGGAAATCATGAAATGAAATCTATATATGAACTTGAACTTGAAATTGAGGGCCGACAGCGTCGGGGCCTTTGTAACGGCCTACAATTCCCTCCACAATTTTCACACAAAGAGTTCAACGCCTGGTACCAGACTTGTCCACTAAACTACTCAGGATCTACCAATCCTTGTCACAAGCTGCCATTGGATGGCATCACTGGGATAGCCAGTGTGTCAAAACACCATCCCAAGGCATATTGGGTCATTACTGACCATTCTACCTGACTGGCTCATTCCAGTCACTGTCTCTTACTCCAGACTCGCGCAAGAAACATTTTCATAGCTTCAATGATACTCAAATTACACTCCTGATCCAATCCAGCAAGACAGCTCATACCGCAATCATCTTCAGCACATCTGGCATACCACTCATTCTCTCCATACTGCTCAATCACCACATTCATAAAACTTTCTCTCTCTTGCTCATACTTACTACATTCCAGCACAAAATGCTCAATTGTTTCCTCCACTCCACTAATACACTGCCGACATAATCTGTTATTATTCTCATTCCACCTCCATGTACGTCTGTTCACACTCAATGACTTACGTCTCACAGCAAACAAGAGTTGACTTCCAAAGCTACCATCATAGAACATCTCAAACTTAGGTGCTTCTTTTTTCATATACCAGTCAAGTGTAGGCTTCCGCACCATGCTAAGCCTCCACTTATTCAATCCATACTCTTTTGTTTGCCTCTCAATCTCTTTCTTCTACCTCTTGCAGTCCCACTCAGGCCCTACACCTCCAGGATTTATTAAACTCCAGTCATCCACAGGTCTCCCAATTCTAACATGAATAATCTTTTGCATACTAAGCTTCCTTGCATGCCCCCAACACACTTTCTCCCAATAGCTTACACTCAGATTCCATTCAAAAATTCGCTTTACCCATCTGCTATTCTGCATTCTTTCAATTCTCACCTTATAATTCAGCACCGCTTTCATCATTCTTTCTGAAAATAGGCTCCACCCAAGGTCACCTCTAATGGCTTCTGTAGCTGTCCATTTTGGAGCACCCAATGCTAACCGTCCTACCTTATTTTGTATTACATCCAGCTTTTCAAGATCACTTCCATTCCAGGCAAGAGCACTCATACCATACATGACACTAGGTACAGCAACATACTTCCACATTCCTCTCACACATTCATACTTGTTTGCTCTGTATCTGGCCACGCTACTTAATCGTCCACTCCACTGCATAGCTTTTGCCACTTTCTCACCCTTAGTTCTAGTGCATCCATCTTCACTTATCATACAACCTAGATATTTGTATTCTTTTGTTCTACCTATTCTGATTTCTCCAATATTCCACAGTCTGTCTCTATCAGTCTCATTACTATTTATAACCATAACCTTGCTTTTGTCGGCACCGAAGTTCATCTTGAAATCTGTACTATATCCGTTCACAATGTCAAGCATCCTTTGCAGTTCATGTCCACATCCACTAACCACAACCACATCATCAGCATACAACAAACAGCTCAGTCTCTCATTACCAATTTTCAGTCCTAAGCCACTCCTTCTCAGTCGAACTGCTAATTCTTCTGTGTACAATCCAAACAACAGGGGAGACAGAGTACAGCCCTGTCTCACTCCTCTAACACTCCTCACTTGCCCTGTTTCCAAATTTCCTAACCTGTATATAGCGCTTGTGTTCTCATACAGACTTTGTACAATTTTCACTATTTTTCTGCTAAACCCAACTTTTCTCAAAACTTCAAAGAGCCTAACCCGGTCCACTCTGTCATACGCTTTTTCAATATCCAGGAATGCTAAATACACCTTCTTATCATCCTTCCTCATTCGCTCAATTATTTCACCCACTACAAACAGATTATCTTCCCCACGTCTATCTTGCCTAAAACCATTCTGTTCTTCACCTAGGACTCCTAATTCCTCAACTAAATTTTTCATTCTCTCATTAAAAATACCACAAAATATCTTACATACAGTGTCACCCAGTGCAATTGGTCTGTAATTTTTAAGTTCTTTCATACTCTTATGTCCACCCTTATGCAACAGAACTACATTACACATGTTCCAGTCATCCGGTACTCTTTCACTCTTCCATATCTCATCAAATAAACATTTCAACATACTGACTACACTCTCTCCTCCACATTTATAGAACTCATATGGGATCTTATCAGGGCCACATGCCTTTTCATTTTTCACTTTCTTCAAAAAACTTACAATCTCTTCACAAGTGATTTCGTCTTCCATTTGCAGTTCACGTTCGTCAATCAGAAAATTTATGGGTGCATCATCTGTAACCTGCTCATTCATTCCACCAATGTCCTCCCAGTATTCAACTGCTTTCACCATTTACATCCTATCTTGCACACTGCAACCATTAACTACTAATTCATCAACTTGAACTTCACTACTTCTATCATTACCTTGTATAAACTTATACCAATCTTTTATTCCATCCAGACCTTTCTTTCTTAGATTTTCAACTTGGTGTCTCTCCTCTTTAACTCTAGCCTCATTAATCATTCTCCTTACTTTCTTCTGCTGGTCCTTGTACTCATTCCATGCACTCTGTCATTCATCCTCAGTAATTCTGTTTCTTTCATACATTTTCCTCATACTGCGTTGTTTCTTATTCAAAGTCTTTCTTCTCATTCGTTCTTCCTTTATCTTACTTGTAAACCACCTGGCATTCCCTGTCCCTTTCCTACATTTTATTCTACCAATCTTTTGCTCTGCCACATCATACCAGGTTCTTGCAATCTCACCATTTAGGTCATTTACATTTCCACACCTGTTCCAGTTATACCTACTCAATTCATTCTTAAATTCTTCCCAGTTTGCCTTTTTTATCTGCCAACTTTCTTTCACACTACTGACCTTCTGCATTGACTCCTTTCTACCCCAGTTATATTCAAGCACAAGCATTTTATGGTCACTATCAATATCAAAATCATCTTCATCTACAAACATTTCATTGACACACTCTCTTGCTCTACTATTCATAATCATATAGTCAATTGCAGTTTTCCATTCCCTGCTTTGCCATGTATGCAAGCCATTTCCTATTGTGACATTCAGGTTTTCAAGTTCATTCTCATCACAAAAATCTATCAATTTTTGTCCATTTGCATTCACTGGCTCACCAAGTATACCAACATGGCCATTCATGTCACCCATCACAATCAGAGGGCACCTGCCGTGTTCTCGTACAATCCTTGTTAATATTTCATACTTTTTTACATTCTCTTCATGAGCTAAAATCCCATCAGTTGTCATATAACATACAATCACAACAATACATTCTCTGGCATGCATTCTTTCACACTTAATTGCTAACAAATCTTCACTTTCAGGTTCATTTCCAACAGGAAGTTCCTCTAATTTCCAATTTAGAGCATTCTTTACAATCAAACCAACTCCACCACCTCTTTTTTGCCAATTTACACGCCCTTTTCCTATCATATGATACTTATTCTCCTTACATGTTAAACTGACTCTATCACGCATTTGGGTCTCTACTACACCAACACAATCCAATTTTCCATTCTCAAATTCTACTACGAGGTCATCTAACTTTCCTGCATTCCATCCACGCACATTTATACTTCCAAACCTTACAACACAATTGGACAATTCCAGACGTTCCTCACTTTTGCTCTGACGGATTTTCATTCATCCAGTTCCACCTTCCATTGTGACATGAGTAGCCCTGATCCACCGGATATATTTCTTGGAGAGTTTCATCTCACCTTCTTTTGTAAGATGGACTCCATCTCCAAGAAAACACCCATCCTGAATCACGCTATCCATGTCAAGGAAGCTGGAACCCAGCTCACGCTTTCTCACACTCTCAGCTCTCATACTCATAATCCTTTCATGCAACTCTCTATTCACCTCCTTTCGCACCCTTTCATACTCCTCATCACCCGCAGGCCTTCTTAGGAGGCTAGTCACCGCCACTCTAACATTCTTCTTCCGCGCCCTATCAACAACTTTCATAATTGCATTCACCGTACGTTCTCTCCCACATTCAAGCAACCCATTGCCACCTCCTTGCAGTACAACCATTCCTTCATCCATTCCATCTATCACTCTCTCAGCATGCCTACAAATCTCATCCACTCCTTTCCCTCTCATGCTCGTACATCCACTACTGTCACTCATACACACGAACCTATCAACATTCTTCACCATGCTATCTCCACATATTCTAATCATAGGTCTTACTCTCCCTTTCATGCTACTCTTTCGCTCACTTCTTTCACTCAGATCATTCTTTCCATTCATCTTCCTTTCATTCGCTTCCACTACAGGCTCCTGCACCTCATGTGGCACCTCAACAGGTGGCTCATTCACTCTCTTTCCATTTGTACTTCTTTCATCATGCTCATTCATCCTTCTACTCTCATCTGTCACATTTGCACCATCATTTGCTTCATTCACACTCCTCGCACCATCATTTGCCTTATCATCCACTTCATTTGCACTCCTTGCACCACCATTTACCTCTTCGTTCACTGCATTTGCACCATTCTCATTCTTTCCTTCGTTCAGCTTCCTTTCATCCTTCAAGTCAGCCTCTAAAGCAACCATCAAAATTGTCAATCTCTCAACCTCCTCTTTCAACTTCTTACTCTCATCATTCAAACATTTCCAGCACGTAAACACAAGATCACTCAACTTTCTCCGACTCATTTCTCTCAAACCTTTGCATGCATCTATATCTATCCACTCTTTACAAGTCATGCACTCAATCTCCTCATCCATTCCACTTGCACCTCCCTTCCTACGACCAGTCCTATTTCTTGCCATCCTCAAACACAGACTTCTCTCTCAGTACAAATTTCACAGGCAGAAGAAGTCTTCACTCACCAAATCTACTGAAAATCAAGTTATCAAACCAAAAGAAACAAAAACGTTTCCTACTACTCTCACAGTCACTCTCTACAATGTCACACACTATACTCTTTATATGCAAAGAAAGCTTACCAGTCAAAACACCTCAGTCAAAAATTGCAAGTCACCACACCTAAGTCCAGTGCTCAGTCTCAACTCTCACGCAATCAAAAAAAAAACTACTCTCACGAGCACTCCATACAAAGTCACACACTGTACTCACGTGAATATACAAACTATACCAGTTTTTCAGCAACTTCACTTTAATTCACCACAATTTTCGTCGGAGAATCAGAAGCACGTCCAAACCGTATCGTATCCACCGTATCGTATGAAACTGACGATACTGAACATGCACTTTTAAATGATAGCCTTGAAAATACGGCTTTACTGATGCCCTCGGTACGTGCTTACCGAAGATAATCACTTGATCATAATGACCGAAGCGAATCCTTCAATCGTATTATTTAATAAATGAATTATATATTTATATGAATATCGTTTGTCAAATTAAAGGCTAGTAGCAGCAGATTCCAAATATCCTTTTGAAATAATTCCTTAAAGAACATAATTTCGGTCGTACAAATATCAACTCCAAAATACGATACTGCAGCAGTGGGATTGAAAAACTACTTAAATAGATGCCTTGCACTTCATGCGCAACACTTTGAGCTCACCACATAACGTGCCACGCACAATACGTCCCACACAGCACACTAGATTCAACACATGCACAACACGCCAATCACAAATCCCATAAAACACGCCACACAAACCACAACACACCACCTGCAACACACCACGCACAAAACACCACACACAGTACACCAGGCTCTACACTTCACACTCAACATAACACTCAACACACTACGTACAGCGCAGTGTGCTGCGTGAGTCTCATGCATCCTGAGCGTATCTCAAGCGTTACATGTCTCTCACGCGTACTGCACGTATTCCACGCGTGTCGCACGTATCCTACACGAGCTGCACGTATCACACACGCGCTGCACGTACCCCACACGCGCTGCAGCACCACACGGCTCAGCCACCCCAGCAAACCACGCCGCTGCGGGACGCCTCTCTGGCTGCAGGTCGCCTAGTTCGCAGCACCTGCGGCCTCCCGCACAAATTAAACCGCCACAAAAAACTAACAAATGCCGGCCAAAAATGTAAGTGAACGAGCGTCGGACTAATGAAGCCCAAAGCACCGCAATAAACCCCTGGTGCTTGCCGGGGACTGTGCAATTAATCGACCTAATAAATCAAGCTCGCGTGACCCTCACAGGGGTGAGCTCATTGGCTGCTGACCGGCGCTGGGGCTTCGCTCACGTGTCAACCTCACGCGTAATTAAATTAAAAGTTTGAGTATAAAAGCAGTTTCGGTCTGTGAGGACTTCCTTCTTATGTCAGTTGTAGATCAATTTTAATTAAACCATACTTTTAAAAATATATTCCATTTATCCAAGTTCTAGAGATTATTTTACCCTCGCCGTAAGCACAGAAAGAAATGAAGGTATTTCAGCTGACTTACTCCAAAGAAACGAAGTAACCTGAGAGGTCTGTCCTCTACAACTTAAAGCCACTAGATTGAGGTATTCTGAAGCAGTTGCAGTAGCGTAACGTTTTTTGAGCATTCGGCCACCGTGGTACTGAAATCCCTTGGTAGTATTTATTTTATTAAAACTTTGAGTAAAACTTCTAAGCCAAAATACTAATGAAAGTAATACCTTGACTCGTAATACTCGCAAAATGAATTAATTTTTGCAACCCTCCGAGCATAGGAAATGCTAATGTTGCACAAGAAAAGCACATTATGAACACAGCTATCACATCAAAGGGTCACTCAGTTCCCCAGCCCAAACACAAGATCCTCGATACCAAGTCCAGCTCTTCCAGCCGCCTCGGCTATGGTGCGGAAATTCTTCGCGGAATTCAATCAACGGTACGATCGTTGTGCAATTTCAAGCGTTTGTTCGCTTTTTGTCCGCAATTTGAAGCATTGATTTCATTTCAGAACATATAACAACGGATTTCAGTCGAATTTCAGTACTGAATACCCTTGAAGCAGGAACTGGAAAGCAATTTAGCTATAGAACATTAAGGAAGCCTTATAATTCAATTTATATCATAGGGAACGGTCGTCAGAGCTAATTGAAGCCGGAATTATATGTTGAAGGTTTGCAGTGCAGCGCGACAACTTTATCCAAGCCAGGAAAACTGATGAAATTCTAAATACTCTATTGTTTCTGGGCATTTAATGTAATAAATTATTTGGGCTTCCTATTCAAGATTTACTCGCCTGCGGGCTATTTTAAGCAGTGAATAGTTCATTGACCGCTTGAAAATGTGTTAATCCCCGTGCTATGAAAATCGCACCTCTGAGTGAGATTAGACTTGAATTTTTGGTGACAAGATATTTCTATCTTAAAGATAGTTTCAACACATTCGTAACACAGTAGAAGATGAGCATGGTACTCATGCTAAAGAAACTATTTTTGTTGCGAATGTTGGTTGAGGTTTCATTTTTGTAGAACTAATGTTTTCTCATAACTACGTTATCGAAAAAACAATACAGGTAAAAAATGCAATAATAATCTATTTTGTCTGTCGATATGTCAACATAATTGTGAGCCTTGATTCACTGTAAAAAAAAACTGCAAAAATACAGACAAAAACAGACGAATTATCTGTTAAAATGACACAAATTGCTACTTCTAGTCCGTTTTCTGAATATTATCTGTTAAATCAACAAATTCATCCGTAATTCAGTTCGATACCGGACAATTTTGCTAATTTCCGTTGTTTTTACAGGTCAATTAAAAATTACGGGAGTAAATTGAATTCTTCGTTGTCGTAACGGAATCTTGGAAGTTGTCCGTTGATCCAACGGCTTATCTTTACATTTAGGAGTAGTTTTAACAGACAAACTGAATATTACAGATTCGACTGACTCTTCAGGGGATTATACAGAATCCGATTAAATTTCCATTGTTTCAATGGTCCGTAACAGTAAAAACATGATCATATATTTGTCACAATTGCTGTTAATGTGGCAGTATGTCTTGTATCACTCTGTCGTCGTTTTACTTTTTGTTCAACCAACACATTACCGATTTGCGATTGCCAAGTATGAGATAAAAAATTAATAATTCTTGCGGAACAGCTTAATTTAAAAAATTAATAATACTCTCAGAATAGAATTTACAATATTAGCACTGCGTAAAAAGTTTCAAGTTGCAAATTCATCAATTTGCCAACTAGAAATATATGATGGCCATGGCAGAAAGAGAAACGTTAATAAAAAGCCTGTGCAAATTGATTCAGAAAATTCCATTCCCTCTCATTTACGATGCAGACAACGCAGCGTAAAGATGGTATACAATTTGACGTATTCTGCCCCAGAATTGGATAGCCCGTATATAAGTTGGCAAATTACCGTACCTAAACGTGTATATTTTCATTCTCTGTGCATGTGAGGAACGTAATGCAACTAAGGGGCTTGTGCGTTTATACGTACATACATATATTGTCCATTCACTTGTGTGTGTATATATACGTAAGTACATACGCGTAAACATACATACGAATAAGTGAAAAATACTATAAAAGTGTTCATTGAGATCTGTATGAATTTGCTAATAAGCCTGTGTCAGGGAGGAAGTTCATTTTTTTATTCATACATGAACTGTGCTCCGTTAAAAGAAAAACAGGAAAACATGCAGCATTTTTATTCCCATTTTTGAACTTATTTAAACATTACACAGTCTACTAGTGCATGGCATACAGTAATGGAATCATATACTGTATTACCCAACAAGTTAATGCGGTATTTAAATTTACGCAAATAAAAATTACAATGTTGAAAAAGTGAAATGAAGCACGAGCCGTTTTCATAGCCTTATATATACATAAAGAAGTTATGTTAATCATTTCTAAATGATCAACGGACAAATTCGATCACACGACTTTATTTACACTCAACGCAAATATACCTTATAAGAGCAGGGGTTCTCAAACTTTTCTGCTGTGACTGAAACTGGAACAGGTAGTGACTGGAACTACCCTAACCCATACTTGATTAGTTCATTTGGTGCTTCACTAAAATAATATTTTCTTTGAGAAACTTTGGTTTCCCGTGAACAATATACCAAATAATATAGAGCTGTGTTATATAGCTTTAATATAGAGCACACTTGTTGAGCTCATTTATTTCAAATTTTTAAATTTCTCTACTTCTTCGGAAAAGAATAAAAGGATAAAGAAAAATGAAGCTGTTTATTGAATGAAAGACACTCTGTCGTTACCGTATTGAATTTATTAGTGGTAATAAATTCCACTATAAACTAAGTGTTTTAGATGCAAGAATGAATGTTAGAAAATGTTTATCAACCTTAATTGAGTCGTTTATGCTCTCTAAAAAGCTAGAAATGTTTTCAATTCATGTCCAGTCATGCGTCGAGTAGAATATATTTTCAACAATAGAAAGGACTCGTTACTCGTGTCCACTTTCGAACGTCTGTCGCAAACTAGTCCCTGTTCCTGGGCCCGGAGTGGAATTCATCGTAGTGGAATTCAGCGCAGTGGAGGGCATGTAATGCATAACCTAAGTGTATTTTACATTTTTATATCATTGATACTAAATTTCAAAGGAATTGAACGTCCAGCTGGTTAAAGACCATTTAATAGATGATCGTGAGCGATGCCAATTGGCCAATGACGGAACGCAAAAAACGTCACGTGACGAAAAATCGTCACGTGACTTTGTTTACAACTGGTTATGGCGGCCGTAAGTGATGCGAAGTAGATTACGGGAGTTAAAATGGCTCCTTGCGTACGCTTAAGAAAAAGTTTTTCGATAATTATTGATGAAACTGAAATATGTTGAATGCAACATGCATTTGAAGATGCATTATATATCCAAAATGCCGAAGAAGTCTTGTGTGGAGTGAAGTGTAAGCACTTCTGTCCTTCGAACTTCAAATCCAGTTCCAGAAAGGGCTGTGCCAAACCAAGGTAATGTAAAACTTAACTTGAGTTACATCATTTATCCCAATTAACTCACTGAATCAAAGCTTCATAAATTAATAATGAGTTTCTTATTACCCATTGTTTGAAAAAAGAGTAGATTTTTTATTGACCCTTAATAGCATGAGTTTATGAAGAGAAAAATTTGTATGTGCTTTAACTTATGTTGTCATTGATGGAGGCCGAGCAAAATTAAATATTTTTTGTGGAAACTAAAATAAAAAACATTAGACATCCCCAAAATTTAATTGACATTAAGATTAGTATATTGTTGCCTTTTTATACAAAATTTAATAACAAATGCTATTCTAAAAGTTATTTTTTAAATAATTATTCATAATTGAAATGTCTTGAATTGGCTGTATTGCCTGTTATGTTATTTATTTTGTATCTGAGTAACTGTCTTGTATTAAACTACAATCAAAATCTCTCGTTAAAAGTTTTATTTTTGAATGAGTGACTTACTTTGTATGTGCATCCATTGTTTATTACACGGTTCAATTAACTACGTTTCGGCACTGAAAACTCAAAAATCGATTACTGACCAACGCTACACATTTACCGTTACAACCTAACCAAACTCACCGTTAACAACTGTAGAAATGCAGTGAACATGTTAAATTATAGTTGTTTTTCCTTTACTCATGGCTTGAATTTTAATTGAAAATATAATATCATGCAGGCTTCTGCATTTATGTAGCCTTGTAGAGAAATATAGTGTACCTACTCTTGCTTTACTTAGTTGTAAAATAAATGATTAGGCTTTGAGTATGCCAGCTTCCTATACTATATCTGGTCTCTGGTAAATGTTAAGGAGAGGACCATAATTGATTTTCCACTTTTCGGTGCCTTAACATAGTTAATTAGATCTAAATAAAAAAATTTTATTCTATGCAATTTCCGTTGCAAATGAGTATTTAACAAGTCATAGCGGTAAATTACTGACCGCAACTCTTGTGTTTGAAGCAGAAAGAAATTGGGCGGAGGGGAAGACTATAATGGACTCTCCCTTCCGACGCGCTGGAATGATGAGCGCAAAGACGAAAGACATACCGCTATAGCTCGTTATTTTATGGGTGATAACCTTTATTGTGTTATTAACTAAAAGATCTTAGAAGTCGATTTAGGCTCTGCGGGGTCAACTAATAATAAATTACAAAGTACCCAAACGTACGCTACCCAAACCAAACCTACTGCTATAACTCGGTTTAATTCTAATTTTCGACGGAATTTGCATAGATGAAAAGTTGTTTATTTTGATCTAATTAACTATATTTAGGCAGCAAAAATTAGAAAATTGATTATGATCCTCTCCTTTACAAATACCCTGGTCACTTTCAAAAGTGGCCTTTAATGCAATGAAAAGTGATCAAAGTTGTTCACATTAGGCAGCCATACAGAGTTGGCCACCAAAGGTGACCATGCAAAGTGTACATAGAATTTGTTTTAGTTACTTGAAGGTAAACATAATCATGGGATCTGTCTGCAAAGTTTTGTTCAGGGTGAATGGAATTTGCATTTTCATGAACTTGAGTCCCAAATTGAAATTTTTTTGACTATAATTGAATGAATTGAAATCCACAGGCTGAAAAGACTAAAAGAAAACTGGTCACTCCATAGAAATGAAACAATCATACAGGCAAAAACAAAGACCATTAATAAAATTAATACAAAAAAAACACATGAATGTAATTGTAATTGTAATTTACAATTGTAATTGTAAATGTAACACACATTATAGAAGCCTTACATATCCATAAACTCAAACCTTCCCTCAATGAAAATATGAACGATTTTTTTGCTCTGAAATTGTTTAAAAGAACCGTGCCGTAAATTGTTGGAACAATCGTTGCAGTCCACCATTTCGCTTTATTCTTCGGCCAAGTGAACATGTGTTGAGAAAGTTGGTCTTGGTATTTTACATCCATGTGTGTTTTTCTGTATTAATTTTATTAATGGTCTTTGTTTTTGCCTGTATGATTGTTTCATTTCTATTGAGTGACCAGTTTTCTTTTCGTCTTTTCAGCCTGAGGATGATGCCAGTGGCATTGAAACGTTGCGTTTTACCTATTGACTATAGTGTGATTTAGTAAAATGATAAGCAATTTGCTGAGAATTTTAACACGTAATGAACTTCAAATATATCGTGATGCTGAAAAATTAGTAAAGAATTGAAATCCAGTTAGAATGAAAAAAGATTATTCAGATAAGAATGTTCTCACTGAGAATGTTAATTGATATATTGAAAAAGTGAAATGAATTTTAAAATCAGATCATGTTAAAATTGAAAATCACATTAATTTATCATGCACCACTCTACATAATTAAGAAATGTCACATTTTTGTTTTCTGCGTAATTAAATTGTTGATGTTTTCAAATGTCAGCTGTGAAAAATTCATTAGGATCTGTACAATGGTTCTCAAGATACAGAGGTTAGCAGCTGGGTAATAGGGTGGTTTACTTGAATTATTAGGTATCTAATGTGATTAATTTGCATGTGAAGTCATAAAAATAACTTGTTTCTGGTATCTCAAAGGAATGTGTTTTAAAATGGTGTGGGCACTAATGAGGAGCTAACACACCCTGAGCCATACATTTTGTATGCATTCATTGAATAATTCACAAGCATTGCAAGATTATTTTTGAAATTATCCAATAACCCTTCTCTGCTATTGTAAGTTATTGACAATAAGATCAACAAAAGCTCTGCCCCTCTTTGTAGGAACTTGATTCTACTCTCATTTGATGCGGAAATGATCTGTTTACAAAAATAGAGAAAAATTTAAAGTTCTACTCTAAACTTGAATGTTGCCAGAAATTTGTGTTCTTTAAAAAATTTCGATTTCGAATATGTACCTTTTTCCAATTCAATATTAATATTTTTGTTTCCATTTGTTATATATTGTTTATTTTTGGGTTTAGGCAAACCTGGATCAAGTTTCTGCGTTGAAAAGTGATGGAGCTTTTGTTGCTGTAATAAATACAAAAATGGCGCATTTATCTGTTGAAATTTTTTTAGTTGCAAAAACAAATAACATAAGGTAAAAGACTCATATCCTTACCAGTAAAAGTATTCTATATTAGACTGGTGTTTTAAATTTGCTGTTTACCCTTTGCACCAAGAAATCCAAAAAAGACAGCTTGTTATTCGTTTAATATTAGGATGTTTACTATTGTAAATGTAATATTTGGATGTATGCGACAAGCGCTGCTGCAACATTCTCACTGTGATGTCATTTAAGTTTTTTTTCTCTTATGCAGGAAAGGAACTTGAGCATCAAGAAGGGAGAAACTAATTTACAGATGTTAAATTAATGAACAACGCTTGTTCTTAGTAGAATATCAATGGTTTCAAATATGATCATTTTTCAAAATGATTTTCATAAAAACATCATGTTGGGAGAATGTCGACAAATTAATTTAGTGCTGTAGCATTTTCAAATGGTTAAAACTAACTGAATCAAGACTAATAATCTCACAAATTTGTATAGATGTTTATATGTATGTGTCTACATGAATGTGTATAATAACTGTATATGCATACATATATATACATATTGGTACATAACAGTTTAAGTTCAGAGAGGTACATACTTGCATGTTCCTGCGCATTCCTTTGCCGAACATTTACTTGAGGTCAAGCTGAGAGTTTCACATATTTAATTTCTGTTGGCTCGTACATTTTCAGTAGTATGAATATGACTTCACTAACTTACAAACGCTAATGTATTTTTAACAATTCCAGATAACTACTGAAAGTCAACCCCCAACGAAGCTTCAAAATAAGTTCCGCGAATGGAAGAAAACGCCACTGCGGGACGCATCCGAATGTCCTGTCGTTGGTCGCGTGCCTCAGCAGCACGGAAGAGTCTCTTGGCCTCAACCCTGCCACCTTGCTTGCTGATCTATTCCACAAGTGTGATTGATGTCTTCATTTTTTAATGACACAATTGAATGTTATGTTAGGTTTAAGTGACAGCTAATTCAATTTTCTGACAAGTTTGTACATTCTGAACATTATATAGGTCTTTTCAAGTAAGATTGCTGACAACCAAGGTTCCCATGCAGTTCATTCATAAATTAATAGTAAAAAATTGAACAACTCATTATCACAATATAATTTAATACCTAAAAGGAGAGGGGTTTTATATGTCACGACTGGAATGTGGGCTATGTGAAGCAGGTGATTCATTTTAATCTTGTTTTTTCATCACAGCCCCCCTCCCCCTCACACAAATGGGTAATCCTCATGTGTGCTTTGCACTTAGAGATACTAATAGGCTGTGTAGGCCCTGACCTAAGGACAAGTTGGCCTTCCTTTCTCGTTACAGTGGGTTGAGGACTTCTGGACCGTATTGCCCTTTTCACCACCTCAACTTCAATCTTGATGCTTTTCATTTCCTACTCTTGTTTTTTCTTTTTACTATGCTTAAGACAATACTTCGCTAGAAAACACATAGTGCATTTTAGATTCGTAGTTCCCACATGACCAGTGCGCCTTCTGCAACATACTTGTCTTGAACTTATGAAAGTATTATGAAACGTACCCCTGAAATTTTGTGTTTTTTGTGTGTTCCTGCGTTTTAGTTTTGTTTTGCATGCTTGTAGGAATTTCACTTCCATTCTGGTTTTCAAGCTAAGGTTCTTCAGATAATAAAAGATGGTTCAACTTTCTGACGAAAGGTTAAGTAAGTGTTATTGGACTCGTGTTAGCTGCTAAATTGTTTGGATGACGATTTTTTTAAATCGGGGTGCGATTTTCAAATAGTTTCTCAATTCTATTTTAAACGCGTCTGATAGGCTTGCATAGATCTGCGGTATGTTCGAGTCTTAAAGTTGTACGTGAACATTCTGTGTATCAGGTCTCCATGCTTTCTCATTGTCTAGGCGTTAAATTATTTTTGCCAAATAAGACAAAATTGACTACCTTACGCCTTACTCATATCTCCATACTAAATGGTGCCTTCCTCCTTCCTCTCTTCGATACGCTCTTTTTTGTAGCGGTTAGGGAGGCTTAAACTAACTTATAATCTACAATCTACAATCTTTGATTTTGTTTCATGAACTTATGTTTTACCTTACTGTTTCTATGCCTTTTCTGCATAGATTCCGCGTTCCCTTAACTCCATACTAAATGGTGCCGTCTTCCTTCCTCTCTTTGGATAGCCTTAGTTGCGGATAGGGAGGCTTAAACTAACTGATAATCTAATCTTCGAGATTCAATAGTACTGACGTCAGAAAATGTTTATTCTGAACCATATACTTTAATTATTGAGTTCATCGCTTTGTTGAACTTATTTTATTGTTCAGTACAGATTCATCATAGAGTGAACCGATGATATTTATTAGAAAGTTTGTACACTACGCGTAATATATGTATAACGTTATTCATGTATAGCAATGAGTTGATTTTTCTGTAATTTCGTACTTCTGTGTGGGTTTTGCTTTTGTATTGTCTGTAAGAACTGTTGACTAAATTTCGTAAGGATTACGTACCAAGACAATGTTTTCAGTTATACTTAAATACATTTTTCTTTGAACTCTGAAATGTTTGGCTAGTATTTTGATGAAGCAGGTCGCATCACCATTGACAGCAGCAGTTAATATTTTTTCTGTTTGCAGAGTATCTCTATAGCTCAGAATAATACTACTGGGGATACTCAGTTTCAAGTACTATATTAATTTTAACTCGGTGTCGTTTTTCGTTCTTAGCAACAGACGAGGTATGGAAACATCGATAGATTTTTCAGTATGGTTCATTAATATTGCTTGTGTATTATAAGTTCTTTGGTTATATAGTTTTTTGTTTTTTCGATTGAAAAATAATTTCATACTTGATAGAGGTGCCCAACGGTGAAGCATATTTCATTCAAAATGCTCCTGCGAGGATAGAAGTGAGCTGCGCTATGGGTAAGACTTTTTCGCAGAAAACAGTTTTCAGCTCTCGATGCTTTCCGGTTTCTTTCGGCATTCCTTATCTTGTTATACATGTCTTTCATCCGTTCCTAGGTGTGTCATACGGTGTGTGAAAACCCTTTGTATACCAAATTGTTTTTCAGTACACTTTTCAAGCAAGAAATTCGTTTTTGACAAACCCAAGAAGTATCCATGTGATTCTTATTAAATATACGAAGTGTACGAAAAATTTTCATCAAGCAGTCTGAATCGTCAGCGGTTATGAGGTTTATAAAAATGAAGACTTGAGCTTCTGTTGAATCAACCGAAACATAAAGAAGCTTCTGGGTAAGTGGCAGTTTCAAGAGATTCTGCTACTACGACAGAGGAACCGGAAATTGTACGGTCCTCTGATGCATCTGCCACGTGCAGATACATTATGGTGCCCAGTATATATTACATGCGATGTACTTTTGTTACATAGAAGTATAGCTGCAAGGCTATATTTACGAACCGCAGTGAACGATGCAATAAAAGAACTTTACGAAACTTCCTATTAACGCGGGAAGTCTTCCGCGTTAATAGGAAGTTACTAGTTCTTTTATTGCACATTTCACTGCGGTCCGTACACATAGCCTTGCAGCTATACTTCAATGTGACAAAAGTACATCGCATGTAATATATACTGGGCACCATAATGTATCTGCACGTGGCAGATGCATCAGAGGGCCGTCCAATTTCCGGTTCCTTTGTCGTAGTAACAGAATTTCTTGAAACTGTCACTAACCCAGAGGCTTCTTTATGTTTCTGTAAATTCAACAGAAGCTCGTATAGTTTCTAGAGAAATGACGGAAACCTATATTTCGTCCGGCACAATGCCGGCCTCACCCGTTCTAACAACGGACATCTAGACGTTCCCTGTGCGAAATACAGAACGTTCACAATATTTCTGTAAATTGAACAGAGATGAAACAATAGTTCCGTTAGACTAACGGTGCGTCTATAGCAGTCCGTTAACTCAACAGATGTCTGTAACGACAACGGAAGCAAATGATGCATCTGGCGGACTAACAGAGAGAAAAAAACTCTCTGGCGAAAAAGCTGCCAGACAATTTTCCGTTGTTTTAACACTTTTTTTTTACAGTGATTTGATGCAAAAAATTTTCAAATATCTTCGACTCTTTATTAGGTTGTTTCCTTCCTTTTTTTCGAAATTAACATAGAAATTGGGTTAGCTTAGAATATAGATCTTGAGAATTAGTTTCAAAACATTGAATGTTAGCAATTGCAGAAGCTCGAAGACAGACCCCATGGGAATCCTGCCGTATATGTCATGTTATGTTAGCCAAGAGCTGCAACATATTGCCGGCCTCCCGTCTGAGGTGATTTGGACTACTCGTTAGCACCCGAGCCCGCTGCAGCGGTGCGCGTACGGTGGCAATGTTCTCTCCTCTGAATGACTGAAGGTAAACCAAATCAGAAAATGTTGTCCTCGCACCAAATTTGGACGAAGATGTTGATGGTGACTCAAAACAGCCTGGGTAGCTAATTTTTTGAAATAAAAGCCCGATTCAATCATGAATGAATGTTATGTTACTATACATAATTCTTGAAAGAAAGAAACAATAATTGTTTTAATTTTTTGTATTTAATTATTCTTTGTAAATTGAGGTAATGATAATCTATAAGAATAATTTTGAAAGTCTTTAGATCAAGAATTTCTCAATAATGGCGGAAGGATCAAGAGTAACATTTGGACAATTTTCTCATAAGTTCTACCGCCAAATATTTTTTCAATTTCAATATCATACGAGTAAGACGCTGTCATTGATTGTTTTGCACACCTCAGAATTAGAAATTGGCGAGTGAAATATAACTTTACGTTATATGAGGTCTGCAGACTAGATATGATCGTTCAGAAAAAGGTAAATCAACTACTATGAACAGTGGTGCTCAATAGCTCGTAGTTTGCGACTGGCTGTGGTACATTATATCCGACTTCTCTTTCAGCTCAAATTTTTTTATCTTAACATAGGCGCATTTAAAGTTTTCACTTTCTTGCGGTTTTCTAGCCTAGTAAAGCTTAGCATACTTGTTTATCGACAGCTTTTTTGCCATATCTTCGACTTTATTGAGCAGCGAGATCCAGTGATGGAATTAGTGATTACGAAATGAAAAAAGTGAAAAGAGAAAGATTACACACACGCGCGCACGAATGAGGACTCGGTATGAGTGAATGAACTTACCACGAGTCCGTCCTGACGTGACCTCAGAGCATGAATGAACTCATCGTACGCTCGGTGCGGGGCATGAATGGAGCACCCATCCTTTGTCCGGATCTCTGCCCCCGTCTGAGAATTTGCCCTCGGGACTCAGGTCAATCGTCCGACAGACCGGTTCTGCAGTCGCGTTATCCACCTCGTATTCTCATACGAATAACACTAGCTGCTCAGTGGTCAGTCAAGTTTCGCATCACAGAACATCGTGCAGAGAAAATAGTGAAACTAGTTTGAAAATTAGCGCTTTGAGCCAAAGTTATTTCTATCAGTTGTTTTTTGGTACACAGACCTCAATACGGATATGATTAGAGTATACTCGAATAAGTGACGCTTTTTCCGTTTTATATTCACGCTTCTCGCTCTATGCTGGCAAACGTTGAACAATAATATCATCAGAGTTCGTAATTGTTTTATTGAAACCATGAAATTTAGACCATATATTCTCAACGGCCAACACTTCTTAGGTTTCGCGTTATTGAATCAATCTCTATTTGATCAATTCTGTGGCACAGGAATTTCCAGTAAAGCTCAAATTTGTCATATTTCTATCAGCGACCGCAGCTCACGAACGACGAAGAGCTAAGCGATGCGATCGCGGCACTGAATTACGTGCTTGTGCACTTCAGCGAAATATTTTAATTTAAATTATAGTATCGCTTGTCAAATCAAGAGAAATGTTTGAGCTTCGTATACTGGGACACTAGCTGGGAAAATTAGCGCGTATTTTGAGAGCGGAGTGCCTACTTCCGTCATCACTCTGGCTGACTGGCGCGAGGCCACCCTGGCTCGCTCATCTCCTTAATTGCTGGGCCTATTTGTCCTCACACGGCAGCGCGCGCACTCATTTTGATGGCAATTATTGCTCGAGGGAACTTAACTCAGTTTATAACTAATTATTGCGCTAGTGCTCAGGGCAGTTGCAGCGCATTCATATTCAGTGCTCCCTCCTGATCACGTAATGGGAAAATGCTGAGCGCTCATTTTAAAGCAAAATCTTGTCTAGCCAGATCAAACATTCAAAATTTAGACCACCTTTATTAACATAGAGGAGCTCGATGTTTGAATTTAATCGTGTTCGTAACGCGTGCTTCAACTGAATATAAACCACTTTAATATCATATGTTTAATTAATTATTAGTGTTGAACTAAACACGACCCAGAAAATATCGAGTATGAGAACAAAATTAAAAGTAAGAATTTTTGATGAAACACAATTGCTGCGTAACTGCAGTCTGTCAAACGAAGACTTTGGAGCTTGTTCTGCCGACAGCTGAATTGTCCGCTCTACCAGCTGCTAAAGAGTCTGCTCTACCAACAGCTCAAGTGTCTGCTCTACCAGCTGCTAAAGAGTCTGCTCTACCAACAGCTGAAGTGTCTGCTCTACCAGCTGCTAAAGAGTCTGCTCTACCAACAGCTGAAGTGTCTGCTCTACCAGCTCTTGAAGCGTCCGTCCCTCCAACGGCTCTGCGCTCGTTCTACCGACAGCAGGAGTGTGCGAGTCGCAGCTCGTACGTCGTGAAATTACAACCACGGAACGCTAGTCACAATATTTATCTTAGACGTTCGGAGAAAATAACAAATACTGAGAAATGTAATTATACGACAGACCATGCCTTATACTTTTCATTCTAATTTGCTCGGAATAGTTCGTAATCTGGATCGTCAACTAAGGAAAAATAATCCGCTTTGAGTTTCAATACGATATTTCAGTGACCTCAATAGCGATAATTTCGTTGTCGCTGTAACTTGCTCAGACCTATAAAATTCGTTGGTCAACAAAACACTTAGGTCGCTACAACCTCGTTTTGCATCGTTCTCGAGTACAATTTTTAAAAGAACATGCTTAAACAAAGATTCCCCAATTTAACCTTTTCACTTCCAGTTCTTCAATTTAGATGAAGCACCACTTGATGCGGACTAAATTCACTTCTTCAGTTGTCATAATCTTTCGGTCACGTCCTCAGGGTTAGTTAACTTTTATGGACCCAAATCTGAACTCCATAAACAATTTTGATGTCGCTTTTTCGTTGCGAGCGTCCTTACCCGATTACTTTTTTGCGGGCGACCGTTATTGAATCTGCCACTTTTATTCCGTCTGCCATTTTTATCAGAGCGGACTTTTTGTCTCGCGAAAATTCAAGCGCCCTGCCCTAACCTTCGTCGCTTTTTTGTCAATTTTCGGAAACTTTCGCCACAGGCAATTTGAGTCGGAATTTCAAATTCGCTCCCTGTACCGCAAAGTTGGCCATTTGAATGGAAACACACGCCAGCCGGTTTGATACCATGCAAGACTTGCGCTCTCTGCTCTGATAACGTCAATTGGAGCAATTATCTATGAATACCTTCTCTATTGCCGAACTTCATTCTCTGTCTTGATATTTAAACTAGAGGCAATATCTCCGTCTTGATATTGGTTCCGAGACACTATCTCCGCCTTGGTATTAGCTGTCGAGGCGATACATTCATGATGTTTAACTTCGACGCACTGTCTTCGTCTTGATGCTTAGTCTCGAAACACTATTTTCGCCTCGATGTTTAGTTTCAAGGAGCTATTCTTGCTTTGATGTTTTGTCTCACGGCAATATATTTCCTCCTTGATGTTCTGTCTCGAGCAGCCGTTTCAGCCTTAATACGTTTCCAGCCGCAATCTCTTCCGTATCAAAGGCTGGAGCCGATGTGTCCGCCTTCCTAGCGCCATAACACTATCTCTTCCTTCCACCGCAGTCCAGGCCCTATGTGTTTCGTTTCTGTGCCAGAGCCGACCGCACAACGGACAACAAATGCAACTCGAGCAACAGGACTACGAATGCATTGGATGTATCGTAATAGGAAAAAATGACCTGAATTTCAAGTTATGCTTTGCAGCATCCTTTATATATTAAAACAGTTTCTCTGTGGCTAGTATGTATACGATTTTAGTTGAGTTCATCAGTTTTTGTATATTTTGCTTTTCGATTCTAAACTGGTTTTGTTTCTTCTACAGTGCGTCACATAAGGTTGCCTAGCTGTCGTGATAGAGATGGGGAGGAGCGTAGAAACGAAGTGAGTTCTGACACGCGACTGCCGGAGGCTAGTTTCCAGTTAGGTTTCTTAATCGACGTTGCAAAAACTCTTAAAAATTTATGAACGTTGAAGCGCTAAAACTTCATAGAGAAATTGTCCAGTTTTTGTAGTCAAATCATTTTATCATTTTAATAAAAACCTCCGGCAGAGGTAATTAAATGATTAATTGATCGTTGCATACCTAAAAGGCTCTTGAAACAGAGGTCACTTAGTGGTTAAAGTTCTTCGCATGCACACCTTTGACGGAGAGGAAATGAGAAAACTCTTAGAAAAAATCCAATAAGGGTCTTAAAAAATATATTACACCAATGCATATTTCTTCTTGAAAATTTATGCTCACTTGCCTATACACATTGATAGTAAACATCAGATGAAATTTAACCATAAATCATACGTTTCATTTCGTAACGTTTTAAAGTAGATATCAGTTAATTCAAATAAACCAGACGGTACAAGCTGTCGCTATGAATAGTACGAAAAAGCGCAAAGTTCAACTCGAAAAATTTCATTAGTCGCTAATCCACGTCGGTGCAGCGCCCTCTGGCGGGGCAACGCTACTGCGTAATTTATACGTGAACAAAATGCTTCAGGCCGAATGCTCAACAAGTACAAATACAAACACTAATAATCAACCTAGTTTCAGAAAATGAGGATTTGAAGGTAAAATGAAATTCTTGCAAAAACTGATAAACTTTTTACAACATGAATTCAAGCTCATTAAACATTTGATGGTGTTCGGGTTAGAATAATACCGCAAATCCGGCTGCGACCAGCCATCCGGTTGGATTGTCTTTTAGGGTACAAGAATCATAATTATTCTTCTAAAATTATAGAGCATAGCCTCGAAAAACTCTCTGCGTGTCTTTTCCAATGGGACTATTTCAGATGTAAGTTCAAGTGGAATTTCCAGCACAATGAAGTTGCAATATCCTTTCGTATCCTCATGCCACAGATGAACTTTGATTCAGTAAGTTCTATATAAATATCATTATTATTGAGATATCACTCCTCGAAACATAAAACACATAGATAAAAGCTTATTGCGGCTGACTTCCATTATGGTATTTCAGTTATCCTCATCATGAACCGGATTTCTAAAGAGTTTTGTTAGCGGTTTAATTAGAGAATCCAATTCAGAGTTCCAGTCATCTCACTTGGCTGTGACTGAACAATAATAAAGTCCTGGCTTGCTCACTCTACTGCCACGGCCCGCCACCCTCTCGCCAAGTGTTCCATTACAGTCCGCCACCAGCGCCGGACTGCCACTCGGCGGCCCGCGTCTCACCTCGGGTGAAGAGGCAGGGAGTGGAGTGGAGAGCATGCAGCGCGCTGAGTGGTTCGGTGTTCTCTGAACTATTCCTCCCATCAGCAATTTAGAGAGAATGAGGCTCATTAACTTGTGAAGAAATTGCGAAGGATTTTCATTGCCTCAAATACCGCACGTTGATGACATACTTAGTTTCTTCTCATCACATTGTTACGGAATTACCTCTTACGTAAACAGTATACTAAAGCCCTCTTCGTTTGCTGTTTGGTATTACCTCCTGCATCAGTAGTAAGGTAATTAGAACTGTATCATATGTGTAGTGCAGTCTGGTGTTTCAGATGTGTAGTAATACCTCCTACATCAGTTGTGTTCTATGTATTACTTACTGTATCACTCCTGACCTTTCACCTTCCGCATCAATTTTGCGATGTTACCTGCCATGTCAGTTTTCAGGCATTGTATAGTGTTACTTCCGCTATCTGTTGTATGGTATTATTCTACCACACAGTCCGAGGAAGCGGAGGGAATGAAGTGACATGTCTTGAAATACACGTTCTATTATACAAAATAATCGACATAATATTATGCTCTCCAATACATAAATAAACACGAATATGACATACATTTTCAGGGAAATGTTCTGCTTTGGTTGCTTTAAAAACGCATTTTTTCGACTCAATCGTTCGGAAGAGATAGCAGTGGCGCGTTATAGAGGTGGCGGCTGAGCGAGCGTGTAGTGCGTGTATTCTTTCGCGCGTGGCCTGACTGAATGAGAAGGTATCAAGGTTGTCTCAGGTGAAATGTCGTATTTAGAGTAGTTTTCATTGTCAAATATGTATTAGCCTGAATATTTGTACGCAAATAATAAATCTTAAGTCTGCTTCATTTCAGACTTTTTGTAAATCTCTACTCTTATTCTTACGGATATGTTGACAACCAAACAATGACGACTTATTTTCATAGTACGAATACGAGCAGGGTCACTCGGCCGCCGAAGCCTTACCAAACATCGAGCGAGCCTATGGTAGCAAATTGATGTTATTACTACTACTACTATACTACTATGGTAGCGATGTTATTGATACCAAAACTGTTCCGAGATGGTTTCAAAGATTTCATATTGGTACCCCCATGCCTCTTTTTTTTAGCTACGGTGGACAAGCTGTAAAGTCCGAATTATAAAAATTTGCCCCATCTTTCGTATTCTTCTGATATTTTTAAAATTCTTATTATCCTTTGTTCAAGTTTTTTTAACTTTATATTCGCGATAAAATGTTCTTAAATAATGAAAGTGTAAAGCAAGCACTTGAGCAGTTCACTCGTGAAAAATATGGCAAGTTCTTTGCAGATGGAATATATGCTTTAGAAAAATATAATGCGAAGGTCATAGAGAAAGAAGGATCATACTTGGTTAAAATAAACACTTCACGACAATCATTTTCTTTAATTTTCCAATGCGACATTTCATGCGAGACAACCAAACATATAAGGATTTCATCGAAAGACGGGCATTCGAGTCGAGACTCGGACTCGACTGTTTGTTGTTGTGCGATAAATCCAAGCCTTTGCGTAAACATTGTCCAGACCAACATTGCGAGGAAGGTGAGCGTGTGAAGGCGCATAAATTAACTGATGTTTTTTTCTGAAACATTAGGCTCTTTAGTAGGCGCTTAGATTCATGCTTTAAAATGATGCAGGTGCTCATGAGCATCACAAGCTGGCGGGCGTTCCTCAAGCTTGCGATGCACGACACCATGCAGTGAGCAGAGCATGTGCAAACTAAAACAGAACAATGGAAAAGAGCCTGGGTTTTTCAGTAATTGATGATTTAATGCACCTTTAGATGTACACTTGTAGAGTGATGCTTTGGAAATCATAATTCCGTAAAAATATTTGCGGTTTCGGCCGACCTAGAGGAGGTGACGCTTCACGTCGCAGCCATCGCTCGCGAGTAAAGATAGCGCGTATATCTTTGTATTTATGCTTGTAAGCCTCGGCATTTTTTTTCAAACAATTACAAGAAGTAATGATTTTATATTCATAATGCAGTGTAGGCGTATTTTCACCAGTGCAATATATTAAAATGATATGGGTTACCATTCAAATCATGTTTTGATTTAAAAGAGAAATAAAGTGTTGGGACTGCTCGTTGTGAGGCCGTTTACAAGAAGAATATGGTAAGATCTTTGATTGTTGTATATACTGTGTGGGAGCGTCACATTCAAAGACTTATATGACATGCGCTCATTTGATTGCACTGCTCAGCTCGCTCCCAGTGAACGAAAACAAAATTCTTATAAATTATTTTTTTCTTATTTCCATTATCGGGTGCATCTCCAATTATTCACGAAGACAGGGTTGTAAGATATCTTATTTTAGTGAGTGGTATTTAAAACAGGAATTTTGTTCACAAGATGGGAACAGGCGAAGACAAACCGAACGGGAGCTCAATCGTTGTCCAGGAGAATGTCTGCGCCAACAGAATTGGAACTTGAGGCTTGCAACCTGTCTTCAAGCCGCTAGCCATTTGCATCGTCAGGAATTTACCATGGTCTTGCAGTTTGAATTGATCCAGCCATTTATGCTGCCAGAAACCTGCAGCTTGCATGCAACCCTACAAACTACAACCGGGCAGAATACAGTCATCTTATTGTGCCATTTGAGTAACAAACGGAGTCGTTGTTCTGAATCTTTTCCATTACGATCGAAATTTTGAACCTCAGGGGAACGATTTGCACTCATATGTCATTCGTAATGTCAGTGAATTGCCTCGGGCTTGCAGCCTGCATGCAAACAAGATATCAAACGCCAGCATAATTGTAACCCATTTGTTAGGGAAGCAAGCGTACCACTTTCGGCATACAGAAATAATGCAACAACTTTTGGCAAGCAGCAAAGGGTTAGTCATTGGTTTGGAAGTAATGTAACCACCTGCGGCAGTCATCGGTGCTGCTCACTCATCCGGTTGTCATAAGGAAAATGTGAAGGGCGTTGATAAAACCAACGTCAAAGCAAGGATACGAGTCTTTTACTGCGCCATAAGGAAAAGGTCGTGGTACTTCCCCAATGAGTGCGAGTCAAAAAGCTTGAATTGGAAAATATGATCAAAACTATATTACAATAAGGTCATGGTGGAAACAATGTCAATTGTTCTTCTTGATGCAAATGATTCATTGTGTTTCCCGCAAAAAGGGGTACGATATATAGACCAAATAGTAAGAGGTTGATTTAAAAAACACATAGAGCAATATTTTCATTGACGATTCTACAGTGATAAAACCAGTGATCATTGTAATGAAATTTGTATTACTATTATATTGGATTGGAATGCAAATTAGGTCAGTACCCCCGTTTGGACAGCAAAAGAAGATTGCTGACGTTCAACTTGAGTGCGTGTAATTCTGGTCACTGAGCTTTGTTCGGTCTTGATTGAAAGAACGTTCAACGTAAACGGGCTGAGCGTGCGGCTGATGCTATCATTTTATCTAAACTGTTACATGTAGTAAGCGCCTCGTGCCGTAATTCTTTCGCTGTATTTCATTACAGTAATGGCCACACATCTAACACTGTTTTGCATGGAGTTTTGAAATATTGCGAATGGCGCGTTTCATACGTGATGTCAGTCATTCCCTCTACGAGCATCCTGTCGAATAAAGTGATGTAATATTCTAGTGTTGTTTTCTCCGCATGAAAGTCTGCCCGTCGAATAATTAATTCACTACTTCTTAGTCTTTCCTTTGCCATTTGTGTGAGCATTTTATCTCTATCTTTCTCTCAATGGTTTTTTATTCCTTTCAGTGAGATCATATGAACAATTTCTCGGTAACGCCAAATATTATCTTCCCTATAAGCTGAATGATATTGCCTATTTACCACATGTGTGACATTACCGAACAATAGACCGACTGGTATTACTGCACGCGTCAGATATGCCATATTGCCTTGATCAGTTGTGAGATATTATCTTTCATGCGAACTGAACGTATTACTCCTTCTACCTGTAATACCTCAAATGCTAGTTGTATGGTAATACTTTCTGTAGCAGTTGTGGAGTAATGCCTTCTGTATCAGTAGTGTGATATAACCTCTTTTGTATTCTGGCGAGTATCGTATCTTGCATACGTAGTGTCACATTACCTCCATTGAAAACCATTTGGTAAAACTTTCTTTTGTCGCATTCGATTGCTCAGGAACAAATTGGCAACATTCATCAAATGTTTTACTTTGAACGTACAAAAAAAATTGAAATGTTACAATCGTCGGGTAAATTTTAGGTCACAGCATCTTATATTGAGGAATCCACAGCGGCACTCTCGGCTGGTAGGAGCTCAACTATTTCAGAGAGTGTGATCTCGAAATGTTCACCTTAAAATTTTCATGACGTATTGCTGAGTGTACAGTTTTGGAGTAACGAATAAGAAACTGTTGAAAAATTATGCTCTGTGATCGTTATGATTAAAAAATACGCTCATCCCATTTGACATTGCATTTTCGTCATGCTAACATGAATGAATCTTATCTAAAAAGTTGGCCAATTATTTTAGCTATTTGTACGATAGAGATTTACCAAACTTCACAAAACTTAAAACTACCTAAAATTTAGTAAAATCATTAACTATGACCTTACTTCTACTCTAAGTGGAACTTTTATGTAACCGTGAAAACTAAATTGATTTTCGTTAATGCGATCAAAAATGATTCAACAAACTTAATCTACTTTGCATACATAACCTGACTCAACCTCTCCAAATCTGGCCTGTTTTGACCTCCAGAAACCTCAAACAAAAAATAAATTCAGCAAAAAGGCCCGCGTACTTTACGACGCTTAACTTTTGGCATCGAATTTTAGGTCGCCTGCCACCAAAAACGGGCAGAGTGCGAGCCTGTAATCTGAAATTGGAAAATTGAGCGTAACGAATATCCTGGAAGTGTAAACGAGGCATAGGATAGTTTTACCAACTTAATATTGGAAGTTAAGGTAAATTACCGATTACACAAAAGGGGGCTCGAATGCGGGAGACAAGCCTAGGGCCCCGATTCTGTTGGCGCAAACATCATCTCGTACAAGGTTTGAGTAATACTCATAATAATATTAATAATAATGGTAATAATAGCAAGACCGACCACTAAGAAGGGGATAATGACACGAGATGAGCGGCGGCCACACACCACACCACAGCTCTGGCCCCAGTCGTGCGTCACAGACCTCACAGTTCGGATAAGAGCCGTACCTTTCTTGACAGAAGTTGGCAGAATTTTATGCTAACGCGAAGGCAGACTTTGAAAACATCGTGTCCGGAGTTAGTGCTGCAACTTCGTTTCAAATCAAAAGAGAGTAAATAATATACATACAGAGAAAGCAAGCGTAGAAAAATTAGGCGCAGGCTTGGACTCTGTCACCGAATTCTCCCCGGTTCTCGGTTTTTTCGACTGCAGAGTAATTGAATTTAATATTCATGGGCAATAACGAGTTTTAAAATCATCGGTGTATATTTTTTCGATCGCGAACCACTCGGTGTGATGATAAAACGCCCTTGAAAATTTGCATGGCTTTGGTCGCTCTCCTGACGGAAGCGCTGGGCGCTACATGTAACCGGCATATACGGACGCCTGAAATGCCCTTCTCAATTCAGCACCGATTTCAACGCCAAGCTTGTTCCAGCTCCACGCTCTTATTTCATCGATAAGATTTTGTTTCAGCCTCAAGGTCTTCTGCCAGCGTCAAATAATTTTTCAGTGTCATAATCTTTAGTGCTAAGGTGTTGTTTTCGGTAGTATGAGCCTGTATTTCAGCGCCAGGCTCGCATTTTAGCATTAAGCTGTTATTCCAAGCCCAAGCTGTTAATTTCAGCGCCGAGTTGCTATTTCAGCCGCAAGCTCATATTACAGTCTTAAGCTCTCATATCAGCGTTAAGCTCTTATTCCAACATCGAGCTCTTGTTTCAGCATTAAGCTCTTACTTCAGGGCCAAACTGTTATTTCAGCGCCACGCTCCTTCACTGCCTCCCGCAGGAAAAGAGCAAGGGAACACACACAGACACGAGTGCCAGCCACTCATGCTCATGGCCTGCACTTTCCTACTGCGCCTACTTTTCTGTGAGAAGAGGATTGTCTCGCTGTTTAGTAGAATTCCGAAACGCTGATTAATAATTCATCACTGGCATATCTACAGAATTCAACTGAACTATGAGAAAGACAGACAATAGCACATCAATGAATTTAATGCGGACAACGTTTTTTGAGTTTAAGCATATCTTGAAAATTCTTAAAATCATTTTTTTACCGAGTCGACGGAGTGGTCAACGCGTGCCTTGGCGGCTAAGAGCGTTGGCCAGTAGTTTGGAAGATCGCAAGACTGGGCTCACATTCTCGCTAGAAGAGTGCACTCGCAAGTGGCGTCGTATATACAGAAGAGAAACTTTTCACTATCGAGTTGAAATTCACGAGCTATGTAGAATGGTTGAGACATGGTTAAGTATCCTGCTGACATAAGACTCTCATTCATCAAAGTCCAAAAACCTGTTTCGGTTTATCATTCACAATTGTGAAAATCCCTTCCCATTTTCCTTCGGAGAAGGATGCTTTTATTCCAACGAAGTTGTTACATCACTTATCATACATCAGTTTCTCCAATGCCTTGTAATTATTGTCAGGACGAGATGATAGTTACGTCCGGCTAAGCCAGTACAAATGTTAAGCACTAGTGCCGAGGAGGATATTAGAACTTACTTCACCTTTTATTAAAGAGGAGAAACATCGGGCACGCACAGAGCGGTCCCGAGCGTTCGTGTTTTTCACGTTCGAAGCAAGAGCTCTAAAACATCAGGACAAAGTGCGGAAGTGCTCACAAATTCGCACATCGAACAAATTTTTAATCATTTGCTTAAAGAAGTTCATTTTTTCAAAAACTATGGCTAATCACTGTCCAACAGAACAGCGCATCCTCTTCCGCGTCAAACAGGAAACAACAGTGAATTTCTATGGTTTTTGGAGAAAGGAAATATGCCCTCAGTCAGTAGCTAATTTAAAGATATTTTTTTATATGCTGTTTAATTAAATGCCTGTGCCTCCCCCCCCCCCCCCCCCCCCACTCAATAACTCTGTGACGCATGACCTATTAACGACTTGAAAGACAGTTCTCCTACACCAATATACTCCGTAGAGCGGTAAAGATTTCTCCAAACAAATGTGTGAATCATGCTTCAGGGGGCATATTGAGTAGTAATTAGTCATAAATTAGGTAAATATAACAAAATGCTTTAGTAGATATATTGTTCTTCGTTACCGATTTGAAGACCTAATGTATAACTTATTTTGTTTGTCCTAAGACTCTGTCCACACCCTGATATTGCACTGTACGGGAATGCGAACAATTCCAAAACATGAAATACTGCGCAAGGTTTCGAATTTCACATCTATGAGAAAGTCATATCTCATTACATCACTTCCTAATATGCGGCAGTAATGACTAAATACCTCACGTTGGTGAAGTTCTTCTGATAATGGAAGCTGCAAGTTTGGAGATGAATGAATCCCAACGTACAACTTCGGGCCAAATTACCCAGCTCGCACCCAACACGCGCAACAGTGGCGGGCACGCATCAACAAGGCTGGACCATATGACCCTCGCCCTGCAGCAAGATCGCTACATCGGACCGCGCTCAGTCGAGCTTGATGGGAGGTCTTTACGTTACCAAAATTTCAAAGACCTCCTTTTTCTCCCACATTATCCAATTAAAAGTTAATCGTTCAGGAAGACTTTGATCTGTGAATTTGCGCCGAAAAGAAAGGTCTTCTTACGAAGACAATGTAACCAAAGCTTCGAGCTTGCGGCAGCGGCGCTCCCTTCTTATCGCGCTCGGGATCACGGGCTTTGTTCTCCAAAGCTGACTCATCATCTCGCTTCGATCGGATCCGCGGCAGCCGCTACGTCTTCAATTCTAGGAAACTTCTATGATTTGCCCCTCCTTATTTCAGCCGGAGCTTTACATCGTGGTGAGACCGGCACCATTCCAGGCCGAGCTTCCAAGCGTGTCCGAGTCGACCGTGCATTTCCGCCGTCTAAGGCCTAAGCCGAGAGTGCGAGAATTATTGCTTCGGTAGCAAAGGATGAGAATTATTACCATCCCAAAAAAGGTGTGGAGGTGAAAGATTGCCATCTCTTGAGCACAAAGTGGGGACGATTGTCTAAGTTAGGGTGATCAGATGACGCAGTTTCAGGGTCCGTCTTTAGTAATTACTGGCATTTCCGCTCAAAGTCTTTTAATTGGGCCGAGGGGATGAGTTAAGTGCAAATTATTGGGATAGCCTTGTATAAACATAGTCTTGAAAGCTTCTGTCCACGTACAGTAGGAGAGAAAGTTACCTACCCGCCTCAAATTTTACGACGAGGCTAAATTGAGGAGTTCGTCTAGTTGGTTTACTAATTAAAAATTATTTTTGCTCTTACAGCGGAGCTTTGATGCTCCAAAAATGATAAGTTCCAATAATGGGAAGAATTGCAGTTCCAATAATGAAGGAAAAAACTATCAGCGCAACAATATTGCCTATTAAACGGAGATGGCGACAGGAAACTCGAAATTCCAGATATCAGAAAATAAATGGGGTAGTGTTCAGTGATGCCTAACTCCATTCAGGCATTATGTTTCTTGCTTGTAAATAATATTAAAGTTTTTCTTTTCTTCAGTTCAATCTAAGTTTATTAAAAAACTTTTCTTACAGAAGCTTTAGCTCGTAGATTTGATTGTTTATATCATTCATTGGTTTCATAACGAACGGAGGCTCTCTGTCTCCCGGCGAGGAGATTGCTGGTCGGCTTGCTTCGTCTCGTGCACCTATAAACTCGTCTCGTGCACCTATAAACTGGTCACAAGTTTTACCAGACTAACGATCGAATGCGTAACCTCTGCTAGACTCCAGTGAATTTGTGTAACTCTAATTCCCTTGTTATAAAAAGTTTTTAGTAAATAAGAATCGCTCTAATAAAACAAACAAAGTTTGTACATTTGATATACTGTTTAAATCTCTATTGCTTTTACGAACAAGAATCGTTTAATTCTTACAAAGGAGAATAAACCTTACTTATAAATGAGCTAATTTCGTAAAAATGCTTCCCATGTAATGACGGCGGGTTCTTGTAGTCCATAGCTTGAATACATTTATCGCGACTTGCTCCAAAATTTTAAATCCTGAAATTTCTTCCACCTCCGGAACGCACCTTAGATGAACGCGAATTTGAAACTCCTATCGTGGAATACAATTGCTGCAGTTTATCTTTTTGAGTCCCTAAGATTTTAGAGTTATGCAAATTATTTTTTTGCATTAATTATGATGTACGAATTTATTACCCGTGCTTAGAGAAACGCTTTCGGGCCGAGCACAAAGAGCTCAAATTGCATCAACTCGAAAAGAAAGCTTGTGTTTTTGCATCGATAACGGTGTTAACCATCCCTAGGGAAATCTGGAAAGAACCTTACAGGACCACCCCGTGTTGAGAAACCTGTTCTATTGCGCAAGACACGGGCTAGTAATTAGTGATGCCCTCTGGTGCACGAGGCCAAATTACCTGAACATTCCTGTCGCTGTGACGCGGTGTGGGTGCAACTCTCGTACCACTCCTCAAAATTTCTCCGTAATGTCGGTCGTAAAAATTTCGTTGCTGATATTTTTAGCTGGAGTCGCATTGCGTGGAACAATTTTTGCATGCTTAATGTAAATTCGTAGCTTTTGTAGCTTATGTTGTTAATGTAAAAACAGGGGAATAAGAAGGCTACTTTTAGATTTATCACAGCGTTTTATCAAAATTTTGCTCTAAAAAGAACTTTGCGATCATGTTGGACTGTTTTACCTTCTTCAAAACTACGAAAGAACATGAGACGAATCGATCATAAATGAAAAGCCATACAATAAACAATTAAAAAAATGAAATAAAATTGGTATTGAAGATCTACAAATAGAAGCATAATTGACTACAAACTTTTTACTCATCACGAGGGGATGACTGCATAAGCGTAATTTAAGCCAGAATTGTCCTTCAATATGAATAAGGAATCAAAGATACGGTAAGAACGCTTCTCAACTTACGGCAGAGTGAGTTGGTGTAAAGGAGCGAATGTTCGGTAGGAAACATCAGTCAGTGTGCTCAACTACACAAAAACTGAGAGATAACGTGAGCTGCCCTTACGGACCATAAGCTACGAGTTGTTTTTCGAGCTCCAATTATTTACTTCGTTCATCAATCGGTGTGCGAAGCTCTTTCCGAATATTAAGTTTTATGCGAGTAATGAATAGGCATCAGTCGTTATTCAGAGCTGGTAAGGCATTGCCTTATTTCTTAGTAGATCCACCACAATGTGACGAAAACAAGCAAAGCGTCTCCAAATGGCAAAGCGTCTCCGAATAGCAAAAAAGCGCAAGTGCATTCGGCCGGACCAAGATACACCTAGTGAACGAAGTAGCGAAATAAGATGATGCTTCATTCTGCATGCACTGTAGTGCAGGCTTATTGAAAATGGAAACAAATCTCCTGAGACTGCAATTAGGGCGAAATTGTCGCCGGAAGGAAATTCTAAGCTATGTGGCTGTGTCCCGAATTGTTGATCGGAATGGTTTTGCGTCAAGGGTAGAACTACTGCGACAGCGCCCTCCTTAAGCTGTTTCTGAACGAATTCAATGTAGGGACCTCCACGCATGAATATATGGAGCAGAGTGACACGTTGGCGGCCTATGTTATCTCCTGCCCACTAGACCACTCGCTTAAACTGGGCTGAAGCCCACACACACATTGCAGAGTGTACATGAGTGGAGAAATATTATGAAGTACGATTCTGTCTCGATGACAATGATACCCGCTGTCACGTTCTTATAACACCTCATGAAGTTTTCAACGAAGCCTGTGGGGAAGGGGCGATGCAAGGAAGGGGAGAGTCTGTCACGACCTGGGCTGTTTCAAATTCACAGAAGTGGATCCTTTGGTTGAGGTATCCGTCAAATTGAACCAGCATGAATACATTCAGCAGCTACGTTGCGAAGTTTCATTCTAACCTCAATATCTGAATGAAAGAGTGCATGTGGCTTCGTCTATCTTTCAAGATGATTATTGTCAAGGGCGTCAGCTAAAACTGTCATGAATGAGCATGACAGTCACTTAGGATGTATGAGGCATTTAGGAAGGTCAATTGAGTCCTCAGACAAGTACCCAACATAAGAATTGTGGGACCCCCTCGAACGACAAGGTGGACGTCGAGAAGATTGCCTACGCACTGTGGCCGCACTTCTAGATCAGTTAATGTAAAAGTGGTTTTAGAATGAACAGATGTTCCTAAGAACACCTATAGACTCAGTGCCGAGCAGAATTACCGCCGTTATTCGTGCTCGTGGAGATTCAACATCCGATACGTACAGCAGATCCTACATGCACGGGAGATCCTACACGTACGGGAGATCCTACGTGCACGGGAGATCCTACATGCACGGGAGATCCTACATGCACGGGAGATCCTACATGCACGGGAGATCCTACATGCACGGGAGATCCTACATGCACGGGAGATCCTACATGCACGGCAGATCCTACATGCACAGGAGATCCTACATGCACGGGAGATCCTACATGCACGGGAGATCCTACATGCACGGGAGATCCTACATGCACGGGAGATCCTACATGCGCGGGAGATCTACATGCACGGGAGATCCTACATGCACGGGAGATCCTACATGCACGGCAGATCCTACATGCACAGGAGATCCTACATGCACGGGAGATCCTACATGCACGGGAGATCCTACATGCACGGGAGATCCTACATGCACGGGAGATCCTACATGCACGGCAGATCCTACATGCACGGGAGATCCTACATGCACGGGAGATCCTACATGCACGGGAGATCCTACATACACGGGAGATCCTACATGCACGGGAGATCCTACATGCACGGGAGATCCTACATGCACGGGAGATCCTTCATGCACGGGAGATCCTACATGCACGGTAAGCTCAAATAGACGAGAAAATACATTTCGGAATATGATTCTTAAAATAGGAATTGAAACGATATAATATTGATAGCCCTCTTAATTGTTTAACTGTGTTGATTCAGCCTGTTTTCACGCTACCATACCTAAACTTGCAACATTTCACCATGACGTTGTCCTCGGAGAGTGAACGAAACAATATAGTATTTTTCAATGCCGTAAATGCTTGCATGCTCAGTTCTTCATAAATCAATATTTATGCGTAATGGGACCAGTTTTTTCAGTATTGTGATCTAAATTTAACATTAGTAACGCTTTCTTTAAGCAGGATTATTGTCTGTTTCAATTCGCTCCGTCTGGATGAATTTATAAAAGTTTTTTAAACGTCTCAGTTTTCTACCTAGACTCGCTGAATCGGTTTTATGAAATTTATACAATGCAAATTTCATGACAATCTTTCTTTAACTACCATTAATAATGAAAGTAATAGTAAAGAAGAACTTTAAAATCATTTTAATGAAACGTTAAAAGCCTCAACTCATCATCAGTCATAATTTACAGAGCATGAATATATACACTCATTGAATAAAAACGTGACAAATTCGCAGAGTTGACCTACATGTATTCAAATTAGGGCTAAATACAACAATGACGGGACGTATTCAATAGGAAATAAATCTAAATATCAGTAATTCTACTACCCAGTATCTTGAATGCGTGTTGGAACGGAAAAATAAAATTATAGAAGTACAACTAAAATGCGGAACGGTCGAAGGGAGAGAGACAAACTAAATAGGAACAAACTAAACTAAAACCTAGTAAAAGAGAGAGAGGAAAATGAGCAAGAGAAAGACAATAATTAATTAATCGCAGAAAGAAACAATAATGCGACAATATTTGCATGAATCTAGTGAGTACAATGCATTCCATTTTACTACAGTCTTTAAGTTGTGTTACACTCCTCCTTTTTCCCCCTTTCTTTCTCTTACTCTTTGATAAGATTTTATATTGACTAGTACAGTAATCTGTCCTTATGAAAGTTTCGCATTTTATTTGTACTCCAGTATTTTTATTTTTCCGCTTTAACTCGCATTTAAGATACAGGATGGTGGAGTAACTAATATTTAGATTTATTTATGTTTTTTACGTCACGTCATAGTTTTATTTAAGCCCACGATTTCAATACTTGTAGATCAACTTTGTGAATTTGTCGTATTTTTTATTCAATGCCTGTATTCAATGCCTTGCTTTGCAGATTGTGACTGATGATGAGTTAAGGCTTCAAACGTTTCATCTAAATAATTTTTCAAGATCTTCTTTGTTATTACCTCCATAGTGAAACTGCTTAGCAGAAAAGATATTCGAAACGATATTAATAAAGATGTTAATAGTAATTGAAAGATATTAATATTAATTAATTCGATTCTGGCTTGTTATACCATTTAAAAATAAGGTTTCTAATTTCTCACTTAGTTGATTTTTAGTAAAAGGATCAATAACTTGAGTTAATTTGGGCCATCAACTATGTATGAAAGCTAAGGAACTTATATCCCAAAGTGCTGACAGATGGTAACTAAGTGCTAAAAAAGCATAATTTTTTTCTGTTCTTAGTTTACACTTTCAAATGATATGCTGTAGTGACTTAAGATTAGTATTGACTAATCCATATATACGAAATGAGCTCTCATTCCAATCTTAAGGATGAAGTTTGGAAATGTATACTCTCGTCGACGGTCTGTAATTTTATTTGCGCCCATTTTGCCTGTCAGTACACGGGCTCGACTGCGCGAACCCTTGTATTCGGGCTGCTGAACATGCTGGCAATAGTCTTCGAAATAACATTCTACCCTTTTAGATCATATTTTGCCATTCAATTTCATACTGGGAAGCATGACCTCCCAGTATTCCCAGTCGATTCAAAAGTAATGCCCTCCTCATCTGGCTTGATAAATTTCTTTATCTCAGAATCATTATTCAGTTTAAAAGTTGAACCCGATTTTAGAAAAACTCAAAGAGCCATTCCTTCGCTATCAGCGAAAGGATCGTTTTCACTCATTTTCGATTGGTGCATTAGAACATGATGATGAACTCCCTATCGTTCTCATTATTATTCGTAATTGATTCGTTTCAAGGGATTTTGTTATATTGCAGAATTTAAAGCAACTAAAATATTTGCATCATAATTTTCTGTGAAAATTTTGAGAAGATAATGTGAGTAGTCAAAATATTTTTATTAAGATTTACAAAAAATACGATATACGAAAAATATTATTTTTATTAGGATTTCCAAAAACAAAGTTATTTACTCACTATCAGTCAACATTGATTTAAATTATATTCGAATTTTAATTAGAAGAAAACATGAACTAAACAAAACCCTCAGTGAGGACTTCCCCTGATATTACAATTCTACTCGAAGAATTACATGAAAAATTCCTGTTCCATCATCGACCATTATTTAAAAATTTGCATATTTTATGGGCCTCTGGAAGCAAGCAACATGTAGATACGAGAAAAACATGAACAACTTTTCTTATTGGTAATCGTGCAAACATTTAACTGCTGTGATAATTGAAGTTTATTTGTAGATGCAATTGGGTAATGAAGATTTTTATCCCATCTTAATTAGGGAAAAGAAATCACTGACTGTCAGGGAAAGTTTAGTTCACCCAGTTCTTTAAGTCAAGGGAGTTTGTCTTCGAGCCACGAATTCAACTCAAAGTTAAAAGCATATGGCCTTCAATCGACTTGAGGAATGGATGATTAAAACCTATCGGAGATTTAAGTAATGTTTTACTTCTCCCATAGCCTAGCAGTTTTTTCCGAATCTCCGACCTTCACAAGAAATTCGCAATTCGAGTAGCAATTATTTAGCTGGAGACCGAACAAACGCAGTAGTTTCAATAAGAGAATTTCCGCAGAAGATCGCACGCATCGATAATATCATCAATGTTGGCGGAGTAAAAATTCCTCTCGCCTCGCCCAACAGCATAAAACAGTCTACGCATTCCACGGCAGGCTGCGACGTAACCATGAGAGACTTTACAGACTCAGCAGCAAAACAGAAAAACAGTCGCTGTAGAACCATTGCCATTAAGTAACAACGTTAGATTCATTCTCATTTGTCAAGATTCTTGTTTAACATGCAGCAAGACCTCTCGAGTGATGCAGTGTTGAAGCATTTAGTAATATTGAGATTTCAATCTCGATTCATTTATAGCAAATTTTTTACCGAATGCTTCACCTATTTGCCCTTAGAGTTTGAAGAAAATTGTATGGGAGCCTTATAGCAAAATGTTCAAGCACATCTCTCTCAAGACAATAAGAGTACAAACAACACTGGATTATTCATTTTTCAGTCATGTACCTTAAGAAACGCTCAAAGCCTCCGTTTCGTCAATATAATCGTCACGTTTAAAACCTTAAGTTTGACGTGCTCTTGTCACCCATTAATCAACTCAAATCAATGTAGAATTTGTCGTCATAGCTCATACTCACGAATTCAACTGAACACTTTCATCGACCCAGCTCAACAAAACTTGAAAACAAACCCCACCAAAAGTTGGCAGCACAGCCGCTGTAATAAAATTCTTTCAAAACTTTTAAAATTCGTGCGAAAAAAGTCTTTCGTCAAACCTAAATTGTAGAGCGGGAATAGTAGCAGAAAAATGTAATTCTCAAAAAATAAGCCAATCGACATCACATCTACACGAAAAAAAACTCACGGTAAACAGAACAAAAGCATATCTGCAGACCCCGAAAAGCAGGGCATAGCGACAAGCATAAAAAGAGACTTCTTTATTCTGGCGTGGGGTCACCGTTTTCCCGTTAAACTCGCCTACTGACAGTGCGGATAGGTCTGGATAATTTTCCACTAGGGTAATACACTTGCAACTTCCCAAGAACTAATAACATTCGAAAATTGTTCCTTAGAGTGACGCATTAACCTACAAATTTCCAGCCTAGGGTTTCCTCAAAACAGTTGGAGAGAAGTATGGAAAGGTGGAGGGGAAGGGAGAAGGGTGGGCTGTGTAGAGAATGAATAAAGTTGAATCCTCTCTGAAGTGAAGTGTGTGTGTGAGGGGGGTGTGAGGTACCTAGACCAGCGTAATATCCTGCATGAGCTCCAGAACTTCCTTAGGATCCATTTCAGCAGCACGTTATTGGTGCCACGCGCTGGCCAGTCTGCCTCTGCTGGTAGCCTTCAATGCGTGCATTATTCGGCGAGATCAGCAGAGGAAAGATTTCAAGCCTCTGACACAGAAAAAAGCTTTAGTTACCAAAACGCTCAAGAATGCTCCACGACTTTAGAAGAAATTCTCCCTGCTTCAGAGCATCATATTCCGACAAAGCGATTGGAAACGTCCAATTATTACCCTCCCTGGTTTATACACGAGACTAGACATCTCACAAATGCCAGGCAACAACCGCGTAG
Source organism: Morinoia aosen (assembly GCA_030386875.1). NCBI lineage: Eukaryota > Metazoa > Arthropoda > Malacostraca > Amphipoda > Talitridae > Morinoia > Morinoia aosen. Next base: position 27,715,436 of record CM059568.1, read on the forward strand.
AAGACCTGGAAATGGACCTGAAATGGACCAAACGGAAATCTATGGTCTGGAGCACATTCTTGCCTGCAGATCTGTCAAACGCATGGACAACATGCGAAGCGAAGAGAGGAATCACAGTTGTATAACAAGCCAAAACATCCCCCAAATACTTCGAAAAGTCCGAGTAACAAATCATATTCACTAATGTGATATTGAAAGGCGTTTAAAAAAACGCAGACCATCAGACCAATGACCTACATTGAAAAATCAAACAGATCTTACTTGAAATCTTACACGTTGTTTTCATTTCGGTAATGGCTATTAATGGTCGGGCAAGGCGCACAAATTCAGAACACCCGAGTGTTTTCTGCATTTGATTATTCTCGGATGAGATTGAGACTGAACGAGAAGCAAGAGGGGCGGGCTTTGCCAACATCAACACGAGGCGGCCGCAGGGCTGCAGGGCCGCTCGTTGAACTAACTTGAGGGCACGGTTGGTTAGCCCAATTTCCCAAATTCCCTGCTGCGGGCTCATGTAAGTTTATCATAGTTTTTAGTTTGAGATCCGTTCGTTTGAACATTAAATGTAATGATTGCTCCCATCATATTCCAACTTTTTCATTAATTATTGCAAATGTTCCCGACATGCAATGAATTTCACGATGATCAGATGTGTAGTTTTAAGCTGGTTTCGTTTTGTTTACAGCTTGCGATGATTTGCCGGACCTTGCAGCGTTTTTACTCCGATTTCCGTGTAGATTCTGCGACTCCAACACCACGCGGCTTGTATCAACATACACAAACTTTCCTTATCGCAAAAAGTTTATTTTTTGTTGTAAAATAAAAATTCGTGGCTCTGTTTTTAGTTTCATCACTTCGGTCAGTTAATTATGGTGATGGAGTCGGAAAAAATTCTATTCTCTACGGAATTTAGCACTATTGTCAGGGAAAATATTTTGATACTGTATAAATTCAACCTAAGCTACTACTTCAGTCTTTAGCAACCATTAAATGAAAGGGCGAAATATAGAGGTGTACATACGTTATACAAATAAACTAAATTGTACGTGCAAATTATGTACGAAAAAGATGATCGTTAAATACATATATCTAGAATATAAGGACGGTATTAAAGCACGGAAGGTCAACATGAAGTCTTGCAAGGTCTAAATGGAACTGCAGGAGGCCTGTATTAATTCGGTAAAGGCTGAGATGGAGCGCATTAACCTGAACATTCAATGAGGGTCTAGCTTTCCGCATACTCAAAGAAACAGCCGGAGTAATCAGCGGACCCTCAGCGAACATCTTCAATCGATCGCTCGCAACTGGGCTAGCCTCTGGACTAGGGGCAGGCGAATGTCAATCCAATTTTAGGGCAAGAGAACAAACAAATATCCAATAACTATCGCCCAATCAGCCCGGCATCTGTTATCAGCAACACAATCGAATCATTGCTCCAAGTCCGAGCAACAAATCATCCCCAAACCTAAAATTTGATTGCAGACACTCAGCCCGGGCTCCGAGAAAACTGCCATTGTCTCACAAACCAATTTGACTTTTTTTGGAGAAGTCAGCCGAATCTTCAACTATACGGAAGCGTACATCTCATATATCTCGACTTTCAGAAAGTTTTCGATGAAGTCCATCCTGAAAGGCGGCAAAATTGGACGCACATGGTATTCACGGGAAGTACCTACTCTCGATGGATACTGAACTGGCTCACTAATAGCACTCAAATTACTGGTAACGATGCAGAATAAATTTAGCGACGGACACAAGTCACTTCAGGAGTTTTTCAAAGGAGTGTTTAAGACCCGCTACTCTTCATCATCTATATCAACGACCTTGACCTAAGAATCATCAGTAAACTAACAAACTAACCAATTACCCGATGATGCTGAACTATGTCACAAGACATTTTTCTAGCGAGACAGATTTGCTATTCGAGCAGTCCTTCAACTCTCTCCTCCACTGGACCAAAATCTGGCTGATGCGCTATAACGTCAAAAAATACTCTTTAAATGCACATTAGAATTAAGTAATAATCGGCACTCATTACATTAAAAACAACTGACACTCCTACTGAAACAGTAAACCAATAAAGAGAACGAAACTTAGACTACAAATCAAATGACTTCATATATACTACCTTTCTGGATAAGGCAGTTGTCTGATCACACAAAAAAATACGAAGTTCAACTTTGGTCCAAATACTCAAGTTGCAACATCAACAATAAGAAGAAAATTAAGTGCAAAGCAACGAAAATGATACCATACCTCCGTCACCTAAGCTACGAGCAACGTTTTAAACTAACCAAACTCATTCTCCTTCGAACAAATAATGAAACTCCAAATTTTAGACCCAGAAATATCTTAATGACTCTAATGATATTAGCTTAAATAAACTTTCCGACGCTTAGAACAAGCACGAATCAGAAATTACGGCCTTAAATTAGAAAGAAAGCATTACAAGACAGCTCATGCTCTAATTTTTTTTCAATTAAAAGTGTCAGAATTTAGACTCAGAATTTAGGTAATTTGAATTGAAGTGCAACATTCGTTTGTGATTATTAAACCTTGTGAGTGCAAAGAATGCTAAACTTCCTATGTGAAGATTGTAACTTTAAATAACGGCGTACAGAGCCACTTTGTTTTGTGGGGGGCAAATATCAAGACAAGTCATTAAGCATTTATTTCTGTTCCCTACTATTAATCTCACTGTAGTCATCGGCTCAACACCCTATACCAAAGAAAGATTGGTTTATTTCCTGGTAGCGAGTGTAGACTACGGAGATCGTGTCTGCTGGTCTGTCCGTTGCTTCTTTATGTCATTAATTTTCTTTATATAAATGAGAAATATTTGCAATAGATGTCAAAAAACTGTTAGCTTTCATGTGTACACTGGTTTTTCCTTCGTGTAATTGCAAATTTAATACGGAAGGTAAATTGGTGAGGAAAGTAACCTCGCTCATTTTTGGTTTGCATTCCGAGATAACATTCGATTAGAAGTTATTTTTATTCAAAAGTAATTATACGTTGCAAGTTCTGACATTACGAGGACACCCTGTTCAACCCGCGCGCCGGGGGGGGTGAGCGCGCCGTAGTGTTCACTGCGTCGAGACACGAGACACGCGCCGCGCAACTCGCCTCAGACACGCCAGCAATGTCCAGAATTGCAAGCGCGCAGCCTGCGGACCATCGAGCGCGTGACACGTCACTCTACAAGAGGTGTTGGTGTGCGGTTATATCTTTATCAACGCGGCCTGCTTCACACTTTGCCGCCTCTAAAAAAGAGTTACCCTGGCACTGGCGTACATAACACTGTCAGTCTCTTGCCGAAAGTTTTTTCTCTGGCAAGACTCGCGCAAGTGGAGATCAAATAATTTGACCAGCAGGTGCATTCCTTGCAGGCAATGAAGGAGACCTGATAAGGCACGTTGCTAATTTTATGGCGAGAAAATAATCTTATTGCCTGCAGTTGAAGCAACACAATACCAGGCTGTATGACTGTGCTTATGAGTGTGGCTTGTGTGGGGCTTATTATTTCCCAATGGGCCTTTGTTCTTCTTCTTGCTACCCACCGCCCCAGCACGCCCCTCCTCGTATGTTGAAAACGCAGTGCAGTCGCCGCTCGAAGGGCTTCTTCCTTGCCGTTTGTACCACGGCGCTATTCAGACAAAATACATACGTCTTTGGATTTAGGTTCAAGTCAGAATCAAGTGAAGCCTCATCAGTAATTCTGAAGTAACGTCAGGACGATGTGTACCCTGCCTCGCGAGGCTTTAAGCAGGCCATTGACATCTGACTTTTGCGAGCCTGCATTTGACATCAGGCATTAATTGGGCAGGTTTACCAGTGCTGCAGAAGCTGCTCCGATATGAAGCGACGATAGCCCTGCTAGCCATACTAGGCGAAGGTGCTCTTGGAGACACGTTTATAAGAACTTGTTCCCGCGTACAGCTTCTTTTCTCTGTTTTTTGCATCGCAGCCAAACTCACACTCTATCTACTGCAGCTCTCCTTGCTATGCATGCATACAAAACAGAACGCTAATTAGGTAAATTGGACCCCTTTGATATTTAACGAATATATGAACCTAGTTTTAGCAAGTGCATTCATTGCCGGCAATGAAGGAGACATGATAAGTTTCCAATTTTTAATTTCCTTTTTTTTTGATAAGGGAGGGGGTTTGGTATTTTGCCTCTCAGAATTTATACTCTTCTTATGCTGGCTTAATTATTTCACTTCAGCAGTAAAGTATTGTACTGAACCTCAAATCAAGGCGCTTTCGTTTTGTTCCACTTTAAGATTGTACTTCCTCTACATGTTCCCTACGCTCAAGAATTTACTGGTGCATTTTACTTCTTAAAACCAATGTATCGACATTTCATGTTTGTACTTTATTGGAAATAAAATATCTTTCTTTTCTTTTCTTTCTTTTCTTTCTATGAACTTTTTTCTTAATTTCTAGTTTGAGTTTGAAATGCATCCTTGAATTTTCGTATTATAAAAGCGCTGGAAAAGAACAGGAAATCTTGTGAGAACAACACTCAACTTGATGACGGCTTGCTTGGGTCCGTCTCCCTTGCTCACGCTGATAGCTCGCTTGACAAAATCAGAAGGTAACCGTGATCACCCTCACACCGCATCTACGATCCAAGACTGAGAACATGTAAAGTGTCAGTCGCCAGAGTCTAAAATACTGCATATTTTCCATTCAAATTTTTTCCTAAAATTACACTGTCCTGAAAACGTTAATTTTATTAGAGACATCATAATTACCAGCATTGGTTGTTGACATTTATAATAGCGAATTTTCTTCAAAAGTCGTATTGTAGGGTCGATTTTTTAGTCTTTTCAATATTAAAACTGAAACTCAACGAGCATTTTGTGAGATGGTGGATTATAGAAGAACACACACACAGAGAACGAAGCAGAAAAGCAATTTGTTTAATGCTCAGTTCATATTTCAGCAACAATGTTGTTCAAGCCTGCACGCTGCCTTCTGGATACTGACGCCACTGCAACCCTTCCCTAAAAGTGCTCAACATAGCAATCAATCTTTATCTTACAAACATCCCAGTGCTAAACATCTCAGCAAGATCTTTACCTGCATAGACCAGCGTGGCAATGTGTTACTCCTCAACCTAATTGAGGCTTTTGGATGGTAATCATCTCGACAGGCCCATATTTTATCTCATTAGCCGAGAGCTCTGCTTACTGATTTATGCCGTTGCATTTCAGAATTCTGTATCTTAAAGTAAAGTTGTCATTTTATCCTTATCATGGCTGTAATGAGTTCCGCATATAAAGATAATTAGCATTAGAAAACACAAATAAATGAATTCGAAAAAGTCTCAAGCAACTCATGGGGTAAAACTTCACTTTATAAGCACTACGCAGCGATGAGTGAACTCTCCCAACTCCTACTCATTACCGAAAGTGCTGATGCGCTACCTTTAAAGGTACGCCAATACAAGATAAAGAATGAGCTGTAAATCGATTAGAGACAGCGTTTATTATCTAGTGGAGAACATTATGTCTCGCTTATCACAGAAACCGACGTAAACCTAGTATTATATTTGTTTTTTTCAGTCTAACACACGATCGGGATAACATTTCTGGGCGCATCGTTCTAGAGTGTAGATTAGCAAGCACGACGAGCTGTAATTTCTGTAAGAAAACACTACCGAAATAACGAGCTTAAACATATTATTGTCGCCATCTTTGTAGCTCTCGATTCCATGCATGGTGCACCTCCTCTGCCACTTGCTTACCGGTTGATTATTGTACACCACAGCCCTTCGTGACCTGATGAGTGATTAATGAGTTTTGGAAGAGTTATTAAAATGCGTCGTTCCTGATACAAGTTAAGTTCTTTTGAGAAACCACAATCTGTACTAGTGGTGATTCCAGTCATCCGTAGAATATGACAGCACAGCACAAAGACGAATACACAAAATAATGTTCAAATACTTGAATACTAAAAATTTTTAGAATACAACGACGACTTTTTACTTCGCCGATACCGAAGACGGAAGACATTAGCCCAAACATAGGCGGTGAGGTTCATCTCCAGTAGCCCTGACGGATGGCGCTCTCTGCGTGGAGATCATCGGTACAGCGCCAGCAAATTTGCTTCCGAGGCCCGAGTGTGTCGCTCGCAATGGTGTGTTCTGGAGCACGAATAGCAATGCAATGTTAATGAAGCTGCGCTGATTCAGAGGAGGCTTGTAGGCTCAGGTTCTTCTAATAATGTACTTCTATAGAATTTTTATGAGCGCTGTGTGGCGGCCAAGGGGCCGGACTGTTGCGGAGCTCATATTCTGGTGTCGGCTGAGTGACTTGATCGCGAGAGCTAGGCAGCGCAGCGGGTCGGTCTTGCGCTCTTCTCTGATGACACGACAGCAGCGACAGTAATAACAAACTTTTTTTTTATACGTGTAGTATGCTCTTGTTTTCACGTAACTACTTTTCTACTCTACTTGTTTTCACGTAACTACTGGATGAAAAACTAAAAACAAATCCGGGCTTCTTTGTATTCGTATTTATATTTTAGGTTCCGAAAGCTGACTCTAAGGTCTATGTAAATAAATCCAAATACTTCAGTGGGCCCGAACATCTCGCCCGTGGTGCCTCGATTTAATTTGCAAATTTGTAGGAGCAGTGAGTGAGTGAGGGAACACAAGTTCGCACTGATTAGACATGCTGTTATATCGAAATAGCGAGACTAAATCAACGAAAGCATTGCTATCTAACTGTATTTTTTGATTTAGAAAAATAATTGTTTTTGTACTTGGAATCAATAGAAATGAACTCTGTAATAATGCAGTGTCACACACTGTAGCTAAACTGCTTCCTTAGTTCTTTTAATTTGGAATAGTGAAGTCATGCTAATTAATCACAAAAGCAGCATTTTAAAACTAACAGTTCCGGTTTATTTTCAACACGTCTAACTTTTTCGTAGCTGACGCTATTGTTGCTGCCGAAAGAGGAGAGATTTTACTTTCTCGAGAGCCGCCCTGGAGAGCAGCAGCGGGAGTAAAATCAATCGAGGTTAGCGACATTGGATCCCTTTCAAAGTTTTCCTACGATACTTTGTAATGTGAATAAGTTTTGAAATCCAACGTCAACCGAATTGTTTATTTCTGAGCAGAGAAGAGAGTAGTTCTTTTCTAGGGCACTCCATGGAATAGCAATAACGATCGTTCTGAAGTTTTTCTTTGGGTAAAGTTTTCTACAAACGGATGTCACTGCCTGATCTTGGTGGGATTATTTTAGAGCACATCATGTAAAGTGAAACTCTTGCTATTCAGAACAAGTTTCCACGATTTTAATAGAATAGAACTGAGGACCAGTTCATCAGTTTCTCAGAATTTTATCAGCGAGTGTAATTTCTAAATCATTAGTAAAACCGGTTTTCCGAGACGAGCCATACACTGCTCATTGTACATTTCATCGACAACAATAATGCCCACGTACGTTGTCACGTCCACCATTTGGTACTCAATACGGCCAAATAAAGGAAAGTTCTGCAGGTGGCGAAGCTTCTGTCCACAACCTAGAAAAACTCGTGAAATGTTTGCACGGCCTCGCATGGTCAGAACTACAACGGTGGCTGGAATGCCGACGACCGAAAACATCAGGACTACAATGCTGGAAATCCTCGGTAAGATGAGGCGTCATTCTTTTACTCAGCAGCACGTTGCCATACAACGCGACACGCTGTGCTAAAAGCTATGTAATCAGTGGCAACTATACGTTATGTGAGGGTATTGTATTCACTTGCTGTCCAACTTATGGAAAAAATAAAACGAAACTTTGATACTTTAGGGTTAAAAATATCTATACTTCCAGCCGGGAGTGTATTCGTGCACGTGAGAGGAAAGATTTTACGCAAGTCAGTTGTTTTACATAGTTGCTTTGGATTCTTTCCGAGTGTTTCACATTAGCGCTCAACCATTCATCTTTTATACCTAGCTAAGTAATCACACTCACTAATCGCTTGAAAAATATCTATTTTTTGTAAATACTTCACGTGCAGCGCTGAAGTATGCCCAGGTATTGTTGCTTAGTTGAATATGATGGACTGGAAAAATGCTTCGCTGTGCGTGAGAGTAGCTTAATCGTTTTGCATATAGAGATGCTGGATCACTTACAGCAGTTGCGAGAAGATTCAAGGAAGACGCATGCCGCATGCGTCAGCTGCAAGGATGTCTCGCGCTGACAACACCATTGCATCATGCTGCTATTCCCTCCAGAGAATTTACAGGAACGAACCATTTTGCAAGTAATACTTTTAATTTCATTTCTTCACTCAACTCTTGTTGACTGCGGGGTATTTGTTACTGTGCGTTACCATTTCAGTAATATCGTCTCGAATTTCTTCTGAGAATGATCACTTTCAAATATCACAATAAACATTTGAGATGAAGGGACTGCAAGTTCAAACTATTCGCAGTAACGCATAAAATAAATAGAGTTGTAAATCTCTAACTCAATTAATCGGATTTCATAAACCCACGGAGAGCGAGCCTGTGCTGAGACTAATTTTACGTTAAGCCCGAAGCTCAAATATTTATTCTTTCAGAGCTCTTTTGCTTAACGAAGACATAAATGGTTCATGTAAAAGCGTTCAGCCCGAGAATTTCCCGTCCATTTCACATCTCAAGCGCTCTGGATGAGGTCGAGGCTATTTTTATGCCGGTCCCTCGCAGCAAACGCAGAGGTCGGCGACCACTCGTTGTTTCAGAAGAACGACACCCTGCAATAAAGAACATCCAGCCCGTAATGTATTTATGCTTTGTAATCTTTCATCCGAAATGGGGCAAAAGCCCACGACCCCTGTCAATTTTGTGACTTTTTCTTCTGAGAGGATTATTAACGCTTCGACATCAGGTACGCATTCTAAATTGAACTCATGCATGAAAGTTTGAAGTAAATTTTGTGCTTCACGGACTGCAGTCGACAAGTTACCAAGCTCTTCAACTTGGCTGTCTGTCAATAATTCCTTCTGCGTGCGTTAGTACGCACCTCTCGTATCAAATTTTTGCTCCACAGCACCGCGTGCGGGTGGAAGGCGGCCGAGGCATCGTGGATATAGCATGGAAATCGCGTGCATTTCAACTCGGTTCGTTCCTGAGCGGAAGCGCGCAAAATTAACAAATTTTCCATTTTACCCTCTGCCTGCCATGCAAAACTTCATAAATATGAACGCATTGTGAGAGAAAATTTCACTTCGAATAGTTTTTCAAATGTTCAATGTTCACGGAATGAACTGTATGTTTAAGTATTGAACTGTATATTTAAGTAATTTAGCAATACATTGATAAAAATGTGGCAGGTGTAGCACCTCGCCTAGTATTTTTTTTTATTATGCTATTAACTAATATTTTAATCTGGGGAGGAGGATCGAAATATTTGCACACGAGAAATTTTACGTTTATTGAACTGTTAGTAGGCTAGCACACCCTAAACTCAGAGATTGTATTTCTTAATGGCTGAACTAAAAGTTGAATATAACATGAGATTTCTAGAGTGCGGGTGTCCGTAGAGGAATACGGCCTTCTTTATAAATGACTTTTTATTTATTTGTTTCGTTGGCGAAACATAATTCACTCAAGGTATTGCGTTGTTCCTATAGGCATTGCGATTAGTAAGCTCCGATCTGAGTCAATGCGATAGTTTTAGTTGCTCATAAATGTATGTGTATGTTACATCCCTTTCATTTTTTGACACTAGCTTTTATTTCCGTTCTTGTTCGCTTGCAGGTCTCCCGAGCACCAAACCTGTTGCTTAGCTAGCACAGCTCGTAATTTGTTAACTTTAATAACATATCCTAGTAAGTGGTATTTTATCATTTATATTTTATTTTTCTGTGGTTAGATTAAATGTCCTATCATTTCGTTGATGTTTAGCCCTCATTTTGCAAACTATTAGCACAGGGTGGGCCAGACGTAACTGACCCTTTTCTGCTTGCTGAGTAAATAGGATACCGAAATAAATAACAAAAATGTTATTCTTTCAAATAAAACAAAGTTTTCTTTTTATTAGCAAATTAAAAAGGTTAGTTACTTCTGGCTTGTCCTATGAGATGAGTAATTACTATCAAAGAAACAGTTTTGAATCTAGTGTTTTATTTCAAAATTTTATTCAACTGTGACAAATTATGATCTGTCAGTTTCTTATCTATACTAAAAAGCCCGAAGTTAGTACGTTCAATAAGAACGTAGAATCTTTCGTGTGCAAATGCTTTTACACACTGTACAACCCTGCTGATATTTCTCAGGTAGTTTATCTTCAAGACCTTGATGTAAAAAATACATTTCTAATTCATTCAAATCAACCCCTCATAGCTCTTGTGACTCGTCGGTTCAAATGGAGATGAGTTCACGCCTTGCTGAATGCCGAGTCAAAAATTAGAAAATTGATCAAATTTGAGCAGTAAGTTAAATGATTTTTACCCCTTTGGAATTTGCCGTTAAAGTTAAACAGTTTGAATAATTTATTTCCACAAGCAATGTTTCAGTAGAATCATTGCTTTGAGCTACTGCAGTGGATAGGTTGACATAATTTTCGTGGGCCCGACAATCTTCATTGACTTCTCGGGCGTCTTATGAAAATCTTATTCGACGTGTTTACAATGTCACTTATATTAAAACACTTGACTAAGGCGTACACCACGGTAGAGAAAACATGGTAAGGTCAAACCAGTCTTTTTTTCGTCGGCGGTGTGGGTTTGCTGACGTCACGGCTACGAACCAATAGCAGCGACCATATTGCATCTGATAGCACTGTTACCCCCAAATCTGTCACCACTATCGGCCTAACGACGTGGCGTTTTGGTGACGTCATAAAATTTGTGTGAAATAAATCCTTTTTATTGGTGAGCCGAACAAGAAGTGTATTTTTCCCCATAGAAATGACCCTACCTTGTTTCCTCTACCGTGGCGTACACTAAACAGCTCGAATAGCTGTTAGCGTGAAAAAATGAAAATGATATTAACATAATTCACCACATTAAGTTATAATGTAAGAGAGAACTACACGGTCAAAAATTGGATTTCGGATTGGTTCATGTCAGAGCAATAAACCTGTCAATTTGCATCATCGAAAAGAGATAGAGATTTTTTAAACAGCCACATTCACCCATACCTAAACAATAAGCGACATATAACACGTATTAAATGTTCAGCAACAGTATTTCTTGCGGATTTTAGAGGCGTCGACTTCCAAGCCTTAATTCCACTGAAGAGGAAGTTGCTTTAAAATTGGGTTTTTGTAGTTAGGGGATATCAATTTACTTCTGTTTCTAGTAAAATGACCGTGATAACTAGTGTGAGAACGTACTAATTGTTTGAAATCTTTTTCACTCACAAAATTTAAGCCTTTATGCATAAAATTTCCCAAGGAAAACTGATAGAGATCTGACATCTTGAGTATATCTAGGGAATTGAATGAATCATTTGGATGAGTGTTGCATTCCGAATTTCTTATTGCTTTTATGTTTTTTTGCCGAGTAAAATGTACTTTAGTTCAGTTTTTGTTCGTCCCATTTTATGCTTCTATTCCAAATTTGAGAAACGGAACGATGTTCGGTACCGCATTTTTCAGACCCTTTTAAGTTAAATTTTTTTACTAAAGTGGAAGTTCCTAATGATTTCGACATTTTTTAGCATTGGACGACGCATGCTATTAGAAAGGCAGAATTATAATCGATGCTAATTCGTAGGATTGAATGAACTAGTATCCTCAATTTGTCCATAATAGGTCTAGATGAGTGGGAGAGATGCCTTCTTAAAGGGGAATAGGACAAATAGTTTTTTCGACATCAATGCGTATTTCATGTGTTTTGAGCCATATAGAGAATTTTTCTAGCTCGCATTTTATTCCGTTTGCCATTGTATAACTTTTATCAAGTATGAATTTGAAGAATGGAGTACATTTAAGGATATCGTTAATGAATATGAAAAACAAAAGAGCTCCCAAAATCGATCCTTGTGGAACGCAGTTGCTAGTATCAAGAACTTGAGAGTGGGAGAGACCAATTATTGGGTTAGTAAAAAAGTTTTTTCTTCAAGTGGAAATAAAAATTGAACAAATAATGTGGAAGAAGGTATTTAATCGATACAATTGTCACCATTTTATTCTATAATTACCATTCACCATTTTTTAAGTAGATTCTTAATCCCCTGTTCGAATAATTTAGGCACTTTATTAGTCAAGAATATTTCTAAGAAAATTTTCACGTTTTCATCAGAATCAACCTTTTTCTATTCAAAGAATTTTCCAGTGACTAAAACAGATGGAAATCAGAGGGAGTCAAATCTGGGGAGGAATCCCAGTTGAAAATCAGCGCTGTATTTTTGGCAGTTTCTTGACGTTTTTAGCAGAGGTTAGCGGCGTCGCAGCGCAGTGGTCGCTACGTCCGCTTTAGGGACGACTATCTCTGTCGAGGCTGTCGGCGGCACTCGCGAGAACGTCTGGTTAGATCTGCCTAGAACTGCTCTACATTTTTATGCGGCTTACATAACTTTAAAATCTACCATTCAAAAATCGACTGTCAACAATAGATAATTGCAAACAAAAAATTAAATCTCAGGAATATTCCTGATTCGCCAATCTACGACAGATATTTATCTTCAAGAGAAACTTTTGTAACAAAAGTTTTCCCTACTATGGTTCACCCAAAATTCCATACGAGGGTGTCACATCGGGCTCATCCTTTACTATGTTCTTCGCTGCTTCTAGCGATTAATTACCGTCTGTTGCACGTAATACCTTTACCGCCCGTCTCAAATAGACAAATACATTTCAAAAAATAAAGTAATTCATTTCTTTTTGCAAAACTAACGCGTATACACATAAACTATTGCATAACACAACAAAGACACGTAAAACTATGTGTAAAATATTTGTGCTATTTTGCTGGGTAATCAGACTAATGTTAGGATGCTGAAATATAATACAAATAAAACTTGAGGGCTAACTGAAGTAAATGTATGGCGTGCCATAGGCGGAAGCACATCTGTTACTGCCTGTTTTCGACCGAGGCATTTACTACTGCGAACGACGAAGGCCAGCAGAGAACTATCTGCTTCAATTCGACTGTAGACAATTACTGCTGAGGTCTGCCAAAAAATGCTATTAGAATTGCTCCCATGCATTTTGTCTGCGGTGAACTGCTGGAATTCGTCTTGAAACTACGATCACTGCGAAAAACTGGTAAAATTCTACCGCACAACTGCGCTAATTTTCAACTGGGATGTGGAGGGTGAAGCGAAAGAAAAGAAAAGAAAGAAAACGGTTTATTTCCAATAGAAATGGTACAAAAGTACCGTCATTGGTTTTTAAAATATCCTAAAATTAATACAATTAGATGATACACACACACGAGTATTGAAAAACTCGTGTCACTAGCCAAAAGAAATGATTGAGGGCAATGAACTCCTAATTTAGCTTAATCTACATTTGATAATACATGTAATGATAATTGTAAGAGATAACACAATTTCATGGACGATGCATTTTCATTGTGGGGTGAAAACACTTTTGACAGTTTACATGTACATGACATAAAACTTCGCAATTCTTGACGCCAGGAAATAATATATGAAATCGCTTGTTTCGGTCAATGTTCACAAGTGTCATTTTAAGGAACCTCCCATCCAAGCTGCAGCAACTTCTCTCGAGTACTGTGCGGCCTTGTGTTGTTGTGCTGAAAAATATCGTCTTCATGATTGACCAGTTCAGGCCGTTTCTGCTGAAGAGCCATGCTTAATTTCACCAATTGTTCACAGGAAAGCTTTGAATTAATTATTATGCTATTAGGAGAAAGAATTGTAAAAAAGATAACACCTTCAAGGGCTTGAATGCAATCCAAAATGTTCTAGCTTCTCTAGTTGGAGGCATATTCCACACTAACGTAAACATGCTCGCTGTATCGAATACAGGATTTATAGAATTAGAATATAGAAACACTCATTAAGAGGTGGGAAAGATGATATTCAAAATACGAACGAGTTTTTGGATAACCCAGCACAAAAAATTGTTTACGATTTACCAGATATGATTTAGAGCATCTAAATCATGGCATCTAAAGCATCTAATTTAGCTCATCTTCCCGTAGTTTCGGAGTTTCGAGAAATTTACTGTAAGCAACACTGTCAAATGCATTGCGAAAGTCGACCATTGCGGAGAAAAAAATATCAGTTTCATTAATACTGAAGCAAATATAATACAAATGATTCCGAATGGCTTGCGTTGCCCATTCATAAAATCGAAACCCTTACTGTTCGAATTGTGACCACGCTTTCTTAGAAACAATTTTTTAAGCATTTGACTAAATAAAGGCAAGACGGAAACTGTTCTATAACTATTAACGTTGGTATTATGTTATTATTGCAAATGGAGAATAATAAGGCCAATTTGAGACCGCCTAGGAAAATGCCTAAAGATTGAGATTGCTACATGTTCTAGTCAAGAAAAAATCGGATGTAAATACAGGGTGTCTCAAAAAAGTACACTCACAATTTAACTGTCGCTACCATGCTGTCTTTTTCGAATAACTGTAGGCGTATTTAATTCATCACAGCAAGGCAGGAAATTAACTCAGTTTGGAAGAGAAAAATTTTGTCCTGAAATGTTATTGGGAGCCCGAAACCGCTATTGAAAAGCACAGACGATATAGAACTGAATTCGCAAAACCGTCACCAACGCGCTGGACCATTGCTCGTATCTGAGACAAATTTGAAGGAGATAAAACCGTCCAGAACGCCAACAAGAAACGTTCTGGCCGGCCGCAGACATCCACGAGCCCTGGAAAAGTTTATCGCACAAAACAAAGAACAATTTATGCATTGAAATTGGAAATTAAAAAACAATGTCGCGAAACTCTTAATGACCTGTTTCATCACGGTTACTAATCCTTTGGTGCGCGTTATCAGCGTTGTCTAGACAAATACGATCATCAATTTGTACATTTGCAAACTTGAGTCTTCAATTACATTTCTTTCCTGTATTCGAAGCATTTCATTTTGCTCTACATTCATAAATAATGTTTTTCTTGTCACTCAAAATTTAAATACATTTTTTCGAGACTCTTCGGAGCTTAATACCTTTTACTGAGAACGAATTTATTTGATTGACACTTTAAACTGTTTATTCATCCAAGGACATTGGAGACATGAGTAAGAGTAAAAAAGCAGAAACTATTATTTAAACTTAGTTTTTCTTATCGCTTTATTCTGTGGCATCATAAATGGAATTGAGTGGACACCCTGTTTTTAAGGTCATTTTGAACTTGGAAAAATTTAGCTTGAATTGGGTTTTCTTTGAGTTCCTCATTTGTTTGGTGACATACGTAAGTTTAGAATCTACCCTATCCTACTTTCGATGTTTTTTATTCGTAAAGTAACGTGGAGCATGCAGGGCGTTTCTTAATGTTTGTGATGGTACTTTGCGTAATCGAAGGCTTTTGTTTGTTTTTCGTTGTACTTGTAAGTTGATCAAACACTATTGACTAAATACAGTATTTATAGCATTAGTTAGAGATAACGTTTGATAGTCAAGGTTTGTTGTGTCAACATCTTGTTGATTAACGATTAATAGCTGTTCGGGATAAATTTGACAGTTTTATTAGGAAAAAGAAGAAAAATCGCTTGCGAACTATGAAATTTAACTGAATTCAAAGAAATTCAATAGGCTAGAATATTAAGTTATTTTCGAATAATTTTACTGAAAATAACCGCCATTAGCGTACTGCAGCCTCAATCCAGGCCCGGAACCTGGAGCATGCTGATCTTGCACTTTCCATAGGAAGATCCTCAAAAAACACTTAAATTCTATTGATCAACTGGTCTTTTGTACCACTGGCACAACGATTGGTATCTTTCTCGTCAGCGCCCCATTCATAATAATCCACTTTGTTAAGATCAGGAGAGTTTGGAGGCCAAACATTGGGATTTGTGTGCATCACATCACCCTCTGAGGATACGCATCTGAAAACCATGACAGTTTGGGGAAATTTAGTCTTCTCGTAGCCTCGTAGCCTCGATTGCAATTTTCTAGTTCATGCCGGATTGTTTTTACAGTGTTCAGGGAGCATTGAGCAGCGACCATAATCTCCTTATTTTGATGGCCGGCGCGAATCATCACGATACTATTGGTAATCTCTTCCACGATTCAAATGGCTCCCAGTCATTCATTCTTGCTGTCATCTTGCATATGAATGAAGGAGGGATTAAACTTTAAATTCAACCCTAGTTGGTATGGATAAATTTTAAAAACATGGAAAAAATCAAATGCTATTCTGTAAAATTTATCCCAAACACCCTTTATAATGGCATGAGATCTACTAGTAAATAGCAGCAGAATTATATTTCATTAACGTTGACGTTGAAGCGTAAGTGAAATCAAAGTGCGACTATAGAAATCATTATAAACTGAGTATGCCCAGTTATCAAATACAAAAAAAGGCTTCGAAAACATTTTTATTAAAAAAATGTACCATCTAATGAGAATATATATGAATATTACACTAAACTTGAAGGCCAGCATCTTTAAGCGATGTTAAAAAAACTGTTAAATTGCTCTTCATTTATTTCTCTTTAATTGTCTGCTTAAACGAAACTTGGTTTCTTCGATCGCTCCAATGAAGCGCCAGGCTGGAGAGTCTTACAAAATATTAATTAGTAGGACTTCAGTATTTCTGGAGCATATCGCAACCGATTTCAATAAACTATTATATCTACATATATTACTGTGTTTACACACATTTATATCAACTGTAGAACCTGCAGCCTTCTATATTCTTAGACGAAGACGTTTTATCCCAATTCATTGTACACTTTATTTACAACGAAAATTTTTTTCATGCGATGCTTAAAAAAGTGAACTTGATTGCATGCATAAAGTATCACGAGGCTGCCGAGCCTCTGAAGACATCGTAGCTCCATTTAACAGCGCTTGCCTCGAGTTGAAGCTAATGGCTTGATTTGTACGGAGCTGACTCTCTTTCTGGCATGTCACAAACGCATCCCATCGGAGCTTAGCGCTAAATTCCTGCTCGAATAGCATCCACACAACCTCTGTGTATTTTCCATTTTCTTCTGTGAAAAACTAGTGCTGACTGCTCACCGTGCGAGGGTAATTGGATTTTATCCCGAGTTAGACGCAATGAAAACATCGTTGTGATACTCGGATGAAATTACTGCATGCATGTGAATTGGCCGGCCATATATATATATATACATACATTCTTATTCTTCTTCTTTGAGGGCACAGCAATATCTACACTTTTACATTCAAGATTATTATAATATTATAGATGGTTTTTCATCATTGCCACTCAGGGTTGGCTCATAAAAAACTACCAAAAAAAGCTCAAAAAACTCACACTAAAACAACACTAAATAGTGGGTTTTTTGGGTTGCATTATTGCTGTTCAAATTTCACTCGTTTTCATGCTTATAGGATCAAAAATAAGCTAAATATTTATCTTGTCAAAAAATTTATCTAATTCATGTGCATGACTTTGACAAGAAACATTGAAAAACAAAAAAAAAACCTATACAAATCAAATTAGAAAAGCCTTAGTCACGAAAAACTCGAAGGACTAATATATTTCCATGAATTCCATTTCCAAAGTAAAAAAACAAAAACTAAGAAACAAATGCAGTTTGACAATTTGATAATACAAACACTTCTGAATTCTTCCTGTCTTCTAGTAGACTAGACTGCTACTACAGTACTACTGTGTTTCTCTTTCTACATCCACTGCCATTTCATCGTTTTCATCCACATCACGATCATTTGTGAGGTGGCGATATACTGAGACCAATTTCTGAGCGCGTTCCGATCCTAATCGATTTCTCAATTTATTCCATACAATTCCAAGTGTTGAGAAAATTTTCTCAATGGATTCTGAACTTGCTGGGCAAGAATGAAAATTGCTTATAAACTTGCAGAAACCCTCTGCAAGTGTCTTTTCAGGAATTTGCATTTTCTGCTGTTTCATGTCTTGAATTTCCCCCCATCAACGAGGAGTCATTGTCTTACTGATATTCTCATTGAACATGTGTTTTGGAAGATGTTGGAGTCCTTCAATTTATAGGAATAAAGCGCACCGACGCACTCCAGATTGTACTCAGCCAACCACTCTTTAATATCTGTCTCCTGTGAGAGCTTTGCCTGAAATAAGTCTAACAATTATAGTCAGATGGTGTACGACATAACCGCGACCATCATGGGGGTAAGGAAGTAAAGAAACGACCGGCTTATGGTGAGCATTCAAGCTTCCCTGGAACAAATTTGACGATGGAATCTGTCAGAGCATTTACTTCGAATCATTTTAGTATTTGTTGCTATCCTGTACTGCAAAAAATAAATTTTTGGTAAATTTTTAAATTTTTTTGGCATGTCACTATATGTTGTAACATGTAACAGTGTGGTTGACTGACTTGACTTGCGCTGCCAAGCACTGGAGCTCATACAATACACATGTTAAGTTGTTAACAGCATGGCTGTTGAGTGATGGGCAGCTGTCTTGCTTCAAGTTGCTTGCGGTGGTTACTTATGATCTGCATGGTGCTTCCCTCTCACATGTCTTGCGCCTGTCTGCTGCTAAAACAACTTACTATGAATTGACAAGCATAGCAATTCTCTTTGCACATCTTATATCTTTGCAGACTGCAGAGCTATGTCTCTATGCATATGGTAATTGGTAAATGGTAGTTGTGATGGACAAACTTAATTCAAATATTGTTCACATAATGTAGTAATTCATACAATAACGTAATATAATGTTGGAAATAAAGTAATCAAATAACAATATTTACTTAATTAGTGTATATATATATATATATATATATATATATATATATATATATATATATATATATATATTCAGTATATTTTGGTAGTAACCCTTCTTTGATACAGGTTTCATTAAAAACAATGCATATTGATTTTTAATAACAACTTTGTTCAATTTTTCTAGTTGCGGAAGAGCTTACTTTGATCAAAATTTATTGAATTTAAAAGTAAAAAAAGTAAAAATTAAACAAAGTTGTTATTAATAATCAATATGGCATTGTTTTTAATGAAACATATATATATAAATCTAAAATATAAAAAAGAGGCAACTGGAGCTGTGTGAATAAATTTTTTAAACCAAAACAGGTATTACAAAAAAAACAATAAAGCCCCCCCCCCAAAAAAAAATTTAACCCCCCAAAAAAATTAACCCCCCAAAAAAACATGTGGGTCGGGTTTTTTAAAAAACCCAGGGTTTTTCCATCCCTGTTGCCACTAGCAACAACGTTTTCAATAATAAATAATAGCGTAACCCGTCAGCAGGTTCGTTTTTTCTTATTTACCACTTGAGCAGAAGTGGTAAACATCCAAATTTTACCACTTGAGCAAACATCCAAACGGATGTTTGCTGAAGGAATGTTTACTATCATCTTTTGATCGTGCGTTCATAAATTGGAAGCGTTGATGACAACTACAATGACTGATGGCCAGTCTGTCAACATCCAAAGAGTCCTTCCCGCGCATCGGAGCTTCCGAATCTCAACTATGTGACATCAACGTAACGAATTTTTTAACATAAGTTCATCGATTTAAGAAGCATTCATAGATTTAACATTTAACATTCATCATTCAAAGAGCGCTAGTTCATCGCTTCAACAAAGTTCGTTTGCAAGCATTTGCTCTCTGCCCATGGCACAAAAGCAGAACGACGACATGAGGAACTTCCCTACAGTACAGCAGGATGTACCCATTTAGGCATAATTATTTGTTGATCGTTCCAAGTTCTAAGGTTCCTTCGATATTTTTTCAACTTATCGAATTCTTTATGACAAAACTTGCGCATTCTTCCTCACAAACTCATGCCACATTCTGCATAATACCCTGCCTTGCTAGTAGCGAATCTTACAATTCCATTCATTCACACTTCACAGTCCTTCCACTATAATTTCATGACTCGATTCCAAGATTGTCCGAGGCTCAGTACAGGGTCCAAATTTTAGTAAAATTTAGGTTACCACATCGGTGGAGCTGTCAGCATAAGTTCTTTCACGTTAACTTGGCAGTGTGTCATTTATTCTTGCCATAACTCTCACGCTTTATTAGAAAAAACTCGCACAAGAGGATTTGGATCCGAAATAAATAGACGTAGCGCAGTCAACTCTATTCACAAGAACTTATCTTGTGCCGCTCTGATGACTTGAAATATTTGAAAATCCTTCTTCTGCATGTGCGCGCTTCAGATTCTTGCGTCACGCGTAGAATAGACTTCGTGCTCACGGTCCACCTGTCGACAATTGTTCAGCGTTTTCGAGGCTAATGAAACTAGTCGTCCTCTCCCATTTTAGTGATGTATGAAGCCTCTCCATTACTGAGCGACTCGAAATTGCTCGAATGAATACTCCCGCGCATGACAGTACTCGGTCTCTAAACCCTTGGCTGATGCTCGGTTCCGGTATTCTTGGGAATGAAAGAATGTGACAAAGTTATATATACATTATTTATGAAATAAAAAATAAAAATTAACATATATAACGTAAAATGCGATTATGTTGATAAGCCTAATAATTTAAAATTTTAACTGAGATCAAAATAGTCCAGCGCTTTCCTATATTTTAGGCGGATTTCTCCCATAAATTTTTTTTTATCGAAAAAAACCGTCAACAGCTGCGAATGACCTGACTGCCTGAAGTGTTTGAACTCGGCCTCGCGTTGATATTTCTTTATTATATTGGGCCCGTTTTGCAAAGGAGCATTTTAGTCGAGCCCAATTTGGACACGGCTGTTTTGCTGTAGACCCGACTCACTCGACGCTACCAGTGCACTTAGTTGAGCCTGCATTCATCTGTTCCACTCGACATTGGTCGCCATGCTTGAGCGCATGAAACCATTGCTCTATAGCACACCAATTACTTATGTGCACCACCTGCACCGACATGCTAAGCTCACCGCACTTAGGCTAGTGATACTCAGCTCCAGCATTCAAAAAAATTAGACATGAGTTTGTGTCAATGTGATTCACATCTCACGTGTTCGTGTTCTGAACCAAATATTTAGAAGTCCATTGGTTTGAGCCGATCTTACTTAGCTGAACACATAGGTAACCATACCAAAAATCAAGTCTCAAATTATTTATTATTTTTGAAATTGTGGTTTCAGATTTTCTCTAAGCCATTAGGGTTGCAATTTCAATTTATTATCCAACGCCTCTATTATACTCAGTTTCCAATGAACAATTAACTCGTCGATATTTCTCGACCCGTTATGGCAGAATTTTTACGCCAATCGCCTTCATTCTTGCAGGTCATCAACTGAGTTAATGGAGAGTGCCGAGCTGCGTCGTCAAAATATCGCTGGCTCCTAAGCTATACACGGCATCACGCGCTCAAACCCTGATGCTCTCTACGCGTCTGCCTGCATCCCATGCAGGAAAATAGCTATCTCTTTCGTTGTAGGCAAAATTTCGTCTTCTCTGTCTCAGAATAAATCAGAAATAAGTGAGTCGGAAATTGGGAAGAGAAACCTATAAATCAATACTGTCTCGCAAGCATGAATAGACTTAATACCAAGTTCTTTGAAGTGAGCTGAAATCTAACTTATTTCTTTGAACTCTGATCGCAAAGAAACACAATGTTTCTCAAACTTACAATGTAAGTATCTTCGATCGCCAACGTGTACAGCACTTTGCAGCATGTTGACAAATAAAAGAGAGAATCACATTGGAAATGCCAGTTGAACGCGTGCACAACTAGGAGCTGCATTTTCTGAGTGGTGCAGCTATTTTCTGTCTCAATCCCGGGACCTGTTTGAACTTGAACTTTGATTTACACTCGTGAGGGTGTGAATGCATTTACTGCCCGTGTGGTACTACTTTCATGATAGGACGCACATTTTTGTTTCCAGTACGTCTTCTGGACGTGTGCGCTGCACTTCTGCGCAGAATATAAATGCGTACGCTGAGCGACATGAACTAACTACAGACTCTAACTTTGCAAGCAGCATTTGAGTGTGGGCAATTTCAGCCTAGCGGATATAATTGTTGATGGCTTAACATTGCATAGAGCCCGAGATTCTCATCTGCCTCGCGAGGCCCGAGTTATTCATCTGTCTCGCATGATCCGAGTCTCGGGAGGTCCGAGTTACTCATCTGTCTCGTAGGGTCCGAGTTGCTCATGTTTCGCACGCACGATAAATGCTTGCAAAGACTGCAGCCGGCGAACAAGTATCGTAAACTGCACAAAATTAGTTGCTCTACCTGTGGTTCATTCTATGCGGAAAAATCGTAACCAGTTAGTCAAACTTTAATACAATAATAAACAATCTAACGAACTGGTTAGTTGTTGAAGACAGAGAAAGATTTGTTCGTTTTTAAGCTTGAATTAAATCACACCACTATTTTCTTTTTTCGAAGAAACGGCTCTGCGCAACTACTACCGCAGTGCTGCTCGTTTGAACGGAGCGAAAAAAGCCCGTCAAACCAAAGAGCCATGCAACTGCGAATTATTAGTTTTTTTTTGATAAAGCGAATGTACTGGTACCTGCGCGTAAAGATTTATGGCAACGAATGTAAGTGACATTTTTTTTTTTACTAATATTCTGGTGCCTGAGCGTGACTGGAGTTAGACGATTTGGAAGTTGGTCAACAACCCAGAAATGAACCACTCGTTTCTGTCCAGACATCATTCAGTTGTATTACTATGGAGAGGGCATGGTAATGACTCCACTCAATTGAGAGAAAAATGGCAACATTGTTTCGTACCTGATTTTGCCTGGGTATCAATAATTTTCTGGATTGTTGAATCCACGCCCAATAAATATTGATTGCAAATTGAGCTCATGCTTTCAAGGTCGGCACAGTTCTTTAAAGGCGACCTAATAATTCAGTAGCCATCGCTCACGCTGTCGTGCATGATGAAGGCTATGCGCCGACTACGCGCAATATCGCCTAAATGAAACGAGCGCGAATATTGGTGGCCCAGCTTCCATTATCGAAATTCTCTATTGGTTTCCGATCGGCCATTGGCTGCGTGACAGTAAATTCGTGTAAACACAATATTTGCCGCGTCTCCCGGTAATAAAAAGTCACTCCAGTTGTGATGAGAAATTAACCGATCGTCCCGCAGAGGCATGGCATTCATGCCAGCTTGGGATACTGCATGCGTTCGAGTTGGAACGGGTTCGTTGGATTTAAAATAAAGCTGACGCTTTATACCGAGTTTCAATCCCAGTAACAATCTTTGACGTGTAAATGAAAATCTTATCAACGTCTCGAAGCAATTGTACTGCGCACTCCTTTCATGAAACAGCTTCTTCCATCATAGAAGATGATTTGAATTGCATGTGCGCAACGAATATCCCTCCAGGATTTTGTGATCGTTTTTTTTCCCCACGCGCTTAAGCTTCAGGTTAATACGGAATTTTGCGACTTTGCAGCATTGTGTCGGTAGAAGCCCTCAAAAAAATAAACGCCGAACCAGGAAGGCTAGAGAAGAAAGAGCGGGCAAAACTATTTTGAACTTTTCATGCCCTTGCAACTAACGTGGGACAGCTTCAAAGTTTTGGAAAATGCGCCATTTAGAAGAAATGTTTTCTGGAACATAATGCATTAACTCTATGAAAGTATGAAGTGGAACAGTAATGGCAATATTCTTAAGCGTTTTCCTGAAGACTGTTATGAAATGGGGACTTGTGGTGAAATAATAACCGTGGTAATGATTATATTATTAAATCATTAAAATACTTTCCTCACACACTTTATCTTTTATCGAGGGGAATTCGTCACGGTTGTCTCGTTTCAGAGGAAACAGAGAAGAATTCATGCTCACTTTTACCACCAAATTATTCACGGTTCAATCATTTAATGTGAAATCGAACCGCCGCACCCTTTATTGTATTATAAAACTGGAAAAAAATTTAGAGTAAATGCGTTACGTCATTTTGCATCTCTGTCGTAGGGCCTGCAGCATTTCGGTATGAACTTCCCACCTATCAGAAATTTTAATTTTCCTGAAATTTCTGTTAGAAATTTAGAAACTATTTCATTTTACGTTTGCTAAACGAGTCGTATATTCATCTTACTTATTTCTTTCGACGACAATGAGCACCACAGCCGTCAGTTCAATGCAGCAGAACGAACGTTCTTTCCAT
The DNA here is from genome assembly GCA_030386875.1 of Morinoia aosen. Taxonomy (NCBI): domain Eukaryota; kingdom Metazoa; phylum Arthropoda; class Malacostraca; order Amphipoda; family Talitridae; genus Morinoia; species Morinoia aosen. Next base: position 27,739,591 of record CM059568.1, read on the forward strand.
AATTAGTTCTGCTGAATGCGGGAAGGAGACGTACTGGAATATTCGTCAACCGATGGTAATAAGATACCCGATTTCTCATGACCTTTCACGCACCAACAGCCTGAAACTAGAAAATAAATAGGTAGAAGTTAATTCTTGACAGTTTCTAAATTTATGCACATGAAGAACAAGAGTTTGAAGTCAAGCATTTAGAGAACATTGGCACTATGCCGTTATTGCTTAAGCACACAACTCCTGCTACTGACGCGTACTAAATCAAGTGTTACGCTAAGAACAATGCCAGAGTCGGAAAGCCCTGCGAATTTCTTCATAGATAACTATAAACCGTGCTTATAAAAGGGTTTGTTTCGTATCTTTGCATTTACATGCAATTATTAAATCCCCGCTACACTTTACTTTCGAATTTTGGATGCCTTCGAATATGGAGAGAATTCCACGTTTCATGTATGACAAACGGAGGGAACATGCACTCCCGAGGACACGCTTCATGATATTAGTTCGATTTTTCGCTGGTCGGCAGGCTTTTAAAGTAAAAAATTGACGAGTAGAACGCGACTTTTGTGTCCGGTGATGCGTTAGGCCCAGGTGACGCACCGAACCGCGGCATGCAGTCCTCCTTGACCAATTCAAATGTTCTGGGACTCGCTATAATCTAAATTTACTGCTAAAAGTTTTGCGTCTGATCAACATATTCGTACGAATGTGTTCATACGTTACAAGAAAGTTCCTAAATGATTGGGCTCATCCCTCTAGCGTGCTGTGCATCGTTACCGTCACGGTCCCATGGGCACGGAAGCGGTACCAGCTTTCTCTACTTCAACGTAAAACAACATTGCGTTACCTGACAGATTAGTCACTAGAGGTTTAAAAAGTGTTTTAATCCAATACGCAAACGTGTCAAGAAATATATAAATTTACATATAAATAAGTTTGACCGATGTTGCTGTCGCCCGAGAACACGTCCTCGATTTAAACAACCAGATGAACAATTTGTGTTCTGTGCAATGCAATCATCGGTTTAGTTCAGGTTTATTGTTTTACTTTGAATTAGGTAGTTAACACGTACGTTCCTCACATCACTCAAGTATGAACCGTTTGTTATTAAAATTATTCGTCAAAAAGGAGCACTGTAGATGATCATTGTAGATGGATCATAGTTTCAATTTTAAGTGATACCTTCACGTAGATTTTGTCGCATTTGCCAAATGGAAACGTGTTACCTACTCTAATGCATTAATTGTGTTACCGTACGAATGAAAAATGATTAGTGTGAAATTGTAAACATCTTTGCTTGCTGAAGGACATGGGATACTTTTCACTGCATGATATCATTGAAACCGACCATTCATTTCTTCTTAGATATTAAAACGAACGTAAATGGAGCCTAGGTGGATGTTTGCTCAAATTATTAACGAGCAAAATTGTCAAGCGGCATCCCTGTTTTGCTCCCTTGGCCCTAATGCGCCAGCTGAGTCGTCAAGAGTCTTGAAATCTCACCTCGTCAGATATGAATTTATGAGGCCGTGTGCAATTGAATCTCAGGCTCTTATATCTGCAAAAATACCCGGAATCTCCGCAACCAGATTGATGGATAGCGGAGTTTGATGCCAGGAATTCCAGTAGCAGTCGCCGTACCATAACATTAGTTTATTGAAATATTTCTGTACCGAAATTCCAAATTACTCGTACATATGACGGCGAGATTGCGTCTTTAACCTTGAAAATCAATATAGTAGTGTCATACGCTCTGAAAGCCCTTGCTTTTCATAGTGGGATGCATCAGCAGAATAAAATCATTTCCATTTATGAATAAAGTCCACGTTATTCGAGGCTTCCGAAATGCGAGGAAGAAAAGGGATCACTTCCCTCAAATAAGTTAGAAGAGTATTCAGTATTTGTGGGGCATTAAGGGTAAAATAAAACTCCCGTTCCCCTGACGGAAACTCGCCGTCGTTTGCATCAGTCTCAGTGACAGTGCACGTGAGAACAGCGTCTGTCATGCGGCTGGTATGCTAAATGCCGCGTGCGGGGTCGTTGTGTCGTGTGACACAACCTCTCTATTGCCTCTTGCACTTCACGTTTGGTTTTGTGCCACTCTTTAGCTTTGACTTATTTGTTACATGATTGACTGTGCGTGGAAGGAAAAAATGTTGCACACTGCAATTTGGGACAGTGATTTTACTGTTTCTTCATGGTTGTATAATGGGCATATGTAGTCACTGTCACACATGTTTTGCATTTTACATTTCACGTGTTAACATTTGGTAAATTATGACGTAAATGTAAGTATCCGGGATGTGAGCTCGACAACCCATGCAGGCTTGTAGCAGGAGTGTCGTGTACAGCTCAGCTCGCAAGAAAGGTGTGAAGTGGCCGCCAGCGGCCCAACTGGAAATTTCTTTCCGATCGAGAAGCAGAATGCAAATAAGCGCTAGATACATAGTGAGGATGTGAAAGTGGCCTTTCTGAGATACGATGCAAGAGAGATTGTATGTCCTAAATAAATGCTAATATTTAACATCTATGAACTAATCAATTACGCAAAGGAACTATCAGCACGATTTTACAATTTTCTCTGTATTTTACCTTTGCTCACCACTCTTAGCCGTTGAAATTTCAGTACCCACTGATAGCCACGCAGGACCCCACTCACTGTCACAATGGAGGAATTTTTTCCTAATTAAGCGCAGAATAAATACGCAGTGGCGGTTGCTTTCTAAGAGATTGCTGAACCTCAATTCGGGCGGCCTGCAGCACCAGTTCTCTTATTTTCTCTTGACATGTTAAAAAGAGCGAGCCTGAGCAGTTGCTGATACGTAGGACGGCCAAATCTGGGCCGAGCGCCCCACATGCCGGCACTACGCGCCCTGCGCTACCGGCGCAGTCCTGTGCGTCTACCTCAAGTAGGGAATAGAAAATAAAATTTTATCAGGAGCATTTCCCAGTAGTAATTAGCCAAGGAAATTTGGAATGAGTAAGTGCAGCGTGCAGCATCTCATGGTGGAAGAGAGCCAAATAATTAAGTAGCCTTGTCTCATACACGACAACTAAAATAAACTATAATATTGGACGAAATAATGGTCCCAAAGGAGGCTCACAGTAGGCCACCTTTATATTCCGGAACGAATTTCGACTTAAGTGGGCCATTTCGCTCTCGCATTATGCATGAAGCACCGTTGGGCTGTTTCCCATAAACAGTTTTCCTCCGATAGTTCTGGGATTTTTTCTTTCAATTTAGCTTATAGAACCGCTGGATCAGACATTACATGTGACTTATTATAGGATATGATTAGAGACTCCAGCAGCCTACACTAGAAAAAATCGGCAGAGCTACATAAACTCTGAAGGTCGTTCATGTGAAGAAAACTATCGCAATTGTTGCGAATTACAGGGGTTCAAGAGTACATTTCTGTCTCGAAGCTATCTGTTGTGCAGGCTGCAATTGTGGGCAGCAGCGCTGTCGCCACGCAACGTCGGAGTGCGTCACGGGCCGTTCTAATTACCTCACATAGCTGCAATCTGGCAGCCGCGACGTTAATATGACGAGGCTTTTTGCTCCGTTTATTAGGTGCTTTGCTGCCATCTTGAGGCTGGAAGTGACAGTGAGGCTCTGCCACCTCGTGGCTGAAAGTGGCAAGCGGGTCCTGCCACCCCGAGGCTGGAACTGAAAAATGAGGCCTTGCCACCTTGCAGCTGGAAATAACCTTGAGGCAATGTCACTCTGTATCTGGGAGTGACAAGTGAGCCACAGCTACCACGCGACTGGAGTGAGACGATGTGAATCCTGAAATCAAGCCTTCAACTTGTCACACCAATACCAAGTTCGAAAACGGAAAACGCAACATTTTGTTTAAGCTGCATTGTGACTTGCTTCGACGATTTACAGAAATACATACATATTCTAAGCAAGTTAAGACGTCTGTGTTATCTCTATTTGGCATTAATGTTATCAGCTGATTCCAAAAATCTCATAAATACACTTTCAGCTCAAATATTTCGTTTTTAAATTTAAAAGCTCTTTGAGTCCTAGTTGTATCGCTCGATTAGATCATTGTTATTACAATTATTTACCGTAATATGCGAGTTAGACTCAGTATTTTATTGTCGCCAGGATTTTTAGGTCAAAAATTTCTTTAGAGAATATATTACGCTAGTGAACATTTCTTACTTCGGATTTTTATCATTTTCGAGAAATTTTGTGAATTATTTTTTTAGAAGTTCTTCATTAGGTTTCGTCCAGAGCTCCTGCAATCGGATGTAAAGTGACTCGTTAGGAAAAGTTAGCAATCGAACTCGTGTGTGTGCATCATTAGTGCCAGCAGTGCTCCAATCATAAAAGTTGTTCAACAATTTTGCCTTATAACAATCCTTTCGAACACTTTACCAGACGTGTAGCAGCAGCAGCGCGTACATGACGTTTCTTCTCATGTATCAAGTCCACCGCTTGTCCCCTCTTGCCCGTTTTCTCCGAAGAGAACTACTCTCATCAATAAACAATATTGTCAATGATTTTAAAAATTCTAAATTCATCTGTAAGTTATATTACCGGTAGAAACAGAGCTAATGCTTTCAGTAGTCAGTGAGGTATCTCTTCTTTTCCTGCACATATTTTCATAAACAAATTATTTTCGCATAATGAGAGTAATGACATCATTGAGCTTCAAAGCTTCAACCTTAAATATACTAAGAATGTTAATTCACTAAAACTGCGAATATCTTTCGAAGCATAATTTTCTACACAGTACTCTATATGCGCTAACTGCGACCTCGGGGTGACAGCGAATATCCTTCGATTTCATTATATTGACCAGGAAACTGTTGCAAAGTAATGAAATCAATGACTTATGGCCTAACATTTGTTTCTAGAATAACTACTGAATTTGATGAGTAGCGTAACCTAATTTATTCAGAGAAACTTAGAACAGATGAAGTTGGACGCTGAGTAGCAGGGCCGCGCCATCAGCAAGCTCCATGCAGTAATCAAGAAAGAGAGCCTGCCAAACTTTGTGCCTCATTTGGAGCACTACGAGAGAGGCCCCGAAATTTACGGGATGCTTTAGGCGTATAGAGCAGACCTGCAGACACGCACGGTGCTAGGCAGACCTGAAGCCGAACCCAAGCTTCAAAACCGTTCTCTATCACTAATTGGAACGTGGAATTCGAGTAGCGGCAAATTTAACGTCTCAGCAATTGAATCAAAGCCATTTCATATCTGCGGCTACTGAGTAACAACGCTACTGTACAATATATTATTGAGAAAATTTGTTGAAGTGATTCTCCCTTCCAAATCCACCAAGTAATTGGCAATCTACAATCTCTATGCATTTATTCAAAAGTTCCAATTGAAATAAAGCGTCGTGAGATATCCTAGTATATTCTGTTAACATTATTCCAGCGAATTTGTCTTTCTGAGTCGTGTTTGTGCACACCAGTTGTCGCGGCTGGCGTGCTGTTGGAGCCGATAATGCAGGACAGGAGTCATTCATCATCTTCTTGTTTTAAAGTTTGTGCTGGTATGCAAAGCAGCTGCCACAATACGACTTGTCATGCTCGGCTTTTAGTAGAGAGCTTACGTGGGGCTAAGTTGTGGAATAACTTTCAGGAAAAGTTTTTCATTGATAAGAAATTAATAGCATTCTGCATGATCATTAATTCTAAGTTAAATCTAAGTGTGATTTATAAACAAAACAAGTAGTCGAGTACATCCTTAAGTTTAGGTCTTAAGAAACTTTTATCTTTAGGAAAGAGAATCAATGTTACAGGAAACACCGGCTTCCTCAATGGAGAGCGCTGCGGTGGTTGACTTGACTTTAGGACTTGATGTTCTTTTGTGATGGTAAACAAGTTGTCAGATGTATTTATCAGCGCGTGAAATGCAGAAAGAGCACGTTCACCTCAATGTACAAAATGGGTTAAGAGGTTTTTATTAATGTCTTTATATACATAGTATTCGTAGCAGAATGTGCAGTCCTCGTTACACGAGTAAGTTGTAATTTAAATAATGAAGCGTTTACTTTCTATTTCTTCTGCTCTATTTCCTTCACAGGTAAGTGAGCAAACTACTCTGGATACACCTTACGCTTTGCTTTCGTTTTAAAACTTACTCTCTACTATCCCTCTTCCTTTTTGCGAGAAAAAAGGATAAGCGAAAGTTTCCTCTTGCTACCGCTCACGGCGCGATGTGTGCTCAGCCCCTAAAATTTAGCACCACTGCAGAGGAAATCAAATAGCAATGTGATGATTGGCTTAATGAAGCATGAAGAGTAGTTAAACTCTCATTGTGAAAATATTTGCAGCATCATTAGGTATAAATGCACATGAATGAAATTCATAGAGAGGAAAATGGCGTTTTAGTTTAAGCTCGCCTGAGTACCTGAACCGATTGATTCTTCGCGGAGCAGTGCAGGAGGTTTGGTAACATCACGCCAAAATACTAAGAATTATTGCCCAAGTCTCATAGGAGTAAGCTGAAAATCTCGCCTTAATTCACAAGAAGACTTCATAGACGTTTGAAGAGTCCGTTTACAGCTGTGTGTACTAGTATTATACCAATTATGGTTTAGGAGCCGTTCAGATGATGTTAATGTAATTTTACGAGATGAATTTGAGACTTGTTAAAAAGGTGTTCAGTTCTTCCCGTCGAATTGACGAAAAATTGATTAGCAACAAAGCATGGGAGCATGTATATCTTGTGCTCATTTTTGTTCTCGGTGATTCGCCCCTTGTACGCCTTGATGAGAAATTCGTCGAAATAACACCAAGTATTTTCATACACTTCAAAATCAACCACGCTGTGCGCTGCCACTTTCGGGCCTAGGATGATAATACTCGTACCACTGACATGAAGGGACAAAAAATACTGGTGAAATAACAGCGGTGGAAATTCCCGAAATAATGCTCTAAAAACAAAGAGCGAATAAATGAATTCTTCGTTCATCTAAACGCTGTCTCATTTTGTTAATTGCGTAGCTTCAAAGGCTTGCCTAATGGTACCGATGGCTTCAACAGCGTTTAAAGTTTCGAAGTTTCTAAGAGCACAGCTGTTGGAAGGCTGCATTGGATTCGTTGATTCAGCTAGCTACCCCGCTCAGCCCATAGGGTATAATGTCAACGATTCCACTTATAGAGATGGCACTTATTAAATACCCTAACCGTTCAATTTAGGTGGATAAAACAAAGTGTGCTATAATTCAAACCGAGGAGCAAAAAGCTAAACCTTAATTCTTCTGCATCACTGCTCATGCGACGCAGCAAGAATTGGGGATTCCTGCGCGACGAGCTGTTCCGGTAATTGGACCAAGAGGCAAAAATGTCCGCTCCAGGCCTTTATTTTATGACATCTGCGTCAGCCCATGTATTCTAGTATTTATGATACTCTAGTATTCTCTTCAGTGTCAGCAAATTGAATATTATAAATAACTCATGAGTTAAAACGCAAATCTTTTACCCCATTTTGAAAACTGAAACTTTATCTCCTGATAAATTTTTAAATTGGGGTTTTAGGCGCGTTTTTGCATTTTATTCCACTTCGTCCATTGGCTCACCAAAAGACAGAGGTGTTTCCATAGCACATGTCTGAGGAGACACTTCATTCTCCAGCTTAACTCGATTTATTTAACTCAAGAACAAACACACGCCGGGGACTCTGTTTTTTCCTTCATGGAATGAAAAATTATTTCATAATCTTTCTGCTGCTGTAAATTTTGAGATGCTGCCTGTAACAAGTTTTAAATTTTTGAACGCGTGTTAAATTTTATGTTTTTGGTTTTCGTGGCTGAGTATCATCCTTTGTGTATGATTTACGTTAAACTTGCGGGCAGACAGACTCAGCGCTTACATGCGTAGGATTATTTCATCTCAACATTTCTGCGTTATATCCGATAGTTCAAATCATAATGTTTGAGCATCTAGCTTAGTCTCGGTAGCATGTAAAAACACTGTTTCCACTCCACTCAAAGTGTCGTAGAGGTTTATCTTACTAAGCACTCAAACTAATAAGAAACATTTCAACTTGATGTGAGAAATTGGCGAGAAACTACGATTTAAAGTTACCGATGCGTTATAAGTTAATATCGGGGTTATGAGTTGCCTCTAAGTTAAACCTGCCATTTCTCCACACTAGTCTTTTCAATTACGCTAACAAAATGAAGGTTGCATAGTTGCTGGCTATTTCGGAGAACCAAATGTACAATATTTCTTTATTTGTATGTTTTTTTATGTTCCTCAATATGGTATTAAAAATAGATTTTGATAATAGAGGCATTAAGTTTATACAACTTCAAAACTCATTGCTCACATTATCAAACATTGAAATTGAACATTTTTTCTCTACATATACATTGGATGTTTTGTGGGAAGCAGCTGGAGCGTCGCTGTGGGAAGTCAGCGCGTGGGTTTGTACCCTCTGTAGATCAATCGTTAAAGAAAGAAGTCATTTTCTGTCTTTAAAATAAAACTTATGCATAAGCCATCCTCCGTTTAAGTGCTCCATCTGGCAAATTAACAGTTAATAAAACTGTGTTTTATACTCATGTACTTCGCTGTTAAGTGAAACTAGAACAGATATTGCAGATTCGACTTTTATTCATTTCTCTTTTCTATCATTGCGAAATTTCCATGTCATCCGCGTTCCGTAGTATAGAATAACTTGAAATATTTCCTTGATGCTACTCACTTAAAGCTTGTTGACGTCTATGAATTTTCGTCGGTAATATACGCGTATCCAAAAAGGTGTCGGAGAAGTAAACCGAACCTTCCACCCCTTCAAAAAACAACGGCGGAGGAGTAAACGTGAGATAAAGTATAACTGTACACCATAATATTCAACACGTGATTCGGTAGCAGCTGCAACCTCTCCCAGCGTTTAGACAGAGTAGTTTTGATTCGTATGCGTACATCAGCCACCCAGCGTACTGACAGTAGAATTATTATAGCGAGTTGAAATAAAGCGACCTGACTTTCCTCTCCAGGCGAGGTGGGCGCTTATAGTTTGTCAAGAGGTCACAAATTTGGCCGTTTTTAATACGCTAAATGGGCGCAAGCTCGCAGCGTCCGCTCTTCTTCAACTGTAATTTATGAGTGAATTTCCAAAAATTACATAACAATTAAGGGTCCCGTTCTCTGACAGCGAAGAAGCGAATCTTTTTGAACAAACTGAGCGCTATGTTAAGAAAATTCATGAACTTCAACATTTAGAAGTCTATCGTCGCTCAGTGAGATGCAGTTATTTTAACTCGCAAAATTAAAACTGCCGATAGTTATGAACAATTTCTCACTCAGCCTTTAAGCCTTGCTGCAAAAAAGTACTTTCTTTCATTGCTAAACATCCCATTGCACTTTGGGCCAATTTATTTCGGCCTCCGGTCGGTTAGTCATTTCTGGAAAATTCCGATTCTCGCTCGTCCGAATGAATCGAGCAGAAAATCGATGAGCTTTCAGAATGTATCGTGCCTCTTAAATTCAGGGGCCGATGCAGCGGCTGGTAACATTTTGCAGTCGTCGAAAAAACATGTCATTGGCAAAATCATGCTCTCTCAAGTTTGGAAAAACGCTCAGGATGCCCGAAGGCGAGTGTTGTGACCGAAGTTAGAGAACTACCATCGCGCCGTTTAGCATTTATTTCTTTTTGGCGAGCAGAACATTTGGAGGAAAATGCATCCTTCCGAGCACATCGTCTTTGGTAAAACTCACGTCCAACTTCGGTGAACTATTTTTCTGCCTGGTGAAGCATTGACCATTCAACGACGATGCTAGATCGAAATTTGCTGGATATTGGAATACTTTTGCAGGAATTTCTTAAAATGGAGCGCTTGAGGCCTTCAAGATATGGAGATCAGCGTCCATATACAGCGAATGTATTGGAAATTTCATATGTATACGTATTGAAAATGTGTCGGAAACGTTTATCAGAAAATGACTCAAATTGAACCTCTAGCGCAGTGATGGTCATGCTGGACTTCTGCGTATGAAAAGGAAAGTATTTTATCCTGCTTTGTTAGAATCCATTACATCTTGTGGAAGACTTTCAATCGCACTTTTTGAAAAGTTTCTCCTAGTGAATTATTAGAGGGCCGTAAACATTCTTCGACTTAGAAAAGATGTGGCTATTCCACGTTTGACATCAGCTCAGTGTAAATGTATTTTTCGAGCAGAATTCGATTCACCTCTGCCTCTCAAAATTCCTTTGATCGTTGCCTGTACATCTAACTGTTGAAGCAACCGTCTTTCGATTGTCCTTTCCGCCGAAATGTAATTTGATTGAATAGCCCAGATAATGTAACGAGTTGGTCTCCTCCCACACAAAGGATGGATGACCCAAGATGAATGATGCGCCTTACAGAAGGAGCCTAACAATGGCCTGTACAGTCTCACATCATGGCCTGTTTAAGGTTACAGCTCTGGCAAAGATATACGCCGCGGACACCGGGAGCTTATGTTCGTTTATTTTCTTTTTAAATAGGAATAGGCTTACCATCAAACTTGTTTGACCGAGAGAGCTGATTTGCGTCGTGATCTGCTTGTCGCTTCACCATAACCCGCAAATTTTCTCCTTGTTCGTCATCTTCTGCGAGCTTCCAGGTGTGCGTTTGTGTGTCATCACCGCCGTCGTTTGCACCACAAGTGCCCAGTAAAAGTGCCACGAAAAGCACCGCAAGCAACTCACTGATCGGTACTCGCGTACCGCACCGCGACACCTTCCTATCCGTCCTATGTCTCATGATCAACTGGTTTTGGAAATCTGGGCAACCGCCTCAGTGCATCAGGTTCTGGCGTCTTCCTAGTCGCGCTCGCACCCGTGCCAGAACACACTGCAACACGTGCTTGTAATGCTTGTTTATATGACAACTGCTTCTGAGAGATGAAAACGCTGCCAAAAAAATTATCAGAAAATCTACTAAATCAGATGTCCAAATAAGAGTCTAAGTTATCAACGTTTAGGAGTCGCCTGTGGGCATTCTAAGCGTGAACAAAATACTTTGCATAAAAATAAAAGAATGAAGTTGTATTCCATTTATTGTGTACAGAAACAGAATTTTTAACGGAAAAAATATAGTAGCGGCTTTGAAATTGCTGACCCTTCATTTTTGATTCTGTTAGAGTTCTTTATTCATTGCAACTCCGATTAAAAAAAAGGCTGGAGCTGAATTAGGTAATATTGCAGGGTAATGAATAGATGTGTTATTCGACTCAAAAATTCACGGCAAGCTTACATATTGATTTATTCCAATCAATCCTCAGTATCAACCAGTTATCAGCATCAGGCCTTCATCAACCTGCAGGGGTTTTGGACGAGAAAACAGGAACCGTGAGGAAACGTTTTTGAGCTTTGAATGCTATGTCGGAGAATACTCCACGTGAAAATAATGCGTTTATTGAAAAGCATCTATCTCGGAAGGAATAGATGCATTCCTACTAGTCATTTGCAACTCAAGGCGACACGCCTCGAAAATATCACAACGACCTTCAGCCATCTTGCATGTGGGTGGAGAATGCGAGTCTCTCGGTTGAGAATTTCGCACAGAATTTTTCGCTCTAGAAAAACGTGTATGGAATATAATTTCCTCGTTGACTGGAATTATGCTTCAATGAACTCCTCATGAAATGCTAGACTTTAGAGTGGCAGAAAAATATTAAAAATTCTCACAAGGCCAGGCAACCCGAGGCAATGAGAATACTGACTTGAAATTATTTTTTCATTTCTGACCTGTAATTTAAGTACAAATTTCCAGCTTGAAAAGTCAGAATAGGTATTGTAAAGAAGTGTAGGGTATGTTTTACTAACATGAAGTGATTCTACAAAACGAGGCTTGTAAGCTAGATTCCTAATTTCTTAAAGCCGTGACGCAAGTAGCATCGGGTGTGACGAGAAGCTGCCGGCTCAGATCGCGGCGCGCTGCATTGACACACGCAGCTACTTCTCCTAACTGGCGCATTACGGCCGGCTCACGCGCCCCGTCGGTGCCGCCACGCTCACCAGGGAGTCAGAAGACTTGGCTGCTAGCTTAATTGGAGGCCTTCTTTCTTCAGGTGTCCTGATCTCATTTTTCGTCTTGAAATCTTATCTACAAAGAAGTGTCGGTGTGCTTTAGAGTATTGTACAAAAGCCTCTACGTTTTTGCTAAAGTATTCTCTCTCGTGCGTCAAAACGATATTTTTCATCAGTTTATCCTAGGGTTGGTTTTCTGGCATGGCCAGCCTCTTTTGAGATTGTGACTACCACTTTGATATAATTCAGACTCCGTCATCAAAAGCTCTAAGAGCTCCTCAAAGCGATGGGACACGAAACTTATCTAAATAAGGTGATATCCAATTTATCTTTTCCAAGAGAAAGCACTGGAATACAAATTTGTATTTCTGAATAATTCCCTGCCTAAGCACACAAAATTCAATTTGTGTATGTAACGAAACTGGTACCGAGTTTCTATGTCCCTTAGCATGGAGCAAAGAAATAGCACTGATGTTATCGATTCCTTTTGCACCGCATGGGCAATTTTGTAAGTAGGATTTTCCCTTCGTATCGCTTTGCTAAAAGTTTCCATCATGATGCTTACACTCATGGAATGAAAGTATCGCCCTGAAAATAATATGATCGAGTGAATAGCAAGCGTCTTTTCTTGAAGTGACGAGTGAAATGATACAACCTGTCAGACTATTTGCACGTTTTTGATCAATGACACTTTTCGATCACACGCCTTTGTGCACATCAGACGCTCTCGCTTTTTTAGACTGCTCTGTACCTACAAGCAATACATCCGCTCTTAAATTTAAGTAGAAGTATCCTTTGCTAATATGTTCATTTCTCCGCGCTTAAACTTCTCTTTCTCCGTAGGTTTGTTGCTTGCTTGCTCTAATTATGAATCGTATGATATTGAATGTTATGTATGACGAGCACCTGCCTGTTCAATTCAGATCTCAAATCAAACTTCGTTCAAGCGTTGATACTGCCAAATTTGAATCGTTAAATTTTCATTGTTTACTATTTTTTAACCCCTTACAAGCGTCATTCGGAGATTTCTCATAAAAATCCAAAATTGAAACATCGTACAAAATCTGAAACATCTAATTTTACATCTCTGAACTTTGTCACTCAAATCTCAAACTTGATCGAACCTTCCTAATCTTCAGATTCCCTCACATCCTCAGTAATTGTCTTCATAACTCTTTGTTTAACAAACCTATTCTTATGTCAATGTAACATTTGAATGTTCGTTTACTTGCAACTCCATCATCTCTTAATTAATTAGTACGTTTCTCGCGTTTCAATAATGACGCGCTTGTATTTTCAGCTTATTTCTTTTCAGTTTTCTATCCAAAACCTATTCACCCAGAATCTAGTATGATAATTCCAGTCTTCTTGTACCCATTTATGTTGCATATCCTAATAATCTGCAGATGCGAGCAGTACGTTCACAAACCCGCTCATTCCATAAACTATCTCCTTTTCTTTCGTAAACTTCCGTCTTGAAATGATCTATTTAAACTTGATAATTCTGGATCGCCTTAACATTCTCATATTTTCCTCCTTGTTCTCTACTTACCTCACCAATTATATTCAAACAATTTCTGATTTTCCCCTCTCCCTCCGTTAACTCAGATCTGCTTATACACTTACACCATATAATCATTGTTATTCACACGCGGGATTACCCTTCCATTCCCCTAGCTCCGATTCTATTCCGATTCTATTCCTCCGTTGTGTTTCGAGCTTTCTTATTCATTTTTCCAAGAAGCCTCCGTCCCCTGCGAAGGGGAGGAGCACAAGTCGGCAGGGCCAAGGCGTGGGTTCATCGATTCCGAGGCCCCGCTGACCCAACACCAAACGCTACTGCACATGTGCTCCGCACGCGCGCTACCTTGCGCACCTCGAAAAAAAGTTGCTTCGAGGGCGCGCCCGGCTTTTTTCTAGGCCAACGGATTTTTTAAGGTCCAAATACTACCGGTTTTTGACCTAATCCCGTTGTGTGAGTTCCGTTTGCGCCTCTGAAGTATTAATTGCACTTAATGAGAAGGAGCCTGGGTACTTGTAGCGGAGATATGTAGAACGATTGTCGTTGATACTTTGCTATGCATGTCAGGCAAAGTACTTTGTTGCAAGAGGTCGCAGATTGGCTGAAAATTCAAAATTGTTTTAAAATTCATTCGCAATCTAATTAGATTTTCTCAGTTGGTTGCGCATATTTCATTGTGCGCTTTTTCCTTACGAGGCGATATCTTGCAAAAGTTTGGAAACATTGAGACAGGTGGTGTTGCTTGAGCCAACAGTCTAAGCGTACAAGTTGAGTTCGGATGTAAGCTGTGTTTGCTCAGTACAGGCAAACTTCCCCCTGAGTGGAACAGCCCGCGTAGGACAGCTCGTTCAGGGAATCCAGTCGCCCCATTTCACGTGCTCTGATCCGCTGAGCGCCTGCAATGAGGAACAACTCAGACAGATAAGTACTTCTTGGAAAATAGCTTTTTTAAACGCAAAGCCAGCATGCGCCTCAAGCGACCGCATCCCGAGAGCATAATTTTGTGCAGTAAAGACTAAAAACCGTTTATTTTAGTGCGATAGTTGAGCGCCTTATTTACTTTAAAATGGAAGTTAACTGGAAATTCCCAACTCAACTCAAGCAAATATGCAAATGGGTTTCTCTCGACCGATGGTTGTCATCTGCTCATCGCGTTATTAATGTGAAAACAAAATGTTCAATTAGCTAAATTCACTGAAATAAAATTTCGGTTTATCTCTTCAATGAAAGAAAAATTGAAAATATTTTAAATAAACCCTGAGGGAAAGTTCCCAATAATCTGAAAATATTTACATTCAGTTCCTGCAATGACGTCTCTCAGTATGAAAACTCTTAATTAGGATCAGCAATTTTACTCACTGCTAGCGATCCTCTGTCTCATTAATGATAGCTGTTTATTTCAGCGCTTTTATTTCCTCGATTTAAACTAAAATTCTGTGAACGATCCGTGAACTCCCGACGTCGTGGATAGTGGAGTGCAAAAGAGCGAACTAATAAGCTACTGGCGGATTAAAGTAGTGGATAAAACATGAACTAATAACTCATGGATGAAACATAGTAATCTCTGCTCCATAGATCAAAAGGCAGATCTGACGGGATGAAAACACTCCTCTTTAAAGCACGGCGCTCGTTAGGAACTCGGAGTGGCACGAGTGGCTCACGTCAGCTCTCATCGCTTGATTACCGCCAGTTTTATACCTTTCTGAGCAGAGTTTCCCTGAATGGCCTGCTTGAGTTTACCTAGGTGAACTGTGCGAGTTGGCAGGAGTGAGTTGCACAAGTTTGCCTGAGTGAGTTGCATGAGTTTACCTGAATGACCTGTACGAGTTTACCTAGGGTCCTAGTTTGCGTCAGTGGGCTGCAATTAAAGAAATAAGGCTGTGTGATGGCAACTCGCTATGCGGGTTCTTTAATAACACTTGTGCTCCTTTATTCTCTACCACCCGTAAACTTTCAATAATATGTCAATTTCTAACACACTAACGGATCTCAATGTTTTGAACACACATTTGCTTGTATGATCCCCTACGCTACTACTAATTATCCCCTACTAACGGATCTCAATGTTTTGAACATACATTTGCTTGTATTATCCCCTAAGCACCGCACAAGTGCCATAGATTTAAGAAAAAGTGCAGCTGTGTTAATCTTCAGCGCACACAATCTCACTCTGATGGCATTGCCCGCGGTGCGAGCAGCGCCGCAGGAGCGCAGCGTGTGCGCGTCTACTGGGGCTACGGCACGGCTCACAACAGCGGCTTCTGGGGAAAGTATTCATTATTAGCACTTTTAAAATATGGGGGTTCACCACATGTGACTATGTATTTAAAAAATGTTCAAACCTCTCTTAATTGAGAAAATTTAATTAGGTGCTGCGTGTATTATTAATTTAATGATTCCTAATGTTATTTTCATAAATTATTCAGAGGCTTATTTGATGCTCTTTCTGCTCTGCAACAACCGTGATCTACACGGAGATAGATAAAGCACCAGATACATGGATCTCCCGACGCTGAACTACTGATTCGGGATATGATCAGACCGCAGAGAAAGCTATGAAGAGAACAAATTAATTTTTTTATTATTCTTGTCAAAAATTCGAAAAGTTTATTTCGGCGACCTAATGAACAATCCTCCAAGTGGTCAATATCTATATGTAGGGTCAATATATTAAACCAGGGAATAAAGTGTAACGGTTTTAACGTTTTAGATTAAATAAATAACGCATAATGGTACCCCACCCTCATGAAACGGCTCTTCTCTTTTCTTGAAATTTGTACTTATACATGTACTTGTACGTGCATGAAGATCACTGACCGTTACTTCTCTGAATTTTATCATTTCTTTGCTCCTCCACCGAGGAGCGTGGATCAGTATTATTAGTGATGGAAATTACAAAAGAACACAATAATAGATGTTAGCAGTCCATGATTCACCTCACTCATCCGACCTCACTCCTGCTCTGGTGGCTGCCAGCAATGTGGCGGCACTCGATTAACAACCAAAGAATGAACCACAGAGCCTCTTCCTGCTCTCACATACCATTACATTATAGCCTTTTCTGTTCTACCCTGTCATGCCCAGCACTGCCAAAAATTAAAGGGATGCCTTCAAACGCTACGTCCTTTCACCTCTTTTTTTTTATTTCTGATCTCCAAAGACAATAGGCGATTTGCCGTCAGCCTTCTCTATCGATTTCCGGTCAGTCCAATTAACGAAACTCCAATGTTCCGTTTAATATGTCTTTGAATTTGATGTTTCTCAGTTGCGTGCGAGTGTACCATTCAAAGTTTCATCCATTGTTAAAGACGGTGAGATCAGTGTGGAGGTTAGCCATCAGACTTGAGGGCAGGCGAGCTAGAAGCGTACGCGCCACAGAAGCCCAGGATAAGTTCCTGGAATAACGAATCTGTATTGTTTGCTCTGTATGTGCATTTTATAAATTAATGTGACTAAATTTAAAGATTAAGTTCAGCATAGCCAAACTCGTTTGAGTGTGCTCAGGAATTAATATCATTATACGCTATTCTGACGTTAATATTATGACTTATGTATAGTAAAAGATGCATCAATCAGTCAACCATGGAGCTGAGGTCCTGGAAAAACCTGCTAACTTCAAGTCCTTCATATTCCATCTTCTACGAACCCACAGATCGAGCGCTGCATTCCACAATCGATGAACCAATTAATTCCGAGCAAAGTTTCCAATAATTTCTCACGTGAACAATGAACCTTTTAAGTTCATTTCAAACCATTTGAACAATAAATGTGGAGAGCAGTGAATATTCTCGTTGAGGTTTGAAGTAAACTAAGCATTTTCTCTTTCATTTATTTAGGACGTGTAATTAGATACAGGGGTACAACAACACAATATACACGGGAAGGAAAATACATTTCTAGCTAAAAGGACCAAAGACACAATATTTTCAACAAAGATGGCATAGAACGCTCATAATGGTATGGTTATCGACACTAAGAAACTCACGACGCTCTTCCCTGTGCTTCTGATATGTATTCTCTGTTCTACTCCCATTGTTGAATGAACTCAATCAACAAAGACAACAGCCTCTAAAATTTCGTCTAAAACAAAGAAGTCGACCGACGTTCTGTCTTAGTTGTAAGGGGATTTAACGTATTTTTATTTCATTATTTCAAACCTTATCAAATAATTTTAAAGTCTTTGTAATGGCTTACATGCCCTAAAAATTCCACTGAAAATATTTTGCTCGAAACAGATGACAATTACTTCAAAGGCTTCGAGATTCAAATGCGATGAAAAGACCTTTCAGAGTTGTTTTCCTTTTCTGCCACGAACACAGCAGCATTTCTTATTTGGCTTCTCTTTAGAATACAAATATGAACACCTTGTTTATTAAATACCAGGCTATTATTGAATACATATAAAAATATTTGAGGACAATGTACACTTCAGACATTAACATGCCGTCAGCATTAACATGCCGTCTTACATAGTAAAATTTAAGCTGCTGTAGCCTGCGGTTGCGCCTGTCGTAAGAATAGGGACGTAGTGAAGCTGTGGCCCTTCATTCTGGCTCAGCCATACATTTCTACGAATTCTTCATTACGGTCGCACTGACGCACGTGCGACTCAATGAGTGTCCGCAACCGACAATAATTCCTGCGTTCAGCAGCGACTACATCACTCGCTCAGCGGACACGATACAGAAATTCCTTACAAACACATAGGCCAATTATTTCCTATTGTTCTAAACTTCAGCAAATTCAGTATATTATTCAATACTTCAGCATAAAATATTCATCAGAACATTAGATGCACGAATGAGGGTAATAAATAACGGTTTTGGAATTCCACATCGTAAATATATAAACATTTCATTTTGGTTACAAAAGTTAACTATTTATTTTTTGAAAATCGACTGCTTCTTTATTTTCAATTCCCTGCACGAGCCCTATTGCTCTCCTGAAATTTCAGATTAATTTCAATCATGTGCGTAAAGTTCGGAACTTTCCGGAAAATTTTTCCCGGTTGATGCTTCGTCTTTTTCGCTTCATTTAACGTGGGAGCTGCAGATGCATCCTTCATCCGCTGACGAAACATTCTGCTTTAATTAATTGTCTATTTTTCTGTGTTTTTTCTAGTTTTTTTGTGTTTTCTCTGGTGGTGTGCATGGCTTCAGGACATGCTGGTGCTTTTGCTCGTGCTCGGAGCAGCGAGATTTGAGACATGGCGGCTGTAGCTCGAGGCGACTGCGGGTCATTCTATGCACTTTTTATTTACTTCACCTAACAAAGCCAATTAATTTAGCATTGAATTAAATTTTTGATTGAATACGTTCGCAGCAAATACTGGTGAATGTAAATTTACAAAAACATATTTTTCGAGCATCAACACTTTCAGACTAAATAATGCCAACTGGTATCGGTTACGACAGAGTCAGCAATACACTGTATATGGTTGATGATAAATTTTGTTATTAAGTATAGTAACCGACGATAAACACCGAGACTCCAGAAATATAAGACAACGAAGGAATGAAACATAGAGCAAGATTAGACATAAAAGTACAGCTGTGATCACGAGTATTTGACGGATGCGCAATTATCCTATTAAGGAAAGGGCTGTGCCTTCTTTTTGATTACATCCGTGTTCTACTGAGGAGTGAAGGTTGTGTTGCGCTATTGCGGTCGAGTTGTGCAACTACGGCTCTGTAGCTCGATCGCTGCAGTGTACACAGCTGAGGGTATGCAGGTGTAGCAAAGTACTGCCGTGTTAGACAGCTGAGGTTGTGCAGGTGTAACACAGTTACTGCCGTGTGACACAGCTGAAGTTATGCAGGTGTAGCACAGTTACTGCCGTCTTACACAGCTGAGGTTATGCAGGTGTAGCACAGTTACTGCCGTGTTAGACAACTGAGGTTATGCAGGTGTAGCACAGTTTCTGCCGTGTGACACAGCTGAGGTTATGCAGCTGTAGCACAGTTACTGCCGTGTGACACAGCTGAAGTTATGCAGGTGTAGCACAGTTACTGCCGTGTTAGACAACTGAGGTTATGCAGCTGTAGCCCAGTTACTGCCGTGTGACACAGCTGAAGTTATGCAGGTGTAGCACAGTTACTGCCGTGTTTGACAGCTGAGGTTGTGCAGGTGTAGCATAGTTACTGCCGTGTTTGACAGCTGAGGTTGTGCAGGTGTAGCACAGTTACTGCCGTGTGACACCTGAAGTTATGCAGCTGTAGCACAGTTACTGCCGTGAGACACAGCTGAAGTTATACAGCTGTAGCACAGTTACTGCCGTGGGACTCAGCTGAAGTTATGCAGGTGTAGCACAGTTACTGCCGTGTTAGACAACTGAGGTTATGCAGGTGTAGCACAGTTTCTGCCGTGTGACACAGCTGAGGTTATGCAGCTGTAGCACAGTTACTGCCTTGTGACACAGCTGAGGTTATGCAGCTGTAGCACAGTTACTGCCGTGTGACACAGCTGAAGTTATGCAGGTGTAGCACAGTTACTGCCGTGTTAGACAACTGAGGTTATGCAGCTGTAGCCCAGTTACTGCCGTGTGACACAGCTGAAGTTATGCAGGTGTAGCACAGTTACTGCCGTGTTTGACAGCTGAGGTTGTGCAGGTGTAGCATAGTTACTGCCGTGTTTGACAGCTGAGATTGTGCAGGTGTAGCACAGTTACTGCCGTGTGACACCTGAAGTTATGCAGCTGTAGCACAGTTACTGCCGTGAGACACAGCTGAAGTTATACAGCTGTAGCACAGTTACTGCCGTGGGACTCAGCTGAAGTTATGCAGGTGTAGCACAGTTACTGCCGTGTTAGACAACTGAGGTTATGCAGGTGTAGCACAGTTTCTGCCGTGTGACACAGCTGAGGTTATGCAGCTGTAGCACAGTTACTGCCTTGTGACACAGCTGAGGTTATGCAGCTGTAGCACAGTTACTGCCGTGTGACACAGCTGAAGTTATGCAGGTGTAGCACAGTTACTGCCGTGTTAGACAGCTGAGGTTGTGCAGGTGTAGCACAGTTACTGCCGTGTGACACAGCTGAAGTTATGCAGCTGTAGCACAGTTACTGCCGTGAGACACAGCTGAAGTTATACAGCTGTAGCACAGTTTCTGCCGTGTGACACAGCTGAAGTTATGCAGGTGTAGCACAGTTACTGCCGTGTTAGACAACTGAGGTTATGCAGGTGTAGCACAGTTTCTGCCCTGTGACACAGCTGAGGTTATGCAGCTGTAGCACAGTTACTGCCTTGTGACACAGCTGAAGTTATGCAGCTGTAGCACAGTTACTGCCGTGTGTCACAGCTGAGGTTATGCAGGTGTAGCGCAGTTACTGCCGTGTAACACAGTTGAGGGTATGCAGCTGTAGCACAGTTACTGCCATGTAACACAGTTGAGGGTATGCAGCCGTAGCACAGTTACCGCCGTGAAACACAGTTGAGGGTATGCAAGTGTAGCACAGTTACTGTCGTGTCGCACACTATTGTCGCTTGCGTGTAGTGAGCAAAATTATTTTGCTCCAAACGCATGTTGTTTTTGTTAAATTAGCTGGTGATTTTACTCAAACACACAATAAAGAGTCCATATTGTACTACGTCCTTTTCATCATCAGTAAAACCTTTACGTTCGATCAAATCAGCATTTCTCTTTTAACGTTTGTACTCCGTACTATTAAACCTCTGGCAAAAGATGCAGAAGATATACACTTTCGTTACAACTCGAAATTGTTAACAGCATCGCAATTATGGATATGGTTATCAGTTTGGCCGGGACGACACGATGATATCAACCTAAAATATTTTAAACCTTCAAAGTACTGAACAATTAATATTGTTCCATCCCCGAAGACAAATTAGCTTATATTTTGGTTTCGGGTGTTGTGTTCAGATGTTTGTGTGTGCACTTCATGTATGAACTTCTCTCTTTGGCAAATTCTATTTCCTCAATGACGTAATGTTCACTTGTGATCTGCATCTTGTTAAATAACATCATTTACTATCCATTTGTACATATTCATGCAGCGGATGTGCAAATACGTAAGCCTGTTTACTCAAAAAGTTCATGGTTAATGTGTTAGCAATGAACTTGGGCTGAAACTGTAGGGAAAAAAGTTCTTGGGGAAAACTGGCGTCAAAAGTTGCCACCAGCACGCATCCAAATGAGAATGTGCTTTTATTCCAGTGTTTTAATAACCGAGGTGAACAGCACTCTCTTCCTAACATTTCCTTCAACAGCTTTGAGGCAAGGACGATCAATCCTTGGGATAAATGCACTGCACCCAAGAGCCCTTTCAATCGGCAATTCTCATTTTTAAAAATTCACGTTTAGTTCTGAGATTTCTTATGAAACTCTTCACTTCGTTCTGAAGCTTCGTCAGTTACACAATGCGAAGTTCGGCAGCACCATGCACCATGGGTAGTCATAGTGCTTATGCACCATGGGTAGTCATAGTGCTACAGAGTGGTCAGGGTAGCACAGGGCAGTCGTCTCGTGCTGTGCAGGGACAGCGCATGCGTTGTGTGCGATGCCGTAATAACATTTGCTGCGAATTTGGTAGTCACAAAATAACACATGGAGTTTATCAATAAGCTTGTAAGCTACTTACGAGGCGATCACACCTCGCTGTGGTAGGGGCCGGCGTTTTAGTTTCAGTCTATGGTTGTCTGGTTGAAAATCGCCTATAATGTTTTTAATGACAAAATGTGCTCTTAATCGATACACGAAATTGAGACTGTGAACGCAACTACATATACTGTTTATGCTTAAAGTTACGCAATACTGACCTTAAATTACGATATGCTGCAATTCAACTGAAGAAGACGATCATCCAAGAAGATAGATTGTCCAACTGAGAGCTCACTTTAACATGGAGACAGCACTATATATGAACGTCATCTCACAGATAATTCTGTATTCTGCGGACTTATTATAACTTAAAAAATTGAATAAAACACGATTACAGCGATGAATAAGACATCGAGACCGGTAGATCTGCTTAAGGAACAAATCATTCTGTTCGAAAACAAACTGTGTCTAAAATTATTTAAAACTATAATTATTACATTTGTATCGTTTACGTTTTCGGTTGAAACCATTATTTCCTGTCATTAAATACGAACACTTCATCTCATGCGATACTGAGAGTGGAGCACTTGTGACCGCTAATGAAGTAGAATTCACTAAAATTTTGTATGAAAATCTGAGTCGCGCCAATAGCTACAGTATGTTTTTAAGCGATTGAAAAAATCATAAAGTGCAGTACATTAAAATGAAGTGATCATATTTCAGAGCATTCAGAGATAAGCAGTATTTGAATACTTTTATGGATCTAAAAATATAAATTCGAATATACAGTATATCGAGATGTGCACATAAATCCTGAACTAAACTGCAACATTGTTCATATAATTGCAATGTACTCAAATATTTTAAAATGAATTCCTCTTTTTGTTCATTGACAGTTCGGTAATTGCCAGCATATTCTAATACCAAATCTTGCGCGCACACGGTACTTTTAACGTGTTCAGCGCGTCGGCCACACCTGAGCTCACTGGCCTCAGTTGACGCCTCCGACATCCCCAGATCGGCTCGTAGAAATCGTGATGTCTCGCCAGCGATCCGAGATTTTGCGCCATTTGTGAGAGATTGCTGGTTCAGAATTGAGTTATATCCCTTCTATCGTTTATTTCCCCTACAACAAAGCTAACAGGCCTTTGAAAAATTTCAAGAGATAATCAGTGATACGTTTTCGGCCAAATGATTGAGTAAAATAATTAAGTTTCCAGTACTTATTTCTGACAAGACAGGAAATAATAGCATAGCCGGGCTTGTGCCATCAGATTAAATAAGTGAAACGAACAGAACAATGCTATCAAGCAATTTCTTTCCATGTCAGCAGGTTTGGGGCTTTATCTGATCACTGGAGCATAAAAGTCTCGTGAAGTGAGGCCATTCCACTCAATGTACGTTTTCATATTGATCCTGAACAGCACGAGATCTTCAGTTGCAACTAAATTTAATTACCGTTGAAAAAACAGGCCAAAAATGTTCGAAATTTTGAATGCTATGACTTTGAAAACTGCCTCATCTGCATTTTTTTCCAAACGCTACACAGTATTTGACTGCAAATAAATAAAAAAAAAAAAGTTAGTCTTTGAACAAAAAAAGTGTACATTAGGAGTCTAGCTTTAAGCTCCATGTTCCTAACTTATGATCTTTCGTTCTCAGGATCACAAAATTTCAGATTGCAATTATGCGGTGACGGACGCGTATTTACCGCCATTGGATCCAAAACATCCGCGACCTTCGCACCAGCACTGTGACATTGATATGGTGTCACGTCTAGGATCAGCCTGCAGAACTATAGGAGGTATTGCCGCAGCTCTCATCCCGCACACTGCGTCTGCTGAGACCAGTGCTGCCTTCTTGCACGTTTTACATCTAAATTTTGGCGTTTTAATTCGTGTTTAGATGTGAAATATATCTATGAAGAATTCTTCAATCAACATATATCTCAAAAATTTTGATTATTTTTCAAAAGTATTAGTAAAGTATAGAAGATGAAGGAAGGATATGATCAATTGAATCACTATCAATGCATTCAATACTCTAAAATTTCCTCTGAAACAGTTCAAATATCTTTGTTTTACCTCTGCTTAATCGGTATTAAACATAGCAAAGAAAGTGACGCGTTGACGGCGGTTAGCACCGACGTACTCATTGCGTCAGTTTGACCTGGTGAAGTTTTAGTTCAGTCCTTCACACGTTGCTTTTCCGCAATTTTTTCGAAGCATCATTGCCTCAGGGAAGTTTTTATTTCTTTAGGAACAATCATTATTTTTTACAACAAAGCTCTTTGTGAAAAACTCACCCGCCTTTTTGTAGAAACGCGAATTATAACGTACCTCAACAGTGACTTAAACGTAAATGGTTTGAAGAAACATAATTTGATTTTAGAGACACTCCATCGCTGAAACATGACATTGCCGTTAATGCCTCCTTCGTCTCCCAGACTGCTCGTAGAAAACGTGACGTCACACAAGTGGTCAAGGAATTAGCATCATCATAGTGATGGATCGAAGTGATAAAATTTAATTAGCTCTGATCTTTCTTTGACTACCCATAGACCAGGACTGACCAAACTGTGAAAATTCTAGGAGATATGCAGTGGTATTTTTGTTCTCAAATGAAGACGAGTGCAGAAAAAATCCAGTCTCCAATACCAATTTCAGTTGCGGCCGGAAATGGATGAGCTGCCAAATTTGTTTCGCTCAAGTACTATTCTGCCTCAATAGTTATAGTAAATATTGTACCGCAAGTAAATATTATACTCACGCATTTTCTTAGAATATCAGCAGGTTAGGATCCTCATTTTTATATTTTTTATCCTCACTTTATCAGAGCATATGGTCAACATAAAGTATACGGGCTTCTCCACACCATTTCCCTTCTCATGTTTACCGTATAAATCATGAGGGAGTCATAAATCACCAGTTGCAACAAAAGCTTAGCACATATAACAAGGCAATGGAACAACGCTCGAAATTGAACTCTATCACTGGAATCTTCCTGAGCAACAACCTCGATTTTTCAAGCGTTATGTCGTTCCGACTGCAATTTCCTCTCTTGATATGCATACAAATCAGAAATTACACAAAAATAGGTTCATCACGTATGTATTGGCACTCAGCATATCATTACACACCACGTATGTAAAGTTTCATCCCTCACGCACAATGTCACAAAATTTCTGATGGTAATTATACGGAGCTAATCATTTACTTCTATTTGATTCGATTGAAATTTGCAACGTTGTTATAACTTATAACCAGTGAATGACGTCATTGGCGAGTTGCCAGTCTAGGATCAGGCATGGAGATATGAGAAGCGTTGCTTACGTTCATTTCGGTCTTGATAATTTAACTTTGAGGACGCATGGAAATAAACGGAGCGATAGCTGAATAGCTTACATCATTTCTCTCTGATGGAAAATTTCCTATTTTTATCGCTAGAATTATAATTTTCAGATTTTGGTAGCAGACAACTTTGAAGGTTTCGCTTATTTTTATGTTTACAGTTGTACCTGCTGCCTAAAATGTTTAATGGAATTTATCCCAAGTATATCTATGCATGCAAATACACCACAACATATATTTGATGTATTTAGAAAGATTGTTTGATCTTCATCGAACATCGGCAAGTTACGAGTTTTGTACGGCAGTGTTGGGGAATTGTTATTGAAAGGTCTAGTTGTTTACTTTGTTTATTTGAATGAACCATGGTAACTAGTGATAAAATTATAATTTTCACACTTCTTCCAGTTTATCTTCACCTTCACTCAGACTGTAGGCGTCGAAATAAATATTTAGAAAAATATAGCTGTTAGTAATACAGCAGAAAATCCCGATCTCGATTACACATAGCGATGCTACTTTCTCGCTTGACAGAACAACATACTGGTACGTCAGAGTACGTGTGGTCTAAAAAGAACGAGATTTTGAATGTATATTATCTCAGGACACCATGAACATATACTAAATTGACGATTGTCTGTTTTTTAATGTATGAATTAAAAATTCCAATGAAATATATATAACGAAGCATTCTACGATTCATGTATTTAGCATTCAAAAATCTTTGGAAAATTTCATGATCTTCACTAAAAGGAGAAAACTTGGATAATCGTGCAAAACATTTGCGCCTTTTGAAGCACGATGATGATCCGTAGTTCTGCAAAGTACACTTCGTACATTCGCACGGCATCATCGGTGCAATCAACAATGAAGATGTTAGATGAAGTCCCTGCCAAAACTTGCAGTCAGCAAGTTAATGAGTTAATTAATTACATGTTGATGGTTATTAGCAGTTAATTATAATCACTGTATAGTAATTATTATTTGAATATGTTTGTGCGGTGTATCTAAGCTTTAGTATTCAAACATATTAGATGTATTGCGTGTTCATAGTTGATAGCATCATGAATTTTCTATTAGTTTTTTTGACATGAGAGTAAATGTGTATAGTTTTTCCAGCTGACTACCTCTAAGCTGTTCTGAAGACACGTGCAGCTCGTCAGTTCGACTGCACCCAACTCCAAAATAAGGACGTTGTTCATAGTAACGTGAAAATATAATGCTGCACTTCAGCTCCGTTGAAGCTAACTCTTTATTGCCTGATTTCCATCGCATAGCCCCAGAAGTCAGGCAGCAGAAATATTTCCACGAGCATAAATTATATTTTCAAAGTTCACAACCCTACGTAAGACTTAACAGTAACGACTATAAATATTATGTGTAGCTGTAGAACACTGAGAGAGCAACAGCCGTCGAAGACACCCATAGACGTCCAGAACACTAGCATATGCTGCTGCTGCAGGCTGGTGTAGGACACTTGTCTTCTTTGGTTATAGATCAGACGTTCGCTGTTTATTCGGTAGCACTTCAATCTAAGAAACCCATCAAACAGAAACACCAAATTTTGATTGGACTTAACAATATAGAAAACGAACGCATCTTCAGCTTCAGAAGATGCGTTGAAAATAGCCGATATTTATAGAAGTTGAAGTCCGTAGAGCAGCTCCTGCAAGTGGAGTACGTAGCCAGCAGTGTGGTGGTGGGCGGAGGCTAATGATCTCTGGGGAAATGTGTGCTCATCTCGAGTCACAATTGATACTGCATTTTAACAATAAACTCACGCCTCCATTAACTGTTTTGCCATTTCTACAACTTCTACGCTCTGAAGCGTACACTACCCCACTTGATTCAATCAACACTGCTTCTGTACCTCACTGTACTTCAACTTGTATATAAACTTCCAGTCTCTTTTCCGTGTTAATTGTACTGTTTCCATTGATGACATCGCGCTTCGACCACCATGTGTTGAAAAAGTACCGCTGAGCAAAGCGTGCAAGTGTCCCTGCATGCGAATGTGCACAGCGCGCACGCCCTACACGACCGCCTGGCACGCAACGTGGGTTGTCACGTGACCAGACTTCTCCTCCAACAACACCACCTCCAGCTCCATGGAATTATTTATGACCGTCCGAGGGGACGAAATTCGTGCATTATCAGCCTTCGTTAAAGGTGGCGTTTGCTCGTTGAGAGCTGACTCTTGTGGCGTGTCTGTAGTTTTATAATCCTTACAGTTAGCCTCAATGATGTTTTCCTCGCTTTTTTCCGACTTTATTTCTCCTTTAGCATTTTCAGCATCTTCATCAACTTTATTAATGTCGGCCACTTTCTCAAGCTCGTTTTCTCCCTTCGTTTTCTCCTGATGAGCAGAAGAGAAAGTTGTCGCAGTTTCCGTTCCATTCTTTTTTAAATCTAACGACCTAGCCTGATTGCTAATATCCTCACATTCGCTCTTCACCGGCGGCTTCTCCTCGCTGAAAGTCTCTGAATCATTTTTCTGGTCGTAAGTTATGTGATCAATTGTCTTCTGAATTTTTTCAGCGTCAAAGCGATCGTAAGCTTCTTTTGCTGAAGAAAAACTAAGTTCACAATGCCTGAATTTTGATCTGAAATAATTAGGATCCTTGGTCTTTTGAAAAAAATCGATAGTCGTGCCAGGTTCGGGTTTTTGTTCTCGAAACCCTCCATCTGAGGCTATTATTTTTGATGAACTCAGGGCAGTGCAAACTTTACACGACCTGATGTGATTTGAAAGAAAGCTATCTGATGTTGAGCTTTTCAGGTCCTTATGTGTATTGCATCCTGCATTGAGGAGCACTGATTGCCGGAATCCTGGAGGGCTTTCGTACGAAGAGGCCCACCGGTTAAGCGATGATGACGTCATAGAGCGGCTGGGACCCGCTGCTCGATCATTTTGCAATTCTTGGTTATGAATTCTAGAGGCTGACCTGCAATTGTTGCAGTCTTTAAACTCGCTTCCATTCTCAGCTCGAAGTCCGTCGAAACACTTGTGACAAAACTCCTGACACATCTCACAGCTGAGGTCTTCTTTGGCATAATACCCATCACGCTTGGTCCTCCAACTGGAGCTGTTAGTGCGGCCGATGTACGTGTCGCTGTGAATCACAGTCATACATCTGCAAGCCCTGGCATGCGGGCCTGAGTAATTTGTCCTATTATGAGGATAATGAACCAAAGCCAACGCCTCATTTACCTCTGTCGCTCTCATTGCCGCAGATGGCATACTTGATTTGCCTCGTAAATGGCCTGCTGTGAGGGATGTGCAGTTCTGCGAACGAGGGCCGGAGTAATCGTACATGCACTCGCAGGTACTGTCGTCGCAGCGCGCATCAGCAGACCTTTCATCCCCAGTCAGGGGTTTGCTTTGGGCTCGAAGTTGTTGTTCTATGTTTCGCAATTTTTCCTGTCGAATAGCGATTGTTTCCTGGTTCTCGATGCGGTACAGTTTCTGATACCTTTTGAAGTCGAGCTGACCACGAAGAGACTCGTAGCGCTGTTCCTCGCATCGACACCTTCGTGAATCAACTCCTGTGCTCGCTCGCTTATCAGCCCTATTTTCCCAATTGATTTCATCTTCATCATTGTATTGTTTTTTGCTGTAGCTAAGTGAATATTCTCCTTTCCTGTCAACAACTAAAGTATCGTCAAAGCTGTACTCATCGTCATCGTCTGATTCATCAGTATCGACAAACTCATCCGACTCGTTGGCCTCCTTCAAACACAATTTGCATGTTTCGACGTGAGCTCTGTCGGACTCAAAATCTTCATCTATATCAATAGAGCAATAGTCGTACTTCGCTCCCATATTTCTGGTCCCACGGTAAACTTTCAAAGAATTTTTCATCGAATTTTCACTGCAGTCATTTTCTTCCCTTTCACTTTCACCGACCCTCGAGTTATCATCGATATCGAGGCAAGTGTCGCAATTATTTTTACCGTCGCTGCCATCTTCACAGCTGCTCTTGTCCCGTGGGCGTGGTGAAGTGAACAGGCTTCGAGGGCACGCCAAGTTGCTTCCGAAAAGGAGCAGAATCACCGTCAAGTAGAACACCACCAGAACCTGGAAGAATAAAGAAAGCACAAGGTTAAGTTCCTTCCAATTTTGTTTCAGCAAACAATTCAGAACATTTAACAAATAGGTAAAATCATTTACACTCAATTGAATTTACAACCGTGAGTGTCAGCTTAGACATACTCGTGACTAACAATCGGGATTACACTTGTCTGAAATTTAATTTTCTTATAAAATGATAGATTGATACACAAAGATATTTAAGTATAACTATCATTTCTTAGGATCACTATAGTCGGTACTTTACGCTCGTTTGGGTCATCCATGTATTATTTAGCGTTGTCTTATTAGACAATATCATTCCATGTCATATACGACAGTCCATCGCTGGGATGAAAGTGTCGACGATCTCAGGAGCAGGGTGTCGTAGGGTGAAGCAGTTTGCTAAAGTATTTGAACACAAGCTCGAATCGTATTTATACTTCAAGAACTACTTCACAGACAGATAAAAGGATTGAAGTGGCGACCGTACAATGTGGGCATTACCCTTGCTGTGAATGCCCCAGACACGCAAGGTCATTCCCCCAGTGCCCAGTTCATCCCCAGTCGCTGTGAATGCCCCAGGTAAACCTACTGAAGATGATGGCAAGCTAAAATTCCTTAAAATTAGATTAATAGATATGAAGCTTCAAAGTTCGACATAATAGAATTATGCTCCAACGCACCTATGAAAATTTACTACTCCCTAAGATGATATTTATGATTCTTGTTCTCTTGTTCACTCATTTCTTTAAAGCGTGCGTATTGCATCAAGCAACAAGCCAAAGGTATCTATATACGGTATTCTTAAAAGTAAAATCTTAAACGTTTCTGTAAAATCTCAAACGGTGCAATAATTTCAGTTCTAGTGTAAGATTCGCTTGACTTTTGTCCAACTTTCTCTCTACCTTATCGTGAGAGCAGCGAACCAAGAGACTACGTTCAGTCATTGTACTTTTCCGCCGTTTTTTTGTTTGCCTGTACGCTTAAGAGACGTCTTCTAAAGCTGTTGTGTACTGCAAGCAATAAAATGCAACGCATCTTGGCCTTCCAGTGCCGCCTGAATAAGTTTTCCCCGAATTTTTCCGTGAAAATTGTTTCAGTAAAGCTTAAAGGCTCAACGTAATTGCAACCAGAATTGTTTCAATTACATTTATAATGATGTACCGCGCAGTTCACTCAAGAAATGAGCCATATTTTCATGAATGATAATCTCCACGATCTGTTGTCTTCGATGAATCGATAAGAAGGCTGGAATATAAAATATAGTTTTCTACCATTCTTTTCATCCACCCATATTCTGATTTTGTCTAACTAATTAGCAGATCGGTGTAGAGGAACTCATTGCAAATGCTGCCTTCAAATTTTGATATTCTAGGAGTGGCAGGTTGACCATTCCTGAATTCCTCACGCAAGATTGGCGGGCAGTCCGTAAAGCTGAGAGCCACCTTCATCTCTGAAGAGTTCGGACCAATGCGCCGTCATCTTTTTCATCGCCGCTGTCATCGCCTTCATCATGAGAGCCGTCCAGGAGTTTGTCTTCCAGATCGGTGCCAAAGTCAGAGCCTTCTGAGAGAAGAGCGAAGTTGACTTCAGTGTGAGGGCTGGTGACGTGTAGAATGTGTACGTGAGGGCCAAGGCTGCGTCGTATTTTGAGACGGTGAGGCGGTTACTATTCATAGGGTTTATAAATTGTCTTGCTAAATATGAGAAACGAAACGCGAGATAATCAAATTCCCAGTGAAACGGTTATTTTAAACATTATTTATGAAAGTTTGTCTTTAGAAGTTATTTTCTATAGTTTATCCTTTAGTTGCAAATACCTGTTACCTGATCTTGTCACAGTAAAGTTTGCAATGCGGATAATTTGAATTTACGTAAGCTCACAAACAATTATAGATAACATTTTCGAGTGCTATGAAATGGATTCCGACGAAATTAATGAATATGATGATGAAATACCACACGTGTGCTCTGCGCAGGCATATCAGCTAACAATGAAGAAAAAACATTGTTAAAAACGTTCATTTATATGAGGAAGCATTGGTTTGAGTCACGTGTCCAATTTGCTTGAAGAAGTTGAGGCGCGCAAGTATTGCATTTTAGTAGCTACTCTTCAGTTGAGCTCGGTGCTCCAATATTGCTGTGTGTAGTGCTCCAAACTGCACGTGGCTAGAGAGATGATACAGAAAAGATTTTATGAAACAGTAAGTATAACTTTTTAAAACTTTTCAACGGTATAGAGGTGAAAAATAAAATTATAGAATAACTCATCTAAATGAGCTTGCCGTGCAGGTCCTTAGTTTAAAAATGAGATATGCTGAAAAATTTATATATACCGAAAAACACATTCAAAACGCAATTACCTAAATGAAAATGTTAATTACAACGTTTTGGTTTTAAACGTAAAACCGTAAACGACAGTTTGTTGAAAATTCATCACGTTGCTGAACAAGAAATGACAAATCTTTTTCGTTCTTTTTTTATCTTTTTTGTCACGAAATAACAGCATTTCATGCATATTTTGCGGTGGGCATTCCCAATCCTTCGGAGCCATGTTGTGTAGCAGTTTCAGTAACAACATGTGTGCGCTCCCAGGAAGGAAATATTCCCTGTTCATTTTACTTCTTAGTCGGCAAGTAGTGTGGTAAACAACGTACGCTGCCGCCATTTCGAGGAAGCCCTTATTTCATAGTTGAGATAGCAAATCATGCTTAGATGCGCGCCGGTGACTTCCTTTCCGCTTAGGGGAGCGCGTCAGCCATGTTAATGAGAGATTTCTTATTTTGCTTCACTACCTGGAACCCGACGTCATGGTAGCATGCCCGACGTCATGGTGCCATGCTCGACGTACAAGTCGGGCTGGGTATTATTATTATTATTATTATTATTATTTAAGAAAGTTTTAGCCTCCCTTAACCACGACAAAGATGTTCCAAGAGAGGAAAGAGGATGGCACCATTTAGTATGGAGTTGAGGGAACGCGGAATCTATGCACAAGGTGCACAGAAACAGTAAGCTAGGAAAGAAGTTCATGAAACAAGAAAAAGTCGAAGAAGAAAGTAGTAGGTGCTGAAAAACAGGACAGCAGTGAACCGAAAAAATATGGTCCGTAACAAAACAAAAACCTATTTTATTACAACAAAAAGGAAGCCTACCTAACCTTTAGCTCGGGCCCTCACATGATTAGTCGGGCTGGGTAACGGCTCTAGGCCTCCCAGCAGGGAAGAGATCGGCAGATTATTGAGCATTCCGTTCGCGAGTTGTGAATGCGAATGCAGCCTAACTTGATCTATTGACGACATAATGAACAGTCTAATATTCCAGGTGAAACATTTGAGAATTGTCTGTTTACCTTCTATAATCGTGTTTTAAACGCTAGTTCGTACCCAAATTCCACACAACTTCAAGCAAGTTCAATTGAAGTGAACAGCGTTTAAAGTGAAGCATAAAACTAAGCCAGTAACGGCATTCTGTTTGCACAAATATTTTTTCGAAAAATAAATTCTATGAGTTACCACCACTCATATTCATCACGTAAGAGAAAGGTAGGGGGAAAATTAGATATGTTTACGAGTTTGTAAGCAAATGAGATTTTATGAAATCACCTGAGTAAATGGAAACTAAAGCGAGCAAATGTTAAACACTTTCTTAGCATTTAGGGCTGAACAGTTCTAGAACCATCGTGAAGTGATAGTTTATGCCTGTGAAACAAAATTCTCCCTATAGCATGCATTGAATATCGATCGATTTGATGCAATAATTGTGAAATGTGTGTTAGAAGTAAAACGTTCACACTATAATGCTTGGGCTCTCAGATGGCTGAGAGGAGCAGAAAGGACCCATCTACCCGTGCAAGATACAATCTCACGATCTGCGAGGTGGAGACGGAGGTGACGTTTCGTCTCCCCTCAATAGATGGCATCACCCCGTCCCCGCAGCACCTTTATATTGTATTGTTGTGCCAACACCTAAGAATACGATCTTCAGCCCAATCGAGCTCTCGACGTCTGTAAAATTTAAAGAGAAATAAATGTTCTTTTATTTATACATACTTTCAGTATTTTTCTAACAGTTGTATTCATACAAACCGTCTTAAACACTGGAGATCAGGGGAAAAAGCTACTCCAAATTAATACGAATTGTATCAGCAATACCGGCATCAAAGAAGAGAAAAATTACAAAATTCGGTGCTACTATAGCGTGAAACCCACCGCCTTATATCGCCGATCCAGGTGCAGCTAGAGATGTAAAAATTATTTTTTGCTAAATTGAATGCATATGGAAGTAAATAATTTCCATAAGTAACGTAACCTGACCTGACCTGACCTAACCTAACCTCACGCTCTAGTACAGCTAGAGGTAGATCTCATGCTATTGCGGGTAGACCTCATGTTACTGCAACACCCAAAATTCGCTATTTTATAAACTTGATACCACACGTTCCCTAATTTTACCAGCAAATATAAACAATTCATTCACACACTGTCCATTTTAAGTTTAAGGGTTTGAAGAGGTTAACTAATTTTTTCTAGGAGTTAAAGTTGCAGGTTTCACAACTGCCCAAAATCGGACGAAGGAGAAAATTAGGCTCGTGAGAGTAGCCCAAACATCGCATGCATACCGACCGGGTCGTGAAGTTGAAAAGCTATTCATTAATAACTTGATTAATTATACCTACCGTACTCTTAAGATTTTAATGGCTAAGTTAGGTTATGCTTCGTATTTCATAGCGTTCATTAATTCATTACAACAAACTAGGAATATGTTCATATCATAACGAATGTTAGTCATTACTAGCTTTTGGAGTTGTCGATAACTGTGGAGAACATCGTCATTATTATTTTTTACATTCGTAAATAAAAAGCCCGCACGCTCTTATATAAATATACAGTATGTGTTATCTTTTATTAAGTGCGGTTGACGTTCATAAATTCCGCTATGTAATTTGAACATTGGGATCACATGGAGAATTAGCTTTCCAAATATCGCTATAGGGTGCTATTCTATTCTCGAGTTCATTTGAAGTGGGTTGGCTGCCTTTTCTTCATGAGTAATTTATACGACTAAATTAGTTTGTATGAGGGGACAACTCAGCTACAAAGCTTCCTAGAATAATCATGTGCTGCTCATTAGGTATGTTAGGTCAGATCAGGTATATACGTAAGATAAACAGGACTGTTTCATATACTGTTCTCGTTACTCGTTACAATTTGAAGCAATGATAAGTACTGTTACAAAGTTATTACTTTTATAAACCATGATCATCAGTAACATGTACTTTCTGTTACATGATCTTCTACCATATTTATTTTCATGTGTACTAAAGTATTTTATCGATAGATTTTTCCGATTCCTGTTTCTGTGACGGCAAAAAAAATTGCATTGCCTAATCTTCGTGTTGAAAGCCTGGATGTCAATCCTTTGTTCGTACCTTCTAGGGTGCTTTATATTGAATGATCCGAGTGTTGTGTAGAAAAGATATTCTCTCTTCACTTCTGAGAATTATTCGGGGCTGACGTTGATTTGGTTCCACTTGCTTCCATAAGTATTTTTTCAACAGCTGTGTTCGATTAAGTTTTGACTCACACGACACACTTTCTCTGTTATTTTCTCTGCAACCAATGCACGCCATAGATTTCAGCTGTGTTGGGGAGCACGTACTTTGGATTTGCTTTGGAATTAGGGCAATGTTTGCCTCATGAGCTCTTGTTCCACTGCTGCTTCAAGAGGTTTTTACACCTGTATCCCCAATTAAACTATGTTCTCTGGTGTCGGAAATCTTTTTCACCTGCTCTCGTCAAGCCGTGCTTAAATTTCAACACATTAATTAGTCAAAGCTACAACTTTATTTTTTATCATCTAAGAGAGGGTTAGGTGCCATCTGAACAAGATACTCCAAAAATTTTCCGCGAGGTTGAAGTGTAAAGCTGAATGAAAATAAAATTAAACTATTTAAAGTATTGAACCTTGAAGCTTTCTGGATTTAGTCTATTGAATGTAATATTCACAAGTTTAATCTTGAGCACATGTATGCTGTTGGTGCGGCTGAAG
Source organism: Morinoia aosen (assembly GCA_030386875.1). Lineage (NCBI taxonomy): Eukaryota > Metazoa > Arthropoda > Malacostraca > Amphipoda > Talitridae > Morinoia > Morinoia aosen. The sequence continues at coordinate 27,775,125 of CM059568.1, forward strand.
ACGGTTTGTTGTCGAACTGTGCGTGTCTTATTTAGCGTTGGACAATTATGATTTTTAGGTATGCGGTTTCCTGTAACAAATCATTTCGATGTAAAATATTACAGCTCTTATAAGTCGGTCTCTGGAGTTAGCATGATTTTCGTTTTTTGAACTAAAATAAATAAATTACCGTTAACAGTTGACTTTCAAAGTTAAGCGAGATTGAGTTTCGGGCTCTAGAAAACTGAGTAAATTGAATTCTGATTTAACACGTTCGTCAAGATGTGAGCCACCGGTGTACACGGAGCGAAATTTCATAAAGCTGCTGATTGACCAGTAGTCACCTACTCTAAATTCACAAAAATTTAACCAAAGCTAAGTAAAAGCACGATTCAGTTAATGTTTGCTATTTTCAAAATTGCTTATTACAATTGACTTTAACTTTGAATTGAATTTGAACTTCAGTTTAACCGACCGTGATCAACATGTTAAAACCTAGGTCCTAGGAATAGCATTTAGCATATAGCAATAACAAGAAACATACAATTCATGAATACAAGTTCGATACATCAGTATCTATCGTAGTGCGTTCACTGCAAGAATGCATTTCGCAAGAAAAATAGTATTCTTTAATATCTGGGACTTTTTGTGTAGCAAACGTGGCTCGCTGGTTCTCGTGAGGCCGGTACTATGGCGCTCATTGAAGTGAGGCAAAACGTCTCGTTCATATCCGTCTGTCAGATCACGAGATGGCTTCCCGTGCTGATAGATCTCTGGGTTCTCCTCCTCTCATCCGTATGAGAGACAACGCAAAATAGTACGTAATCATATCGTTTCAAACGAAAAATTCAAAACCATTTCATGCAGCTCGCTTTGTAATCGGCAGGCATTGAAAACATTTTGTTTCCTAAGCACACACCAACACTTGAATATCCCGTCAGCAAGTTTTACCTGGTGCAAAAAGTAAACTATTATTTAAATTTTCCAATTTGTAATTTTTGTTCCCACAATTCTTCATTTTAAATAAACGCATTTACTTGTAATTTTGCAGCATATCTAGCTTTTCCGAAGTTAATGGACGTCAACGCGTAACAACAACCTTTAATCAGCGTCTATAGAAACTAATATTTTTCACCGACCTCCGTTATCTAATTTACTGTGAGAAAACCTTTCACGACACGTAATTCAATTCGAATATTTTTGCTCGAGAAGGCCTTTGTATAGTTGGTGAGTTTACCAAGCAAGTAAATCTAAAATTTTATACCAAGCAATCTTTGACGGAGGGAGAGCTAACAAATATAGTACTCGCGGGTGAAAGGTTTACTTATCATAATATTTTTTCTGTTCTAGCTTTTCCACTTCACAAAATTGTACCGAGTTCTTCAAGTGTTGAAATGAAAAGGAAATCAATATTTTTACTGTTGCAATGTGACTCGTTAAAATTCTACGTCTCTATCAGTCTGTAAAAAGCGACGTTTCGAGTTAACAAACATCATCCTCAGGCTGAATATATGCAGAAAAATTTTAGAATCATACTGATAAAACTGCAATCTAGTAGTTAAAACTACTTCAGATGCAGTAAAATGTAGAAAATCACAGCAAAACCGAATCTTGAGCAATAACAAAAATCATCGACTTAATACACGTCATATTAATTCATTTTATAAAACCCAAATGCATAAGAATTAGAAATTGATGAACCAGATTTTAAGAACCGGAGATGTCGATTAAAGTCTGTGGGTGTTAACAAAATCCTAAAATCAGTGACCTCTTGTTAAAAAATATTTCCGTATCCAGGGTCAGTGATCTAGGCCAGTGGTTCTTAATCTTTTTACTCCGGCGCCTCGTTAGGGATCTATTTTTCCTTCGAGACCCCTTTAGTATTTTTAAATAAATTTGGCGGTTGAGTTAAGGCAGAAACAGAAAACTTGGATTTTCTCTTAAATCTATTTATTCTATTCCATTTAGTATAAACCAATTACATAATTGACATGTTTGACTCTGCTTCATAGCTATTAATGGAAAAAAAAAGAATTAGTGGGACTCTTAGCACTGTTTCCTTGACACTGGATTTTGAATGCGAGGCTGATTCTGAGGCACTTTTCTGGCGTGACCAATCAGAGGCTATAATTCATCACATCTTTATGAGCTGAAGCATGAAGGTCATTTCAGAATGCAGTAACCAACGAGACATGTACACGTTCACACAACACACTGTGTTCAGAGTAAAGAGGTTAGGTAGAGTCAATGTCAGCGGAAATTGTGGGCTGATGGACTGGTAAATAAGAGCTCACAACAAAGAATATTGTAAATAGGTCTTCAAAGTTATTCAACAGTGAAAGTTCACTCTTTTATCGAAAACATTACTGGAAAAAATCAGGCTTTACTGCAGAGGCTTGCGCCCTCTCTGGAATCCGCTTACGCCGCCCAGGTTTAAGAACCACTTATCTAGGCGGACCCAGCGGGATCTACCAGTTCAAAAGTGACAAAAGAAAAAGTCTCTTAATAAATGTTACATTAGCATGACTGGGATAACACTGGAACAAATATTAGACTCACACAAAAATATCATGGTTCTAGTTTTCATGATTTCCGTCTTAGTCGGGGTTGTAAGCCCTCGAATAAAGATCAGTATTCTAATACAAAAATTATATTTATAATGTTGTTAAAAAAGAGCAAATAATAGAAGCATTAGATATCCATGACCTTAAACGTTCCCTTAACGAAAACACAAATGACTGCAGCTTAGAACTCAGATGCATCCGATCGATCGTCCACTTCGCGCTTGTCTCTTCTGAAATCAACATCCACCGTTGTGTAATGCTGTCTGGTCTTGTGATTGCATATTTCTGTAGTCCAAATATTGTCTCTCTAATCATTTCTTTTCTAGTATTTTCAACATTTTTATTGCATCTAATGTGGCTTTAGTATTACATTGAATTTTTATCAATGTGATTGTAAAATTTCTCTGCATATTTCCACCCTGAGGATGATGTTTGTTACATGGGAATGTCACTTTTATAAGCTGATAGAAGTATGGAATTTTAACGATTGACAATATATCGCATTATGACACGTGAAGAACTCGGATGACATTCCCTTTCAAGATAATTAATTTTCATGTTATTGTTGCACAAAAGCCAAACCGAACGAGAAGTAAATAATAATACGACGAGTTGCAACTGTGGAAACAAACTGGATCATTCTGCCTCGAATGCATTTCAGACTGTGCGGCTGCTGTTGGATAATTGTTTTGTTGTTTCAAGCGTTACGTTCTGCATGTAATGGTCTCTAAATAAACAAAGCAATAAAATTATTGATGAGAAACTGAGTGAATACACCAGGAAATTAAATCAGGACCATTCTACACTTGTGTGTATAGATGGCCTAATTTTGTGCCTTCAGATGTAACAATCTCTCCAGATTATTCAGATGTAATAATTATCTCTTCTCCAGGAGAAAGATATCGACGTAACACTGATATAAGAACCCTATATCAGGAACCGAGAAGGAATGGAACTTTTACCCTAAAGCTGTGTGAAGCTATCCGTTTAGAAAGAAAGAAAAATAACTCTGGTAGAAATTCCAGAGCGCCAACTAAGAAGTTTTCGAATGAATTTCCGGTAAATTACTTTTTTTCAGCATTATTTCTAATTACTTCTTCAAAACCAATATGAATAAATTTTACGTGATGTTGCATCTACAAGCCATCACTTGTTTAATTTTAATAAAAATAGGAGAGCAAAAATCAGTGACAAAAATTTCATTACACTGACATCGTTCCGGGCTAATATCCATCATCAGCTCATTAAAAAAATCTTACATATATCACTGAAATAGAGATGAACGTAGATGTACGAACAAACCAACACGGATTTAAAAGTAAAAAAAATTAAAAAGTAAAAATGCAGTAAATTACACAAACACAACTTAGAACCTATGATACTAAGAGGGTATGAACTCAACTGGTTATTACGTGAAGGCTTGCATTTAAAAATGAAAAGCGATTCTAAAATTCTAAGATCTATAACACTTGAAGCTACGCGTACTACTTTAAAATGACTAGAGTGAGGAGTTACATTGCACGTTGCAGCATGATCGCGAACAGCGGAGTGAGATGGACGGGTCAATCGAACACCAGTACGATAACTAACTCCAACGTGCTCGGCCACTCTAGCTCCGAGAGTAAGTGTGGTCAAGCCAAAGTACTCGGATGCACATCGTGCACAACTGTATGAATACACTAGTGAGGCCTGCATGGTAGAAGGAAGTTTGTCTTTATAATTGGAAAAAAAGTTAAATTTGTTTTTTAATCTCATATAAAATTTTATGCCTGTAAGATATCTAGAAAAGAGGGCAAGTAATTCAGTTTTGAGTATTTCGGAATTCGATCCAAAATATGGTAAACACAAATAAATTGGTTGAGAGATTGGTTCTTGAATGATCGAATTTGGTTCGACGTTAGCATTTTGAAACTTGTTTGCCAAAAACTTTCTAATTTGGTATTCAATAAATGAAGACCTGAAAGCATTTTGGCGCAAAATTCTGTTAAAAATTAGAATTCTAAATGAAAGACGCTAAATTAAGAACAAATTTTGAAAGCGCGAGCAAGCAAAGTTGTAATACAATTCAGTTTAAAATGGAAAGTGCAATAACCATGAAAACTCATTCCTATAGGCCAGAAAAGCATTTGTTCGGTATACCGACACATCAAGTTTATTCCCTTGTTTAATCACTAAACAATCCAGGAAAGGTTTTTATTTTTGTTCTTCACATTCCATAGTGAATCTTATATTTTTATGTTTACTATTTATGAAGTTGAAAAGTAATGTTGCATGGGATTCCTCACGGAACAGCAAAAAAAGTATCGTCAATGTAATGACGGTAACATATGGGCCAGAAGTCATCAGGACACAGCTTTAGCCATCTAGTTTCGTAAAAGGACATGAATGTATTTACGAAAGTTGGGGCAAGAGGTAGGCCCATACCAAGGCCCTCAATTTTCTTATTAAACTTCCTATTGAACACAAAAAAATATTTTACCGTAAGTTCCAATTGGGTTCTGAAAAATTTACGAGAAAGGCCATAAACTAGAGAATTAGGATCAGTAAAAAGTTGCCACAGGCATGAATCTATAGTTTCTTCCAACGGGATTTTAGTGAATAGGTTTTCAATGTCAAATGATGCCATAAAAAATTTTTATGCATTACTAATTTTGCTTAAATCATTAACAAAAGATTGAGAGTTCTCTATCATAAATTCATTTCGAGAACTAGGGTTCAAGATCAGCACCAAAAATTTAGCGACAGAAAAGCCTGGAGTATTATTTGCAGCAAATATCGGCCTGAACTTAAACATAGTAGAAAAATTGTTTTTATGTATTTTTGGCAAACCATACAGTTTACCGGGCCCCGAACCCGAAACAAACATTTTACTGTAATTATCATCCAACAACATTTTCAATTCTTTTATTTTACGTAGAAAACTTTTATTTTGTCCTCTATTCTAAGTGCATAAGTGTGAATCGGCTCTCATATCAATGGGAACTTAGACCTGTCAGAGATGATAGCTGTCATGCTTTCAATATATTTGTTTTTAGCAACAATGACTACTCCACGACCTTTGTTTGGTCAAAAAACAATTGTATCCTTATTATGGCCAAATTGTTTCAATAGTTGTATTTCAGACTTAAAAATACAAGACGAAAAAATCTTTTTAGGAGAAAAGTTATAATAATATTTGGCAGCTATGCTCCGAAGCTAATCTGTAAATTCAGGAATAGCATCCCCGCTTCTATTTTTCAGAACTAAAAGTATTTAATCAGAAGCTAAAAAATAACAATAAAATTACATTCTATACACAGGTAAACAAAAATCTAAACCAAAAGCCAGCAGAAACTTGACACGGTCAGGTACAATTGTTGAGCTATAGTTGAAAATACCTTCATTTGGATCAAGTGGGCGAGTACTGCAATCAATTCCCAGGTTGAAGGGCTTCCTCGAGTGCGTACGAAGTGTAGCACACCTAAAATGGTTTTAGGTCTTCATTTATTGAACACCAAATTTGAAAGTTTTTAGCAAACAAGTTTCAAAACGCTTATGTCGAACCAAATTCGATCATTCAAGAACCAATCTCTCAACCAATTTATTTCTGTATACCATGTTTTTGTCCGTATTCCGAAAAACTCAACACTGAATTACTTGCCCTTCTTTCTAGATATTTTACAGGCATAAAATTTTATATGATAGTAAGAAACAAATTTACAATTGTTTTTTTTTCAATTATAAAGACAAACTTCCTTCTACCATGCAGGCCTCACTAGTGTATTCATACAGTTGAGCACGATGTGCATCTGAGTACTTTGGCATGACCACACGTACTCTCGGAGCTAGAGTGACCGAGCATATTGGAGTTATTTATCGTACTGGTGTTCGATTGACCCGTCCATCTCACTCCGCTGTTCGCGATCATGCTGCAACGTGCAATGTAACTCCTCACTCTAGTCATTTTAAAGTACGTGTAGCTTCAAGTGTTTTAGATATTAAAATTTTAGAATGGCATTTCATTTTCAAATGCAAGCCTTCACTTAATAACCAGTTGAGTTCATACTCTCTTAGTATCATAGGTTCTTAGTTGTGTTTGTGTAATTCACTGCATTTTTACTTTTAATTTTTTCTACTTTCGAATCCTTGTTTATATCTGTTTGTACATTTACGTTCATTTCTATTTCAGTGATAAATCTTTGATTCTTTTCATAAGCTGATGATGGGAATTAGCCCGAAACGTTCTCAGTATAATGAAACTTTTATCACTGATTCTTGCTCTCCTATTTTTATTGAAATTGAAGAAAATTCCAGAAAATGTACTTGTTTAATTCTTTTTAACTGTGACGCTCAAATCAAATTCATGTCCCTCTATCCTATTCAAATCTTTATCTCTGATGAATTAATTCCATGTGTTTCCCTGTAGTTAAAATATTACCAGAGCACGGATAAAACATCATTGCTTAGAACGAAGGTAGCACTACGCAGAGAAAAAGGAAAAAAGAATGTTACTTCATAACGAAGGGAGGTGTATGTTGGGGGTAGCTTGCATGAGCGAATGACGGGAAAGCTTCATGAAACAGATTTATGGGTATAATTGGCCCTTGAAATATCAGTAATGCCTATTCAATTCTTATTACAGAAGTATACAACATTGAAAGTTATGGTTAAGGATCTAGAACAAAGGTGACGGTGAGGTATAAAAACTGTCGCTTAACAACTGAGGGGTCTTCTTCACAGTTAATTAAGCTTCTGCCGGTATCGGGCACCGCTGTGTTAAGCGAATCGACGCCATGAAGAGTCAGAAATGGCTAAACGGGAGCTAGGGTGGTAGCAGCAAGAAGTACAGCAGGAAGTGCATCAAGAAGAAACCTCGGAGAGCACACGGGGCCGGAACAAGAGAAGGCAGCTAGTCGGTAAAAAAAATGGAAGGGGACATTCAGCTCAGCAATTCCCAATAATAGCTTGGAAGAGAGTGGTTAAAGACTTTCCTGCATTGACGACGAGCGAGAATGCTACACAATAGCCCAAAATGCGTGACTTGAAACCTCGGAAGTAGTCTGCCAGAGCCGACGACGGGGCGAGAGATGACGAGGATGAAGACTACAAAAGAGTTCGAAATACGTAATTCGAAATATTTAGAGAAGTCAGTCAGAGGCGGCAACAAGGGGATGTCACGGCGCCCTAACGTCACTTCTTACTGATGTTAAGTCAGTGTCAGGCTTCGGAAAGGGGATTTAAGCCCTCAATAGGGGAAGAAGAAAGAAGTAGAAAGTTCGAGAGGAAAAATAGACAGAAAGAGAGAAATAAGAGTTAAAGAGAAATGAGAGATAGATCTTCCTACTCTGCATTTGCTTCACCCCCCTGGAGATATTATCGACTGATAATTTAATAATTACAATTTTTTTTTATAATAATTTTCTTCTGATGTTTATGGCAAACTGCTAATTTTGAGCGCCCTCATTCACAAGTAGATGAAAAATTTCGTCCTATTGATTCCACTTACCTTAAATCCAACCGACAAATTACCTTCAAATACTGGTTTATTATAATCTGAATTAATTTTACATTCCACCAATGCTTAATTGTTATTAGGACTTTGCCTAGTGACTCAGAATTATTTTCTACAAGATTTAAGATTCTTCAATGTTAGCCCCTACTGTTCAACTACATTGCGTAACTTACATTGCGTAAGTTTGCCGATGAAATGTGCGTTCACTACAATTTTAATCATTTACAGCAAATTTCTTCACTACAAGCAGGGCTAAAATTACTTTAAAATTTTGTAATCATACAAAATTTCACTGATACTGATATACATTTTGTAATCATACAAAATTTCAACTGTAAAAAGAGCGTCTAAGTTAAAAGTAGCTTGGTGGCATTCTCACAACCTGTGGGTTTGTGGATTAACCTGCCGACACATGAATTAAGTGAGTTAAATTCTATCTTCTTTAAACTATATGTGTGCTTCGTGGCGGTCTGATGTTTTCTTAGTAAATATGCTATTCGAGTTAAACCATTATGAAGTACTCTCAGTATCTGTCATTAAATTTCAATGAAAAGCAAAGAAAATATCTAGGATTCAAACTATGCTTTAATTAAATGTTTAACGTGAAACTTTATTTTTTTTAAGTTATCCTTGGTGCGGGCTGATTAGTTTTGAATTTTATTACTCGTTAATTGATATTCGCCGACAGCGCTTTTTTGTTCAACACATGTGAATCTGTACATTGAATAATTTGTTTATACGAGTGTACGTGATGTTGAAGGTAACTCATAAGGTCTCGCTGTTGGAAATCCGAAGGTTTAGTAATTTCTTCATCCAGTGATATATTTATGTGATTGGTATTTTTCTCAATAATTTGTGTCACATACAAAAGTTCTCAAATTTTCTGTGGAACGAGCTTTCCTCGTCCTTCTATTTAAGAACAATGTTTGCGATGTGGATTGTACAACTAGTATTTCCAACAAGTAAGCGACAAGGATGTGTAATGCGGTATATCGAAATATTTTTTTGCGTAGGCAGATATCCAGTATTTCCGGAATGGTTCCATAATGCTTTTTTTTGCGTAAATTTATATGAATGTTATTTGAAGGTCATACTGTGCAAATTGGTAGGATGCTCGTGTGTGTGTGATGGATACGGTATGCAAGAAAATGGGTAAGAACCGCATTTTTATCACCATGCAGGACCATGTGGTAAAAATTTTGGTGTGTCCGACCTCGCATTGTGAAAGACAAATGATTTGATGACTCACGAGTGATGATGGGAATAATTCATAATATGAGAGTAGGAAATATTAAAACAAGCCATGGCCAGTAGCATAATGAAAATAATTGAACTTGAATGACCTGTATTCTGAAACTTATGGCTCTGATGTTGCTCGTTTTCTTTTCCAACTCTGTTCTTTTACAAGTAGTTGGTGTACAGATAAGAATTTAATTTCGTGAGCTATTAATTATATTCATCAGAAAGAATCGTAGTTTAGAAATGCGTTGGGTAGCTATGTGTCAGTTATTACCTAGATTGTCAGGCTGGTGGTTAATCGCGTAGTAATTTATTTTCTAGCGGGAATTTTAAATCAGCCCTCAGCACACTTTGTACTTGTTGTTGGTGTGTATTTGATTCTCTTTCTGTACATCGGCGTTCAATTGGAGTGGGGTTTCAAGCACTTTACAAAAATTGTAATTGTATTGCACCGACTTGTACATTAGTACACAAACCTGGTAAGAATTAGGTTTGCAAGTAATAAGAATGCCTTTCTAGTTCTTCAAGATCATGCGTTGTGTCCGCCTGAAGTCTTTCCCTCTTTTCTTCTCTCGGTGTGATCCCTTAATTGATATACTCTATGCAGTGAATTTAATTACTCTGATTACTAATAAAGCCCTTTTTAGTGTCGGAATAAGTTCAGCACATCCAATTTATTTACATGTTGTTTCATGCGATTACTGAATTTGCCCACTGATTGTGTTTACTTGCCAGGGGTGTGACCATGCATCGGCGGTTGTTAGAAAATACTCTCGCTGCTCCTCGACTGGCGGCGCAGGCTGTGGTTTGGGACCCTGGTGACATTTTCGGGAGCCGTTGGTGCCACTGCCTTTATTTGCTGGTTTGGATTTTTTAACCTTTTTGAATCACGCCCGTAGTTAGTATGTGTCCTGATTTATACGATTTCTCTACACCCTTAACTGGAATTTATGGAACATATTCGAGAACACAACTCCTTTTTCTTTACGCCTACAAACTCCTCCGATGTAATTGCGTGCATAAACAACATGAAAAATAAATCGAGTGGGTTACAAACGTTTCCAACTAAAATACTTAAAATTATTGCTGATATTGTAGCCCCGCTGATATCCAATATAATTATTAACCAGTCTCTCTTACTAGGCACTTTCCCGAACTCCCTCAAAGTTGCTAGAGTAACCCCTATCTTTAAAAATGGTAAAAAACCTGTGTAAACAATTATCGACCTATCTCCATGTTACCAATTATTAGCAAGGTATTCGAGAAAATTGTGTAAAAAAAGTGTACTCTTATTTTGAACAAAAATCATTTCTCTATGATAAACAATACGGCTTTCGCTGTGAAAAATCAACAACACAGGCAATATTAAATCATTTACAATTCCTTTATTCTAATATAGATAACGGAAAGACTGTCTTCTCTGTATTTCTTGACTTTCAAAAAGCATTCGATTGTGTGGACCATAAAATACTACTCTCGAAACTACACTGTTATGGCATTCGAGGGATTGCCCATGATTGGTTCTGATCATACCTAACAAATCGGAAGCAATACGTTGTCATTGACGATGCAAAATCGTTCCCACAGAAAATTAGCCATGGAGTTCCACAAGGATCTGTTCTTGGGCCTCTCCTTTTTCTGATTTTTATCAATGATATCATTAAATCTACATCATTTTTTAAATTCATACTTTTTGCCGATGACAGTACGCTTTCTGCGGTCCTTCCGAACCAAAATCCTACTACGATTGCGGAGAGTATAAATAATGAACTCCATAAGGTTTCACTGTGGCTTAAAGCTAATAAAATAAGCCTTAATATCGATAAAACAAATTATATTACATTCTCATACAAGAAAAATATATCTCTACCATGCAATAAAATTGGCGAAGGTGAAATCAAAGAAACCAACTCATGTAAATTTCTGGGCATCATAATAGATAAACATCTGACCTTCAAAGAGCACATCGCTAATATTAGTTCTAAATTATCAAAATCCATCGGAATCCTGAATAAAGTTAAAAGTTTCCTACCAGAAACAGCCTTACTAATGCTTTATCGAACGCTCATTTCACCATACTTGCAATACGGAATAGAAGCATGGCATGGAACTGATAAAAATAAAACCAATATAATTTTTACTCTGCAAAAAAAGAGCCATCAGAGCGGTAAAGAACCTAGAATATAATGCTCACACAAATGATTTATTCAAAAATTTACAAATACTTAAGCTCTCGGATCTCTACAAAATCTCCATCTGCAATTTCATTTACAAAACATTAACTAATGACGGCGACAATAGCCTACAACAATCATTAACTGCGCAAACTGGTCATCACGACCATTTAACGCGAAATAGAAGTAAATTCATGCTTCCTTATTATTCAAAGGCCCGCTCGCAACACAGTATACTATTCGTTGGAACTAAAAATTGGAACTCAATACCTGCGGAGATCCGTGAAAGTAATTCTTACAAGGTATTCAAAAGAAATCTTGAGACTCACTTCTTATCAGAATACTAGTCGTGTAAGATCACCAAGTCAAATCCTGCCTCCTACATGTCTGGTTCTAATAATGCAATTTGCCATGAGTAATATCGCCGATTTTTAGTCTGCTCCTAAATCGTTATCGAATATACTGTTAAGTATTGTCCATATGACCTATATTGTAAAATTAAACATCAATATCGACTTCATTATCCTGTTGATCAGTCTAATGCGAAACTAGGCTAAGTGAATTAGGTTAAACATTATTGTACACCCTAGAATAACGTAATGGTAGGATGCCCTAGAAATCACTGAACTTATTCGGGCCCACAGGTAGCTATACTCAAATTTGACCATTGTACTAGACTTAAGAAACATTCTACCTCTGTATCACCTGTGGTAAATAAATTGTTTAAATTGTTTAAATTGTTTAAGGCTGTGCGCAATTTCTGTAATTAATTTTCTAGACATATATAGAATTAAAAATCATGTACATGGGCTACCGCCCAGGTAGCAAGAAATTATTAGGCCAATATTGGGTTGATAATTATTTATTGACCTGAAATTGGAATCTTGGATTACAATAATAGGTTAATAACAAGACAATATCGAAAAAAGATATATTTATTTAAGATATCAACTTGTTATTGGGACAAAGTAGTAAATAGTTTTATTTCTAATATTAAACTAACAGTGTATATATATGTATATATATATATATATATATATACACGATATTCATATAAGTGGAAACTATCTCGTAATAATTAAAAATCTCGCAATTTAATAAAATTTGTTAAAATATCAATTATTATTGCCCATATATTGGGTTGATATTGTACGCTAAAAATACGGAGTAATTTGTTTAAATGTACCAATAAAGTTAATGAATAGTTATTGCAGTCATTAATGAGTGCAGATATATTTGAAAGATATCAAGAAGTGTGAATACGTGACAATAACATGTATATTCAGAATTACTGTAATCACAGGTTCGCAGTTCTTGTTTTTCAGTCGTCCAATGAGTTTCGAATGTCTAATTTTTTCAAAAAATATGCTAAAATCGTTTGTCATATGTTACTATAGCAATAAATGTCTATTATATTGAATTACGATGATATAAAGTCATTTATATAGATGATATAAATGACTTAATTTCGTAACGAAGGTATTGAGAACTCCTATTCCTACCATATAACCCATTTTGCATGCATCATTCTTTGAGTAAAGCGCTTTCGTGTTATTTTTCAATCACGCATATATATGCTGCTTAGATGAACGTATATATGCTGCTTAGTACAAGTTGCCCGACCACTGGTACGTAACTGCAACGCAAAATTTGGACCACGATGCCAAAGAGGTTTGTAATCATGGATTTTAGATAAATTATGAATGCAGTTTAATTCATAGTCTTATAGGTGTGTAGGTATGTACATAGGATGACATCTTTATCAGAATTATATACATTTATCGTCTTTGAACCCTTCTGAATATTGATGCGATATTAGAAATTAATTATTGAGCCAAAGTGTTGTTTAAGGAAACAACTCAATATCAAGTCAATAGTGACACAGGAATGAGCTGATACTGGGTTAAAAATAAATTATTATTGGGACAATAAATTCTACCAATATATCCACTTGATGTCAGGAAATAAGTATTGGGCCTGTAGTACCCTACCTTAATTACCCCTCAAACTCAGTTCTAGTCCATTTGTGTTCAGTAATATTAGTATGTGTATATGTAAAATTATCCAAGAAAAGAGTGGAAAATTCTGCATAGCGCATAATAAATAAGAATTGCAGGAGAACACGAGTACGTAACTATGGTCGCTGCTTCACTCGCCGAAAGCGGAACTCATGGCTAAAGAAGCTACAACTACAGGCCATACATGCAAATATTATTCTAAGGAACAACACAATAACAAGTGCATAGTGACACAATAATTAGCTAATATTGGGTTAGTGAAATTATCATTATCGGGGCCATATGTTTTACAAATATCAACCTATCAGGAATTGAGCATTAAGCCAATGTTATTGTAGGGAACACTTCATTATCAAGTCAATGTTGGCACAATAATTAGTTGATATTGGGTTGATGATAATATTGTTATAGGGCCAATATATTTTTTCCAAAATAAGGTATTGCCCCAATGTTCATTTTGAATATCCAGTCAATATTGAGACTATATTGGCTCAATATTAGGTCAATAAATTTTGCTACCTGGGCGTAACAAAATGAGCGAACGAATCACTTCCGCCAGGTTGCGTTCTATATAAGAGTGCAAATAATGTATTGATCCTCGTCGAAATGAGATTGGAATTAAACTTAGTCATATAATAAAATGAAACAAATTTCACAAATTTAAGTGCGCCTGATCAGTGCTGATGTCAGGTAGTAAGATTTTTATGCCCTCGTTTTCGACAGTATAGCGATGCGCTATTTAACATTACAAATAATTTGTTCATGTATCTATTAGTTATTAATGTGTGTGTATTCACCTTGTTTGATCGTTGCCAAATTGTTTAGGCAAGTGGAGGCGTCAAGTCGAATAACTCGGTTGTACATGTTTTTTTTTTTGTACTATTAATGTAACTTGCATAAGGGATTTCAGCCCGTCAGGTAAATCTCCCGCTTAAGCGAAGGTAAATTTTGTGCAATCAAGTTTGGTGAACTTAATGATCTAGCAACAGGGCCCTTTGAATAAAATCGAGGTTGTCGCATATTTAACGGAGGAACTATGCGTAATTTTACTGTACTTCTGATATGTTGCTCATGCACAGACTTCTGCTTAATTACAGTGAAACTTCTGAGGCGAGATGAAATAAATAGAAATGAATAAATAATATGGATAATAATAGGTGCGGAGTCTCTCGTCCACTGTGTCCACCTTGTTCAGCTTAAATTAGTGCGACTGAATCGCGCACTCGAATTGTCCCAGCCCGCCACTCAACTCACGCGAGCCTCCCTGAGCCTAAGCCTTACCCAAGCCGACAAGGGGAGATTCCACCTAACCTAAATGTGTTACGCATATAAATGAATTTACATAATCAAAATACCGAGCTGGCGAACTCCTTCCAATAAATTTTAGCGCTCTGATGTGAAACCTGAAAAAACATGTTTTCGGCGTGCATGGAATCAACAATTAGGAAACTTGTACCAGACACAATGTGCTCACACTGTTCAGCAGTTGACACACATTATGTACTTCTTTAAAGATTGGATGACGTCTACCAGAAATATTTATAGGGTCGAAATTTTCTCTCAGTCGTTGTGAATTATGAAATTCAAAATAGGGAATCTGTAAATGTTTTTCTCTCTCCTTGTGCTATGTTCGTTGGTTTGAATACTTAAATGCAGTTTATGTGCGTCGGGTCGCCGTAGACAACCCAAGCAATTAATGCGTTTTTTATTTGATACATCAATGTTTACTGATTTAAGTGTAAAACATATCTTATGTATGAATTGTGAGTCTGAAGTGATGCATTTTTGGATTTGAAAATACATTTATGCTTATAATTGTGTAACATCTATTGACAGTATTATTGCAATCGCGCGAGTAATGTATTCTAATAATTTATTGTACGCTTCAGAATGAAAGAATTACACGATAATGCGGACCGAACAAGAGAGGCCACTAGTGGGAATGTTGCGGAAACTACTTCTTTAAAAATTGAATATTGTGCGTCAAAAAAAGGACTGCATCATCAGCAGAAATAATCACGTCTGTTTCTTTCGTTTAGGTAATCAAGAGGGAATATTACTTTCTTGTTTTTTATATAAAAAGGAAACTTACCTTGCGGAAGGAAAATTAGAGCTATTAACGTCTAAAATTTTTCTCCCTGGAGTGGGGTATGTTACAGTGAAGCTATTGCAAAAACGCGCGAAAAAACGGCGTTGCTTATAGCGAAGGTAGTGCTACGCAGAGAAAGAGAGAAAGAAATGTTAATTCATAAAGAAGGGAGGTGTATGTATGTAGGGGGTTAGCTATGATGAGTAAAAGATGGGAAAACTTCTTCAAACAGACTTTGTGGGTATAATTGGACTTTGAAATATCAGTAATATCAATTCAATTCTAAATTCGAAGAGTGTACAACACTAAAAGATACGGGTAATAGATCTGCTTATTGAATCTAGATGTTCACGCGAGGGAATTATAGGGACGCTCGAAGAGCGTCAGTCTGTTGAGAAGTATCCCGAACAAAAATGGCGGTGAGATACAAAAGATGTCGCTTAACAACTGAGGGTTTTTTCATAGTTAATCTCTGGCAGTGTCGTGCATCGCTGTGTTAAGCGAATCGAAGCCATGAAGAGTCAGAAATAGCTAAACAGAAGACTGGATGGCTGCAGCAAGAAGTTCAGCAAGAAATAACCGCTTAGAGCACACGGGGCCGGAACGAGAGAAAGCAGCTAGTCGGCAAAAAATTGGAGCTGACATTCAGCTCAGCAATTCCCAATAATAGCTTGGGAGAGGGTGGTTAAAGCCTTTCCTGCATTGATGACGAGCAAGAATGCTACACAATAGCCCGAAGTGCGTGACTTGAGACCTCGGAAGTAGTCTGTCAGGGACGACGACGGGGCGAGCTAAGCGTGAAAGTAAGAATGCTTTGAAGTGTGAAATGCAGAGCGAAGTTCATGGTCTTGTTTTTGAGATGAGGCAAAGTGGTTTTCCCGAGGCTACACAAGAAAAATGCGGAGGACAAGAGCTCAATTATTACGTGTGAAATCATTAATTAATCGGTTTGCTCTGTAGCGCGCTCATTTTCACATTTTTCAAATATCCTACGTGTTACCTTTAAATAAAATTGATTGAACCTTCCTATTAGTCACTATTATCCCACGTTGATCGAGCAAATGCAGTGTTGGAAGATCTATCTCTCATTTCTCTCCATTTCTTATTTCTCTCTTTCTGTGTATATATCCTCCCTAATTTTTCTAATTATTTCCTTTTCCCTTCTCGAGGGCTTAAATCTCCTCTCCGACGCCTGGCGCTCTCGTTACATCAGTAATGAGGGACGGTAAGGTGCCGTGACAGCTCTTCATTAAAAAAAACAGAGAATCTATTTAATTCTGCGAACGGAAATATGGATTGCTGTTGCATTTCCTGTCCAGCTGTCTAGAAGCGCACTTGAGAATATGCTGAGCGAGATCCTTGCCGCACGAAGTTCGTCTCAAAGCATTAACATGAACTTCGCTGTCACGTCCACTTCGATCTGGACAATTTTGTGGAACTCTAACGCGATCCTACTGTACCACGTTACCATTTCATGCATCCTCTCGCCTCACAGAGAATGCAACTTTCAGGCTAGAGAGATAGGGAATTACCACCG
This sequence comes from Morinoia aosen, assembly GCA_030386875.1. Classification (NCBI taxonomy): domain Eukaryota; kingdom Metazoa; phylum Arthropoda; class Malacostraca; order Amphipoda; family Talitridae; genus Morinoia; species Morinoia aosen. Next base: position 27,792,216 of record CM059568.1, read on the forward strand.
CGTGATGAGGGTAACCTGTTCCCTTACTTTCGCTCAGTGGACGGCTGTCTGGCCCAGCCAACCCCCAACTTATTTTACTTGGGCGATTTATTTTGGTGTTTCCAAACAAAAACCTGATATTCATATATGTCCCAACTACGTGTTATTGTGAACATCTCATTTGAAAATTGAAGACCCGTTGGGACTTTCGCTCCCTGCAAAGCATTTAAAAAATACACTCACATTTCTCGTCAATCGATCGCTATATATGTCTGGACCCAAAAGATCTACACGTAAAATGAAACAGTCTCCCACACAAACGAATTGACAAAGTACCAGTACTATTTTTCTTTACATCGTTTGTCGTACCAAAAAATAGTAATATTTATCAAAAATTAGAGGTTCAGTTGAGAGATAAGTTTTAGAATTGTTACCGCTTGAAACACTATACACTGATTGTTTTCTGAAGAAATTAAATTGTGAATTTGTATAATATGCAAACGTACACGATAGCGCGCACCAGTGAGCGTCAAAAATATATAATGCTTCTTTCAAACATATAAGTGAACGACTAATTTATGACACTCACAGTGCAAGAAAGTATTTTAACACTTTCTATTACTAGATTTAAAAGTATCATTTCGACAATTTTTGACAACTAATTTATTAGAAATACTGTGATAATTTTCATTAGAATCACGTCTAAAACCACTATAAGATGTCTAGCAAAAGAATTTATCGACAGATGAGAGAGATTGTATCATTTCTACGCGCGCTGCAAAAAATTATACGTTTCGAAATAATTCCAAGAATTTTTATGTCCCTTTCAGGACAGTAGTTTATAACTTTATATTACAGGAAACCGAAGATGACAGACCGCGAAAAATCTTCCAAAATCTGCTGCACCACGAGAGATTTTAATGCGATGCTCAAAAAACGGGGAACTTAAAAAATCTTAGCGTTGCTGAAACACGTGTCTGGAAGATTATATTTAGCAATGGCAATGACCTTCAGCAACGAAAGCTCAAATCACGATCCTCTCACTAGACCCGCTAACAAAATAAAATAGCAGTTAGCGTAATTAAAATCAAAGTTATAATTCTGTTTGCAAAAACAAACTTGGAACACAATGGTGCCTTTTTAACTATTTTTGTTGTCTGATGAAGGCAAGAGAGAACTTAAAGGCCATAATGATATCACTAATCTGTCATGTTTTGAGAGAAGATGGAACATCCTTCGCCCAAAATCCCTCTGAACTATGAAACATGGGGAGGAGCATGTTGGTGTGACCTTGTTTAATAGTAAAGAGCAGCTGAAAATAATTGAAAGATCTATGAATATAAACCAGAATATCGTAAGACTTTAGAAGATAAATTGTATACACTGGCCGACGTTTCGATTCTGGGAAAAGAATAGCTATTTGAACAAGCCAATGATCCGAAGCTTATCTCTAAGGTATACGAGTGAATGATTCCAAAGCCGCTGTATCAATAAATACTGATTTAATCTAATCAATCACCAGTTTTAAATGCTAAAAAAATTTCATGGAGAAAACTGAAAAATAAGATCGATGGACTAAGATTACATTCAGATTTTGCTAACAGTTACCAAAACTTATAGATACTGCTTACGAGCTGAATATGCTAGCGTAAGCGCTGCAACTAACAAGCAGAGTAGCACATACTGTGAGCCGGCATTAGATCAGCGAGTGGCTGGTGCTCCGGAAGTCAAAACGTGAAATTCAAGCAGGTTAGTGAAACGTTGAAGCCGCCGCCTGCACGACCCTGATACCGAGTGATGGAGACATGTTGCTGCACCTCTCACACCTCGTTGTGCTTGTGCGTGAGACGGTGTTCAAGAGCTTCAGAAATCGCGAGATTGTAAATCCATGTGCGTGTTGTTTTATTAAACTACAGTAATGTGGCACAAATTCGTCCGAAGCACGTAAGGCCAGTGCATACTGTGGCGAGATGGGCAGCGTAGGCACTACTTAGTTCCTAGGCCCGCACTTTCTCAAAAGCACGACTTCCTGCGTCATGGAAGCCATATGCAGTTGCATCTTCACTAATGTACCTTTTTTACGAAAGTTGACATGCTGCTGTGGCTAATATTCATTATCGAGTGGCCGCCGTGCTTAGGGATGAGTAAGATCTCAATACAACACAGCGAGGCAAATGCTTCAATATGAATGACCCCACTAATTTGTAGTTTACGGTAGAAGTATTTATTCGAGTTCCAGAATAATTTATTTATGCATTTTCTAAATGTTCTACAGATTGTTAGTGTAAGTAAATGTAAATCCCGACACAGCAGGGGCCGCTATGCTGATTTCCATACAAGATGCAACAGAGCTAAAAGCACGCGCCCCGTTCTCTTTATCTATTGACGGGGCGAAAGAGCAGCGACTCCCTGAGGCTTAAATTAGGAGAATTAAATTATTTTATGTTCTAGGTGTAGTGAAGGCGGTTAAACTCGAGCAGGTCTGCGCTAGGCATCTTGGTTGTTCTGTGCAGACGATGATTGTGCATCCTTGGCCGCCTGAATGTAATTTCAGGTTATGCATATGACCAACAGCCTCGAGTTATTTTAAGCGCATAGCAGACCGGACGTTAGTTGGTAGGACACAAGGGTTTCAAAATCCCTGTTTTGGACTCGCAATAGAACTGCTGTTGTGTGTCGATGCAGTCGCTATTGTTGCATAAACAACAAGGTTAGAAATAAACGCTCGGCGTTCGACAGGCTCAGATGAACGATAGCGGGCTATCGGTGCTAGAAAATTTTGCGCATTGTTGCACCAAAGCAAAGGCGATGTTGGAATACACGGGTTTACTGGATTGATAGCTGCGATAATCGTTTTTAGAGTTACTCAATTCCTTTTGTTTGCGGAAAGAATGATCAATGATCATTTTATTTAGATACTTCGTTAAAATTTAACTGTTAGATAGCTTATTCAGTTATTTTAGTGCGTCTCATGTTGATACGGATACAGAGTACTGTTTATTTCCCTATTTTGGGCACCATCTTAGAAGCTGTAGCGTAATTAAAATAACTGTGTGTCAAATATGTCTATAGCTTTCATTTACGTGTCATTCCGGGTAATAATTTTAAATGTTACTTCTTTTTCCCTGTACAAGGATACGCTTCCCATTGATATGCGAGCGTCTTTGGGTTTCTCTTATAGTTGTGTGCAGTGCACATCTTCGTACGTCAGAATGACGTCACGAAATTTTTACATCAGAGTGGCCGAACGTCGGGGCAGAAGCTTCCATACCGGAATCAGCTAGCACACCCATCGCATTCTGCAGTGCGAATCATGCCGAAAAACACAATGATCCTTTATCTCATGCCGATTTTAAAATTTTAGACTCTGCTTCGACCACTTATGACCTCTGAATTTCAGTCCTTACATATTCTCTAGCTAAACCCTGATCTGGAAAATATGGACAGTTCATACCCTTCACAAATATTAAATAAGAAGAAACCTCTTCATTACTAGCCCAATTTCATTTCATGTCTAGATTTTGAGTGTTTTCCGTTTTATATTATTTTTCATCAGTGAGCTTTCTATATTTTCCTCTCATGAAATATTTTAATGCCTTCAATTCATTGTACTTTGATCTTTTATTTGAGACATTACTATTTGTTTTTTGAACTAATGATGGAGCGGGACTCCGAGACGTTTTCTTTGTGAAGATAATTAATTTCTTCGAAATTATCTTTATTTTTAAGTTTCAGATAAGGTTGCGACTAAAGCAACCCACTGACGTGTTCAGGCATATTAAACGAAAGCACTCTCCTTTTATCAAGCAAAGCTTTTCTTCCTCGGGGGAATTATTCGAGATTAGCAGCGATGCAGATATTAGTTGCAAGTGCATACATTAGTTGTAATTGCAGATATTAATTGCGAGCTTACATTAGTTGCGAGTGCAGACATTAGTTCCAAGTGCATACATTAGTTGTATTTGCAGAAATTAATTGCGAGCTTACATTAGTTGCGAGTGCAGACATTAGTTGCAAGTGCAGACAAAAGTTGGAAGTTGCATTAGTTGCGAGTCCAGAAATTAGTTATAAGTACAAACTTATGTAGTAAATGCAGTCATCTCCGGGTGCAAACAAGAGCTTTATTCGCCACTTCAGAAGTAGTGACCTCTACCTAGCGCACAACTTTTCTGTTCATACTGGCAATTTATGCAGAAAGCACTAAAAAACATGTGATATTTTACGTTGTCCCGTTCAAGAATTTTGCATGAGAAATTCTGGAATTTAAAGGAATTTTGTTGTTCAAGTGTATATTTGATACCTTGTAGAACAGACGTGCCTCTTAACAGTTTACCACGTCTTCGCACGACACGTAATGCTATTTTAAGCGCACAGTTGATAAAGGTAATCATTACATCCTCTTCGCTTCGATGTCCCATCCGATATTGGAGCGACTTCTTGTATTTTCACAGCAACAAGTGTAGAATTTTCTGTCTATGTGATTGTTTTAATTGCAGCGAATCGATTATCTTAAAAGGCACTTTTTGCTGAGAATACGTTTGTTAAAACTACAACATCTGGCAGTTTTACTGAGATGAATTCGAGCCCACCTCGAGACAAAAAACGGAAGGCGTTTGATGCTGGCAGTTCAGATACTTCCATAAGGAGCAGCTTCCAGCAAAAATCTAAGCTCAGTCTTCACATATTTAAGCAATTTCCATAGGGTATTTATGAGTTGCTAAAACCTAGCTCGTAGCATTATTTTTACTTCCCACTAATGACTGCAATCATGAAAACTACCCAAGTTTATTGGAACACTTTTGGCTGTTGTTGCACTTCTAAGCTTTTAGAAAATGATCTCAGAGTGTTACTCTCGGAGCTTTCCATGGAACGTTATGCATTGTGATCAAATACAATGAAATATATCAGTAGCTTTGTTATGATACGCAAAGCAAAGGTACGAGTGAGGTTGATATTCCATAAGGAAATTTAGACTGGAATGTAATCTGCTCCTGCTAAAGATAAGTGAATCAACAAGCCGAGCTGTATTTGTCGATCAATTCTCTGTGTTTCAGTGTCGACTCAAAGAGGATTAACTGAGGGATTCTATTGACTTGGTCGCAAGGGAGGTGCCGCGCTGAAATAAACTGTTCGTCTTAGATAGAATAGGCGGTCAGTCCGCAGCTTATCAGGGTGTTAGCTCTCATGACAATGTTTGGTTCTCACTATCATGAAACTTATTTACATGGGCTCCACAAATAACAAATACATTATGTTGAGCAGGTGTGAATTGACAGTTTATCGCGACTGCTCAGGTTATTCGCTAAGGTCGCTTACTTTGGTTGAACACGTACGCAAAAATACAGTTCTTTGGCTGAGTTTTTTTTTGCCCGCGCTATCTTTCAGGATCGAGTTGAAGTGTGCGAACTCAGTGAAATGAAAACGATCTACAAACTATATTTCCTTGTAATATTCATGATTTTCAGGCTATTATATGAAAATTCATTAGTGTCGTTGGTGGTGGATTGTCCTGCTGCATACCCAGGACACATAATCCGTGTCGAGGCTTGTGTGCCTTACAGAATTCCTGGACTCTCCTGCATGAGATGAGCTGGCTGTGCGTGTCTGTCGGTGTACTTGGGGAAATTAGCACTCGACGGTGTGATGCCCAGCTACTCAGGCAAGAAACATCAAAGCTCGTTCAAACGGACTGCTGTGGGGGAAATTGTCAGGTCTCTTTCTTCCTTTTTTCTCTTCTCATAGTAATAACCACGTTTATTAAGCATCTGTTCTAGGGCCTCAGTGTTTTTATAATGACCAAGGACATGCTGCAAAACTATTTTATTTTTTCAATTCATTCTTTTTTGTCAGCGATGGCATGTACTGTTGCTTCAACACTTCCTAATGGAACTGTGCTGCAACGGCGAATAGTTAACAGCGAGCCTTAAAAAAATACATAATGGCTCCACAGAAATAAAACATGAATCAATATCAATTTAGTAAATGCACCATATTCTGTTGTACAGCATGTAGCTCGATCTAACCTACAGTTCCGCCCAAAATGATCAGCACACAGTAAGGCCAGTATTATTCTAAAATACTTTCAAATGAAACTGCAGAAGGCTTATATTTATCGTGATGCTATTTCTTTGTTATGCTTTGATTTTGAAGATATTCTGAAAAGAAACGCAAACTTAAAATTTCTGAAAAACTTATATTTCAAACAAATTATGCACAAAATAGCACATATACTATGTTGTTATTTACTGGTACCCATCTCAGTAACCTGTGCCAAGCCTTTATTTTCAGTACCTGCCACTAGACATATAGGGCCACTCTTTCTTTACAATTTATTATTAGTTTTTAAAGATTCTTGGGCTTCCTTGCATGGACATTTTTTTTACTGATCCCGACAAATTTTGGTAGAGTTCAGTAATGAAGTTCGACTTGGACTCTACAAGCCGTCATTCGATCATTTCTTAACTCATTTCGCGCTTAGGGTTGTTATATTGTTGAAATACGACATCGGCTCCAAGATAAAAAGCTTCGCTTGACTTTTTCAGACTTTCACTGATAATTTTGATGTACTGTATTGATCATGTTTCATGATTCCTCCAACTCTCACGAAGCTTCGAGTGCTATTGGCCAAGAAACAACCCCGAAATATATAATTTCCGCCGTATTTCTCACAATTGGAACAGAGTTCTTCTGCTTGAAAGCGTCACCTTTTTTCGCCTATCAAAAAAAACATCCCTGTGTACGAAGCTTCGCCCTTTGTCTCATCAAACCACAAAACTAGTATCCAGAAGCAGGTCTCTTTATGAATATCTGTCAAAGCTATTCGGGCTTTATGTGTCTAGCCGTAAGACGGGTTTCTTTTCGTCTGCATCCTACCGGCCCTTCCTTCTAAAGTATTTTTTTACAGCGTTGATTTTGAAATATCAATTCCTCTCATGTTTAAATTCTACAACAACACTTTTTTGTGATTCTTTTGTTAACTTCTCTCATTACCTGCCATGCCGATCGATGTGAGAAGGTCTCCTTTCTTTCTCGTCCTGTAAGGCATTGAGTGGTGCTAAACTTTATACGCTTCCTCACCTTACCTGCGACTGTTGGTACAAAGACATTAACTTACTTCGAAATTGATTTTTAACCATTCCCATTTGCGTGAGCATCTACAATTTTCTTTTCAACTCGATGATGAAATTTCTTTTCTTCAAGATTAAATGTTTGGAAATGTGAAATTTCATGAAAACGTTAGGTAAGCGTTGTAGAATGCACAAGAATGAGCAGGAAAACTAACATTATTTTAGAATTTTTACATCTTACCCTATGTATATATATATATATATATATATATATATATATATATATATAACAGCTTAACAAAATTTGTTTTGCTTCACTATAAGAATTGGCTACTTACAAATTTAAACATAGGGTAGATGGTAGTTTGGTTTTCATAGTTCAAATTTTGTTTTGTATAATATTTTTTCAAAAAATTTAAATATGGCATTTCTTCGCAAAAGCTTTAAGAAGAAAGGTAGTCTGTCGATGGCTTTTTAAAAAAATTCAAGAATAATACACGGGTACGAATAATATAAAGCGTAACTGACAATCAATTTCGTTGATAGCATGATTGAAAAAACTAATTGTAAATCCTAGGGAATATTATCAATCAAATTTGACTTCCATAATGCATATCTAATCTTTTCGTTTACCTCTGTTAGCCCTTTGAAATTCCCAATCAAGTGAAATTAATTAAATAGTAGATAATTCATTATTTTACTGGCATTCATCAATCCATTTCTGTTACACGGAAAAGAATAGAGCCGTTAGAACAGTGAAAAATTGGCATACAAATAATTCCTTCAAATACTAGAAAGTGTTTGATCTTTATATTATCCATCAATTTTCCTGTCATGGGTTCTCGCAGAAATTATGAAGGCCACAAAGATCTTAAGTAATTAATATCTTCTCAAACTGGCTGTCACATTCACTGCACTTGACTCCGTAGCAAGTTCATGTTCGCTTACTCTTCTAACTCAGATCTCAATTTTGTTTACACTGCCATAGAATTAAGGCTTAGACATCGACGTCATCTGTTGCGTTCAAAAAAACTAGTACTTATTTTTTTATGTAGATGTTGATGGAAGTCGTTATTGCGAGATAATACTTGCCTCGTCTATCAAAATGACTAATCAGATTTTTCGAGATTTAACTGATCTTAAGTCTGTGTTAACCCTTTAACGCCCACATTTTTATACTCACATTACCGTTATGACAACCACTATCACTAAACCGACACTGGCATTTGGTAGTCACTGTTATCAAGATGGGGAAGGAACTGCCACTCGGCAGTGCAGTTCAAAGGACACATTAGTGAACAAATTGAATAAGAAATACGATATATTATTGTTATTTTTGAAAGAGGACGAAATAGTCCAGTTGGGCAGTAAAGGGTTAAGAATGATTTATTGCGCTCCGATAAGCATGTTAATGATTCGATTACTATTTCCGTTCTCTCACGTATATCCGTTATTGTATACTTGTACACCGTAACACTATGCATAATGGTCAGCATCCAAGGGTAAATATAGGTATGATTTTACAGCTTATACCAAACACACGGTGCTCTAGAAATCATTGAACTTACTCTAAATCACAGGTAATGTACAGTGGCTATATTTGAAACTGTTTATCGTGCTAATCCTGCGTAGTGATTTTACTCATGTCATGCTTGGGAAATAACTTCTTGATTGCTCATTTGTTTCGGTATTATATATAAAGATCAACATGACGTTCCACTCTGATTTTTTTTGTGTGCGTACGAATTCTTTTTTGTCGTTGAAGTGATGGTCATCACGACCATTTAACCCGAAATAGAAGTAAATTCATGCTTCCTTATTACTCAAAGGCTCGGTCACAACACAGTATCCTCTTCGTTGGAACTAAAACTTGGAACTCAATACCTGCGGAGATCCGTGAAAGTAATTCTTATAAGGTATTCAAAAATAATCTTGAGTCTCACTTCCTATCAGATTACTAGTCGTGTAAGATCACAGAGTCAAACCTTGTCACCTACATAACTGGTCCTAATAATGTAATTCGCCGTGGTTAATTTCGCCGATCTTCAGTCTGTTCATGAATCGTTTGTCGACTATACTGTTAAATCAATTCCATATGAACTATATTGTGAAATGAAGTGTCTAATTTCGAGTTAATTATCTCATTGATCAGTCTAATGCGTCTCTAGTTTAAGTGAATTAGGTTAAACATTATTGTACTCCTAAGACTAACCTTGATGGTAGGATGCCCTAGAAGTCACTGAACTTATTCGGGCCCACAGGTAGCTATACTCAAATTTGACCATTGTACTAGACTTAAGAAACATTTTATCTCTGTATCACCTGTGGTAAATAAATTGTTTAAAATTGTTTAAATTACGATGATGATATTTTCACACGCTATGGGAATCTGTATCCAGCTAAGACTAAAATTTTCATTCTATTCAAAATTTCACTTAGCCCAAGCCTTTATTATCGCGGTTCTCAGAAAAGCGGATGGGTTATGTAAGCCTTGCATGGGCAAAATGATAATAACTTCCTGATAACACAAAAATTTGACACAATGAAATGTGTTTTGCTCCCATTCCGTCAGGGGGATAATTAGTATATATTTTATTTCAGTTTTTATTCCGACTGTTCGGTAGCCATTGCAGTAGTTCTTTTTATTTCATCTATGAGTAAAATATCCTCACTTGTTTTTTATTAACTTCTGTAAATCAGGTTGTGTAAAATATAACCGTTTAGATAACTCAACGGCGCACAGACCAATTAACCTCTTGCTTTCTGAAGCTTCCAACGCTACCTCTTGTACGGGTTTAACTATGAAACATTAGAAGGCAACGGAAGACGTGCGCACGTTATACAACTGCGATTCAAATTCCCTTTTAAACCCACTGTGACCGAACTTTCTTTGCGCTAGCCAGACTGATTGCTTCATTTTACAGCGCTGTTACGAGCCCCAATCTAGCGCATAAAATCAGAACGAGAGCAATGATTTAAGAACGGTCTGGCTGAAAGAGGGCAGTATAAAAGATCATTCATTGTGCTTGCGCTATTTTTTCAAGTTTTTCTCGCGATACGAATTTTATATGTCTTCAATATATTTCCGAACCTGTTTTGAATGATAAATATACAAACATGTGAGCATAATCTGTACAAACCTAAGGATCAAAGTCTTTTTTTCTCGAAATCATCTTATCAATCAAGTTCATTGACTCTAGATCTGAATTTTATCCTGAGAGGTCACTGATTTTACGATTTTTATGAAGCGCGCTCACTTGTAGGTCTGACAAAAGTTTTCACGATACTCTTAAAAAATCATTCATCTACGTTGTAATTCATTTAGATTTGGCTTTCATCAAATACATCGATGAAGCGCATGTTAAGTCCAGGATTGTCACTTTTCAAAGTTGCCAATGGTTTTATCAATAAGAGTATTTGCAAAACTGTCTTTAACAGGCAACTGTTAACTCATGCAACTTGTGGAGGAAAATTGGCTGAATCGCTGCACACCTCAAGTTCTGTCGCATGAAGTGGGAATAACGTCTTCTTTATGCACTTGCAAAAATTATCACAATCATAATTTAAATTTTTTCTAGTGTGGGAAAGCTTAACATGCACGGATCCTTACATGTACCGTGAAAGATTTGAAACCTTTCCTTACAAAAGCTAATACATTGTTGATGCTAATGCTAATGGAATATACTCACTATCTAAAAGAAACAATATTAGCTCCGAGGGCCAAACCTACGCAAGTTTTATGACAACCTATCAAGAAAGGAACAAATTCTACAGTACGCTATGGTAAATGACTCGGTAAACTTAGCATGGAAAATAAATGTTCTAATATCCAGCCGAGAGAAAAAAGTTTTTTATTCTGTTCAACTTTGTGATGACACCTTCGTAGTTAGAGGTTTATCTTTCCCATTTTTCATGATAAAGGATAATATACAGCAATGATATAATGTATGATTTTTCTTTTAGTTTGCTTCAGTTATTTAATTTAGAGATGTTTATTTTCGGTTCGTATAGCATGCAATTTGAGTGCATGTGAGTCCCAAAGCTATTTTTGAAGTTCGTGTAGGTTGGAGCATCGCAAACATCGAGAGATATGGAATTCCAGAATTTTATACGAGCGAAAACAAAGCTATTTTGAGATCTAGCTTCTGGGTAATAAAGGAGTATGAGCTTATTTATATTTCTCGTCAACTAATCATGGAAGTCAGCTTTTGCGTAAACTTTTTAGTCGAAAGTCGGAATTCTCGTTAGTGTTGAGTGCTAATTGTACACAAACTTCCAAGGAAAAACAGAAAGCAATCATGCAGTTTTCAAACTGTTTGGTTCTTGAATGAATCAGTTGTGTGAACGTTGTATTCCAAGTTGAAGGTAGATTCAATGCCATAACTTTCTTAAATGTAAAAAATCTGTGTTCTATTTTCGTCAGTGCCATCCCTGGCTTCAGATGCTTTATAAATGTGAATAACCTTTGTTTTATTATCGACTGGACCATGCCAGACTTCAATGCCGTATTTAAAATACTGACGGGTCAGCGCACTGTGAAGCACCTTCTGCACTTCTCTTGATACGATATGCGTAAATTTCCGATAGATTGATGCAGTTTTAAACGAATTTGATTGAAACTATTTTTTAAAGGACAAATTTTCGTCTAGTGTTATTTCGTGTAATTTGCTGTTGTTAGTCTCTTTAATTTTTTTGCCGTTTATCAAAATGCTAGGAAGGGCGCCTATTCTTATAAGCGAATAGTATACTTGTACACTTGAATACTTGAATACTTGTACACTTGTATACTTGTATTCAGTCTTTGTGATATTTATCTTGATTCATTTGCTATGAACCAGAGCGAAATGCAATTTAATTCCCGATTTATTTGAAATGAGATGCTTACAACGGTGTTTTTGGAAGGAAGGTACGATGAAAATGTGCTGTCGACCGCCAAAAAACTAAATTTGAAGAAGAACGTGGATTTCACGATATCGCTTGCAAAGAAAAGAAATAGGAAAGGCTGGAGAACAGTTCCATGAGGGACTCCATGGGTTATGTTTTGCAACTCTGAAGCAGAATTGTAAATTGCTGTATATTTTTCAAAGTTTGTGTGGTACAGCTTCTGCAAAAGCACAGGGTTGTTGCCAAAAACTGTAGGCTTTAAAAATTCCGATAACTCTTTGAATTTATGAAATAAGGGACTATAACATAGAACCTCCGAAAGGAAAGAATTCATTGTTTTCTTACATATCTGGTATACCCTTCAAATAAGCATAAACTTAAAGGGTGGTGAAGAGAAGATTATCGTAATTAACAAGCATGGCACAACTGACTCTTCATCAACGCAAGTTCATCATCGAAGAAATGACGGAAATTGGTTCCATCGTCGGGACACTGAGGAAATTCTTCTTGAGATACCGATTCAAACCTAACAAAATAACGATTCAGAGGATCTTCCAAAAGGAGCAATCTTAGTTTATTGTGAGAATAAAGGAAGATCTGAAAGAAAAGTTTCGTAACGCACAGCAGAAAATGTATCGCAGCTCGTGGCAGGCAATTAGCATCGTAGATTCAGCAAAGTGAAATAAAAATGAAAAATTAACTCTTCTTCTTTCCAATCATACCAGTTTAGTTTCTCTTTCCTGTCTGAGAAAAAAGTTATAGCAATTTTAAAAGGTATACATTTTTAGCAACCACCCTGTAAGTTGGGATCTATTCGGTCAAGTTTTTTTCTAAGTCATGGAAAATGAGGAGTACTATATATAGAAGTTTTCCACATCAAAATTTGAATAAAGAAATCGCAGATGATTTAAATTAGCCTGAGTCGCTGATGTTAGGGATCGAATACCAAATTGCTTGTCATTGATGAAGGAATTGCGCTCTAGTTAAGGACATACTTTATTATACTCTATTTTCAAAAAACATTACTAAAGATCGGCGGTGTAAAAATTTGTCTTTACTTGTGATGAAAGTTTTCCTATCAATTTCAGATATGAGAGTTACTTTTGCATTTTTAAATGAATTAGGAAAGGAGCAAATCATTAGGATTTCCGTATAATGCCGGTAAGGAAAGGTAAAACTAGATTGCGCTCTAGTTAAGTCTAGAGCGCAGGAGCAGGTATGACTTATGACTTTGAGGAGGAGGTATGTATTTAAAAACTTTAAATAGAAAATTTATTCTATTTCTTGAATCTTGTGAAGCAACCACTTGAACAACCAGAAATGGCATCTCAACTTCTGTACACTCAACGTACAAGCTAAACTCATCTGTGAATTATCTCGTACAAGCTAAACTCATCTGTGAATTACCTGTCTCTCGAGTACACAACATCTCCAACAGCTCAACACTCTACTTCTGCGAAAATATCTCCCATCTCGCCTTGATCTCTGATGCTATAGCTTTTGTGCAGCGTTATTTTGCAAAGTCATCTTAAGCGGTAATTTCGTATTCCTGTTGTAAACTGTTTGCTTATCTACTCATCTTGCGCTGCGAGTTCGGACATGTGTGTTGCGTCTGATGTAGCTTAAATATTAGCTTTGCATTTTTATCAGCATAACTGTAAATAATTTCTACATATTTCGGGCCTGATGATGATGTTCGTAACATCGAAGCGTCGCCATGTACAGAATGAGTCTAACATTTCATAGATTGACTGCGTAATACAACTAATTGGTAATTTTTTCCAAAATTTATTACTTAAAAACTAGAGCAATCGAGTTGTGAGACCGATGAGAGCACAGTTCCATGGTTTGCACCGTCAGAAAGGTTTCAATTTGGTTTACACCATACTTTTATTATGACATTTTATACTTTGAACTATGACGCTCTTATTCAATAAAATAATTTTTTGTTGTATAGTCGCATATCCTGACACTAGCCGCCAACACTAGTCTAAATGTAGAAATTAGATCGCACATGACTGCTGCACTTGGCTTTTGACTGCCTGAGACGACGGACGCTCTCGTGTTTGCCGTCGACTTGAGGCAGCGCAGTCTGGGAATTGGCTGGTGTCGGAGTTGTGTTCTCAAGCGTGGACTAACGAGGCGGCGAGCTGCTCGTCTCTGCGCTTCCACACTTCCTACGTTATAATGGCAGCTTAATTTTAGATGTGTGAAATCAAGCATTGTCTTATTGTGAACGAACAGATGCCGGGCGTAAGGGATTGGGAAAATCTATTCATTGAAATGAAATATTAATATTAATGCAATTGAGAAACGTTTCCGTGAGGACATTCTTCTACAAAATCCACAATTCTGTCTGCTTCAATATCATTTGAGGCAGAACTACACCTAAGTACACAAATGTGCAGACGGTAGAGAGCTCGGAGTAGGCTAAGAGGAGACTGTAAGCCGTACTGACGATACGGCAGGGCATGCGCTGTATTGCCAGTTCAGTGCACTGGGCCAAGTTCCAGGAGTGAGAGCTGAGTACTGGTCTGTGGTGAAGAGCGGTCGCACGCGGGCTCACAAAACACAGCGGTCGCACAAGGAATTCCGATTTTCTTAGTCGTATGAGAATTTCCACGCGTATAGAGTTTCTCAAATTATGCCAGTTGAAACAATTTCGAATATTTTCATCTCTACAATTGTTGGACGGGAGAGACATAAGTATTCGGCACGCGAGAAAATGATGGAAATAAATAAATTGAATTGCAGGAAGCCAACAGTCAAATAACCAGGGTGGAAGACTAATTAATTCTCTATAGAACAGACTACGACGTCCGCTTACTTTCAGTGTGTGTCTTTAAATGGCAACAGAAGCAAAACTCCCAGCGCGGTGGCTGCAGAGGCGGCATCAGTAAGTAACGCGGTCGACAACCGCGCTCGCTACGTGCGGCTCTGATGCGAGTTATTAAGCCCGTAATACCCGCCGGCCTCGTATTTGAAATGCGGTGGAATAAAACTACATTTTCTTCATTTTTGTACAAACTTGGCATTAGGAGCGGATTCAGAACTTGTCTGCTCTTTGATGTAGAAGCTAAATATAGATACACATGCTTCGGTGTATCACATGCTTCGGTTCGTAGAAATGAAAAGTCTAGATTTGCAGCTTTTACTATCGTGAATTTTGTTTGGTTAAAATGAAGCGTGTGTGATGTTGAGCTTAATCTTCTCTTTTATTAGTGGTAATTAATTTGAAACAACGACAAAGAAGATTCAGTTCTTTTAATCACGAAGACATGAGATTTTAGCGCCTCCAACTCTTTAGTTTTGAGAGTCGGGCGCGTCCAACAAAACGAGGGCGGCTGATTTCAGGCCTTTGTATCACATGCTGCTCTGCGTCGCAAAGACTTGATTCTTAGAGAACTGACGGCGCGGCATTGTCGGGGCCGAGACGAGAAAAAGGAAATGTTCCATTCATGGGAATGTCCCTTCGAAAAGAAGCGTTAAAATGGAGCTCATCGCTCGCCAGGAATGTCAGCAGCGTGAAACATTACCAAAGATCTAATGGATCTTGACATTTGCAATCTAAGCGGGAAAGCATTTTAAAATGCGGGTTTGTACGCAGTAGTCGAATGGTAAGTTCTTGACATGACTAAGAATAGGAAAGTACTGAGACCATTAGGCCTTCTTGGAATTGAAAATGTTAGATTTCGGTCTTCGTTTGAAATACGTTGCGAATTTTATTTTTCTCACAAATGTGATTTATATTTCTCCTCTAATGATTTTTCTTGTATCACAGTTTTTATCACGAATTAAAAGAAGAATAGCCCATATTTGTTTGTCGTTACGGCACGTGTATTAAATACTGAATGAGGAAAGAGAGGCTGAAAATACAAAAACGTTTCTGCATAATTCGAAGGGCTTTTATACGTACGCAGAAAACTGTATGTTTTCAAAAAAATTATGATTCGCATTGACATTTGACTTCAACGAGACGCGTTTCTAAACTCAGTCTTACCCCCAGCGCCTTTAAAGTTTGGTACTATTATGTACTTCAGCGTTCATCAATATTGCTACAACCTTTACAAAAATTACAGCAACCCCTACCAATATGGCTTCAAACTATCACAATATTGCTTCACGCTGCTATAATATAGCTTGATTAGGAGTGCGACCACCTGAGTCACTTCAGCATTATGTTGTGTTTTCGTTCTAGCACGTAGCAAAAATATTTTAGCTTGTATTAATATTTCTTTATGCTCAAACATTGCTTCATATCTTTGAGCATTAGTATTGTTTCAGCATGTTTTATGATTGCTACACACTCCCCACTACTGCTGCAGCTACATCAACATTACACCTCCTGCACTACGCTGGCTACACACTCCCCACTACTGCTGCAGCTACATCGACATTACACCTCCTGCACTACGCTGGCTACACACTCCCCACTACCGCAGCAGCTACATCAACATTACACCTCCTGCACTACGCTGGCTACACACTCCCTACTACCGCAGCAGCTACATCAACATTACACCTCCTGCACTACGCTGGCTACACACTCCCTACTACCGCAGCAGCTACATCAACATTACACCTCCTGCACTACGCTGGCTACACACTCCCTACTACCGCAGCAGCTACATCAACATTACACCTCCTGCACTACGCTGGCTACACACTCCCCACTACCGCAGCAGCTACATCAACATTACACCTCCTGCACTACGCTGGCTACACACTCCCTACTACCGCAGCAGCTACATCAACATTACACCTCCTGCACTACGCTGGCTACACACTCCCCACTACCGCAGCAGCTACATCAACATAACTCCTGCACTACGCTGGCTACACACTCCCTACTACCGCAGCAGTTACATCAACATAACTCCTCCTGCACTACGCTGGCTACACACTCCCTACTACCGCAGCAGCTACATCAACATTACACCTCCTGCACTACGCTGGCTACACACTCCCCACTACCGCAGCAGCTACATCAACATTACACCTCCTGCACTACGCTGGCTACACACTCCCCACTACCGCAGCAGCTACATCAACATTACACCTCCTGCACTACGCTGGCTACACACTCCCCACTACCGCTGCAGCTACATCAACATTACACCTCCTGCACTACGCTGGCTACACACTCCCCACTACCGCAGCAGCTACATCAACATAACTCCTCCTGCACTACGCTGGCTACACACTCCCCACTACCGCAGCAGCTACATCAACATTACACCTCCTGCACTACGCTGGCTACACACTCCCTACTACCGCAGCAGCTACATCAACATTACACCTCCTGCACTACGCTGGCTACACACTCACTACTACCGCAGCAGCTACATCAACATTACACCTCCTGCACTACGTTGGCTACACACTCCCCACTACCGCAGCAGCTACATCAACATTACACCTCCTGCACTACGCTGGCTACACACTCCCCACTACCGCTGCAGCTACATCAACATTACACCTCCTGCACTACGCTGGCTACACACTCCCCACTACCGCAGCAGCTACATCAACATTACACCTCCTGCACTACGCTGGCTACACACTCCCCACTACCGCAGCAGCTACATCAACATTACACCTCCTGCACTACGCTGGCTACACACTCCCTACTACCGCAGCAGCTACATCAACATTACACCTCCTGCACTACGCTGGCTACACACTCCCCACAACCGCAGCAGCTACATCAACATTACACCTCCTGCACTACGCTGGCTACACACTCCCTACTACCGCAGCTGCTACATTAACATTACACCTCCTGCACTACGCTGGCTACACACTCCCTACTACCGCAGCAGCTACATCAACATTACACCTCCTGCACTACGCTGGCTACACACTCCCTACTACCGCAGCAGCTACATCAACATTACACCTCCTGCACTACGCTGCTACACACTCCCTACTACCGCAGCAGCTACATCAACATTACACCTCCTGCACTACGCTGGCTACACACTCCCTACTACCGCAGCAGCTACATCAACATAACTCCTCCTGCACTACGCTGGCTACACACTCCCCACTACCGCAGCAGCTACATCAACATAACTCCTCCTGCACTACGCTGGCTACACACTCCCTACTACCGCAGCAGCTACATCAACATTACACCTCCTGCACTACGCTGGCTACACACTCCCTACTACCGCAGCAGCTACATCAACATTACACCTCCTGCACTACGCTGGCTACAGACTCCCTACTACCGCAGCAGCTACATCAACATTACACCTCCTACACTACGCTGGCTACACACTCCCTACTACCGCAGCAGCTACATCAACATTACACCTCCTGCACTACGCTGGCTACACACTCCCTACTACCGCAGCAGCTACATCAACATTACACCTCCTGCACTACGCTGGCTACACACTCCCTACTACCGCAGCAGCTACATCAACATTACACCTCCGGCACTACGCTGGCTACACACTCCCCACTACCGCAGCAGCTACATCAACATTACACCTCCTGCACTACGCTGGCTACACACTCCCCACTACCGCAGCAGCTACATCAACATTACACCTCCTACACTACGCTGGCTACACACTCACTACTACCGCAGCAGCTACATCAACATTACACCTCCTGCACTACGCTGGCTACACACTCCCTACTACCGCAGCAGCTACATCAACATTACACCTCCTGCACTACGCTGGCTACACACTCCCTACTACCGCAGCAGCTACATCAACATTACACCTCCTGCACTACGCTGGCTACACACTCCCCACTACCGCAGCAGCTACATCAACATTACACCTCCTGCACTACGCTGGCTACACACTCACTACTACCGCAGCAGCTACATCAACATTACACCTCCTGCACTACGCTGGCTACACACTCACTACTACCGCAGCAGCTACATCAACATTACACCTCCTGCACTACGCTGGCTACACACTCCCCACTACCGCAGCAGCTACATCAACATTACACCTCCTGCACTACGCTGGCTACACACTCCCCACTACCGCTGCAGCTACATCAACATTACACCTCCTGCACTACGCTGGCTACACACTCCCCACTACCGCAGCAGCTACATCAACATTACACCTTCTGCACTACGCTGGCTACACACTCCCCACTACCGCAGCAGCTACATTAACATTACACCTCCTGCACTACGCTGGCTACACACTCCCCACTACCGCAGCAGCTACATCAACATTACACCTCCTACACTACGCTGGCTACACACTCACTACTACCGCAGCAGCTACATCAACATTACACCTCCTGCACTACGCTGGCTACACACTCCCTACTACCGCAGCAGCTACATCAACATTACACCTCCTGCACTACGCTGGCTACACACTCCCTACTACCGCAGCAGCTACATCAACATTACACCTCCTGCACTACGCTGGCTACACACTCCCCACTACCGCAGCAGCTACATCAACATTACACCTCCTGCACTACGCTGGCTACACACTCCCTACTACCGCAGCAGCTACATCAACATTACACCTCCTGCACTACGCTGGCTACACACTCCCCACTACCGCAGCAGCTACATCAACATTACACCTCCTGCACTACGCTGGCTACACACTCCCTACTACCGCAGCAGCTACATCAACATTACACCTCCTGCACTACGCTGGCTACACACTCCCTACTACCGCAGCAGCTACATCAACATTACACCTCCTGCACTACGCTGGCTACACACTCCCCACTACCGCAGCAGCTACATCAACATTACACCTCCTGCACTACGCTGGCTACACACTCCCTACTACCGCAGCAGCTACATCAACATTACACCTCCTGCACTACGCTGGCTACACACTCCCTACTACCGCAGCAGCTACATCAACATTACACCTCCTGCACTACGCTGGCTACACACTCCCCACTACCGCAGCAGCTACATCAACATTACACCTCCTGCACTACGCTGGCTACACACTCCCCACTACCGCAGCAGCTACATCAACATTACACCTCCTGCACTACGCTGGCTACACACTCCCTACTACCGCAGCAGCTACATCAACATTACACCTCCTGCACTACGCTGGCTACACACTCCCTACTACCGCAGCAGCTACATCAACATTACACCTCCTGCACTACGCTGGCTACACACTCCCTACTACCGCAGCAGCTACATCAACATTACACCTCCTGCACTACGCTGGCTACACACTCCCCACTACCGCAGCAGCTACATCAACATTACACCTCCTGCACTACGCTGGCTACACACTCCCTACTACCGCAGCAGCTACATCAACATTACACCTCCTGCACTACGCTGGCTACACACTCCCCACTACCGCAGCAGCTACATCAACATAACTCCTCCTGCACTACGCTGGCTACACACTCCCTACTACCGCAGCAGCTACATCAACATAACTCCTCCTGCACTACGCTGGCTACACACTCCCTACTACCGCAGCAGCTACATCAACATTACACCTCCTGCACTACGCTGGCTACACACTCCCCACTACCGCAGCAGCTACATCAACATTACACCTCCTGCACTACGCTGGCTACACACTCCCCACTACCGCAGCAGCTACATCAACATTACACTTCCTGCACTACGCTGGCTACACACTCCCCACTACCGCTGCAGCTACATCAACATTACACCTCCTGCACTACGCTGGCTACACACTCCCCACTACCGCAGCAGCTACATCAACATAACTCCTCCTGCACTACGCTGGCTACACACTCCCCACTACCGCAGCAGCTACATCAACATTACACCTCCTGCACTACGCTGGCTACACACTCCCTACTACCGCAGCAGCTACATCAACATTACACCTCCTGCACTACGCTGGCTACACACTCACTACTACCGCAGCAGCTACATCAACATTACACCTCCTGCACTACGCTGGCTACACACTCCCCACTACCGCAGCAGCTACATCAACATTACACCTCCTGCACTACGCTGGCTACACACTCCCCACTACCGCTGCAGCTACATCAACATTACACCTCCTGCACTACGCTG
The DNA here is from genome assembly GCA_030386875.1 of Morinoia aosen. Lineage (NCBI taxonomy): Eukaryota > Metazoa > Arthropoda > Malacostraca > Amphipoda > Talitridae > Morinoia > Morinoia aosen. The sequence continues at coordinate 27,813,180 of CM059568.1, forward strand.
GCTACACACTCCCCACTACCGCAGCAGCTACATCAACATTACACCTCCTGCACTACGCTGGCTACACACTCCCCACTACCGCAGCAGCTACATCAGCATAATTCCTCCTGCACTACGCTGGCTACACACTCCCCACTACCGCAGCAGCTACATCAACATAACTCCTCCTGCACTACGCTGGCTACACACTCCCCACTACCGCAGCAGCTACATCAACATTACACCTCCTGCACTACGCTGGCTACACACTCCCTACTACCGCAGCAGCTACATCAACATTACACCTCCTGCACTACGCTGGCTACACACTCACTACTACCGCAGCAGCTACATCAACATTACACCTCCTGCACTACGCTGGCTACACACTCCCCACTACCGCAGCAGCTACATCAACATTACACCTCCTGCACTACGCTGGCTACACACTCCCCACTACCGCTGCAGCTACATCAACATTACACCTCCTGCACTACGCTGGCTACACACTCCCCACTACCGCAGCAGCTACATCAACATTACACCTCCTGCACTACGCTGGCTACACACTCCCCACTACCGCAGCAGCTACATCAGCATAATTCCTCCTGCACTGCGCTGGCTACACACTCCCCACTACCGCAGCAGCTACATCGACATTACACCTCCTGCACTACGCTGGCTACACACTCCCCACTACCGCAGCAGCTACATCGACATTACACCTCCTGCACTACGCTGGCTACACACTCCCTACTACCGCAGCAGCTACATCGACATTACACCTCCTGCACTACGCTGGCTACACACTCCCCACTACCGCTGCAGCTACATCAACATTACACCTCCTGCACTACGCTGGCTACACACTCCCCACTACCGCAGCAGCTACATCAACATTACACCTCCTGCACTACGCTGGCTACACACTCCCCACTACCGCAGCAGTTACATCAACATTACACCTCCTGCACTACGCTGGCTACACACTCCCCACTACCGCAGCATCTCGCCTCATCACCGCAAGGACGCGCGTTTATACGACCCAGAGGAGACTAAATTCGTCCCTGCGACGCTCATATCGACGTGAACGCCCTGCTCGAGGCAGCGCATCTCGCCGCGCTATCGCACAAAATTGCCGGGTTTACCGTTTTTTGATCATCTGGGAACACCTGGGTGCTCGGTAAAATCCTCTTTTCGGTATTTTTTGCAGCAGAGGCAAAGCCGTTGACGTCATACAGAGGCGGAAGTTATCCGTAGTGTTTTCCCAGCATCATATGACGTCCGAAGGTATTTCACGCGTGTCAAGTACTGAAGTTGACTTCTCTAGAATAATTCATTCCCTCAGTTAGGATGATCACAGAGGAAATGATCATCCTAATGAACTCGATAAAATCTCCCTTATCGCATTGTACTAGTTGGTAGCGCTGAAAATTTCTCAGGTGAACTGCCTTAATTAGCAGTTAGTAGTACAATTGTATGATTGTTTTCCTTTGTTAGATTTCGATTCCAATCTACAAGTATGGCCTTCAATTGTGTCACCTATACACCCTTTCCAGATATCGATCTCTGTATTTAGTATTTTTTGCTCGATCTCTGTATCTGTATGGATTATGCTCCATCCGGCGCAATTACACCTCCTGCACTACGCTGGCTACACACTCCCTACTACCGCAGCAGCTACATCGACATTACACCTCCTGCACTACGCTGGCTACACACTCCCCACTCCCCACCACTCCCCAATGTGTGGCATGTACTCCTTCAGGCACACGGTGTGGCATGTGCTCCTTCAGGCACACGGTGTGGCATGTACTCCTTCAGGCACACGGTGTGGCATGTACTCCTACAGGCACACGGTGTGGCATGTACTCCTTCAGGCCCACGGTATGGCTTGTACTCCTTCATGCACATGATGTGGCAAGTACTCCTTCAGGCACACGGTGTGGCATGTACTCCTTCAGGCACACGGTGTGGCATGTACTCCTTCAGGCACACGGTGCGGCATGTACTCCTTCAGGCACACGGTGTGGGATGTACTCCTTCAGGCACACGGTGTGGCATGTACTCCTTCAGGCACACGGTGTGGCATGTACTCCTTCAGGCACACGGTGTGGCATGTACTCCTCCAGGCACACGGTGTGGCATGTACTCCTTCAGGCACAAGGTGTGGCATGTACTCCTTCAGGCACAAGGTGTGGCATGTACTCCTTCAGGCACAAGGTGTGGCATGTACTCCTTCAGGCACAAGGTGTGGCATGTACTCCTTCAGGTATAATTTCCGTCCTCACTTAAATTTCACGCGAAACTCACAAGGCATCCAGCAAGTGAGATGGTTTTGATAAATAAAATTCAAGTCTGGTTAAAGTTTGCTCATTTTTGTCTTCATTGTTCATTTCACTGTTGATTTATAAGCAAAGTTTAAAAAAGACATCACAGAAAAATAGAATTATAAAAATACTCGTCAAACATAAACGTCGGAGTTAAGGTGATTCTTTGGAACATGATGAATTTCACTTTGATTTCATGCACAGAACATTTTCACACATTTCACAAGCACAATACAGTACCCAGGAAAGTTCAAGTTGCGAACAAGACGCAAGTATCATCCTCACTTCCACGGCTAGTTGGTTGATGCAAAAAATTCAAGATTTATTCTGAGCAAATTGTTAGGTGCTCCTACGAACCAGTAATTGTTACGAAGCTATTTCGAAATACTTAACTACCTCTGCATCTACCGCACAATGTACCATCAAAAAGTTTAAAGAGATTTGTTAAACGACTTTGCCTGGCGTGGAAGACTGCCGAAATTACCACAAAGAGCCACGCAAAAGCTATCCCAGAAATAAAATGAAAACAACAACTGCGTTAAAATACCGCCAAAAACTTGGGTTTGCAATGTGCCAGCGTTACCACTCGTACAATCGACGTTGTGTACATAGAAAATGACACTTTTTCCCATGCCGAGTCCTTTTCACTGTGCTACAATTTTACTAAAACTTTCGAAGGTGAAGAAAATTGCTTTTAGGAAATACATTTTATAGTACTGTGGAATAGCGAAGCAAAAATTGAGTTAATTGGAAAAAAATGTATTTAAAAGATTTAGGAAAAGAGCGATGAGACTTTTTGTCTCCAAGAACACAGTGCTAGCAGGTAAACATGGAAGAGTTTGCACGAAAATTTTTGGTTGTTTGAGTTCATATGAAACTGATAAAAAATTGCAATAGAAGGAGTGTTGTCACCTGATGGAGAGAACGGAATACAGGATGAAAACGTGAAGTTATCGGTACAAAATCTTAAGCTCAGCCGTCCCCTTCAATGTCAGCACGACAATCACCACGAACAAGTGAAGGCATAACTTCATAAAATAACATTACAGTTTTATCACGGGCTTCGCTGAAAACTAACTCAAATCCCCCTTGAAAATTTATGGCGAAAATTGAAATTTGAATACGTAGTCTGTCACAGACAAACTTTAAAGAACTTCTGTACGACACGTATGTAGATAATGAAGGATAGAATAGTAAAAGTATCTTAGCTCAGGCATATTCAAGTTCGTTTTAAAAATACAAACGCCTAAGTCAAAAAAAGACACCGTTATTTGTTCCCTCAGTCGAACAGAATAAATATTTTTTTTAATCATTTTGATATTGATGTTCTTACTGAATTAGTTGCGTTCAGCCCATCGATCTGGAAACTGAGGTTCAATATTTTACTTATTTCATGACGTATAGGGCTTGGACTGACACGTGCATGGCCCACTCTCGGCTAACGCTGAAGAGAAGAATATTTCACATTAAAGCAAAAGTGTCAATACTTTTAGCATGTCAGCAAGATATGGTTAACTTATTTTGTTTTTATTCATCAGCTGTTAATATTATTTGTGACGGAAGATTGGCAATAAAATATTTAATAAGAGCACACTTTGGCAATAAGGACATCATAAGAAACTCCATAGGGAATAGGATGCGATCCTCGCATACGGACCCTCTCTATCGATAAATGAAATAAGTAGTCTTACAATTTCTCTTGCATAATCTTTGGTACTCGGCTGCAGAAGAAATAAATGCTATTCGCTCAAATTTTGTCAAATTACGCGTATATCAATATTTTTACAGGTCTTTTTGAATATTCTATCGCCCTTTCTGACTGCGGGTATAATTTGCATGAGCATCCTTCCCAAAGTTAGGTCTTTGCGCCCATTTCCCTTGCAAATTTTTCTTTGTAGCCTTTTCTCGGAAGAAAAACACCGAAAGTTTCCGGCCTTCATCATCTGAGTGCAAATTTTCGTTGACTGAAAAAATTATAAAAGCTTGTCATCCTCAGCGGCTCATAAAAAGTTTAAGTCAAGCTCCCGTTCTAGTTCTGGAGTTTCACTTAATCTGTAAGGAGCGACAATGTCATTAGTTCGAATATAGAACAGCTGAATTTCGGGGAGCTACTCCATCACCAGCGAGACACCTGCAACCGCTACATTATGCTTGGTTAGCGAGTTCTGTTGCGGTACATCGATTTGCTTAGCGCGTTTTGCTGCGGTGCATTGAATTACTTTGTGAGTTCTGCTGCGGTACATCGATTTACCTATCGAGTTTGGCTGTGGTATATCGATCTACTAAGCGACTGCTGCTGCAGTATATCAATTTACTTAGCGAGTTATGATGCGGTAAGTGAATCGATATATAACCAACCGTTCCCACTGTTCCTACCTTCATGCCAATAGAGGCGTGGTATGGAGCGAGGCAAACCGAGAAAGACAGAAGCCTGCATGTTGCCTTCATAGCTGAGATATCGAAAGGTGCCTTCTGATTGGCACTTCTAATCGATATTAAGTTAACTGTGAGTATTGTAGTCCGTAGACTTGTGATTATATAAATTTATTGCCAGTTGAGTGAAGTCTGAACGATGATTTAAGTAGCAAACCTAAATGTTTTATGCAATTAAAGAAATAAAATTATTGGTTCTCCTTCATAAGTTTGAGCTCAAAAGGCCAAACTCATTTTGATGAAAATTAGTGTATATTTTTCAAGTTGATATTCCACACACTCTTACCTTGGGGGGAATAATATTGTCGAATCGTTCCGCCCAGGTCCTTCAACTATTATGATGGTGTAGGGGCTGGTGTAGGGGTTGGTGTAGGGTTTAGTGTAGGGGTTGGTGTAGGGTTTAGTGTAGGGGTTGGTGTAGGGGCTGGTGTACGGGCTGGTGTAGGTGCTGGTGTAGGTGCTGGTGTAGGTGCTGGTGTAGGTGCTGGTGTAGGGGCTGGTGTAGGGCCTGGTGTAGGAGCTGGTGTAGGGCCTGGTGTTGGGGCTGGTGTAAGGGCTGGAGTAGGTGCTGGTGTAGGTGCTGGTGTAGGTGCTGGTGTAGGGGCTGGTGTAGGGGCTGGTGTAGAGGCTGGTGTAGGAGATGGTGTAGGTGCTGGTGTAGGGGCTGGTGTAGGGGCTGACTCACGTGTTTGAATAACGTCGCTCGGTAACAAGCACCACTCATGCATCAAAACAAACGCAGTAAAATTTCATTTATCATTCGAACACCAATACACCAACTGTTCCTTCTAAGATTTTTGTCACTGTTTTTTCAATCTAATGCATTGGCAGTCGTACATTCTATCACTGCATTCTTTACATTACCTGAGCCATCGTTAACGAAACCTCAGACGTTTCAGATCGTTCCCTCCAACGAAGCACCACGACGCAAGTACTCACCCCAACCAGGATGGTGGCCTCCGCCGTGACGTAGTCGTGTACCGGTGCGGGCACGGCGCTGCTCAGCGACGAGTGCTCGAATGGCGGTGAATATTCTACTCCCATCTTGGTTGATTTTATTCCTCAGTCCACTAGATGAATGCCTTCTTGCGTAAAATTTACTCTCTGTAAATTTTACTTCATAATGTTCCTTATCATATAATCATTTTGCTTTCGTTTGTCAATACGCAAGACTGAGTTTGTTCTTGTTTTTCATTCGACATAATCAATCAGCACCCGATCCAACGAGTACAACGGGGTATCTCTACAGAGCTTCTTTACTAAACTTGTATCACAACGTTCATTAACTAGCCTTCTTTCGTCTGAACACCGCTGCCAGCTGGCAGTTCTCTCTGAAATACAAAAAAAAACACTTTTTATTTCTTTGAAACTGTCGTCGCACTGCCAGAAAATATTTCTTGAAAATTCAGCGGTACGACCCGATGTCGCCAAGTTAGGATTTGATGTCTTTCTTATTCCGAGGCTGCAGCGTAGTCATGAGGCCAGACGACCCTGGAAGAGTCATCACATCCTTGCTTAACACAGCGCGCGATGTGGCTCATTACGCGGCGCTCGCTGGAACAGACTACATCCACTGTTGGGGTGACAACCAAAACATTGCTTTGCAGACCCCATGCGCGGTTGGATGACGTCCAAGCCCTAGCTTATTTCCATACTATTTGAGCTTCGCCTGGAAATAGGGCCTTGTTTTCCGTTGGGCCGCGGCGCGGCTGCACTTCGCTGGAATTTTATGCGTGTCGCTCGTACGAGGAGATTGGACGCAGCGCTGGAGGCACGTATAACGACGGCACCGGAGTCCAGATGTCGGTCATTAAATTCTGGCTCAAGGAAATAAAAGCTCTTTGCAAGCTGTTTTCTTCATTTGTCTCGCTCCGTGAAATGACTAATGTGAGAACTCGTGCACAGAAATAATTTTCGTTCAAGACGTTTCCTGCGTATATAGTGCGGTGCACCAACAAAATTCACTATGAAGATTTTCATCCGCCGCTTGAAACCTGGCGACTGGTAATTGAGATCTTCCTCCGAGAGTCCACACTTTCTTTCTGAAACAAAAGAAAATAATGTAGTTAATAGGAGAATTTGTTCATGGAGGAGTACTTCAAACCAAAAAAAATATCAGTTTAAACTCATAACCAATTTCAAAAAATGCCTATCGTAAAATCTTGCTACTGTCCCCCAAACTATTAATAGTAACTGTTTTAACCAGTAAACTTATGGTCTATTCTGAAACTGGTCCTTGCATCCAGTATTCTATCATATCACTCCTAAATTCTAAGGGCAAAGAGTTGTTTCAATAACTGTAAAAAACTTTCCAGACTCTCTTCGACGGTTACCTCGACGGTCTAAGCCTCGATCAATGTCCGAAGAGCAATAATGCGGGCGTGAGTAGCTTTTTTAGAGATCAACACAGCACTTCCATGAAACCTGAATCTTTACACACCTCAAGCACACTGTCATCGAGAAGACGTAGATGAAACATTATTCAGGGTGAAGTAAATTTGGGCATCCTGCTAGTGACTTTCTCAGAGCGCAACCTAACATTTTTTGCTCGAGCCCGGAAAAGATGTACTGCATGGGAAGCCTAGAGAATAAACTGACAACATGAACTCCAAAGCAATTTTCTACAAGTTCGTTCACATTTCATGGCCCCGAAAATGGGCTATTTACGCAATAGCTGGCTTCCATGAATGAATAATATATTATTAGTTAACAATATCTGCCGTTCTGATGTTATTTGTATTGTCTTCACATATTCACAGACTCTCAATAAAGCTTAAACTGAACATTGTGAATGACTAAAATTTTATTTTGCACAACAGAGTAATCATTTCTATAGACCCGGTGCTTTTCCACAACAGAGTTGCATTTGTTTGTCCACTATGACATAAATCCATTACTTCGGCTCAAAATAGACCATGGTGGTGTTTTTGTGCTCTCTTCCTGTGTTTCAGCAGGTCAATCAATTGCCCAGGTGCGCTGTTCATCGAGCGGAACAACGGCCGCTTCTCGCGTGTCGACATTCTGTCAACTCCAAAGTTTCTACAAAAGCGCGTGCTGCAGCCCGTATTGTTTGCGTCGGGGCTGCATGAGGGGGCTCAGCGTAATATTTTACTGTCAGAATTTCTCTCGCCACAGCAAAAGTTTAAGCAAAACCTGACTTGTGACGGACATTGGCAGCAAATACAAATAAACAAATGAGTTTGAGTCTTGTTTTTCGTTCAAGCGAACGGTAAATTCTTCAAGAACTTGACCTCTTCCTTTTAAGATTAAGAAGATATATTTCGTGCACTTGCTAAGCAGGTAGCAATTGCAGAAAAGTAGCAAGAGAACCGCAGAGGGCAAAGCAAGACCCTCATAAGGCCTGCGTCGGCGTTGCTAAGCCATTTGCCTATAAAACCTTTGCCTCGGGTACCTTTACAAACCAAGCCAGTTTCATCGTTATAATTAGGCAATACACTCCAAGCTATATCAGATCAGTATCAAGCAGTAATTTTCAACTTTTTTGATTTCTGTGTAGGTATTTATCACTATAGTAATAAGTAACAATTATTTAGAGCTCGTAACTATTGTTGAAGATCGTCACTCTCGACTTCAACGTCAGACGTCTTTCACCTTCATGAAATTCCCATTAAGAACCCATGCGTCAAGCCAAGAGCGAGAGTCGTCTCAGAAAAAAATATTTCAACCAACGAGATAAATTTCAGCGTCACTCCAGTAAAGAAATTTTAGCGATGTCTGCCTTAGTGTAGCGGGGCTACAAGCCCGGCCCGCGCTGCGGAGCCCGTGTGGTGTGCGTCTCGGTATTGCGGCGCTTGGGAGGCTCTATTCCCCACTTCTCCTTTCATGCTCACCAACGCAGTAGTGCTCTCCTGCTCATGAAGAGTGACCAAGTCGGATTCCTCGATCTGCTCTTGCACTCTCGCTCACTCGATGATTTGGGTAGACGACGTTCACAACCGAGTAAGAGTATTAGATTTGAAGATACAAACAAAACATGTTGACACACGGCACTATTATCATATTGAATTGATAGAAAAATTGATATTTCAGAGTTCTTCAATTCTTCTAGACAAAAACAATTGCCTCTAGTCCCCTTAGACTTTTTATTCATTTCTTCCAGAAATTTTCCACTGAATTAAGATCTGGATATGGGCTTGCTAATAAATTCCACTAAATCTACCTTTAAAAAAAATTTTTACTCGCTTCACTGCTCGGGATATCAATGTAACCTCCTCAACAAGGTGTCCCACAAAAATGGCAACCACTCTTTAAAAGCACATTATTGGCTTAATAATAAACCTATCTTAGTATACTTTTTCTACTTTGATGGAAAAATTTGTTCTCGGCTATTAACTGGAAAAACATTATAGATATTCTTATTAGGTTGGATTGTACAATCTGAAATCAATTTTTTTATGAAGAGGTTGTTGTCAATAAATGAATCGCCTCTGCATTACTCCATTTAAAACCCAATCCATATAAAATATTGATTTAAAACATAATCATAATTTAAAACATAATCTATATTAAATACTGATTTACTCGTATCAGTAATACCATCATAAAAATATAGTAAGCATGGAATTCGATGACAATTATCTCTTCCAAATGCAGCGTGCAAAGAACCAGCGAGAGATTAGGGTAAATTGCTGCCCAAAAAAAAGAAGTTGCAAACTGTTTCAAGAAAAATTCGAAAAAGCCTCTCCCAATGGAAAATTTTTTTCAAAGAGCATTACTGGCGATACAAAGCTCAAATTCAATCATGTCGGTACCGTACATAATCTAAACAAAGGCAATGGCCGGGGGATTTGAAATCCTCTAAGCAGGCTGTAACATTGTTCATGTCAGACAAAAAAATCAAACTGTCTGCTGCAGAAATCCTCAAGGTTTATCAAAATCGTCGTTTTCGTACGTTGTTCCAGATTTTGATAAAAGTAAAAGCGTTATTTAATAGAGGCTTTTAGATGAAGGTCTCAGACGTCGGTCATTTTTTCAATTGTTCTTATATCAACCAGCTGAACATCTCGGTCTTTTATTTATATTGTTGTAGGAGACGAGATAGCTTTGCATCTGACCGGAAAAAAAGCCTTAGACACTATTCTATCCGTCAAAATACTAGACACTAAACAAGACACTATATTCCTGAAAAAGCTGTTTTTGATGTTCCATTAAGCCGAATGAGAGTGCCAATACATGGGTTAGTTTGTGTGACAGTGAAATTGTAATTGGACCAATATTCTACGAAAATAAGCTGACTGGTGGAAACCCCTCAGGGTGCGAAGAAGAGCCGATAGGCTTCGGTTAATTAGGCTGGCTTATCCTATATGCTTTGGGGACAAGGTGCCCGCAGATGAGATACTGTGGGGTTAGCTCAGCTATAAATAGGCATTCGGAACATATTATGCACCCACTTTGCTTCTTTCAGGTTTCATATTTATTCCGCTACCTACTCTTTATCTTTTCTTCCTATCCTTCATAACATGCTGTTATTATGCGCAGTGTCTCTTAAATAGAAACACATCTTGTGCATAGATTCCACACTATTTTCTTTATCCAAACTGAATGGTGCCTTCTCTCTTCTATATGTGGAAACATCTTTACAGTGAAAACAGAACCTTAAACTAACTACTGTACTATACATAGGTAGAAGAAATTACTTTCATAACCTAAATACAAGAGTGATTACAGTTTAAAACTCCCTACATTTATCAGTTTGACGACACTTGGAGCATGGAAGATGGAGGACCTTGCCGACACCAGACACTGATGTACAAAAGTGTAATAGTCGGTCGGTGTAAAATTTATTGAAAATAAAATTGTAAAAATTATAATATCATACCTTTAGTGTTGTTGTGAGATCATATGTGTGAATCGTGTTTGCGTAAAGCTTGGCCCTCAGAAACACCGGTCCTGTCACCCTGTGACTTTTTTCGGTATTATTTAATGTCATAGGCTTACAATTCAACACCAAACTTTGGATGAGTTAAAATATAGCCAATATAACTGAATTGAACGTGCTTAAATGCAACTCAGGTATGAAAATGCGAGTCATGAGGAATATAAAATAGTCAAGTCAATTGCCTCTATTCAATTAATATCCTGTTCCATTTTATTTTTATAATAAACGTTAATTTTCCTGAGAATTCAATAGTTTGTATTGTCCTTTAAAAGCCGAGGTCAAATTTCCGTAACGCAATACGTAAAATAAAAACGATTCATTCATTGAAAGCGTTCACATTATAAAAAAGTGGTTCAACTACCTTGCTTACATTTTGTATCCTAATAATATTTGCAATCTCTTTCAATAAGTTGCCGATAACAAATTTCGCATTAATCTAAAAAAGGAAATTAAAATAGGCCAATGCATCAGCTAATAATACGTTCTTAAAGAGGCGATTCGATTTACTGTGGGACACTCTTTTGAATTAACACAATGTGTCATTCGCATGTTGGCTCGCTTGCTAGCACCGTCCCTATCTACACTCATTCACTAAATTAAATGCCTGAATATTGAGAATTATTTGACCGGAAATTTTATTATTAATTACTATTTATTGATGCTGATTGATGTATTTTCCAATGCTATCGAAACGTAAAATTAGGGAAATCAGAAGAAAAAATGATACGCATCTAAATAGTTCTGCAGAAGAATTTTTAGGAATGCAGCAACACTTCAACTTAAAAACACAGTCAATTTTAATGGAGGGACAAAATGCTGATCTAATAAAGTTATAAAAATGCATTATAGAATAATATTTAGTGCCGTCATTTTCGACGAGCAGTGCACACTAATCCTGCATAAACTCAAAGTAGTTCATCAATTGTACACGAAGTGGGTAGAGTTTAGCTCTTCTAAAGTTCCCTGTACCAGCAGCTTTGTTAATTGAAGCCGTACAGCCAACAAGACATCTGTTACCTGCACCTGATATCGTCCCAAAAAACAAGACACTGATGCACAAAAGTGTAATAGTCGGTCGGTGTAAAATTTATTGAAAATAAAATTGTAAAAATTATAATATCATACCTTTATCAAAGCCACCCCTTAGCATCTTTGGCACGTTGAACTTTAATATGAAACATGACCACAGCTGACCTCAGTACGTAGCAAGTCAGAACGTAAGATTCATTTTTCCTCCAGACCTGTTCGCTCTGATCGGTTCAGTTGGACCGTGCGCGCATAATTAGATTACGTCTAAAGAAGCAGGAACGGTAACACTTGGGCCCAGGTTTGCGCACTGTATACCTGCATCAGTGTACTTGTACTTAGTATGAGCTGCACCTGCTTGGTGCGTGATTCGTTGCGCGCGGCATCACTGGTTCGGTTGGCTGTCTGTCTGAAGGAACTCGTGGACGTGGGGGAGTGTCTTGGACCGTCACTTCGATTGCTCGAGTGAGTAAGCATGAAGTATTTCCGGGAGCACTTGCGCTTAACGAATGGAGAAACCGTAGATTTCTCGTTGACCCCTGAGTGAGAACCACCGAATAATTTGGTTCCAACTGCCGTATGCATAAAAACATCATTGTATTAGTGCTGGCAAGAGATGAAGTACATAGTGCTTGAAATTTAAATTTCGTACGTAACTATTTTTTCTATCGTTCTAGCTATACCAAGCTGAGAACGTGACTAATAACGCATTAGAAATTCATAACACCAATGAAAAAATTACAGATAATTATAATACACGTACTAGTTAACAAAAGATAAAAGTTTGAGTCAGTAAAAAATATTTAATGTTTAAATGTAAAATGTTCAAAATATAAAATGTTTCAATAAATGATTACGATTTAACATGTAATAATCTGATCGCCTTTCTCCTATTTAGGCCTTCACTGCACTTACTGACATACTGTACAGTGCCAAAACCTTGTACACTCAAATGCGACAACGCTACGTAACACAGCGCGTTTCGCATAAATGTATCATCCTAATTTAATGTTTCGTGTTATGATTTTTATGTAATTTTTTATAATTTTTTGCTTACATGTTCCCGTTTCCACCTCTAATCACTAAAGCTGGTGGTCAGGATTTACAAAATTCACACATTACGAGAGTGATTGAGCTTTATCCATTATTGGTCATTCTATTAATAGTACATTGTTCTCATGTCCATCAACACCCAGGAGGCTTCGATGCGACGTGTGAGCTACAGAGCGCCGAATAATAATTTAAAGTTTCATGCATTTTTCCACATACCGCATGCTATCTAACAACTGAAAGACTAAAAGCCTCATTCAAGAATGAAATCTGTTCTGTAAATAACCCTCTAAAGGGACAGAGATGGCGACGCAGAGCTTGTTTCATGGACAGCAACAGAGGCTAGGCGATCACGTGTCAGACAAAGATATCGGGGCGCTTAACGAGGTGTTATCGAACTGAACGATAAGCCTGTAGATGAAATGTTCTAAATGCCTCGGTAATGGAACAGAAGGGCGGGCTGACACTATCTGTACATAGAAAGAGAGTGTTTCGAAAACGTTGTGCAAGAAGAATATAAGATAAATCTCAAGACGAATCTGAGAAATGGAGGCCCAATATAAGATGAAAAAAACACCTACTGGTTTAGGATGAAACTAAAAACGAAGCTCAAGGAAAGAGAACTGAAATGATGGCACAAATTTAACCAAAGAGAAACAAAAAAAAAGAGGAACCCGAAATTTTGAGGATAATTTGACCTCACAAATTTACTCGTTCATTAATAATTTAAATTGAGCACATTAGGGTAATGCACTACATGATCTTATAATGTTCTGCTCAGTGTAAATTGAAAAAAAGTATGTGAAGGAAGGCTGGCTCCAAAAGTATGATGGCGCATTTGTACTGAAATTAGTTGTTCATGACTTTTCTCTGTAAGTGGAGTTCCCGAACAGGAAAGGCTCCGGCCTACCGCTTGCGTATAGGACTGAGAGATAAATGAACCGTAGCATGTGAAGGCAGTTTTGCTTTACCTCATGGTTTTTTCACAAAATTTTGGACTCGGCGTCAAATTGCGACTTACAAGGATTTTTGCGATGAGTTTCAGTAGGTAGAGGCTCAGTATGAAAACTGAAGCGACCAAATCTGCTAAAGCAAGGCCCAATTAATCGTGTTGACTGACACTTGAATGCTCGACAGTTGAGCTGTAGAAACGAAAACGTCTTTTGTTGTGTATATGTTAATAAGATTACCCTTCTAGCCATAGAGGCCTGATAGGTTTTTTATACAGATTAGGCGAGCCATCATTGATAACTCAACTTCGTTTCCGGAAAAAAAGGGTCATTGCTCGTTTTATTTACTTCGTGTTTGTATGATCCAGCCGCCACCAAGTAATCCACTAAGATTCCGCTTCGTGGATTCCTTGACTGCCGAGTCCGCCAACAACCGCTGGCAACCTGCCAGCAATACATGCACCTACCATCATCCGTACGAACTCCTTCGCTTTGACTAACGCATGAACTCAGCGCAATTTTCGTTAGCGCATAATCAACCAAGTAACCGATATGTTTGTCTGCCTCTATTGACAGGTGACTGACAAGAGCCTTTTTTGCTCTATCTGAAATGTTTTTACACGCCCCACGTTGTGACCAACAAATGCATCATATATCAAGGAAAATCTCCAAGAGCACAGAAAATCATGGAACTTTTTTATCTTTCTCTAGTTTTTCGTACTGAATGAATGACGCAGGCAATAATTCCTCATTGTGACAGCAGCAGTGACAAGGCAGCCATGATTTATAAATTAGGCGACGCTTCTGCGAAAATTATTAGCGCCGCACAAAAATAAATCTTGACTGGGGTTTCATTTATTTTATCATTCGCCAGGCCTGGTATTAGAGAGCTTTTGAAATAGGTTTATCCCAAGATAAATACCAATTAAAATAAGCTTGAATCCTGAGCACAGGATTGGAGTGAGGCGACCGCTGGACTCTTGCAGCATCATGAAGCCCAGCGTTATTGTGGGCTGTGGACTGTGTAGCGCTACCACTCAAAATTAATCTTGCGTCCTGCCTAATTTTCTAGCATTAATTTCACTCGTAATTCTGCACAAATGCGCTATGAGTTGCTTCAAACCAAGTTATTGTCCTCACAGTAGAAATTTTAAGTTGTAACTGTTGATGATATCATTCCAAATATTCATTTGAAATATTTCCAAGCAAAATTACGTAAAGTTTTGATTTATTATTAATTAATAATTAATTATGTCCTGCTTTTATTTTCCGCTTACTTCATATTTTCTTGTTAATGTATGCTTGAATGAATTAAAAATTAGCCTACGGCATTTCATTGTAAGCGATGCATAAATTTCCTATTACTCATGCATTTGAAATTACAATTAATTCTACAGAAAGAAATGGATAAATTCTTTTGGTAGCGATCGTACTTTTGAAGAACTCTAAATAATTATGGAATAAAAGGTAAAATGAAATAAAAACGTTTTTTACCAATAACATAAAGCCCGTTTTCCATAAAATTGGTGAGTGAAATGACCGTAAGAACACCGTCCTCTGTCGAGTACGGAAGTGGTTCACTTATGTAACGGGGCTCATTTAGTTCAACTGATGCTGGTAGCCTCCATTGAATTGTTGGAATCATTATGAACAGAAAATTACTTTAAGATTATGAGGATTTATTTACAGCAAGATGCTAGGAAATTAGGTCTAGGACACCGCTGAATATTTCAGCGCGATCGACGTCCAAATACACAGCAAAAAAAGCGAACAACCTACTTTTAAACGCCATAATTATTGTGTTGGACTGACCATCTTAGTAATCGGTTAATCCGGTTGAGAATCGTTTGTGTTACCTTAAACCTTAAGACTCGGATTTAGAAGAGAAGACGAAAGAATTTGGGGGAATTGGAAACTATCTGCTATAAAAAATGACAAAGATTACTCCTGAATACAGCTTCAACATGGTTGAGAATGATGACAATGGTTGAAGCGAGTAGTCGATCTGAAAGGCCACACCATTGACAATCGACAGGAAATTTAACTCTGTCCGCTAACAGTTTGGCTTCATTGTTTTGGGCATTTTGTAAAAACTAATTTGTGTACATATGTTCTTCTAAGTTCATAAACATGCATTTGATTACATTAAGTTTTTTGTCTTCGTATTTCATTATCGATCTATCATAGATTTTCTAGGAGTCCGGACACTTTCTGAGGGCGCTGCATGTGAACTGCAGCAATTGCTACCAAATCGCCAACGCCATCTTCACCAGTACACTCGTGCCATCCGAACCAGAGCAGGAGTACGCTTGGGGCTCAGTGCAAGTGGCAGCTGCAGGGCCGCTACACGCTCCTACATCGCTCACCTACCTTCTTCTGCCGCCGTATACCTCCTGAGCGCCTCCATGTGTCATCATTAGAACTTGAAGAGCGGCACCCGTGTTTGAGGGATCATCCTCGAGACTGCGAGAGAGCGTTCAGGAAATGTGCCTTTGAGCTGAATGTCTTGCAGATTCCTCCTTAATAGGATATTTAGGAACGACTGCTCTCAGGCTGGAATTGTTCCATCATTCATCCTGAATAGGAACAAAAGCAAAAACGGACAAAGAAAAATTCCTATGCTCTTTTTCAGTTTCCACAGTATGGTTTGTTTTAGATAAATGGTACACAAAATACTGATGAAAAAGTTTATTTCCATCAATTTCATCTAAATTACAGAGAATTTAAAAACTTTACGAGTAGAAAATCTTTAACCTAGAACAAAATAAGGAAGAAGATGCAGAGAAGACTGCCCTGCACGACTGTCCTGAACACGCTTGCATACTCCAGACTTGGCATGTAGTCGCACAAAGCTCTTTGAATGCAAATCCTCTGAGGAAGTTCATTGTGGACAGCAGATCTCGGCTTACCGTCGCAAGTCGTGAGCTAACTTTTTTCTTCGCATTATCTGTCTGCAAATGCTCCCGTGATTCTCCCAGCATCTCTCTAAGGCTTTGAACGACCGTTTCTTGCTCATGAATACAATGATTTCGTTTTCTTGCAAATCTGAACGTCATGCAAATATCCTACATTTCTACAATATATGAGGCAAAAAAATTATAAATTTTTTCCCAGATAAAATTTTACGAGAAAAATAAACATTACTTTTTCTTTCATAGCTTCACATGAGTGAAAAAAAGTTCTTTTATCTGTATAGAATTATGACGTCAACGTTCTCGAATTTAAGCTCTTATATTTTACTAACGTAAAATAAAATACATGGTCTTCGTTATGAGTCAAGCAGTTTGAAACATATACGGATTTTTTAATAGTATAATTATTTCTGAGCGGAAAGTTTTTGTCTTAAATTTCCTGTCATCAAACTGTTTAGACGGACGTTTGGGAAACCGAATTTTCGTCATTAATTTTAGCTACACTTCACTGGCGAACGACGTGCGTTTGTTCGAGCGATGCAGAATGTGGTTGGTGGCAGAGGTACTGAAGCGTCGAGTGAAACTCCTCGCAGTGCATAGCAGAGATTTAACTGAGCTCGGTGCCATCTTAGTTTACCAAAAGAGCGGCTTTTAAGTTCAAAGTGATGCTCTATGTACAGTTCACCTCATCTTTTGCCGTTACTGAAACAGTTGTCACAAGTTTGAGACACTGATGGCCTAGAAAATCTCATCAACTCAAAAGAATTCATGAACCAGTAATTTTGAGCTATCGAATAAATGAGGAAAAAGCTATATGCGTTTGTTCTCTATGATCCTCCTTGATTTCTTGTAAGCCTCCAATGAAGGATTTAGTATCGGAATATATACAGATGTATAAAATGATAGTGAAAGATGCGCAGCGATGATTTCTTGTCCAAGGGATTGAGCAGATTTTTACCATCAAATTGAGAGAAACAATAGAGCTTGAACATGTGTGTGATAAGGCCAAAGCGTCATGCGTGTAGATGGCAGAGAATACTTGCCATAACTTTTGAGTTGATAACCACTGAAGACGATATAAAAAATACGTGCTCCTCTGTACTCGAGTTTCACAAGTCAAAAGCAATGAACTTCGTTTCGTGATGATTTCCTTTTACTCCATTTCGAAGAACCGTGATGACTCGAGGCTTCCTAACTAAGAACGTCATTCGACATGTTATGTTTCATTTCATGGATTGCTCTTCCTTGTTACCGCGACTTATATTGTTTAGTGCAGCACGAAAACTGTTTAATTTACGCCACGCACAACTCTTAGAGCTTTGCCTGTCGAGTGGATGTTAGTCTCGCCCTGCGCCCCAAATAGCCTCGCTCTCCCTCATACATAAAGTAATCTACTGGCGTGTTTTATTCACGTCTTTCACTTGGTTCGGATCGGAAAAGTATAGAAATAGCAGCCTTGAGAACCACGTAGGCCGCCATCTTTGATAAGGCGCTCGGAAAGAATTGGTAACCTGGGCGTAGGAGCAACGTT
This sequence comes from Morinoia aosen, assembly GCA_030386875.1. NCBI lineage: Eukaryota > Metazoa > Arthropoda > Malacostraca > Amphipoda > Talitridae > Morinoia > Morinoia aosen. Next base: position 27,831,290 of record CM059568.1, read on the forward strand.
CACTGTAACTAACGCTCGGAAATTCCCTTTGATGTTGAGGGTCAGATCAAATTCATTGAATACACTGAAAAAATCTTTAGTGAACCTGAGCCTCACTGAGCTTCTGGTAGCAGCAATATCGATTAATTAACTTCCGACCTCAAAGCAGTCAAAAGTAGAGAACCAGTAAAAGGGTTTCATTCGCTGCTTTTAAAAACGCACGCTTTAGTGTTAAATGGAATTTTTTCGAAAGAAGTTGAGCATTCTTGTCAGAAACGCTCATTTGTACTAGCGAAAAACTCCAATTCCCAAGTATTTTTTATAGAGATACACAGCATTCACAGTCCAGCCTTTCATTGAACGATGTACACTCGTATTTTCAGCCGACTTAGCGTACGCTCTTACGCATGCAAGAATCGCCCAAAAATGGCGAGCAATTAAATAGAACACCGCTGATGCATGCTACGCGTTAAGCAACACTCATGGGAACGGCAGTAACGTGAAGAGAGGCCTAAGCCCTTTTCGAGGCAGTGATCCACGCACGCTGAGGCCATTAAAAATCCATGGGAGTAACTCGCCCCAGCACTTCTGTAAGCCCATCACAGCCCAGGCTCGAATGGAGCAGCGCTCTATGGAGCTTCTCTTGCCGCAGTTGTGGCCCCAAATGGCACGTTCTATCAATTACTGTGCTCAAGCAGGCCCGATCTGGCTCCGACACTCCTTGCTGCATTGTGTTCTGCACTCGCATCAGCGCTCTGCGACAGCAGTGCTGTTCGACGGTGGCGTTGCCCTGCAATGGTATTGCTGGACCATTTGCTTTGTCCGACTCACACATCACTGATATCCCTGTAATTTAACCTTAGTCATTGATGTGGCTACCACAACGATTACAAAATTATTTGGATAAACAGCGAACACTGTATTCTTTTCTATCCTCTTCCATGAATCAACTTAGCTCAGTCGACTGAGTAGTGGAATTCTGTCTTCGCCCATCCGAGGCGAACATATTCAACTCAATCGCGTGTCTCTTTTTTGAGATTTTCCTATACTTGAGATTTGTTTTAGGTGATACTTTCGTTGTAACAAAAGTGGTTCCCAGGGGCTTGAAACTGTTCCTACGTTGTTTTCAAAAATTCATTTTACTTCAACAAGGTCTAATTGATATTTTTGCTTCCTTGTTTTAAATTTCAGTTTCATCATAACTGCTTAAATGTTCAGTATATTTTTCGGATAATTTTAATACATTCTATAAATTCCCATGCTCCATTTGCTGTAGGTTTCTCAACGTTCACTTGGACAAATTTATCAAACTATTGTGATCCTTTTATTGCAAGGAAATCTCTCATGTTATCCTTACACTCCCCTTCTTTCTATCAGAACACAACAGTCGAGTCAAACCAACCGTTAATAAAACTACGCGTGTCACCTCAATCTGTTCAAGCTCGCCGACCTGCTGTTGTCGCTCAAACTGGGAGTAACAAGACACGTTTGACATCATTTGAATAATTCATTGAGTCCATAAAGTTAAGGACCGTCGAGACGTGGTCGCGCGTCTAGCGAACCCTCCATAAAAATTTATCTGTATTGCTGAACACGCTCCCTTTGTTTCATTTATGCTCAAATTTCACGTCCCGGTCATCCAGTGTTTGGTATTTCCCAACCTCGTTGAATTTGGAAAGACCAATGACTCAAATCATTGATTATTCAGATTTTGTAAAAAGTGTGTTCAGGGTGGTGCGAAGTTTTAGAGCAAAATAGTTTCAACACTAAATTAGGACTTTCATCAACACTGCAGTGGAATATCGTTTTATGTGTTCCCCTCCAGCCCGAAATCGCAAGTTCTAGTTAGCCTCAAAAACTCTGCCATTCACCACCAAGTCTTGAGGAATTTTCTCCACCCCATTTTGAGGGAGCCGTTCAGAGCTTTGATTGTATGAAAAGAAGCACAAACTTTAAACTTTAAAATGAATCTAGCAGAAAATGCATTAGGTTAAGGACACGTGATGCGAAGAGTCTCAATTAGTTACTTCAAAACCTCGGTAAAATAATCCTTACGCCACTTCTGAGTCTTGTTAATTAACTGAGTGAGAGAGATTTTTTCATCTTTTCCGTGTGATAAGTATTGTTATGTTCGAAATTTTATTTATCGTCTCGTCGAAATAATTTTTACATCCCGTAGGAGTAGGAGTTTGGCATCGAATTTCTGTTCACTTTTTCACCTTCCTGAGTAAAAATGTTTGATGGACAATTTCTTGTTTTGGAAATGCCAAAACACTTCATGACTAAGGTAAGAATGGAAAAAGTAAAGCATTTTTTAAAAATATATGCACTTATATATTTTTGAGTTATAAAGTAACTATTGGGATAATTAATAAATGTTCAATATTAGTACAATAACTTCATCCATCTGCTCCTTCCACTACGATTGAAGAGGAGCGAAACCAGTGTTTGTGAGAAGGACCAGTGTGAGCACCAGGCGCTAAACCAGTGCAATTCTTTTGTCAGTAAACACATCTAGGCTACGAACCAATCTTCATTGAAGAATTTTGCTTCAATGACATAATATGGTGAGATTTGCGTAAGCTACATAGTTTAATTCAAAGATCAAGTTGCATTTCCAATTTAATCACTTGTCAACCATCAAAATACTTTGGAAGCCTGAGTAAAATTCCTAATCGATTTTAATCACTGATACCAAATACTATGGCTAGGACACATGCATACAGGAAAATACGAATACAGGACACATGCAGCTTCGAGTCGCAAGTGTCTCAATAAACTTTCGGAGCTTTCAACAAGCTAGATAAAAGCACTGATTTCAGCACATGTAGTCATTAAAGTTACATAGTTGTGAACAGAGTTACGGAGTTTGAGGAATAAATTTTCGATTCCGATTTTACCTTTTCAGAATTTGGCGACTCCGACTCCACCTTTTCAGAATTTTGGGACTCCAACTCCACGTATTCACAATTTTTTTGATGAATATTTTATTTCTTAATGTTTACAGTGGTTGCAACCTGTATATATATTTTATATCTTTATTCACAAACAAGACTTAAAATGGAAACAATTTGATAAAAATCAAGGTCTATTTTCATACATGTATATACAGGGTGTTCCTGAACTAGAGATAAAAAATGAAACTGTAAGTAGAAAATCGCAAAATAAATCTATTTTCATAGGTAACAAAAATCTCAACCTCCACCGTTTTCGAGTAATTCCAAGTTGAAAAGTCCTTAAATTTTCAATAATAAGCGCTCACGCACCGGCTGCCAAAGAAGTTCGGTTTTAGGTGATCTAGTTAAGGAGGTCCTCCGAGGCCCCTTGTCTCTCGGATGGTCAATTTTCATCTTTTTGTTGGAAAAGGACCCTTACGTGGTGGACTATTCGGTCCTAAAATTTTATGGCGCTACGGACAAAAGATCCCCCCAAGGGACCAATGTAAGGGGACCAAAATCCTTAATTTTCGACCCCATTTCAACCCCACGTAAAAAGAAAACAAAACGGGAAATAAAAAATTTGCGAATATAATTTTGTTAGATATGTTCCAACGATTTTAAAACGGTTCTTTTTTATGTTCTAGCATAAAAACTCAATGAGTTCTATTCTTTTGAAATAGCAGTATAAATAGACTAAAAACCAATATGTCAAATTTCTTCAAAAACTAAGGCCAGAATCAAAAAAATTTACGGATGAAATTGTGTTTCTTTTCAAAAGTTACACATTATAGTCAAATTTCATAAGAATCAGACTGAAAATAAAAAAATTTAATAATATAAATTTTTTTTTATGGAAATTGCAATTCACAGTGTGAATATGAGGTTATGCATGGAGATTATCGAAATAAAAATGAAAACAGCATTCAATTACATAAATTTTCCATTATATTAAACTTGAGCAAGAATTTTTGTTTGTGGGCGTTACTGGAGTCACTTATTTTCAAAATTCAGAAGAATAGAAGTCATTGAGTTTTTATGCTAGGAAGAAAACAAAGACAGTTTTAGAATCCTTTGAACATTTTTAACAAAGATAAGTTCCTATTTTTCCAATTTGTACATTCTAATTTTTTTTATCATAGTTCAAATCCAAAAATGTCGGTATATTTTATATATTGGTAAGATATCGCATATGTAAAAAAAAGATTCAAATACAAAATCGCTGAATGTATCTTTGTTAGAAATGTTCCAAGGATTCCAAAACTGTCTTTGAATTTGTTCTAGCATAAAAACTCAATGACTTCTATTCTTTTGATATATGTATAAAAATGACTCTAAAAACTAATTTTTACAATTTTTCGGAAAAACTAAGGCCTAAATCAAAAAAGTTTCCGAATAACATGAGTTTTTCATGCAAAAATACGTATACTGGTCAAATTTCAGACCAATCGGATCAAAATTCAAATTTTAGCGCAGGACCCCTTAAGAAGTGAAATTACTGTATTCACGAGAGTATGTGTCATTGATTACCCAATCATACTATTTTTGACTATATAAGGAATGATTTTTTAAAATTTTTTCAAGAAAAAATAACCAATCACAAATTATATTATTACTACCAGAGGTGTTCAAAGTGCCTACCGTGAACTCCAATGTACTTTTCATATGTCATGAACTGACGGCCGTACAGATGTGAAAACATTAGGTTTTTCAGCTATTTATGCTGCAACATCAACTATTCGGGCAACCAGATCTTTCTCTGCATCCACAGGGGTGGCATACACCAGCTCCTTCATCGCCCCCCCCCCCCCCCCCCCCACAGGAAGAAATCAAGTGGTGTCATATCTGGTGAGCGAGGAGGCCACGTCACTGGGCCGCCTCTGCCAATCCACCTATTGGGAAACTGCTCATCTAATACCTCTCGTGATCCAAGGAAATAACGTGCTTGTGCTCCATCATGTTAAAACCACATTCTTCTACGTACGAGGCCTGTCGAAAAAGTATCCGACCTTTGGCCAGAAAAAATACTTCAACAACCTGACGGGGTTGGGACCCTAATCCCCTTCAAAGTAGGCTCCTTGTGCTTCCACACACTTAGCCCACCGATCCTTCCACTGCCGGAAACACCTCTGGAAGTCTTCTTTTGGAATGGTGTTCAGCTCTGTCGTCGCGTTCCGCATTATCTCTTCTCTACTCTCAAAACGGGATCCTTTCAGTGGTGTCTTCAATTTTGGAAACAACCAGAAGTCGCAAGGAGCCAGGTCTGGAGAGTAGGGAGGTTGGCGAACGGTCGTAATTCCATGTTTGGCCAAGAAATTGCGGATCAAATGGGATGAATGTGCGGGCGCGTTGTCGTGATGCAAGTGCCAGTTGTTCGCAGTCCACATGTCTGGTCTTTTGCGCCGAACTGCATCACGAAGTCGCCGGAGAACATCCTGATAGTACTCCTTTGTCACTGTTTGTCCTTCCGATGCGTATTCGTGATGCACAATTCCACGGACATCAAAGAAAACAGTCAGCATCACCTTGATTTTGCTTCGCACCTGCCGCGCTTTCTTCGGCCTTGGAGACTCGGGATGCTTCCATTGGGATGACTGTCTTTTTGTTTCTGGGTCGTACCCGTACACCCATGACTCATCTCCAGTTATCACGGTGTTCAGAAACCCAGGATCAGTGTTGGCGGTGTCCAGAAGGTCCTGTGCAACGTCACGACGGAGGTCTTTTTGTTCCGGCGACAACAACTTGGGCACGAATTTCGCAGCCACTCGGTTCATGTTCAAATCGTCACGCAAAATGGCATGTGCAGAATCTTTACTCACTCCAACCTCTTGGGCAATCTCCCGCACGGTCAAACGACGATCTGCCATCACCAAATTTCGCACCCTCTCAACAACAGCTGCACTCCGAGAAGTTTTGGGCCTGCCACAACGCTGCTCACTCTCCGCTGATGTGCGGCCATCTTTGAATCGGTTGAACCACTCCTTAATTTGTGTTACACCCATAGCATCTTCCCCAAACACCTGCTGAATCTTACGAATTGTTTCAATTTGAGAATCACCAAGCTTTTGACAAAATTTGATGCAGTGTCTTTGCTCAATTCGTTCAGTCATCTTGCAAGAAAACTAAATCCGACAAAAACTTAGAACAGCACCTTACTTGGCGACCACCAGCCAGTGACTGGCCCAAGTGAATGCGGTGAAAAAAGTCAAGCATGCGCATTAAGATTCCTCCTTCCACCGTGCACAGTGGCGCCGCCTTAGAATCACTACTTTGCGCGGGAAAAATTAAGGTCGGATACTTTTTCGACAGGCCTCGTATGTTCAGAGGGACATCTTTTAATAATGCAGGCAAAACTTCTTCTAAAAGAATCCTGTACATAAATCTGGTGATATCGACATAGCGTCAAACTACAGACCAATCAGTCTCCTGCCTGTTATGTCCAAAATATTAGAAAAAGTAATAACAAACCAGCTCTCGTCTTACATAGACGAGTCACATCTACTGCATCGCAATCAATATGCTTACAGAAGAAATACTAGTACTCAGGACGCCCTCTTAAACATAACAGAAAAAATTTACAATGATATTGACCAAAAAAAATTAACTCTCTTACTATTGCTTGATCTCTCCAAAGCTTTCGACAGTGTTGAGCATAAGAAACTTCTACAAAAAATTTTAAACCTCAGAATAGACACTCAGTGGTTTGAAAGCTACCTACTGAACCGCTCTCATGCAGTGTGCTTGAATAACAAAATTTCATCATTCATACCAAATTATTTTGGCGTTCCTCAAGGTTCAATCATCGGCCCACTCCTACTTTCAATTTTCATCAATGATTTCCCCACCATGCCGGCAAACACAAAAACCTCAATGCATGCTAATGACGTGCAAATTGCCATGGCAAGCTCAACAGCGGATTCAAAAGAAACACAATCCAACGCTGAAAACCTTCTGAGAAATCTGAAATTGTGGTATGACCATAATGGCCTCAAACTTAACGCAAGTAAAACGCAATGCATTATTTTTGGATCACAGAATGCGACTGAAAATTTACCACCATTCAAGCTAACATTTGGAGACGATACAATTAAACCAGTAGATAAGGTTGAAAATTTGGGTGTTTGGTTTGACAAATATATGACTTTCAATTCACACGTCGAAACAATGTACAACAAAATTAATGGAACCTCAATGTTCTTTCATCGTATAAAGAACACACTTGACGAAAAATCTAGATTATTAGTGATTCAGTCTTTAGTTTTATCGCGTCTGGACTACTGCAGTCTTGTGTGGGGAGATTTACCTCAATGTCGTCAGGAAGAGTTGCAAAAATGTCTAAACTTCGCCGCTAAAGTAGTATGCAAAGGAAATTTCAATAAGTACGATCATGTCACCCCTCTTTTGAAAAAACTCGACTGGATCCCAATACCGAACAGATTTATGATCCAGAAAGCTCGACGAGTATTCTCCTCTTTGTACTACCCCCAAAGTAATGCAGAGGTGTTAAAATTTTTTCCATCTGATATCCCAAACGAAAGACCAAACCGGAGGAACGATGTTTTAGTCAGTTACCGTTCATCTAACGTGGGACAAAAAGCTCTCTCATTTTCTGGAGTTTTTTTTTTGAACAAGCTTCCCCAGCATATCAAAAACTCTAAAACTGGAAAAGAATTTAGAGTAAATGTGTCACGTCATTTTGCATCTCTGTCATAGGGCCTACTGCATTTCGGTATGAACTTCTCATCTATTAGAAATTTTAATTTTCCTGAAATTTCTGTTAAAAATTTAGAAACTATTTCATTTTACGTTTGCTTAGCGATTCGTATATTCATCTTACTTATTTCTGTCGACAACAATGAGCACCACAGCCGTCAGTTCAATGCAGCAGAACGAACGTTCTTTCCATAATGAGGAGTATTTCCTCATCTCTATTTTGTTATTTCTTTCTCTTTCCTGTATTAATATTTAACGTCCGTATGACAAATATACCATGAAATACATTTTGTGTGTACACCAATAAACAGGTTTATAGATGTGAGGGTTGTGCAAAGTTTATAATGAATTAAATTTTGGCTAACGTTGTCTCGCTATTTCAAAATCATTCTCGAAGATGTTTTCAATCGATTTTCGGCTGAGCTGGGGGGAAGGGGGTAATTTAAGCATGGCATTTAGTCTTCTTATTTTTTATTTTTTTCGTGCGTTCAGCGCACACGAGCACTGAACTTTCAAATCGGAAAAAACTCTAAATTTCTGTAATTAAAATTATCACTTTGGATCGAAGCCTAATATACCTATATGTGCCAAATTTTGTGAATATTCTCCACTCAGATGTGATATCCGGCCTCAATGTTACTCCATTTTATCCCACGTACACATGTCTGTATAATGCTGAAGAGTTGTCTAGCTTCTTGACTATAACCTGATTTTTCTTAAAAAATTTCTGTGAAGAAATTAAAAACTAGTTCATTTTTATGTTTTTCGAAGTCTTCTTTTCCGTTTAGTTATTTTTTTGTGAAAAATTTCTTAGGATTACAGTGAGCTCAACTGTCATTTTCTGTGTAGTAGATGATAGGTTGCTTTTATCTATTATTTTATATATGTATTTTTTTCTAATATTTCATTTTCAATAAGTATATATATTAATATGTGTGAGTACGTGTGTAGGTATATATATATGTATCTAAATATATAGATATACATGTTTCTATTTCATTTCTTCACGCAAAAACCATCCGGTTAGTAAATTTTATTGCACTAGCGAAATGATTCAAAAATAGATCTATCACTTCCCCAGAGGGCGTTTCTGTGAATCGGATTAATGTCAAATATAATGAATGAAATAAAGTGCAATTTGAGCATATGAATCGTAGTAAAATTATTTTTCTATCCGTATGTTGTACAAGCTATGAATTTTGATATTGAGTATATATTTGTTAACCCATTTCTACCAATATTTTGTAGATATTTCTCAATCATGAGTGGTAACCGGCTTACACTGTATCTCTATTTTATCCCATGTACCCATGTCCGCATGATGTGGTGAATATCGAGAAGATATGCAATATGTTTTTGGTGGTGATAGGGCTTTGCATATTTTAGGGCATATTTTTCATTTCTAATTCAACTACCCTTGACAGAGATAGACTATTGGCACGCCACGTATGGTTTGTCTATTAATACGCCTCATATATTTTGTCTATTAATCTGCCTCGTATGGTCTATCTATTTGTACACCTCTGATTGCTTGTCTATTAGTACACCTCGTATAGTTTGCCTATTATTATGGCTCGTATGGCTTATCTATTTGTACACCTCGGATGGTTGGTCAATTAGTACTCCTAGTATTGAACGTTTGTTAGACTACTAGCACACCACGAATGGTTTGTCTATTAGTACGCCTCGTATATTTTGTCAATTAATATGCCTCGTATGGTCTATCTACTTGTACACCTCTGATAGTTTGTCTATTAGTACACCTCGTATAGTTTGTCTATTATTATGCCTCGTATGGCTTATCTACTTGTACACCTCGGATGGTTTGTCAATTATGTGTACATATATGTATATATATATGTGTGTGTGTGTGTGTGTGAATGGATATACACATACATACATACGTATATGTACGTATGTGTGTATATGGATATATATTTACATATATTTTTTTTCATGCTTCCTTAAAATGACACTTGTGAACATTGACCGAAACAAGCGATTTCATATATTATTTCCTGGCGTCAAGAATTGCGAAGTTTTATGCCATGTACATGTAAACTGTCAAAAGTGTTTTCACCCCACAATGAAAATGCATCGTCCATGAAATTGTGTTACCTCTTATAATTATCATTACATGTATTATCAAACGTAGATTAAGCTATATTAGGAGTACATTGCCCTCAATCATTTCTTTCGGACTAGTGACACGAGTTCTACATTACTCGTGTGTGTGTATCATGTAAGTGTATTAATTTTAAGATATTTTAAAAACCAATGATGGTACTTTTGTACCATCTCTATTGGAAATAAACTGTTTTTCTTTCTTTTTCTTTTCTGTATGCAGGGCCATTGAGAGGCGAAGGCATCAAATATGGACCGATTAAATTGGCGTTTACAATTCCTGCCCACACGTTGACGCTGAAGCGAAGTTGATGTTGATGAACACGAATTATGTGAGGATTATTGACAACCCAATGGTGAGAATTATGCGTTTTCAATACACCATAGTGAGTGAAAGATGCTTCATCAGTGAACAGGGCTCTCTTTGGAAAACCGACATTATTTGTTTATTTTTGCAAAAACCACTGAGATTATTTCATGCGAGGCTCCTGATCTGTAGGAAGCAAACTTTGCGCTCTTTGAAAATGATATGGGTGTAAGTTTTGACCGTGGAGTTCTCGCCATGCAGTAACTTGACTTGAAATGCCTAAATGTTGAGCAGCATAGCGTGTAGTATCACGAGGATTTTGTTCAAAATGTTGAATGATTCATCCTAGGAGATCGTTGGTAGACGTCCTGTTTCCTGTCTGTTTATCCTGTAACTTCCATTTTCACGCAATCTTCTGTGTAAGTTCGTAAAGAACCTGTGTCCAGGAACCTCACGATTTGGGTAGCGTTCTCTATATAACTGTGAAGCAAGTAAAGAATTTCCCGCTGCAGCTTCGAACATAAAGTGCATGTCAGCAAGTTCTGCAATCATGAAGCGCTCCATGTTTACTGTTCGACGTGCAGTTAACAAATGACCCATAAAATAGGGCTCTTCCCCACTCAACTTAGTACTATGAAGTAATTTTTCAGATTGGATCCAAACATGCAACTTTTCCATAAACATTTCATTTTTTATGATTCTCCGTACAGGTACATTAATCACCTAAAACCTTACTACGTTGCCAGCCGGTGCGTGAGCGCTTAATATTTAAGATTTAAAAGTTTTCAACTTGGAATTACTTGCAAACGGTGGAGTTTTAAGATTTTTGTTATTCCTCACAAATGGCTTTATTCTGCGATTTTCTGTACATAGTTTCATTTTTTTCCTCTACGATAGTTCTGAAACACCCTGGAGTTATATTACAGATATGTGCCCTCTGAGTAGAGGCAGTGCCCACCCTGAGAAGTATTGATCAGCATCAATAATTTCTTTCTGTGACTAAAGATATCCAACAAAATTACTATAGTTGATCTAATAACTATGCTCGAAATGCCAAAAAAATTGATGTGTTTGTATCTAAGATAGGCACGATTTGCATTGTCTTTTATTCTCTGTATCTATACTACACTGATAACAAAACAGTGCAGGTGCCACATAATTATACCGGGTGTCCCATAAAAATGTTCCCAACTTTTTAACTGATTATATCTCCGCTTTAAATTAACACATTTGAATTGTTTTTTTCATCATGTAATAAATTTGATTGCCTTTTCGAATAGTTTAAGTTTTTGAAAATCGGATGAAAATCTACTTTACAGTGATCGATTTACTAAAAGAGGTAGAAAAACTAATTGCTTAAAGAAAAAAGTTTTAACAACAACACAGGTGTTCTTCATTTCTCAATACCTACTGTTAAAAATAATGTCACAATGATGTATCCTTCCTACCACCGAGTATTTAAACCCTCTGAGAGGTTGCAAGTTTCAAGTGTTTTCAATACTAGTGTTTCAAGAACTGAAAGAAAACTGTGACATAATTCACAAAACTCTTCGTTCAATGGTGGCCTGAAGTTATACTTGCCTTGAGAGAAATGGAGGGTATATCGAAGGGTGCTAAATTACTTTATTTATTTAAACGTTATTTAAGGTAATGATTTCTTACTCTTGTAAATTTGTATTCGTTCGTTTATTTGGAAAGGACAAAATAAGGAAGAATATCAATATTGTTTTAAAAACCCTTCCTTTGAACAATTAGTTCTTCTGCCCCTTCAGTAAATCGATCAATGTAAAGTGGTTTTTCATCCGATTTTCAAAAACTTAAATTATTCGAAAAGGAAACAACATTTACTGCATAGTGAAAAATAAAAATTCAAATATATCAATTTAAACAGGAGGTATAATCAATTAAAAAGTAGCAGATATTATTGTGGGACACCCGCGGTATAACACTTTGTTATACAGGGTGTCCCAAAAAAAACGGACCGAATATTACATTATTATAGCTCTTAGGTTATTGTTGATAATTGAGTTCTGTAAAAGTCACAGTGTTTACTAAATATTTTTCTTTTCAAACAAAAAAAATTATTGTGTTCGCGTGTACAGAATTGTTACAGTCAACAAAACAACAAAACAACAAAAAATAAATAAACCAAACTGAAAAATTTTAGTTTGGCATAAATAGTTCTTCAAAACATGGAAATGAATATATGACAGGTTTTATTTATTGGTGAAAGTCGTATCAAAGACACATTGGAGTTGAAATCATTTTTTACATATTTTTTTGCCACACGATTTGGCACAGAAGGTTCGCTACCGGGGCAAATGTACTCTCAGTTACTTTCTTAAAAATAATACTGTAACAATTCTGTGAACGCTAACCAAATACAATTTTTTGTATGAAAATAAAAATATTTAGTCAACATTGTGGTCATTACAGAACTTCATTATCAACAATAACCTAATAGCTATAATAATGTAAAATGAGGTCTGTTTTTTTTAAACACCCTGTATAACAGCCATAATAGGCAAAAGTAGTTCTGCTTTCGTCTTAGCTGGCCTGACGTTTCTGGTACGTTGTTTTACATCTTCAGTGAAGGGAGTGTTGCCAACATTGTAATTAAGTCTAGGATTTGTGACCAAGATCAAATCTAGGTCCGTATGCTACAATGACACAGCTGACCCAAACCTTTGTGACTGAAAAGGAAAGAGACAAAATACATTTTAAAATATTGACAACCCAGACGCCAACAGGCAGAGCGAAAAAAATACTCGTACTTCCAAATACGACTTACCTCCAATATAACTGGACTTGTAAGTCAAAACAATGTTTTATTATACATCCCAATTTTTCTTTAAAAATTACCCGATTTTTTACAATATGTATGTTTACCTGCTAACGATACATTTACTACGGAATCCTTATAAGCACATGGCGAAACAAAAAAGAAACGAGGGAAGAACGTCAGCGATAGATCACAAATTGACCTAAATTGACGCCCGGCTTTTTGGGCTTAATTCAAAATGAAAGTGACATTAATTATTATAAGGGACTTGTAATAATATAAAATAAGTTAGAAACACTAGGTTCTTGCTTTCAATGAAGGAATCTTCTAGCAGCAATATGTTAATAGAAGACTTGGTGACTTGCGAAGACGAGGATCTGATAAAGTTATTAGGCTGTACACTTCTATCATACATTTGAAAAAAAAAACATTTGAAACGTATTTTTATACCTGATCGAACTGACTAGTCATCAGCTCATTTCAGTTATACAGAATGCTTGAACGTAGCTCGAGGGAGCATAAAGGCACATGTTGCACTCAGGAAATATGGTGAGCATCAAGCGCAGCTCTGTGATGGCATATAGTGTCTACACCTTATAGAATAGGGCAGAGTAGGGCTTTCGAGTTGGAGACACGAGCTGCGGCTACTTTCCGATTGAATGAAACAACGTGCTAAATTTTAGGGTCATGGAAGATGTCATCTATTCAATCATTACAACATGGGGTGATAATGCTAAACAAGTCTTTCAATTTATGAACAAAGTTTTGATTCTACCACTGCACGCAAAAAGGAAGTTCGAGAAAAACATGCTATGAGCTGTAACTGAATGAAGTAAGATATCCAAGTACTACATCTATACTACCGTCACTGGGTATAGAAGTTTCATCAGCTCTCGGATGCAAGAGATGCTCAAAGATGGAGACTTGCATTAGCCTTTAATGAGAGGAGGAGGATGCTTGTTAAGCATTCTAGGCTTTTAGTGCGTGAAGGGTTTTTCCGAAATCAGAAGAGAAGCAGATTATAAAAATTTAGCAGAAAATTTTATCGAAAAAAATTGGTAGAACATGTTACAGATAATATATTTTTGGGCTCGCGCGTAGTTATTTCCAGTGAACTTCGAAGTAATAATCTTCAGAGATGATAATTCCACAAATTTTTCAATTATTACAAAAAAGTGATTATGGTCTACGGAATACAAGAATGCTTACAAATTTCTGTAACTGATGAATTTTAAGCCCACTTCCAATGCCCCATTATGGGGCTAAAAGTAGATAAGAAGCAAAGTTGTAAGCCCACAGGAAGCATATTGTACATAATGATAAAACAACGAACTACTATACATCTAATGTATTTACCCTCACACCCAGTGATCAGTTTTCCCGATAATATTTCGGTTGATCACGCGAAAGAATTAACTGATGTCACCAAAGAAGCATGGATACAACATGTGAAAAAAATCCCCAGCGAATAGTGTATACATAATTACTTAATAAAACACCGACAACGTACTCAAAGGTAGAAATTTTGAGAGATGTTTTGGCTTGCAGACCCCAAACGTTCTCGATTGGTCTGACCGGTGCTTCAATTAGGTTTATAAAAACCTAAAACATTTTACATAGTTTAAGATAATTTATGTTGAGGAAATCTAACATGAACTATCCAGAAAAATGAGTTTATTGAGGCAATCACGGAAAAAACAATGCAGACTATGTGCAACAATAAATTTGAAAGATTATAATTTCGGGTGGCCCACAAGCTAATGAAGCTAAGCCCTCAACTAATTTATTTAAGTTCTTTTAGAACAGGACGGAAAATATTGCAAGCGCCCATGCCAATAATTTAGAATTTTAAAAGAAATGAATCACTCAGATAAAAGCGCGTATGGTTATTCATTTCAATCTAGTTGCTAACAACTTGTCTCGAACATTGATAAAAAATATATAATATGTAAAATATTATAAAATTTTATTTAATAAAATACATAATGAAACTTTTGCTACAGCGAGCGCTAAATCATACTTTTCTCTCGCTCTCTTAATTCAGGAATATTTTTACAACATCCACTAAACTTACACTCTCATACCAACGCAGGAAATTACGTAACCTGATTCCTAGTCCTGCCTTGTTTTCGTTTCCTGCAAAAATTCCCGCATCCGCGAACACGCGTCATCAGTGTTTCGTGAGCACGTCATTCAAACGCAAAGTTTTTGCTTCCTCTTACTTCTTATTTTCTTTTTAAGTATCTTTTGAGTCAAATTTCGTAACGGAAAGAAATAAACAGATGCAACAAATAGCTCAAAAACAAGACATAATGAAGTGCTTTTCGATGCATATATTCACTGGTCTCAAAATCAAGGCCTAATCGGTCTACAAGCACCTTTCTTGCTCTCGAAGTTATTTTATCACGGAAATGGTGATCTTTTTTTGAGCATTCGAGACAACTTTTTTACCCTTTTTATCGAGTTGCGTCAGCACTAGCCTCGAAGGCGCATAATTTTCTCCCTGGTACGCCCCAACGAAAAAGTTTTGCTCGTAAAAACGTATTGCGCAGAAGGAAGAGTATCGGTGTACACTACCTCTCTTCATCAAGCTTTGTAAACCATCGTTTTTCAAGAAACTCTCGGCAGGATCGTGCCCAAAACGAGGAGTCTGTAAACGGAAAATTATTTGGAACAATGTCAGAACAGAGAGGTGAACGCCAAACTTTGCCGGAAAGCCAATCTATTAGATTCACATTCATGAGAGTTTTTGTGTTCGAAATTTTCCACTATGAACGTGCTGCCGCATAACATCAGAAGAAATTTCTTGCAATCCATAGCTTAGTAAAAACAACCCAGTCAAATATTGCGTAGCAGGACGCTGCTTTTTATTTGAACCTTGAGCCTAGTTCTTGCCTGCCAGCGCGGGCACTGCGTAACGAGCAGAACATGACGGGAAATGGGCCCCTGCAAAGTTGCGCTGATGAGAGGCTTCGAGTAAGAAAACCAGATAGCAGGGTTAAAACTCCGAGATTTATCACAACACCTTTTTCCTTTTATTTTAGGTGAAAAAGTTAAAAGCGTGAAACATCTCACCAGCCTAAACCACAAAACCGCAGGAGACATAGTTTTCCGACTCAATTGTACTCCGCACACAATGGATGGCAATACTATGCTACCATTTTAATACACTGGCTGCCACGTCAACAATATAAATGTTGACGAGGCAGCATTCAATGAGGCAGCGTCAACAATATCTGCTGACCGCTAATTGTTTATTTCAAAACTGGCAACAACCCTCGCACACACTCTATTATTTCGATGGTGCTGAATACCGGTGGCGCCTGGTGGATGTTCTTTTTTTTGAGCGTGGCGTCTGGTATAGACGGGGGAAAATAATACAATAAAAAAAGGTTCCATTTTTTTATATCATTTCATTTTTAACAACACTAATTCTAATATAAATTATTCATTTGATATATCATTTGGCATTTGCTGAATGTATAACGGATCCATACTATTTTACACATAATGCTTTGGATTTTCAAATACCAAAGAGCGATAATAATATAATGATGTGTATTTTATCTTATAATATCTGAAAGAGAAAAATATTAATTAGTTATAAATTACAATAAGTTATAATGTAAAATTTTGTCCGTGATATTACCGCTATATAGTTAAATAACAATACTTGAACATATAGTTATAATGAAAAGTAGTAGAACATGCAGCATGCATGTCGACAGTACAAATATGTTGACAAGGTCTCTTGAAGCCTCCTAAAGCTAAAACCTAAATTAGCTACAGTTCCATTGTTGCTCTGAGACGTAAAACAGGTAAGCAATTTTAAAAGAGTTTACTTTTATGTTCTATTTTCGATAATTCATAAAACTGCCTTCAAATACGGAAAGAAGGACAACAACATATTTTGCCATGGCCAAACAGTCTAAATGAGATTTTTTTGCACTTTTTCAGAGCACGCAATGGCAACCGAATTTGAGAATCAAGTGGAAAGACAATATGTTTTAGGACTTATACATATCCTTTCAATTCTATGAAAATTTGAGTAATTTTTTCGTGGTTCCATTGGTATACGTCTAGAAATGCGGCAAGAAATACAGGCGATATTAGATACCATGCTGCTGTGAAATTTTGGTAAATAGGGAAGATAAGTGAGCACTAATTAACTATGAAGGCAGTGCATGACGCTGAGTTTGGTTCCCATGTAAACGGAAACCCTGGTGTGAAGTCGGTTTCAACTGAAGTTGCTGATAGAATGTAAAAGAAATCCTTTACAGCTATTATCCTGAAAAGCGTACTACTACCATGTTACTTCTGACGGGTGCGCTCAAGACCCTCGTTTCTCTATCATATTCAACAACCGTACACAAGTTTACTCCCTTACACTGTGGAACATTACAATGTAGAACACTGATACTCACCAAATCCAGGAGAATCAAAATGATTACAAATTTGAATTGCCGTTGATTAGCACCATTTAATCATTTTAAGCGAAAAAGAGTACCTATCTTTTATGGGAGGTATTTTTCTCTGTAACACATGTCTTTTCTCATCATGTGAGTAGTCAATGGTGACTCAACATCTTAAAGTTCTTATAAAGAACTAAGCTACATATTTTCAAAATTAACGGATATTGAAACTCTCTCCCGTGATAAGATTCGGAGGTACATGATATAGCAATTATAGCCAGCCACAGCCGTATGTACCACGCACGCAGAGCAATAAGCACTGCTGAGGCCCTCTGCAGTTGCTGAGCACAGTCTCTCTGACAGATGGAGTTTCCGGCCGCCATCGCCTTGATGGATGAAACTCTAATGGCACTCTCAGGGAGTTCGAAGTAACTCTACGGTGATGCAATGGAAGAAATCGAGTAATACCTTCATTATAGCACTGTTGGAGCAGCTACAAATGTGCGACGAGTCATATCGACCGGTAACGATTGATGTTGTATATCAAGCTGTTCTAGAATTTTAAAAAAGTGCAGAATTAGTAAAAAGATACTCTGTGCGTAAAACTACTATAAAATCTCACTGGAGTAGTTTTTTTACAATTGATTTCAGTCGGTGATAATTATTATTAATTACAGTTGGAAAAAGCAGTGTTGATGTAACTGGGTAAATATTGTGAAAGTTTAATTAGCTCACATAAACAACATGAACACAAATTGAAACTTCTTCAGCTTCATGTGAAATCATAAATTAAATTACAGCTGCTACTGGTAGAATTGAAAAAAAATGTTTGTGCGGTTACAGGTGGCGAACGTTGAAGGCTCAGCAGCGCGGGACCGTAACGAGCAAGCAAGCATGACGAATGATCCCTCGTTTGAACTCTCAAGTCGAGCCTCTTGGAAGCAGCTGTCCGTTGTCTGAGTGATGTGTGCTTTCTGAATAACTTATCCATAGAATATGAAACAAAAAATTATGTTCGATCTGGAACTTTACAGACTAAAGTTAGCATTGTTATATATGCACATCAAATGCATGAGATAATTTTTCAGTGCTATAGTGACGAGTTAGAACTGACAGCATACGAGGTAACATTACTGCCATGAATGATGTGAACCACTCTAAGAAAAACACTTACTACTCTAATAAGAAAATTACTTACTAAGCGGAAAATCCCACTGAGAAACTCGCGGAGAAAAGTAAAGCAATCTTAAAATAATCTTCATCCTTTTATTTTAGACACATGAATATTATTATGATGTTTTTATTCGTAATTAATTTAACTACCACCTCGCTAAGGATACGAGTTGGTGGCAATAATATTTCTAAGCAGATACTGGAGTAACCTCTCCAACTACAAGAACTTAAAAATTTCTAACAACGTAGTACTTCCGTTTAATTTAATTGATCTGATTTTTTTTTAAACTTCTTCAGCAAAACGACTCGACGACGACGGCCTCAAAGTTGCAGTCAGCGCGAAATTCTTCAGACGCTGAAATCGCATGCGGAAGCGCAGCTGAGGCGGCCAGCGTATCTTAAACAAAGCAAATTATAGATAAAAGATCGCGATAGGGAAATGAATGGCAATTCCTAATCTGCAAAGAGTATTTGAACCTTGAGATTAATTTTTGGGAAAATCAGTTGCATCGCCCACACAAATTAACATTTCATTTTAAATCACAAAATGTACTTCGAAATTTCATCAAGGGTATCTTGTTTAAATTTTTAATATTATTGAAAATTAGTTAATCTACGTTGACGGAATTGAAAGACTTATCAAAATATACATTCGCACATTTGAAAACGAGAGAAATTATGCTATAAATATATATAGATGCCCCAAATCCCCACCTGAGAGGCCTCGGTCCGTGTATTGCAGCATCAGGGGCTGCTCAAAATAGAGAGCTATCTGTTAGGGCCTCATATTCTTGGGCTGATTAATATGCAAAATATGCTCAACTACCGTCTCTCAATTTTCAGTGTGCTTTTTTAGACTATTGACGTCATCGTGACGTCAGCCGGCTGTTTTACACACCGTGTTTTTTCTATCATTTGTTACTTCCTCTCGACCGACGATTTTTTGGCATTGAAATAAAGAATCAAATCTACTTTTTTGACACCTGCTGAAAATTGAAGCAAATGTGTCGGAGACTTTTTGTTCATTAATTATTAACAGAAAATGAGGGCTTGAAAACAAGCCACTTATTTTGAGCAGCATCCCATGTACGCACCGAAAATCCCCCGGGTATTCATTTAGAACAAACATACTTTAATATATATACTCGGCTCCTGGTTTGATGAACGCCAGTTTGGCGCAGGTTTTCTTGACGTACCGTCAGTCAAGGCGTCGAGATGAGAAACTTGCTCAAAAAATAGCCGCAGTTCCCCAGGCATCCTCAGCGCTAACTTCACTGACAGGATTACTTTCCCAAAGAACTGTTAACTTGATTCTTGGCGAAATCCGTCTTAAGAACAAACAGATTTCGAACTTACGCAGGCTTGTGCAAATCCTGAAGACAGGTCTCTTTTTGCTGGCATGAGGGAGAAAGAGTTATAAATAGATGAAGGTGAGACTAAAAGGTAATAATCATGGACTAATTGTTTATGCATCGTAAGATCGATACATACATACATACATACATACATACATACATACATGCATACATACATACATACATACATACATGTATATTTATTTCACATATACATCAAACTCAAACAACATTAATAGAGAGTCGGTTGCATGTAAACTCACATTAAGAAATGAACTATACTAAACCTGAATGCAGCTGCAAACTCCGTTTGAAACGAAAGTTGTTATTCAACATCTAATTAAGTATTTGGTAGTATGTCGAATATCGCACTGAATTACTGTAGACTTTTGTAAAATAGAATAGGATATCAAATTTTAATAGAAACTGCATCAGGAGTAGGACCAATACTGACAGTCCGTGCTTTTCAGCCGTCCTCACAATTAGAAAACTATTTTTTAACATCTTATGTCCTAAAGTATTTTCACAATATTTCCCCCATAAACAAACATTTTCCCGAGAAAAAATCTCACTCTGGAAAAGATCTGTAAAATAGCGAGCTTGATTCCGTAAAAATATTGTCGCAAAGGTTAACATTCTTCGATTCCATGTTACATGCATGGCTGATATATTTTCCAGTAACTGCAACAAATCCGACCTCAGATCTTATTGATTGTGATCACAAGTCGCCATGGAAACCTGTGGCTTCGTCAATGAAATTCAGGCCCTGACTGGAATTTTCGAACTTTAAACCAAGCACTGAGCCGTGTTAATCCCTGGTAAAATATGGGCTGGAGCGCGAGGTTGCGGACAAAGTTTCATTTGTGAGGCAAGTGGAAGCGATCATTCTTCTCGCTGGGGCAGAGCACCTCAGGGAGCAGACGCGTCTCGCAATTCTGCCGAGATGCTTCCTCAGAGAAGCCGAGGATTTACTTGGCTTGCTATGTGTTCATCTCATACCGAGGCAGCAGACGCTGCTATTCCCATCTCGTTCCCGTTTGTCTGAAATGAGTTGGTATTCGTTGGTACGTCAATATTCTAATTTTGTCAAATCGGTTAAGTTTGATATGGCTTAGAATTTTAAAACAAATTTTACCCCATTTCCTTGCATAAAACCTTAGTTTACTACACTTTGTATTGAATTTTTCTCAATAAAACTACTTTAACCAGTTGGACCCCTACTTTCTCATTGATAGACTTATTTTCCGTTTGTTTGCGTAAAAGTTTTTTCAAAATTTTTTGACAAAAACAACAATAGAGCAAAACTTTTAAGTTTTAATTAAATGGGAAAAAAGTCTTTAAAATATAATCCGCCACGCAGGCGTGAACTCTTTCATTTTACGTCAGAGAAAGAGCTTGAGCCTGAACTAACTTTAATGAAGCCATTTCAGACTCAGTCCTGAACCAGATCTCAGAGCACACGACCTACTAAGTTCCTCCGCGACCCCAATTCTAGCGAGAGTAGACTTGGATGCACGTCAGCTCGCTCTTCTCGGTAATTATTTATTGTAACTTCTTATCAATTCTCTCCATCACCATTGATGCTGTCGGCTCCATCGACGCACCGACACCGTGCATTCTCTGCTTCTCCGTAGAATTTTCAACGTTCTTCATTTCTACCATCGGCCGCTCCACGGAATGGAAATGCCACTCATGGTAATCATCATGACGGTTTAGAACCTCGTTTCAGAACAGGCACAAGTGCACACGATGCTAGAATTCAGGACGCAAGTTCCTAATATGAAGACTGATCGAGAGCCGTGTGTAATTTAGTGTTTTGCTCCTCTACAGTTCTTAACATTCGCTAAAACTCTAAAACTTCTGAAGACTTGAGTTAAAAACATTTGAAAACTCGAAAAAAGTCTTAGGATAACAAAATTTAGTACTCAAATTACCATGAGTTTACTTTAATAAAACTCCCCATACCAAACCGACCTTAACTTACTACCACAGGAATGTTGAATGTAACGTTTAGAGTTAACATAGACGACCTGAAGGGAAGACCAGGATCGAGTCGGTTCCTTGCTCATAGTGCATGTCAATCTGTGCCTGCCTGTGAGCGGTCGCAAGTCTATATCCAGACGGTGCTCAGTGAGTGCTCAAACAGTGAATTCAGAGAGTGCTGGTTCGTCCTTCCGTTACACCTGACACCACTCAGCACTTGTCACTGACTTGTAATAGAGCTCTACACGGTCATTTAAGTCAAGCTCATTGACCATGGGCGACTTGGAAACATTCTGTTGAGGTGGGTGACTTCTGTGATACGCTCTGCAAACAGCCAGCAGCCACAAGGCTTCGAATTTTTCCTTCGTCTCACTTAACAAGATCCAGAACGATTTTAGACGACTACCCCCTATAGAGCCATGAAGTCCTAAACTTCTCACGGCTCTGCCACCTTGCTTGTGTCTCTGCCCTGGAATGAATCGAAGCTCTTCGGAGCCACATGCAGTCGCTATTAAAGTCTTGACATTGTCAAGTCGATTTCGAAAGCTGGGCAATAATACAATTGCTTCTATGACTTAAAACTGAGTCTCATAACTAGTTCTTATAATTAGATCTAACAGGTTATTGTCACTAGATCTTATAATAAGGGCTTCATGAGTAGGACCTCACAATTTGATGCTTATAACTAGGACTTTATAGCTAGTACTTAATAAGTTGGACCTTATAAGTAGCAACTTATTACCGTAGGATTCCCGTGTAATATTTTTTTCAAAATATATAGATGTAAATTATAAGTATTGTGTCAATTTGCAGCCTACGAATAAGATTGGGCCTGAAATTTCCTGGCTGGTGCCTAAGACTTCGATGACTGGGCTCTGCTCCTTCCGTAACTCCAGGGCAGGGTTCTGCCTATGTTGGCGGTAATACATGCAACTGAGGGCTGGAACACAAACGTGTTTTTTAATCTCTTAAGACTGTGTCTCAAATTATTAACGAGATAACGTTTTCTTAACTATGTTAAAAAATAAGAGATGAATTTACGTAAAACTCACAATGAATGGTGGCATTACTGACGTAAGAATGTTGTCAAAAATTATGGACACTCGTTATGGCTACTCGATCGCAATGTAAAGATACTCTCCCCAGATTTGCTTTCATTATGGTGTCCCACATGAGCCGAATTGTTACCAATATGCTCTAATTTGTGTTTAATTTGGGTCGTAATTGTAGCTTGACAGATTCTAAAAATGGTGTTATTCCCTCTGAATTGGAAAAGGGAAAACTACACTGGGTGTAGATAAAATGATAAGAACATACAAGTCGTCGAACTGTAAAGAACGTTACCGATGAACCTATGTTCGTCAGAGGGCTGACAGAGGTCAATCAAGAGTTCTCTCACGCTGTTCTATGCTACGAATTCAGAGTGAAGCTGTGAAGAGTCCAGGTCTGACAAGTAGAAAATTTGCAAGCCGCGTTGAATTGACGTGAGTGTCGAAATGTACTCGATGTCGTCATTTGAAGCACATTGCTAAGTCAGTAAAACCATTGCCAAATCCTCCATTGACAAAAGTCACCCCCAAAATCGACTGAAATAGGCAGAGTACCTCATTAGGGTCGACTTTTCGAAAGTATTGTTCATCGATGAAACGCGTACTACTCTTGATGGCTTTGAAGGTTGGAGCAAAGACTGTGAATGGATCCATAGAGTTGCCATCACCGTCTGAAGAGGGATTACGATTTGGGCTGGGATTATCGCAGAGACTTAATTAAGTTGGCCCATTGAAAGTTCCAGATGGCATTGAAATAGCTTCAAATGAGTATATAGCTTTCTTGTGGAAACATCTTCAATCATGAGTGAAGAGACAGAAGTTAGCATTCGTAAGCAACATTATTTTCATACAAAACAATGCCCCCTCGCATGCATCTCATAAAACTACGGAGTGTTATAATAACTGGGGTTCTGTACGCATCGAACTATGAAGTGGCCTGACAGTTCCCGTAATTTAAGCCCAATAGAAAAAGTGAGAATATTTCTGAAATGACGACTTTGTGCACATGGACGCTAATTCATGAACAAGGATGAGTTGTAGGAACCCTTCTTGGCATTTTACGGTGAATTACTGCAGATGAGATCCTGAAATTAATAGATACCCTGGGCCAACGATTTATTCGAGTAATTTTTAAAAGAAGAATCCCATTTCGCATTAATGCCTAATAGATACATATTCATTTAAATTACAATTGCTGTTCGTTTAATAATTCTTCTAATTTATTCAACGCTCACGTCCATTGTTGAATATAAGAAACAACATTTAAAGTGATTATTTTTTCGATTTAATTAGTCTTAACAACCCTCCCTAAAAATTTAGCTCACTTAGAAGAAGGAATGAAAGGAACTTCTCTATTCAGAAGGAAAACAATCATCTACTAGCAGCTTCATTTTCCACGGTGTGCACATATTAGGAGTGGGAAACTTCTTTGAATATTTACTGTGTATTCATAGCTTTGTTTTTGACATGAATGAAAAAATGTTAGCTCATTAATGATTTGATAACCTGTATATTTAACAAAGAAACAATCAAATTTATGGTTGTAACTTGTAAAAACTCACTTTTAAAACTAATAACCTTTCACGAATTCTTCGCCTGACACTCTCTCGTTCTTGGCACAGCGACCTTGCCATCGGTCGTATAATTTTTCATAACATTCATGGTTTTCTTAAAACTTAATTTAAAACTCAAAATATATCAATATGAACTAAATATAACTATTTCTCAGGCTGACTGAGTGCGGTGGTGGCAGTGTTGATGGTTTCTTCGCGCTCCACACCGTCGCTCCATCCATGTTCTGCAAATTATTCTGACAGTATTGCAAGAGCAATACTGACGATAACTGTCGCGATGGAAGGAGCGTCGAATTAAGCGGCAATGTAAAAGCAAGTCGGTGTGAACTGATGCTCACTCCTCTCGTGGGAGCAACTATAAAAAGTTCAGCGTCGCTCCCCACCGCTAGTGTAAAATGAGCTTTAAAACTAGCTGAACTACGCTCTTTGCAGCAAGAGTGCTACTGTCCATCTTTCGCTACAGCCTGTCTGAACGTCACGTAACATTTACGGCCTTAGCCGATACTCTCAAATTGACCAAAATTTCTACCAAAATTTCACAAGCAGTTATTCTCCAACCGTGACTCTGCACATGACTTGACTGTTTTAAAGCCAACATAAAACCAATTGTGGAAGAATCAGATTCTGTCCCTTAGACTACGCTGTCCGTAGCCATACACATCAGGGGGCGTGTTGCATTCCGGCATCGATCGCCGTGCCTCATGACTCTGACCTCTATTTTGATACAAGCTGTTAGTCTCAGATTCTAACTTAGTTTAAGTTAATCTGAATTTTTTTTTCAGCCGAATTTCATTAGTGAAACTAAATTAAAACGTCGAACCCAGATTCTAACTCGATTCAAAACAATGCCTCATCACGGATTTTTTTTTGAATATTTAACACATAATAATTTTGATAATAATCACGTTTCTCTTGTATTCCAAAAGTATGTCTTGATTTTCTGTCCTCTATGCATTGTATTGAATAAAAAATATAAACAGAGCAACAGCAGTAGCGTATAATGTAATAGAATAATGCAACAGGGAAGAGTCGAGGGGGCCATTCATCGGTTGCGATCCGTGGCTGCTCCTAGAGACTCCAATTGCTTTCCAGAGTAGGAATAAAATTGAATGAAATTAAATAGGATGAATTGGGTTGAGCTGGCCTGAAATAGAGGGGAAAGAAGTGTATTTAATTGGATTTGTATGGAATGGAATAGATTGGATTGGATTAAGATGAAATTATATAAAGTGAAATGGATTGTTATCGAGTGGAATGAATTAGATCGAAAAAATTGAACTGAATTGGATTAGAATGGAATGAATTTCAATGAACTGTTATTGTGCGGCATAGGTTAGAAAGGAATGATGTGAAATGGATCGGAATGGATTCGAATAGATCAGAATGACACGGAAGAGAATGGGATGGACCATGAGAGCTAGAGTGGGGCCCGCCCAGTACACGGAAGCGAAGTTATGTCATTTGGAAGAAGTGAGCTAGAGACGTTCTAAAATCTGTGGCGTAAGAGTGACGTCAAATAAAAATACCTCCGTCATAGCACACCGTGGCATCACGTGAACTGTTGAACCTCAGTTCAATGGAGCAAATCTTTCTCAGAAGAGATTGCATTTAGAGCACAAGTTTTTAGACGGAAATTATGTATCCTCCCCGAATCAAGCTCAATAAACCATTTTAAAACAAACAATTGTTATTGACTGAAGTTTTCTCAACAAGTTGGGCGCAATGTGAGCCGCCGGTATACACGGAGGGAATTTTCATCATCCTGCTCACCAACCAGTAGTCACCAACTCCATTTTTATGAATACTTAATCAAAGCTAAATGAAGGCACGATCCAGGTAATGTTTGCTAGTTCCAAAATTGCTCACAACAATTAACATTTAATTTGAGATTAATATTAGACTTCAATTTAACCCATCGCAGTCAACGTGTTAATGACTACTTATGCGTCATTTTGAGGGAATAATCTTACTCGAGAAATACTTTCGAATGAGAATAGGATTGCTTCTTGACATAATTTTCGGGTAATGTTAGTCTTCAACATCGATCTACAATGCTCTTCATTAAGATGTTTTATAACGAACTAATACTCGTATGTTCGGAAAAAATGTGCTTTAATCAAATTTAAATGCAGCAATTTAATCAAATTGAGCTTTACAGCATTTCGACTTCAAAAGTATCACATTGACAAAAAAATACGTAGAAGGGCGTCGGCAATTGTGTCGCTGCATTACTCACACATTTGCCTGGCAGCATTCCAAGTAAATTGAACCAATGGTATTTTCTGCAGCACGTGGAGCTCGTGTCACAGTGTGGGGTACGGAATTCTCGAAAAATTATAATACCACTTTCTCTATTTGAAATTACTTTTCTTGTTTGCACCGCGTAGATCATTTTCAGGTTCCTACCCAGGTCTGAAGGTCTGACGTCGTCGATCTGACACCAATCGCGCTAGGCACTTATGTCGAAGTAGAAGAGATAGAAACCGTCCAATTCACCGTCATTAATATTTACGAATATGCATTAGAACATCCACAATAACATCACAAATCGGCTGTTTCATAGAGGCATAGCCCCATGCGCGTGATTACGGTTTTTATTCAGTTGAACGTTGAGGCTATTTTCGAATGCGACAGTTACAGGTACATCGTAAGTGTATGGATTTTAAAAATACTTTAAAATATATACACGCATTTATTCTTCATAGAGTAGAAAGGGTTTGAAGAACACAAAAATGCTGGTACATGGATGAATTGGCTTAAATGGAGAGTAAAAGGGGTTAGGAGAGTCAGATACTGATAGTATCACTTCCAACAGCAGACGGTGATGCTCTTCTCCTTGCACAACTTTCCGGGCGAGGAAGAAACAGCTTTGAGGAGTAAGAGTAACAGTCACACTTTACCGTCTTCATTCTTCAGCCGTACCTTTTTTAAAACAATTAAGCGGCAGCTTCGAACTTGTTTGATCCTACGATTTGACAGTCTCCTTTTGCTTCCCCGGTGAAATTAGAGCCGATGCATGTTTTTTCCTTCCAGCCATGTTCACCCAAATTTCGAATAAAACGCAAACAATGGGGAGGTACAAAAATATAAAGCAACTATGAATTATGATATTGTTAAGTAAATAGCGCGTAAACACATACTTTCTCATTTTTATACCTCGCTTGATTTACGATCAGAGCTTGATTTATAACTTAACAATACTCGAGAATTTATTCCCCACTAATGGTCAAGATGGTTGTCAGTAAATAGAAACCTATGAAAAAGATGTTGTCCAGTAACTCATTCCAAATCCTGACAGCTTTAGCTAGAAAAAATTCTTGAATTGGGCTGTTCTAAAATTTTTTTTAAATAATTTCTAGTCGTTACTTCCGATATGTGGGCGTCATCCCCAGTGAAAGCTCTGCCGAGCTATTTTCATTTAAATCCATCTTAAAATTTTTGGGCATCGAATGCTTAAACTTACAGTCTTCTTTGCTCAAGAAAAATGAGCTCAAGCAGTTGAAGACGCTGTCCGCAGAGGTTCTAGAGTTCTGCAGCCATTTTCGTTAATTTGCGCTAAGTTCTATTTATTTATTAATATTTTAATGTAGGGTAGTGGACCTGATTCGAACGTAATGTACATCCCAGATACTGTCGAACTAGCGTTCTATACTGAGGGTATATTACATCGTCTGGCTTGTTAGAGATTCATTT
Source organism: Morinoia aosen (assembly GCA_030386875.1). NCBI lineage: Eukaryota > Metazoa > Arthropoda > Malacostraca > Amphipoda > Talitridae > Morinoia > Morinoia aosen. The sequence goes on from CM059568.1 coordinate 27,859,370, forward strand.
AATAAACCGTGAATTCTGCTTGTGTTATTGATGCTTTCTCTATTCCCCAATCAAGCGTCTTTAGTGAGGGTAATACCAAGATCTTGAGGTCGTTCTAGAGGCTTACAAGGAGGTTGTTGCATTCAAGAAGTAAAAATTATTCAATTCAGTGCGCTTTGTTAAGCGTTTCAGGATGTTGAAGTTCATTTGTCAGTTTTCGATCAGGCCGATCAGCCTTCTTTCAGTTTTCGATTAGCCTTCTTGTATAGTTATTTTGTCTTGTTCGGTGAACTTTTTTCTTCATGATTGCTTCTTTCCTTGGTCTGCATGTGCCTAATGTTTGTCGCACGCTTCGATGTCGTGACGTCTCTGGCTGGACGAGTTCATGGCACTGCTAGCTGAATGGACCTGCTCCTGACTGGTGCTTCTCTTAATATGTACCTCTCAGTTGTATTCATTTAATGATTTCCATCATTAGCTGAAGTAGAATATGTAATGTTGGTTATATTGATTTTCGTAGCTCCTCACCGGAATATAACACCAGTCAAGAACAAAACACTAGACGCGTGAATGAAGAGTTGCGCTGCATGATACAAGTCACCCAAAAAGTTGCGCAGTTCAAACATTTATTACTAAACGATTGGACCGCCTTCTGCGCAAATTACAGCTTTTATTCTACCTGGTATTGACTCTTGATGATACTGGATCCTTCGCAGCTTTTTTTGCCATGAATGCGGTTACATGTCTATCGAAGCACCCAATGTTAGAGGCAGAGGCAACGAGTCACATCGGGTTCTCTCAAGCTAATATCATAAACTTTCCATAGAGTTACGGTTACGCATATTGGCCAGTTAATGTGCTCTAGTGTTCCCTAATTCGCAATTAACCAATCATGAACATTTCAAGTCCTGTAGATGCGAGCATTGTCACCTTGAAATACCTCATTGCTACCAGGAAAATTCTACTCTATGTAAGGGTGAATGTAGTCAGAAAATACTTGCAAATAGTCCGAGGAGTTCATCTTATTATTGTAAGAAAACAGATCTATGTTCATCACAGCAAAAACTGCCCATAAATATTATAAGGCCTCCAGATGCCTGAACAGTCGGGACGAAGCTAGATGGGTTCACAGCTTCGTGTATCTGTCACCATATAATAATACACCCATCCTTCTGAACAAGTGTAAACCTAGACTCATCGGACCGCATTAAATGTTTCCATGTAGCAGCGCAATCTTGTTATTCTCGAATAACGAACGCTTTTCCAATTTTTCTGTCAACATTATAATGACATTCTCATGGATACGCTGTCAAGGAATGGAAAGTCGTAGGGATTAAAATTTTGTGCGTCGTACTTTTTGTTATTTTATGTCGCCCGGTATTGGAATTCAGCTCTCTTTTTGTTCATCGGTCTTTCTTACTGTAATTTTGCGTCGGAAGAAAACGCGTGCTGAACGCAACATCTTTTCTTATTTAATCAAGGTCATCTAGGAATTCATTCACAGCTTCAGCAGTCACCGCTCGAGGCGGAGTGAGGTCTCCAGTCGTCCCCCACACTGAGATACTCTGACAAGTTCCAGCCACAACCTGACCGGTGCCTATATGTCTTAAGAAGTTAGCATTTTCCAACGTAACAACACGGAAAACCGAAGAGTGCCAGGGGCAGCCACGGGTGACGGCTTCGGGAATCCAGCTACTACCCTGGCTTCAATACTCGCCGGTGTTAGTGGACTGCACTTCACATCTCTTTCTGAACTCGATCGATTAGAACTTTACGTTCTCCACTGGCCGCTGCGATCTGGCCGACCCGAAGCAATCAGATCTAACAACTCAGAGCAGTCTGATCTAAATACACGTTCTGTATTTACTTTACTCTAAATATTGTTGTTAGTCTTAGGCGTGGTGTTTATTGTCATTAATTACCGCTGGCTAAGTGTTCGTATTTATTATTCGTTTCTCGTTCTCTATTCAATTTTGTGTCTCATGTGCTCTATTCTAATTTCGTGTAGTGAAGTGTCCCACTCTAGATTTCATTAATTTAAAATGTCGAACTTCAGTAAATTATAAAACCTTATTCTTATTTTTCCACCGGTTCACCCAGTCGAATATCCGTAACCTGAACATACGCATTGGCTTAAATTTATTTTTTAAACTCTCGAGTCTCGACCCACAGTCCTCTTAGAAATTGCTTTTGGATTCACAAAACTTTCTAGTTATTATTTCCTATGATCACCGCCGATTTTTCTTCACTTATCTCTGTAGAGAGCAGGTGTGTCCGTCATCCAGAATGTTCTGCCTGCTGCAATTTCCACGAGGTATACCGCGCGACGTACGCGTGTTCGCCATGTTGTTTCCAGAATCGTTTGTATTGTTCTGACATTTATAGCTATGCAGAGGTCCTGAGTTGATCTTCGACTTTGATATACCTATTGGTCCATCTTATATCAAATGCGGGTGGGTTGTTTCCATGTGTCTTCATTTCTTTTATGCAAATGAAAACCTAAACTTTATATATTTTAAACAATTTAAACAATTTATTTACCACAGGAGATACAGAGATAAAATGTTTCTTAAGTCTAGTACAATGGTCAAATTTGAGTATAGCTACCTGTGGGCCCGAATAAGTTCAGTGACTTCTAGGGCATCCTACCATCAAGGTTAGTCTTAGGAGTACAATAATGTTTAACCTAATTCACTTAAACTAGAGACGCATTAGACTGATCAATGAGATAAGTAACTCGAAATTAGATACTTCATTTCACAATATAGTTCATATGGACTAGATTTAATTAACAGTATATTCGACAAACGATTCAAGAACAGACTGAAGATCGGCGAAATTAATCAAGGCGAATTACATTATTAGGACCAGTTATGTAGGGGACAAGGTTTGACTCTGTGATCTTACACGACTAGTAATCTGATAGGAAGTGAGACTCAAGACTTTTTTTGAATACCTTATAAGAATTACTTTCACGGATCTCCGCAGGTATTGAGTTCCAAGTTTTAGTTCCAACGAAGAGGATACTGTGTTGTGACCGAGCCTTTGAGTAATAAGGAAGCATGAATTTACTTCTATTTCGGGTTAAATGGTCGTGATGACCAGTTTGCGTAGTTAATAGTTGTTTTAGGCTATTGTCGCCATCATTTGTTAATGTTTTGTAAATGAAATTGCAAATGGAGATTTTGTAGAGATCCGAGAGCTTAGGTATTCGTAAATTTTTGAATGAGTCATTTGTGTGAGCATTATATTCTAGATTCTTTATCGCTCTTATGGCTCTTTTTTGCAGGGTAAAAATTTTGTTGGTTTTATTTTTATCAGTTCCGTGCCATGCTTCTATTCCGTATTGCAAGTATGGTGAAATGAGCGTTCGGTAGAGCATTTGTAAGGCTGTTTCAGGCAGGAAATTCTTAACTTTATTTAGGATTCCGATAGATTTTGATAATTTAAAACTAATATGAGCGATGTGCTCTTTAAAGGTTAGATGTTTGTCTATTATGATGCCGAGGAATTTACTTGAGTTGGTTTCTTCGATTTCACCTTCGCCAATTTGAATGCGTGGGAGAGATATATTTTTCTTGTATGAGAATGTAATATATTTTGTTTTATCGATATTAAGGCTTATTTTATTTGCTTTAAGCCACAATGAAACCTTATGAAGTTCATTATTTATACGGTCCGCCATCCTAGCGGGATTTTGGTCTGGAAGGACCGCAGAAAGGGTACTGTCATCGGCAAAAAGTATGAATTCGAAGAATGATGTAGATTTAATGATATCATTGATAAAAATTAGAAATAGGAGAGGCCCAAGGACAGATCCTTGTGGAACCCCATGGCTAATTGTCTGTGGGTCTGATTTTGCGTCGTCAATGACAACGTATTGTTTCCGATTTGCTAAGTAGGATCTAAACCAATCATGGGCAGTCCCTCGAATGCCATAACAATGTAGTTTCGAGAGTAATACGTTATGGTCCACACAATCGAATGCTTTTCGAAAGTCAAGAAATACGGAGAAAATAAGCTTTCCTTCATCTATATTAGAATAAAGGTATTGCAAATGATTTAATACAGCTTGTGTCGTAGATTTCTTAGAACGAAAACCGTATTGTTTGTCGTAGAGGAAAGATTTTTGTTCAAAATACGAATACACTTTTTTATACACAATTTTCTCGAATATTTTGCTAATAATTGGTAGTACAGAGATAGGTCTATAATTGTTAACGCAGTTTTTATCACCATTTTTAAAAATAGGGGTGACTCTCGCAATTTTGAAAGAGTTGGGGAAGATACCTTGAGAAAGGAATTGGTTAATAATATAAGATATGCACGGTGCTATTATATCAGCTATAGCCTTAAGAACTTTAGCCGAAAAATTTTTCAATCCACTTGATTTATTTTTCAAGTTGTTGATGCACGTAATTACATCGGAGGGATTAGTTGGCGTGAAAAAGAAAGAGTTAGGTTCACGGACATGGTCCATGTATTGCAAGTGGTCTCTGGGTTCACTGAAGACACTATCGGCTATATTTTTTCCTATGTTTACAAAAAAGTTGTTAAACACAGTTGCAATATCTTTTTTCTCGTGGTATTTTACATTTTCGTGAACGACGGACTCAATTGTTTTCGTAGTATTATTATTCGGTTTATAGCATGAATTAAGCAGGCGCCAAGTTTTTTTAATATCAGTTTTGTATTCAGTAAATTTGCGCGTGCAGTAGTCTCGTTTTGAGGTTCGTATTTGATTTGTCACATGATTCCTGAATCTGTTATACGTTACTTTAGATATGCGCTTAAACAGGTCTTAACTACATAACTAGAGTGTTTATATCTACAGTGTCACTGAGACAAATGAACTTTGAAATAAAATAATGCAAAGTATGTAGAGTAGTTAAAAATGAACAGCACGCCACTTTTCGGCCACTTAGTGTGCTTGAAATGCATCGAGTTCTCTCCGATCAGGTCCATTCAGGTAATTTTCACGTGGTTCGCTGAAATGCATTTTTTTCGATTCCTTCGTTGTATTGAAAACAAATTCTATACACGGGGGTAACAGAATAAGAGGATCGGTCTACAAGTTGGTGTTAGTTATTATTTCACGTGTTTCATCTTATTGAGTTCGTGGTTAAATATTTTATGATATCAATAATGTAACTCCGCTACAACTTTTCGAGTAGATGCACCCTGAGAAACTTCACGTCCAGGGGCCTCAGTAAATTAGACTTCCCTATATGTATTCCAATTGATCTCAGCGTCTAAAAATGTTGATAAACATGAGACGAATCAATCAGAAGAGGACTAATACCATGATTATTTATATATAATCATATTAAATAATATCCAGTGCAGTAAAAAATTATTGTACGCACAGACTATGCATAATTTAATGAAAGATGTATTTCACACCAACAGCAAAGGGAATACTGGAAGAATATTTTTAGACAAGACGAACCTACTAAAAGAGAAAATAATCTTAAACTATAGAAATTTATTCGCCCAGAAATGGAAAAAAAAAACATTCTCGAAACTCTGATGAAATTGGTTTATTAATAGTTGAACAAATGATTCAACATAAAACCTTCGATTTTCAAGAATACGGAATCGTATTCAACAACCTGGACGGTCAATAAAACACCTAAGCTGGAGCAAGTAAAATCGTTTGGTGCTTTCGTAGTTCCATGAGAGAAACTTACTCGGTTGAAGTTTTGAGCAATGTGTGCTGTTGTATAGTTTTGTACCGATCCAAGATGCGTTATGGCGCGGAGTCAGAAATATCGGCAACGCAACTTCCAAGGGTGGCGAGGAGCGTCGACAGTAACTCCACGTCCTCGCCGCCATTTACTCCGCTACTTCCGCTCCAGACTCGCCTACCGCAAAAATGGCATCAATTATTAGGTCTCAAGCCTTTTCAGAGAGTTATTGATCACTTAATTTCAATGGTGAAATTAAAATTTAACAATGAATGAATAGAAATACTTCAGAATGTACCAATTATAGAGTACATCCATCGTAGAATTAATCAAATATAGAATTTATTTACTAAAAACTTTGCCAATTATAAAACTTTAACGAATAGACCTGTCGAGAAGACAAGAATACAACGAAATGAATCCATCAAAAATTTGAAAAAATTAATTTTTTTAAAATTTAAAAACAGAGAAACTGTGCCGAGCAACTCAACGTCAGTCGAAGCTTTAATTAAATTGACAGGTTGGGAGGCGGGCTAATTCCACACGAGTAGAGGGAGTCCCTGAGCGCAGCCACAACTGCCGCCGCTACTCCGCTCTCGCAGCTTGCCTGCCGCGCTCGCTTCTGCCGTCCCCAGGCGCAGGGAATTAGTCCCTCAGTGTTGTAAAAAGTAACACTTAAGTTGCAGAAAGCTTATGAATATCATATGAATTTACTTCTTTGAACCTTAAAACTTTACTTTTTTCAGAAATTGTTATCGTTCTAGCTTACATTTGGTGCACGTAAAAATTAGCAATCTGGAATAATTTTTGTGATATCACAATGGCAAGCCAAACGAACGCAATCGAGGAGCTGCATTTGGGTGGATAGATTCTGCGTAAATCCTCCAAACCTCTCAAAATTCTTAAATCGAGGCACTTCTGTAGGCCACCCAATACAGCGATGTAAGGGTGCTAAAAGTGTTTAAGATTGCGTGAGAAGTGGCAATCCTAGAGCAGCAGCGACGCAAAAAATGAGGGGAAAAACACAAAAAACTACAATATATCCTCGAAATTCTACGAAGAAAATCGGTTCCGAGCTCGAAATATCAAAAGAGTCGTTTCGTACCGTTGTGAGAAGGGACTTGGGACTTTCTCCTCTAAAATTGAGGAAAATTCACAACCTCATACATAGAAGGGATAAAAGGCCCACGAGAAATAATGTTTTGCTAAGCCGGCTTTCAATTCTTGGTCTCGACTCTGTTGTGTTCCCGAATGAGGACATTTTCAACTTTGAGCAAGCTTCCAATCATTGAAATGATCGAGCTCTTCCGCGAAGTGCTTCAGCTATACCAGAGAACATCATAACATCATGTCGTCAGTTGCACCCAAAAGCCTGCCTCTGTCGACAAGATTGTCAAAAGACTGGAAAGCTACATGTTAATTTCTTCCTCGGTAAGTGAAGATTAATACCAAAAACTATGAAGAAGATATTCTGGAACCAGAGGTTAAAATCCTTGGAGGTACAATATTCGACAGAAGATCACTTTTTTCTCAGCGAAATAGAACTCCAGCTCACGCCTCTAATCGAGCTCAGGGATGCCTCGAAGACAAGGTTTCTAAATTTCTAACTATGGATGAACGGCTTTCTTCAAGTCCTGATCTGGATCACATGGTTTTTTGTAACTTGTTTATTTTGGAGTGAAATACTTGCAAAAGACCTCAACCAAAGCTGGAAGTTTTAACGAGGTCTTCGGATTGACGGATCTGGGGAAAAGGAAAGGCGATTCTTTGAAGGATTTTTTATGTGTGTGAGAAGTGAGGGCAGTTGAGCCGCTAAGCTCAGAGTGATGCCTCTCTGCGTTCTGCTGTCTGTTCCTGCAGTTGCTTCACGCGTTGCTCGCCACGACTGCACTTATTCTTAATATTACACTACAGGACAGTAGGAGAACAAAAAAATAGAACTACGAGTATTACAATAATTTACAATATTAATAATTACAATTTCTAAAAGTACGTTGTCCCCATTTCTGGCGTTTGAAAACTATAACTAGGAAAATTAAGAATATGGTGTTCGATTAAAGTATTTAACACTTTGAGAAACTCTGTTTTTCCGTAACAACTATTACCTTTCGACAGACAATTTGTACACAAACGAATCCTCTAACATCCTAGACGTTTGTGAAACAAAAATCTACGTGTTTCGGTGAAAAATTGCACGGCCATTTGTAAATCATCATCGTATCAGAAGGTTACCTAAAACAAATATGCCAAAGTTGAAAGAGATTCTGGAACATTCTATTAGCATATCATTCACCTTCTCTCGAATGAAATTTTATCTAGTAAGATTTCTGCCAAATTAAACCTACCAAATTTTACAGTGAGTTCAATTATTCCTAAATTTAAATTCGGCAAAACCATCAACTTGCCAAGATAGCTGCGCCACGAGAGCTCAGCATTCTTACTCGTGGAAACACGCTGAGAAGGGTTACGAAATAAGCCCATGATAACTCAAAAAAAAAATTAATTGACATTGAAGCCTCATAAGTGATGTTACTAACAGAACCACTACTAAAGAACTACACTGCGGACATCATCAGAAGATATACAGGGTGGTTGCTAAATATGTATACCTTTCAAAATATCAATAACTTTTTAAACATATGAAACAGGAGACTGTTACATAGAACATCCGGAAGGACAGAATTCATTCTTTTCTCACGTATCTCATATATCCTTCAAATAAGCATATACATCTAGGGTGCAGTACAGAAGATTGTTGTAATCCAAACATGGCACAACTGACTCATCAACAGCGCAAGTTCATCATCGAAGAAATGACGAAAATTGGATCCATTGTCGGGACTCGGGACTCAGAGGAAATTTTTCTTAGTATACCGATTCAAACCTAACAAAATAACGATTCAGGGAAACTTCCAAAAGTGCAAATCCCAGTTTATGGAGAAAAACATTAAAAAGGAAGAACCGGCTGAAAAGTTTCTGAACGCGCAGCATAAAATGTTGCAAGACTGAGAACTCTAACCCAAGATGAAGTACATGAGTATGTTAGTGATGGTAAAATAAAAACGGAAAATCAACTCATCATTTTTCAAATAATACCAGTTTTATTTCCTAATCCTGTCTGTGAAAAAAGTTATGGCAATTTTAAAAGGTATACATTTTTAGCAAGCACCCTGTAAACTTCGTAAAACTCCCATGTTAACGCGAAAGCATGTTAAAAGTAGTTTTGAATAAATTTGCGAACGAACATTTAAACGAAAGAATTGAGTTTTGAAATACTGTCTCTTGGTTTGATGGACCCAAAATTCAATTGTGTGGATGTGCAGCCGCTTGTCATGTTTCAAGAACAGAGGAGACATCAACCTAAAAATGTCATTTGGACTGTTGAGCGCGGAGGTCAACCACCTCCGCGCTTTGCTTTGAGCGAGGTTTATTTTTCGGAGATCTAACCATCTATATAAAAAGAGTCCAATCATCGCTAGAAAAAAATCATAGGACGTTCGAACCAGCTGGTTTCATGAAAACATAGTCGGTGAATGTTGTTTGAAAAACTGGGAAAAAATTTGTGCTGACTGTTTTATAATAATCGGTAACGGTAAAATACGTATTTCTGAATTGTGAAAACATAGACTGAAACAGTCAAAAAGTATAATACATCCAAAAGTGACAAACGTCATTTGCAGCTATCTTGGATTGCAAGCTCAAGCAGGATACAACTGAACTTAGATCAGATTTACATTTTGCCCGAGTCTTCTTTTAGATATACATCTGAATTCCGCGATTGTTAGTTGAATTACCTTAGTCAATAATTGAACAGGAACATAGTCGGAAAGGATGGTTTGAATTTTCGCCCTGTGTTTGAAGATATATGAAAGGCTTTTGTTATAAGCTGCTAGTTCTATGACAGATGACTGGATGTCTGAAAATCGTATTCTTGTTTGTCGAGATATGCTCCTCCATAGGAGTCGTTACAGCTTCTCACTGAAACAAATAGATAATATTCGAGCGCACATCTGTTGGTAAGAAGTCTTGATACCTTACAATATTTTGGCTATAAAAATATTTTTGGAGCTAAATTTAAAATATTTATGTAGATAGTATCTAGCAAGCGTGGTTCTAAGTGAGTGCGAGCATTTTGTATTGCTGTTACTCAAGTATGGAAAATAAATATAATTCTTAATAAATTTTCTCCAGTCCACTCCAACTCCATGGAAGTAAACCAGACTAATTCATTCTTCAGAGGCTATAAGCGGTATCGTTCATTAACATTAAAATTTCAGAACTATTTTTTATTCAGTGATCCGCCTCTATTGCCTACTCTCAAGTGCTCTGATTACAATAGCATGGGCATGAAATCTCGATCCAGATATTCTCTAAAACGCGTCTATTAAAGGTAAGTTGATTAGTTTCATTTCTATATATATACTAAGAGGTTTCCGTGCAGAAGAAAGTTACTCGGAAGTCTCAATATATTTGCAACTTTTTAGAGCATGCAAGGAAAAGTTATCGAATTTGGAGCGAGAAAAAAGACTTATATTAATACGTAATCATGATATCACATGTAACTTTGGATAGTTTTGTATATTGGTAGCTTTTCAAGTTTTCGATTCCTGAACAGTCGCACCAATAGGTGTTGAACAAATTTATTTTCCTCTAGAATCAGACACTGTAGACCTCGACGTCTTTGATGCGCGTGCCTTCATTTTCGAAACCATCCGTTCCGGAATTTGACCGCCAGAACCCTTCCCCTATAAATATAAATGCACTGAGATCTATATTTATTTATTTAAATGAGCTCTACCTTCTTCAACGAAGGTTATTTGCAAGCTGCTCTTGAACAAAGGAGAAAAGAATAGAAATGTGCGGATGAAAGCATTGCTGTAGTTCTGAAGGATATTGTCTTTATTGTCTAGTTGTCTTTACATTCTTTTGTAAATTCAAGATCATTCAAGGGTAAATAAATCAGTAATATAATCAATAAAGTTTTATCTTCCTCAAATTGGTTGATTTTCACAGCGTTGCAGTTTTATACCTTGAAAGGGAGCTAATTTATTCATCTATCATAACGTTCATAAAAATGAAAGTTTATTTGTTTCAGATAGCAAAATTTTGCCTGTAGTTGACACACTGGTTTTGAACTTCGTGTGTTGTTAATTTTATAAAGCTTTTATCTTCCCTACTTTTAAGCTCAGCGGTCTGAAAGCACAATATGTTTGCTGAACGTTAATATCCTTCAAGGCTATGAAAATCTGTTACCTTTTTATCCACGTTGAAACAATAAATCTAGCATTTTAATATGTCTCACGACCAGGCTTGTGAGGCACCTCGACGTGCGCGTCAGAACGCGTGTTATATTTCGCTTGATATTAAAGCCCAGGCGTCTGTCAGAGCTAAGACATGCGAGTCTGATGATCTTCTTTACGACCTCCACACGACGCTAGCGAGCTCGCCTGGCTTACATTCATCCCGGCAGATCAAGCTCCCCTTTTATTGCTCAACGAGGAATCAATCTTGTAGTTTACCCTGTGAACAAGGATCCAACTTGCCTCTTCTTTGTTTGAGCTCGGGTCTTCAAAGGAGTACCCTTTGCATAGCAAAGCAGGTCAATTTTCCTCATGGCTTCAAGTTTAGAAAAGAACGATTCTCTTCAGTATGATAACTTTAATCGTGTCTTATCATGATGATGGAGAAATTGTTGGTCCAAGTTGTTGATATTAACGCTACCATGTTTCACAATAATTCGTTCAAATAAGGATAACTTTTATTCACTTAGCTCTTCACAAAATGTGTAAAATTTGATTACAGAAAGATCTGAATTTTTCTTACGAGCCTCAATGAAAATCGAACTCGACTTTTCAAAGATACATTTTTAGTAGAAAAAGATCAGAAACTCGACTACACTTACTCATACAAAAATTGTCATGACTTAGCAGCAAAAAGTTTAAATATTTTCTGCATGATTGGATTTAAGTTCAGTGAATATTCCCAGCTACATGTTCATTATTCCAAATAAAATGCTGAAGTATTTTGAATGCACTACGAAAAGGCTTGTATAATAATTTTTTGAGTTAAATAGCCTCTGATGATCCAAAATTCAAGCTTTCATTAAAGCGCTAACAATTTCGAATATATTTCTAACTTTTTACTATTATATCAAGTTACGTTTTTTCAGCAAGTTGTATAAGTTCACTTTGATTATACTTGTTCATCTTTTCAGTTCTCCGGAAGTCCTTCTACCCGCCGAGATAGGAATGAACAGCAAAGACTCGCTCTGCTATTTATTGCAGGAGATAAGAGAGCAGCACGCTACTGCTCAATTAACACGAACTATGGAAATATTATTTTAAGTTCCACCCTGTAGAAAATAATTCATTTTTTACATGGAAACACTACCTTCGCCAGAAGAAAAATTTTCAAGCCATCTGCAACTGGTTCATATTTTTCATTTCTTATGACTAGCGTCCATTCATGATGTGATATCATTGAGAAATCACAATGCTCATGCCGCCGTAGGTACAGCGGCACGGTCAAGGAATTTTTTTTTGTGTGTAAGGATTATGCTGGACTCGCATATCATTAACTCTCCTGGATCCACGGAGTCGTTTAACGCAAGCTGCTCATATGACTGCAGGGAAGAGTCCGTGGCAATATATCTTTTTCAGTTTTATTAATCAATCGTCTCACCAATAATCGAATATCCTTTGTCTCGCATTAATATTCATTTTGTATTTAATCACAATCTTTGTTTTCCTACGCACCATGCCTTATTTTTCGCTGCCCAGAAGGCATTTTCAGGTTAAATTAAGACTTCAAATATTTACGCTGGTTTGACGCAACCTTTGTTGTGGTACCCGTTTTCTCTCAATCGGAGCCACGAACAATTCTACACACACTGTGAGCAACCCCACTAACAGCTCCTCTACAAGTGGCCAGCGGTTATTGGGAGGCTGGTCGAATTCATTGGAACCTCAGTACACTCATCTTTCCTGCCCTAATTGTCGTGCAGCGTCAGGGCTCAATTTTTGGACGTATGAAGATACTAATTCGGTATTATATTAGTCCCTCTGCACAAGTCTTAGTAGCAAGTTAAAGTAGCTTTTGGTAAACTTTTTTGGAACATATGCAAATTCATTACTCATCATATCATATAATCGCTTCTATAATTAATGTTTTTATCCATATATGTCGACCCTCCTAATCTAGGAGCCATTTTGTTTGTACGAATTTGGCAACTTTTATTTCTTGTGAACGAAATATTTATTCTCTTCAATAATACCTTCTTCCTTCCACCTAATTAAACTTGTCTCCTGTCGAATGAAAGCTTCCTTATCTCGTCGAATCTTGGATGTCCGTATCATATCAACCTTTTTTTCCCCTTGAGATCAAGTGTCCTCGGCCGACACTTTTCTGTATAAGATCAAGGCGCACTTGCCTTTGTTGGCGCAGCTCCATCAGACTGAGCCGCCTTTGTGTAGCTGCAATGTCCAGACTTGGATTCTTCGGAGGCTTTCAATTTTTTGGACACACACTCGGACAGCAAAAGCCAAAATCGAGGCAATGAAAAAGAACTTTTTTAGAATATATTTTTTTTTTGGAGGCTTATGATGGAAGAGACGAAGGCTGAAAATAAATGTATTTGTAATTCAAGAAGCTAATTGAATTATTGCATCGAACCTCAAGTATCGAAAGTATATTTCATTTCCTTCAATTTAACAACATAAATATCCTTTTCTCAGGTGTTAATCATATACTTATCAAATATTTATTCTACTGATATTGAAATAAAAAAATTAAATTTAACAAATAATATTTTCGAGTTAGTTTCCGAATGGTTCCCTAGGACGATGCATTTCTTGTTACAGAGACTCGAAAATTAAGAAGGGAAGCTTTTTTTGCATCGAAGAGAATGTGCGAAGAATTCAATTCGTGAAACAATTTTGCTAAATTGCCCTCCTATTGCAATATGAATCGCTTGTCAGCTGAAATATGAATATATATGAGCGCGTTTTCTTTGGAGGGATTCTATATTTTTAGAGCTTCGGAGCTTCGCCTTAGAATGACGACCATTTGAAAGAACCGAGCGTCGGATCTCGGCGAGCACTCAGTGGACCGCCGCCTGCAAAAACTTGGCTGCACTTCTTCACAAATCCGAATTCGAAAAAATCGAGACTCGAAAAATAATTCAAAGAAAAGCGATGGTTGAGAGGCTTCGCTGCGTCGATGCTACGAAGAAAAAACGGATTTTAATCACTTAAACCAAGAAACTTTAAAGAGCAGCCGATTAGTGGGAGAGAATCTGAGAGGTTCTCTTAGGAAAGTTTGAAAATTCAATTTTAAAATCGTTTAATAGAATTCGAGCAATTACTGGTGTATTTTTTAAAATGAACTTACTTAATTACTTATTTCTTTGAATACTGAGTTAGTGGCATCGAAAACAGAGTATTTTCCATATCGATTGCTATCGTACTAGCAGTGTTGTGTTCTTGGTTAACTTGTAGTTAAATTACGTACAATAGCAATGCTATCTAAGTTTTACTCAGCAGTTACGCTCTACACTGTAAAAAAATATTTTAGGACTTTTCGTTGAGACTGAAGCAAAGGCTTGATATTAAATCTAATGTTTTCCTAGCTACCTAGGAACGTGTTTGTAAAGAAAATTCAAATCCATAAACATTTGTGCTTCGTACTATACAATCTATGATGGAATGTCGTTGAAACCAAAATATTGTTTTACTATATTCTCTTAGTAAATATCATCTCATTAACTTTCAATGTTTTTATATTTATTTTTGTGCATCTTCTAGCGACTGATATGTCCCAGCTTTAAGTGAATGATACTATAGCCAAATGATGCTAATCACTGATGTTGCTGTTCATAGAGCCAGGCTGTTCAACAGTGTCATGTGAGCTACCGGGAAAACCACCGATTAGGGATAGTAATGTTCTCCGAATATCCGGGGCCTTAATTTAACGGCTCCCTTGACATAAGTGTCCGTTTGATGTCATTCTGTTCTGCAATTTCCTTCTTCGTCCTTTGTTTCATGGGCTTCCGAAACGCTTGACGAACTTAGACTCGCCTTTTGTTATGTATTACTTTAACTCAGCGTTTTTATGAACACGAGACATTAACATAGGCGCACTAAATCACCTGTTCGCCAATTCACAAACCTAGGTCTGTGTTTTGACCTCAGGTGGTTCCAGATTATCGCGCTCTGCAGCAGATGTTTCACGGACTGTGGGACCCATAATTGTCTAGTATCTTTCGCTCAGCCACCAGCTAAAATAACTCAGCACCAGTAACGTAAACGTTAAAGAATTTGCATCTATTCTTTCATACTTAACCATCCATATAGAATACCATGTACCGAGATTACACGCTCTTGTGTAAGAATTACCACAAATTAAATAAAAGTTTGATAAGAAGAGGAAAGTTGCGTAATAAATAAAGTAACAACATGCTCTTTACTTTACCTTAGTAATTTCAAATAGGTTTAAAAGACACAAATTTCCCAAGTGTTTCTATGTATTGCTAAGCTTATGCGCTTCGCCTGCGTTTTGAGCTTCGAAATCCACACCTGCCTTTTTCTATATAATCTCGCGACTAAATTCTTTTGTTTTATGATTTTTGCATGAATTTAATAGATACCGATTTAAATTCTTAAAGACACTGAGGCGAATATTTTTCACTAGCGAAATCCTGATTATGACGTCCTGTCTGGCAACTACGAGATCGATGGAACCTACGAAAGGCTGGAATCTTGGACGTCTCCAGACACTGAATTGCTGAGACAGCGTCTGCATTCAGATGCCATGATTCTGTTCCCTGACGGGTCAATACGTCATTATGTCGCATGTCTACGTGTGATTTAGTGCTGCCCGCAAATTGCGAGATGCATTCTCTGCAAAAGAGCAGGGGAGATCCGCTCATATTCAGACAGCAGAGATTGAGACTTCGTCTGACTTGAGGAGACTTAATTCGTCTCTTCACCGTTTAGACTTCAGAGGATAATGTCGAGAAAGATGGCAAGTTCTGTGATCTTAACGACGTAATTTTGATTTTGCTAGGTGCTTCAAAATTATACATATGTCTTACACCAAAAGGATGTACATAAATACGTATGAACAAGATGTCCCGAAAATGCACTCACTCTTTGACTGCCCAGTACTCGTGCATTTTGTTTTGATGTAGGTATTTGTAGACATAAATACAAGTCTGATGAACTGTATTAAAAAAATTAATTTAAGAAAATTAAATAGCATAGTATGGCCCCTGAAACAAAAGCAAAGATACGGGAGTAATCCTAAGTCAGAAGATGAGTGCATTTTGTTTGGGACATCCTGTGCTCATCTTCTGACTGACGATTACTCTCGTATTTTTGCTTTTGTTTCACGTGTAATGACCTTTTCTTCTATGGCATTCATTTTTTTTAATTTAATTCACCACGCTATTAGCGTGAGCTAATTTTTTATGTTTTCATGTTTTTAACTACAATAATTTAACAAAAATTCTTGTGGATTCTATGATGAACTCGCGATGATATAACAACACTCGTATTATGTTTCAAAATACCCAGTCTCATTTGTGGCGAATAGATACTCGTAAACTGCGATTTGACCGAGCCACGCTTTTAGCGGCTGGCGAAATCATTCTACTGTGGGGAAGAGGATAGCTCTGATAAAGCCTGAGAAAAGGGTTATTGTGAAGAAGATTGCTAAATTTAAAGAACCCCTTTTAAGTTGAGAGCCAATTTCATCGGTCGTCATGTAGACAAAGTAAAGAGATATCTCGCCCATTCTTCATCGAGGAAGACACGGTCAGATGTAGGCGTTTTGAAGTCTGTCACTGACCGCAATCATCGTAATGTTAAAAGGCAATTCTTCAAAAAGCCTGGTCTTATATCCAAAACACACTTTGACTGAACCAATCTCCCATCTGTTTCCAAATACTCGCGATGCAGGGTACTCAGTAGTTTTGGGAAGAACACTATGCCAGAAAAACGACTTCCCTTGACTCCACGACACAAAGTGTTCCGTTTGGAAGGGCTGAAATGTTCGTGACGACTGAAATAAAGCGAGGAATATTTACAAATGAGACGAGAGCAACTCTCGATAGGCCTGGCAGTAGAGGGAGAGGTTAAGTCAGAAATGGCCTAGAGTTCAATTTTCGTTATCGTCGCCAGCAGGAAAGAGAAGGTGTAATGATTTGAGCAGGCAATGACCTAATTGGCTCGTTTAGAGTGCTGAGGGTAAATTACGTGACCTACACTGGCAACTCCTAGAAACACATTTGCTCCTGTGGTTGAATGAATAACCTTTTCAAAGGCGAAAACGGATTTTGTTTCAGCATGATAACGCACTGTCTCATTCCGTAAAGAACACGGGAAATTTCTTGGCTATGCTGGAGTTCCTTAGCAACTCTTTAATGGTATCACTACCTTGCTCTCCCGATTAAATTCCCTAATGAGGTTAGGTTTTGTAGCTCGTAATACAAAGGAAGGTAAAAATTTTGCGGAAGGTAAATATTTTAAGAGCACATAGCTCCTTTATATAATTCTAGATATTTGTTTTGTTTCTTGTATAGTGTACCAAAACACGTTTGGGTTAATTAAACAGTATGTGATCATAGCTACCTATGATTACCGACGTTCCGCACTATCCTCTGAAAACCGATTTTTTCCACGTGAACGCTAATATTGTAGCGAGGGTCGATCTCTCGCGTAATGATCCAACGTCGTTCACTAGTCACGAGTGAAATTAGATGTGCTGAAAAGCTAGTGCAAGTGTTGACGCGCGTCCAGCTTGTTCTATAGAACAGGCTTCCATGACTTTAATTAGATAGCTGAAAAGGGAAGAAATTATGTTACGCTAATAGCGTAGCTCGGAGTGTATCTGTAAATGCCACATATCAAAATTTAAAGACAAGTTACTAGGAAGCCAAATAGATAAAACTTATTATTTTGATTTCGAACTTTTAATATAAAAGATTAATAGTTGATTTGGATAGATCTTCATTCTCAAACAAACATAAAAACAACAGTTTCTGTCGCTTAATTACAAAAAATATTAAAACACATTTCGACTGGGAAAATGATAAGTGCATGTTAACCTAGAAATCTTGGAATGATATCTAAGAAAGAAACCGACATTTACATGATCACAAACGATATGTGATATTTAATTCTTGTGAATAACTTGAAAAATTTACTTTGACATATATTTTACAAATTTCCAATATAACTCCTCTGGGATGCTTGGAAAAGACGTGAAGTCTGCATTAGCAGGAGCATCCACGGAACCAAACAGCAATCCATGTTTTTAAAAATTATTTGCCGACAACCCCAAAAGTTTTCAGTTGTGTTTAAATAGGGAGAACATGGTGGATGTATCATGAACTTGAAGTTGATGAAAAATCCTTTGACCAGCTAGCATTAAGACAACAATATCATGATTGTAAATCAAGTTGGCTGTGGAAGCACCTTCCATCAGTGATAATGGAAGCACTATCTAACTAGTTAATATCTGCGTGTGCATTTGGGGCTCCCCACCAGCTATATTTCAAGTGTTCCTCATTAGGAATGGTCCATAGACCATTAATGGTTCTCCTCTACTTTCTCTCTTGTTAAAGTTTGGTGTAGAATATCCCCAACATGCCAAATTTTTTTAAATCTGTCAGTGCCTTCAAGGATGAACTTTTTCTCATTAGAAAATAGCATTTTGTTTTACTTCTCTGCATCCCATGATTGGGGGTGAGCATCGAATGGCAGAAGAAACGTTTTAAGGGGAGGAAAATACGAGCCTTTTGAATTCGTTCGATGCTTTCAAATCTTTTACTTCCATAAATGTGGTCGAACTGTTCGAGAACTGCATTAGTATCTGTACTCGCCCTCGTCTCAGCTGATGTTCGGCTCGAGCTTACGCTAACTTCTCGCCTAATCCGTCGTGTCTGGAGGCGGAATAATTTTCTTCGGTTGACAGGTAGAATTTTTACTCCGATGTCCTTACTCCACTTAGTCTACTCGCAATCTTCATTTTTGTAGGACCATTCCTCTGTAGTTCTACGATACTGCCCGATTCAAAATTTGTCAAAACATTTCCTTAGCCATCCACGGATGTTGCAATTTGTGCATGATATTAACCACGAGGTTGACCAGTCACAAGACATGATAATTGCGCTGATTAATTCGTCTATATTTTATCAATTCATCATTTCCCGGAAATATTATAATTTCATATCGACCAACCAAAATGAGACACTTTTAACAATTGATGTAATTTTACGACGCGATTGTTCTTCAATATTTTCTTGAAAAATGATTTTCTAATGTACTGTGAATTTTCTATGACAGACCTCATAAAAGAATAATATATTATGCTTATTACAATATGCATCTATTAAGTAAAATATGTACAGTTTTTTATACACTATTGGTCAACATCTTGGAACGAATTAGAAAAGGTTAAATAAGCATATTTAACCTTTTTTAATTCGTTCCAAGATATTTACCAATATTGTATAAAAACTGTGCATATATTTCTTAATAGATGCATATTGTAATGAAAATATTTTTCCAGCTTCTAACATTCGGGGTCATTAGGCGGAGAATGGCCCAGCTTCAGCAGCTCGGTGCTTGTGACGAATTTAGTTGTCAATTTTTTGCGCTCCCCTGTCGACTCAACCTCACCTAACGGCTGCTCAAATCGAAGTTTCACATTTTTTATACCTAAAATACGTCCCAAAGCGACCGCAAACACGTGCGTATGCATGCATTTGAAATTTTCGATGTATGGGTATCTTTCGAAAAGTATATTAATAAAAATTTCCCATAAGGCAGAAATTTGAACACGTTGTGTCGTAGCTCATTTCAAGAAATTTACGAAGAGACAGTGAATATAAATTTTAACATAACATTACGCAAAAAAGCAAGTGATATAGTATCAGACATCACTACATCACTTAACTATCGCTCAACCATACTGGGAGGGTAAATGTTCAGCATATGTTTCATACAGAATTTCACTAAATAAATACACACTGATTCTAATATTACCCATCCTTGTTTTCGAACGCCTCTAACTACTGCTGATTCCTTGATTCCCAGGAAAAGACTAATGCTTGTAATAGAGATTGAAATAAAATAAACTCTCTTACTTATAACGTAATGCAGTGCAAGTATCACGACCACTTTTCAGGCTCATCATCCGATAAAATTGTTACGCTTATTTGTACGCCTGCACCAACCGTAGTACCACATAGCTGCTCACTACCTCCTTGTTGCTGCTCACAGCACCACACTCTGCTTATCAGTACCCTGTCACTGCTCACAGCACCACACACTCTGCTTATCAGTACCCTGTCACTGCTCACAGCACCACACACTCTGCTTATCAGTACCCTGTCACTGCTCACAGCACCACACTCTCCTTATCAGTACCCTGTCACTGCTCACAGCACCACACTCTGCTCATCAGTACCCTGTCACTGACTGCTCACAGCATCAGACATTGCTAGCGAATTGCTGCTGGTCAGCACCACGTCGCAAAGCACATATTACATGCGGTGCCCACTTGCTTCTCACGCACGCGGCACACACACACACACACACATACACACACAGCGCTCACCAGCACCGCGACGTAACGGCACGCAATGTCTCAACTCCGACAATAATTACCTTAGCTGATGCAGCTGGCCCAGGGGTCGGCAAACTTTTTTACCAATCAACCCCTTCATAGGATATTTGTATTTACATCGACCTCCTCCATGCACACACACATACAAATAGGTGAGAAAAACATATTAAGCCATTATTCAAAGGGACCCCCATAAATTTATCGACCCCTTGAGTTCTCTCCTCGACCACCAGGGGTCGATTTCGATCACTTTGCCGACCCTTGCGCCTTAGCAGACCGTGGCTGCGATAACACTGTTATGTTCTCAGATTTTTAACTTACGCGCACGCGAAAATATTCTGAATCGCATTTTTGACTCGTAAATTTTCATAGCTTAATATAAAACAAAGCGAGCTCTTTTTTTGCTTAATTTTAAAACTGTTAAAATTTTCAATGGATCTTAACAAGCGAATGCGTGAGTTGTAACGAAAGTTCTTGGAAATTAAATACTTTTAGTAACACTTCTCGAGCAAAAGCATTGTGCAACAAAAGTTTTAGAGTCTTGTATTTTGTTCTTTACAGAGTTTTTATACTCGTCCACACACTGTAAGTAAAATTTTATTAGCATGACGCAGGTAACTCATATAACACTGGAGAAAATATTTTTCACCGATAAGTGCACTCCGTGTGTGGGAAGCGAATAGAAAGCTTCACTTTTGCACGCTACTGTAATGTATTTGATCCCAACTAAAAAATGACAACAAATATTGTGCATGTATTTTTAGCAATCGCCTTGATGTTTTCTAAAAAATCCCATTGGAAATTGAGCGATCCTGTTTAATCCAAAAATAACTTGCAATTAAGTATTTTTTTAGACGCTGTATTTCAGAAATTAGCAAGGTATTTTGCTTAATTATTTATACTTTCGAATTCAATTTAGCGACTTTTGTGACGTAGAACTTTTTTTCACCAACCAGCGTAATGAGCTCTTTCGTTCAACGGTTAGTTGTTATTAAAGCAGAACATTCTTTCTACGTAAATCACATTTCTATTAAATCTTCCTCAAAAGTTTAATTGATTTTTAAAGCTTCATTGCGTTAAATTTAAGCACGCTAGTTTTACCGTATGCTAATTTAAACGTTTTTTTTACATTAATCAGAGTAGCAAGTGGCGGAACATTCACGTAGTTATATTCTACAGCGCAGGCGTTTTTACTACAACCACAATCATTATTATTTCTTCAATGGAAATCGATTGAAAGTCGTTTCTAGCTCTGCGATCTGCAAAATTCAACTGTGACGTTTGAGCTCCCTTGTTAAGACCTTTGCAGACATCACAAGGCTGACTGGTTCATCAAGAAGCTAAAAATTCCATCTCCCCTGGCCTTTGTAGCTTCCAATTAATGTCCTCTGGACGCATCTAATGAGGTCATCTTCCGTAGCCAGGCTTCTGAACATGGCCGCGCTATCATGCTCTTCAGACGCAGAATTGCACGCATCAGCAAAATGTCAATGACGGCCCTAAAAGACTGTATTATTAGTCAACTCTTCAGGTCTCATGATGGCTCCGGTCTCTTAGCAGTTTTCATTAAGCGCTGTTTGCTAATAACTGGTACTTAATATTTTTATCAGAATTAAAACAGCTTTTACGTTGATAACTCTGGAACAAGACTAAGGAATAGGCTAAATTTTTTGATTAAAGTAATTGTTTGAAACGAAATGAGAGGTTGAACTTGAAATAATTCCCGTTCGAAATAAATGAAGAATGACAAGGTTTTCATTTTATTTCCTGTATAGAATGAAAGATTTGTTACGGCAATACTTTAGTTAGTTCAAAGGAGAAACTTGGACAATTCTAACGAGCGATATTTTCTCATTAGCGGGGATACAAGCATACTGAAGGAAACTGTATGGCGTCTTCCTCAAAGACTTGTCGCCGATCGAGAGCCTGGAGCCTTCCTCGGAGGCATCATTTACAGTTTCTGTACCGATCCCAGACATCACTGAGTGATGTTATGCGACTGTAGATACCTACAGTACTTGTTATGCTCAAAGCTTCAATGAGCGCTTGCTATACTCACTGTTTTGGGTTCAACCCTTGCATTGCGGTAGCCGGTAGGTATAGATTTTTAAATTTCATTGCTTTTTACACTGCGGGGGATTGCTTTATAGTGCAACCGTTCTACTATAAAAGTTTAATTTCAAAATACATGAATGTTTTATTTTAGCCTCTTTTCTTCTATGTTATGGGACACTCGACGTTATTACAGAATTGGGTTCTAAGAATTAGGTTAGGAAAAATGTACGAAATCTCAATTTTGCCTCGCTTACTCAATGTATCTAACTTGACAATGTTATGGAAAAAACAATCGCTGTATCAAAGTTAAATGAAAAATTTGAGTTATATGATGAGTTATAACTTACGGATCTTTTGTGAGAAAACATTAATTTTGAAAAAACTATGTTCCCTTCCAAATTTGTATGCTACTACTTAGCAAGTGGCCTCGATACTATTAGTGGTACCTGAAAGTTCTGTCCTCTTTCTTTAACCAAACTTTAAAACATATGAATAAGTCCCAACAGCTGTTTTCAAGGTCAGATCAGATGTCAGATATTGATTTAAACTTGACATTCAATTGAATCTACTCCGGTTGACATTTTGAACACATCTACAGCCCACGGAAAAGAAAAGTTTCAAAGTGAATCATGTGGGTCATTGTATGTTGTAAGAATTCCACAATCCAACAACAACAGAGAAAAATATAAACACTGTCTGTCCTGAAGGTATGATTGTTAAAAACTCCGGAGATAGCTTTAAGGTTTAAAAAAGGCACTTCCGATTGCTACCCGCGTTGCTTTGTTGTTTGGAGAGAGTTCATGAGGAACCCAGACACACTCTCTATACACCTCTCTAATCTTTTTTCAGATGCTCCTGAACAGTAGACGAACGTACATCAAGTCTTTGTAAAGAACGTGCACGAACGTGCATCAAGCATCAAGACAATGATCCAATTGTCTGTCGAGGATCTTCGAGCTCTGAAAAGTTCATCATTCATAAGACAGGGTCTTCCTATTCCAGGTTCATAAGCAAGATCGAAATTGCCTTCTTTAAATTTTAAAAACCATCTACTACAGTTCATAACACTCACACTTTGTGGATGGACAGCGTTTATGCTTTCCACTGCTGTTGTTGGATTGCTACCTTTGAGAAGTTCCCACAAAATGCAATGACGCATCTGATTTACTTTGAAACTTTTTATTCCAAGGGCTATATGCAGATGTGTTTAAAATATGAACTGGAGTAGATTCAATTGCATGTGAAGTTTATCTCAATATCTGACATCTGATCTGATATTGAAAACAGCTGGTTGGACTTATTCATATGTTTTAAAGTTAGGTTAAAGAAAAGAGGACGGAACTTTCCTGTGCCTCTAGTACATCACTTAATTCCCATACGCTGGCTTTAGCTGACTTACATTTGCTCGCGGGCGACGTATGATTTTTGGCAAATGAGAAAATGTTTTAGAAGAGCGAAGAGTTTCTAATAGTTGACAGATTTTTTGGGGGGGCGAAGGAAAGAAGAATGTAGAATCAAATTTTCTCCGAAAGAAACATAGCAGAAGAGAGCGTAACATTTCTATTGCAGAAATTAGTTGCCCGAGTAGCCACTTTCATGTGACTCAAAATGTAGCAGAGAGGTATTTAAAAATTAGATTTTATAAGTTGAGATGTGCACTCAACTTTTCAGTCTCCTTCCCTTCAGAGCGCAATGAAGGGAGCGTTTCTGTAATTTGGAAGTAGCTCTGATTTTACGCTTCACATCGCAGATCTCCCGCATCACCTCTGAAGCGGAAAAGCTAGCTATCTTGTTTCACCGTTCTTAAAAAAAAAGGCAACGGTGAGTGAGGGGAGAAATGTTATCTACTTGACATTTTCGTTTGTGTAGAAACGAACATTTTCACAAATTAGGCTCCTATTCCGATTCCAATTTATTTTAGTAACTTTTTTGACTCGATACTGTTGTTCAGCAAAAACCTGCAATTGTCACTCTCTCAGTCTTTGCCTCGTATCTCGCCACATCTAAATTTTCAAAACTCACATTTAAAAGTACATCAACCATTTAATCTACTAGAATTCAATATTGGGTACACTAAGTCCTCGATTTTCAAGAACAATAATTCGGAAGAAACAAACTCCAGTGTTCAAAATTCTAGTGAACATTTTGTTCGAACCAACAACAGCTAACAAATACTGTGGGTACATAAAAAAATTACAACTAATCGTTTAAAGGTACAAGTGCGTTTATAGTCCCAAAGGGCGATGGCAAGATTTTTTCATTTTTTTAAACATGCTTTTAACGATATTTTGGAGTTTCTGCCGCGCTAGTTTGTTCGTGATTCTCGGGGTCGTCAGGCATTGTCGTAGAAAGGTCAGTCTCACAACACTGAAATATTCTTCAATCAACGAAATTTTTCCTGTCATCGGATACCCAATTTCTCAGAAAGAACGAGAGCAAAATGCTATTATACAATAGCGAAATCCAAAAAGGTACTCGAACATTTTCAGATTATTTACTCTTATCGTTAGAAATACTTCTTGATAAAGTGCTCGAAGCTCTGAATATTTTCGGTAACACTTTTTAGCGGGCAATGAAAATCCTTAGGTATTCGAGTCAACAGTTATCCATACAAATATCAGCGAAAATTTTTGGCTACGAAGTTTACTTTCAAACGGCGTTGAGTACGATTTAACTTACGTAATACATGCCGTAATTGTAAAATGCGTTGCGCAACTGATTTTCATTAACACTAAACTTTGAGTTACAAAGCTAAGAATTTGTCGCGGGATTGTTTTTTGGTGGCAACGACTGTTGAAACTTGAGTAATGAAGGGAGTCAACATGTTATGCTTCATGTTGGACAACAGTGAATTATTTCATATTTCTTCTTGGAATTAAATTGAATTGTATTAAAATGCCCATGACCCCAGCCTGCTCCGCAGTCGCACTTGTATAGCTCCTGACGACGCACATTTGAGTCGATATTATTGGAAGTTGACAAGTGCCAAATTCTGATGGCAAATGTTCTTGAGAGCTCTTTCAAGGAAAGCAAATGAAAATAGCAAAGTACCTCCCACGTTTTGAAATCGAAATTTTATTATTGTTGAATTTTGTTTTAGCTTAAAAAGTACATATTTATAAAAATGTTACATCGGAGTTTTTTATTTAAAACAATTTGTTAATCCAAATGTTGAAAATTCAGACGTATGTTTGGTTTTCCAGCGAATGAAAATTAGACAATTGCTACGAAGCCGGCATGTTTTCGGTAATTTAGTGGATATAGGAATATTCATGCTCTCTTCGTTCAAAGATCTGTAGAATATCCGTAAATGAATTAAAAATACGCAAAAATACGTAAAATATAACGAAGGTTCATTTTAAGACTAAAAATCGAGAACATTTATTCAAATTTTTCTGGTAAAGTTAACTGGTTTCGCATTAGTAACCACGTTAGTTGCCGTTATTTTGATGGCAGTTTACGTTAGCCCCAACAGTACAGTGAAAGTGCTCAAAATTGATAGGTTTATGTCATTCGCGGGGAAATACATAGACAACCGAAACATGTGGCGTGCAAAAAATACTTGCCAACGTACAAAGTTGTGATGAGCCTCCAATTCTTGCTTCTACTGATTTCATTCCCTTACTTGATTTCTTCGAACAAAATTCCCGGGTAATTTTATAGAAGGAATGTATTTCGTGGAGCAAAATGGTTTCCAATTCTCTTGCTATTCTCATACCAAGTACATCAGCGGAATATGCAATATTTCAGTAATAATAGAGCGTACTTTTCGATGAATTGCGTACTGGAATTTTGAAAAATTCTTTGTTATCTTCAATATGTATGTTATGATTTGTATTTATCTAATTAATATTTGTTTTTCTCTGATTTGGTTAAGCTTCAAAATGAAACGAGTTTACTACTTTCCAAGATCTACCTCTTGCTCACATATTTTACAGCGCTATATATTTTTGGCTAGCTTTAAAATCATTGCGCGAAGCTTTCCTTCATGCGCTCAAAACGGTTGTGCAGCTCAACAAATAAACTGAGCCACTTAAGCGTCTCAT
Organism: Morinoia aosen; assembly: GCA_030386875.1. Lineage (NCBI taxonomy): Eukaryota > Metazoa > Arthropoda > Malacostraca > Amphipoda > Talitridae > Morinoia > Morinoia aosen. The sequence continues at coordinate 27,885,765 of CM059568.1, forward strand.
AAAAGGAGCCTTTGTTCTTATTTACTCTCGAGAGGTCGGCCATAAAATGCGTGCAATATGACTTTTGAGACCCGTTGAATTTTATTCTTTTTCTCCCTGGTGATTGCAAATGCATCAACAATTTTATGTCTCTTCCTTGGCAAAAATTACCAAGGGTTAAAAGTTCTCTGTTTTCAAAGGATTACTTACGCTGTACCTCCAATCCTCATCAGTGGCACAACACCTTTTTTTGGCTGCTTTCCGAGGTTACGAGACACTATCGAAAAAATCAAGCGCCGCGGTTTTCTGTACGCTCGATTAAATGAGTTGATTGGAGATCGTTCAGAGAATCGCGGATTTCCCGACCTTTCTCGAAAATGTTTCCTTGAGCTCGAGCAAAAAATGTATATCTGAAGAGCTTCAGACGACTCTGTAACGCTGCTAACACGAGCAGTAAACTTTGACGCTTAAAAACTGAGTGACACATTAAAGGGCTTCTTGATTGCTCAAGATTATAAGAATTGTTATTTTTATTGTGCACAGGTCGAAGTAGGTGAGGCGGAAGTTATTTCATCAAGCAGCTGCCAATATTGGTTGGTAGCGACGACGCAACACTATAGGCCCTGTTCTCGAGGAGGGTTGCAATGCTTTCCATCTTTTGATACTTCACGAAGAGAAAGACTTGATGACAACCTACGGGAAATTCGTAGTAACATCTAAATGGCCAAGTTGCAAATGCTTTAAACAAAGTCTTTTTATAACTTGACAAGATATGAACTGCCGTTGTGTGGAATAATTGCTCATTTTATGAAGTCCCTTCGAAAATATGTTTGAAGTATTGTTTCCTGTACAACATATTAACGAACGAAAATGAAATAGTGAGAAGATTGGTGTTAAATCTGTAAAAGTCAAAATAATTTGACGTACAAACAGCCCTTGTGGGTGATCAATCACAAAAAGTTACTGAATGTGCTTTGAATCAGATTGTGATTATCGAAGGCCATTTGCAATTTTCTATGTATTGGTTTTGCTAGAGACTTCCAAATGTGATCATTTTTGTGTGTAAAATAGTAGTTACTACTGATGAATGAAATTTTACTTGAAGTATAAAGCAATCGTTCAGAAATGTTCAACCACCAGCTCTTCTGGCTTCGAATGCTTTCCGACGGCATTACAGAATACAAGTTCTCTCGATGAAAAATTCGGTGGTTTGAAACTGAAAACAATGCGCTCATATTCATTTGGAAATTTGTTGTTTTTTGAGAAGCTTTTGATGCTTCATCGAATGTAAATTACCTTTTTTTTTGAAGGTCATATCAACAAAAAGTAGCGGCAAATCGTTGCATTTGAGGAAATGACTATAATTGTCTCAAATCTTGAGAAATTCTGTACATGTCATGCATGGGCCACTTCTGAGGGAATAGGAATTTTGTAACTCGCTAAGATGTACTTAGGTATATTGTTCTTGTGATGAATACTTAAGAAAAACTATGTTGTTTTACCTACGATTAAGAGTGTCTGGAGATCAGCTGCCATCATTCGCATAAAAAATCATGTTGTACTAAGTTATAGAAGATGCTTAACGAAAATCATGCATAGAGTGTTTCTATAGTAGGAAAGGCCTCTAGGAACTTTTCCATTTCATCCAAAATTTATTTTATGATGTTTCGCCATACCGTCTCTTAAGTTAACCAATTGTATTTTGATATTTTTCAGATGATAATTTCAAATTGGCCTTCAAGTTTCATTTTTATCGTGGAAATATTTCTCTCGATGTAACTTTTCTCTGTTCATTACTAGCTTAATGATTCCAAATACAAGATTTAAAATATTGATTTAAGATTAAATCAATTTCATACTTCTTTTTCGCCGCTTTTCATTCGTCATTCTTCATTACCGACGTTATGTTTCATGTCCATTACCTTTCAGGATTAACTATTTTTTTCCTCGTTTCAACCACATTCTTCTAATATTCTTTTATATTCATTTACGTGGGCCTAAATGGCTTAATTCCCTGACTGAAAGGGAACACGCGCTATGCATTTCAACTCTACGAGCCTCCGTGGTATTCGTGAGTAGAGACAACGTTGCTCGAATTTCTCGCTGAAATCCACGGAGATTGAAACCAGAATTTCATTATGCCATCACTTTATTTAATATAGGGGGCAAAGATTGGATCTTCTTCTCCATTACGAAAATCAAAGACAGACGCTATTCTTGATCATAGATAAGAAACTTGGTGATACATGTGATCGCCTGTATGGAATATACTGAGCTGCCTGCCAGTGTAGGCAGCCAATGTGACTTATTTCTCAGACTCAGTTCCTAAATCGCATGCGCTGCATCACCTGTCCTCAATATCAGTTTGATTTGAAGACGCGTCCATTCTAGAGATTTGGTGAGCAGAAATTCTGAACACCTTTATGCTTTCTGTGTGAAGTGTCATTCCCCTCATTTATCAGCGGAGCGACTGTGTTTCCAAAGGAATTACGAGATCTATTAAATTAACCTTTTGGGTACGACAATTCAAATGATTTAGGAAAAATTTCTTAAGGGAAAAATTTGTCATTTTCCTGAATTGTCAGTGAAATTTTCCTAGTGTGGGTGATTTTAGCTTAAACAAATGCTTCTTCTATAGCTTAATTTTAAAAAAAATTAATCTTTAAGCCTCTATGCCTGGCGGTAGAAATTTTCGACATTGATAACAGAAATTTTGAATTTACGAAGTAATTTTTCATAAATTTTTGTCCGAATTTACCCTAAATAAACGAAATTTAGAAAAACTTGCTCATGGTAAATAGAAAGGTTATTGAATTTGTTGCACGGACGCTGTGGCATGAACTTAGCGGTAACACATAGTAATTTAAGCGTGCAGGCTTCTGGAATGTATAAAAACTAGTTTCATGAATGCTTGTAATTTCCCTAATTTTGTTATTTACTCTAAAATATTCCCAAACTAGTTAAATTACTTTAAAACTAGGTTATATACCCTACACAGGAAGCACTAGCCATCTTAACACTGGAGTAGCCGTCAGTACTCAAAAGGTTAGGTATAATACTGAGAAAGCAAGTGTTAACCTCTTTGTCTACGGTGAATGCTACAAAAACCAATATTTGCATCATCATGTACTTGAATCCCCAAAATAATCAAAGTAACCAATAAGTTCAAAAGTTCATCTACGCAAAACGTTGTTCCACAATTTGAGCGTATTCATTCCTAACTTGAATAAAGTTAGCTACGTTCAAGTTAAGTTAGAGTGGCAGTAGCAGAATATGCTGGAGCACTACAGAAAAGCTGCAAAATAATTACTGTGATGCTCATAATTAGATTGCAGTGAAGAGGGAATTGAAAACATGATAAAGGACACCAAAAAGTGCTATTAGAAATGGGACAAACATTGATGAGCCTAAAATTTTCGCTGAGATTGTGAACTGTAATCGGGGTATTCTGCCCGGACGGACGCCGGGGCTGGAAGACAGGTAAATATTTACGTAGTCCCCATCTGAATGTCACTAAAGTATCAATGTGAATGTCACTAAAATTATCCATGTGAATGTCACTAAAAGTATCAATGTGAATGTCACTAAAATTTTCAATGTGAATGTCACTAAAGTATCAATGTGAATGTCACTAAAATTATCAATGTGAATGTCACTAAAATTTTCAATGTGAATGTCACTAAAAGCATCAATGTGAATGCCATGAAGGAAAAGTAACAGTAGTTGTAATTCGTACGGTGCTGAGTGCGTAGCATGAGAAGCTGTTTAAGAAAATGAGGTGTATCGGAAACGACAGAAAAGAAATCTGGGAAGGCGGATTGAAAGGTTGCACTGAAAATTGTTCAAAAAAAATAACGTAAGTGCGAAAAGTGGGCGATGAAACTGGCTAAAGCCATTGTCACGGATGTGTTCTTGTATCTGTAGCTTTTTTTTTTAGTAGTAAAGGAACTATGGATTGTTGTTGCATTTACTGGTAAACTTGTTCTTTGTGTGCAGTTGGCAGTGCACGCAACGAGATGGAAGTGTACGTATGGACCAAGGAAGGCGCTACGAATCAAATATTATAGCTGGGCAGATGCAGATGTGTTTTGAGCTTTACGGCGCAAAAGAGTGTTTATGTTTTGTGGCTGCATTAAATTTTTTTCATTTGAAAAATAAAGCGTGTCTACTGCATTCAGGCGATAGGTTCCCGTATTGTAGTAGGGAAATAATTACCATTGGAATCTTTGTTTTTACATGACCGAGGGAGTAGTGGGAGCCAGAGAGAGAACGTCTTCAAACTGATCGAAGTTATTGAGTGCAGTTGAGCTGAGTCAGCTATCCTGTGACGATCGTATTCATCCGTATGAGGTACTTATTTCCCACGTCAGCGCTTTGTAATTTAATTTTTATATTTTTATACTTATTTCATTGTACATATACTTGAATGGGATGGGTGAGATAAATAGTTTACCTCAAGGTTACTTTCAAATTTAACAATACATAAAAAGTAGGATATTGGATTACCAGCGCTGACGAACAATGAACAAGATAATGCGCTTGTTCAAAGTAACGCTAGGCTAAACACTTTATTTAACCTAACCTACAATATAAATGTTGAACTCTGAATTAAAAGCTAAGAAATTAAATTGAAAGAGCTCACTGGTAAGAAGTATCCTTTTTAAAGTGATTTCTTATACACCCGTTCTAAGTTTTTCAACTTGATAGTGTAGATCTGTTCATCTCATATATGAACATTTCGAAGTTAACAACTCTTTTTTTCATTTGCTCTCTGTGGCCTAGAAATTCTTACGTACCAAGCTTGTGAATTTGAAACTCTTTTGAGGGCTTCTCTACAAGCTCATTACGTTAAGAGCTTTCGTACGCGAACTCTGACCTCTGGATCATAAAACCACTTAACAGCTCTGTTTTTCCAATGGAACTTTTAAAACAACTTTCAAGGTTAAATTCAAATGTTGTTCTTTGTTAACTGCATATTGACATTTTCAGATTACGCAGTGGGATTCAATAGACATCATCTCATCCTAAGCCTACCAAAACTAACGCGCGGACCCATCTTTAAGTTATTGAACACTATTCTCCACATGAAATCCTCAACTACGGAGTCTGCAAATGGTCGCAATTAAAGCATATTCCTACGGCCCACAAAATTCAGTAATTTCACCACCTGGCGCTCTCGTCTTCTGTTTGTGTAGCATTCTAAGCAGCCACGTAAAGGCGAAGTTTCCCCTCGGAATTTTGCGAAGAAGTGGGCTATGTCGGAGCTGGATTACAGAGCGCGTTCCTTGTATCCGCTCAAGTTTACTCTAACCACAAGTCGTGGCGGAGCCTCACGTTCTTGCTCAGCTAATCCTACACGCCGCGCGCATGCACTCTAAAGAACCTCTTAAACAAAGAAACTTTGCTTGCTTAATTAAAATAACTTGTGAATTTAGTCCAAAATTTTGCTTTGGACAAATTGACTCGTACGTCCATGAATGATGCATTGCTAACTGTTAGCCTGAGGGCAATGCTTTGCTAATTAAAGGTTTAAACGTACAGGGAGCAGGTATTAGTTGTATAATTTGAACTTTCGACAGAAAACAGAGGAATTGGTTCAACTTGACGAGGGGTTAAAGAGTTAATGCGAGAGTATGAATGCAAGAGGGCCGACGTTTTTTAATTTATCGTGATGCTGAAGACAGCTCGGATAAACGTGTTATTCACCACAGCTTTTGGCACAATTATGTACCTTTATCTTTTTTCTTCAAAAATTCACAATTTAACTTAATATTTGTGCGCTACGAACTGAAATACAGAAGATTTGAAACACATTTAAAAAGATAGCATCATTGACCGGTTCTTAGATATTATGCGAGGGGGACTTTACATCTTGGACTTGTGGCAGTTATGTCTCATACTGTAATCATTGCATACTGGAATTGCTACAGTTCATTTGTGGACTGCACAAGTTCATGTCGCACTTTGTACGCGATTTAAAGAAAATAAACTTGGAAATTTTCATTTATAGTAAGTCGATAGAGGGAAACACTGAATGCATGCTGTTAAGATGTGCCTAACCGAACCAGAAAACAAGGGTCAGCTCATTCAAAAAAACATTGCGCCTTGAGAGGCTTACGTCAGGCTCTCGGAGACGGACGGTCAAACGTGTAGTCCCCGTAGCATTTGCGCACACGTTCTATCAGAGGTACTCTCGTGAGCTCCACGAAGCTCATCGTCTGGCCAAATTTCGGTGAGAGTGGAAACGTAAGTGGTCAGTATCGACAAAAAAATTGTGCTTCAATTTTCCTTTATATCAATCACCTTTTAACTGCCAGTATTGCCTGATAAAAATAAATTTCAACATTTGTACGTTCGAAATGTTGAAATGATATTCACGGTGCGGCAGAACTGCCGTCAGGAGACAGGACTCTGTTTAATCTGCGCGGTTGAAATTATGGATTAAAGTTCTTGATGACATAACACTTTAAATCTAATTTTTCTTTAAAGCTGTCTACACAAGCACTATTCTATAATTTGAAACCTAGCGAGGGTGTCAGCTTTAAAACTTTTTATTTTGCTTTCAGAGCGTGCAAAAATCCTTTATCGAGAGCTGTGGGAAAAAATTCTGCGCGGCTCAAATTGAGATCCCCATTTGGGAGACCGAAAATTTAATCTGATTTTATTTCCATGCTCATCCCTTTGAAAGCTCTCGCACGCCAGCTCTGAGCTCTGAGTTGTTAGAGCCCCTGCACAGCTCAGCTACTGCACGCCTTGTCTACTTTTAAATCGATATGCGACTCGAAAGAGCCAGAGGAGTTTTCCGATGGCATTCTGCCACGAAGGAGGTGAGCAGTTGCGAAAATATTTTTTTAAAGCAGGCATTACGATTCCTCGTTGCGTAATCAGTTTATTGGAGCTACTTTAGAGACCATCAGGTGGGTAATGCGCAGCTGTTAGTGCAAGATCGAGGCCTGCTACGCCCACTGGCGAGCATGTGAAGCTGTCAAGATGTGCGGGCGGGAATAAACTGAAATAGCGAGCGAATGAAATTGTCTCCATTTCATGCAGTTTATTCGACCGATCAAATATGTAATTTATGTGATGAACACAGAGAACTTTCCAAGTTTTAATAGGAGCCCAGCGAAATCTATGGTGGAACTATTTTGGTCTTGAGAGATCACTCTTTTTTCACCTCTCATTTTCCGTGAATTAGCAGCTAAACAAAACCGTCTGTCTCTTGCACACATGTTTTACACTCATCTCAATTTCGATCTTTAAATGCCTTGCCGGCTCAAGTACTCATTGTAACTCTCTACTGAAGCTCTGTCGTGACGCGAGTCAACGTACCAATAACTTCAATTATTGTATCATTAAAATACCATCGTATTCACAATAATATCATATCCAACTGAATCCAAATTCACTACACTTCAAAGAGCTTCTGCATAGTAAGTATCGCTCTTATTTACTCAGAATCCTTTATATTCTTCTCTTTCTTTATTCCTTAGCACGCGTAACGTTTACATTAAGGCATGTCATGGAAATGATCTGACGTAAACTTTTCATCTTCAGAGAATACAACTATTATTCTCTAGCTCTCATGAACAATATTTATTCGTTTACACTAACTGTCCCAGTTACGTCAACTGCTTATTACGCAGAAAGGAGGAAGTACCATTATGCAGCCTGAGTGCCCACTCAGCTAGGCAAGGCTGATAGCAGCTCGTGCCTACTTTACGATAGAATCGTGAGCCTTGTATGTACAGCATGTTGGCCACGCACTTTCTACGCGATGGCAGCCCTGCACCAGGATAAACTAAACAGAGAAATTTCTTCATTTAACAAATAGCTAATGCTTCACCTGAAAACGATTGCTCTTCATGCAGGATATGGAAAATGCCGAAATTTGAATGTTGTGTTGACAATGCTTCTTAATGGAACGTTATCATTCTTTTGAATTGAGAAATTGTTGAACAATTTTGTTTTTCTATGTAAGATAAAATGAAATTTGTGTACCACTTAGATTAGCAATGCGTACCTTGCCAAATTGTGATCCGTCGTAGAAATGAGGCTCGTCGTATCTTGGGCCGAAATTAGTGTCAACTTCAAAGGTCACGCCCTGAGCATGCCACGATCAACGTTAGTGTACATTCGTGGCGATAAACTCACTGATCAGTATTCAATTCACAGTCTTATACTCGTTAGACCCAAGCTGTAATACGTTTAGAGTATAGAAACAATAATTGGTGTCTTTTCCAATCAATTTAGACACTTCTCAAAGCGAATCTTCATCACTTATCGATGCTTTCCACCAAGTTTGGGCAGAGGGCGGTTTCTGAGTGTCTGGCTACAAGAATAACCCGGCTGGCGAGGCGAGCCGGTCACGAAATAGGAGAGAGCCGGGACGGTGATCTGCGCGCTCGACGGTGGCCACACTCGGACTGGTAACACGGTGCCCTCACCTGCACCGCAGCCAGCACTAACTCCACCGAGTTTCTCGTCTGCTTTAACGCCCGTCCTGTCCTCCTTGAAAGCATCTTAAGATGCCCGCAATACATTACTTCCACCTCTTTGCACTCGGAAGTAAAAGCAAGCCTGAAAGCTACCAACATTCAGCGTCTTAAATTTTTTTTTGGCACACATGGAAGCATGAAATGAATTACCGATTAAATTTTGACCGGAGCATTTATCTTTTTGAGCACACAAAAATTGTAACAAAAATTATCAATAAAAAATTACAGGGAGACCAAAAATCATCTGGTTGGCATTCAAAGCATCCTTCGCAAACGCCATGAATGACTATATGGAGTGTCACTTCTTGAGTGAAGTTCATAAACTTCTGAGTTGACAGATAATTTGCCTCGTGTATTCGAAATGTGATTATTGTTTACTAAGTTCATTGTTATTTTCGCATTTATTTATATGTTACTCGTAACTTTCAGCGTTCACTAATGTTTCAAACTTGTTAATCTGTATTACATTTCTTTCTGTAAATCTTTACCCGTAGATACAGAAAGCTACAAAAACTCATACCTACGTTCCATCGATGGACTTCAAAATTGAATTTGTTTTTTATACCCGTAATTGTCAAAGGAATTACCAAATTCTGCAAAGATATTCAATATATCTACAAAATTTACGCCGTCTATGACAGTGAAGATACTTCGCAAGAAATTTTTTCAAGCCTTTCTATGCAACTGAAGTCTGACATTTGCATAAAATGATAAATTACTCCAGTTCTCACCTCCGTTTGCCGTGAGCTCTCAACTGAGCTCTCAACTCCTCATCAATAAGTAAGCCATTTGCCGGAGCTCCCATGGCCCGCAGTGAAGAAAGATCGATCCCTGGCGCCCCAGCACCGCAAGGTGAAGGTCCCAGACTTCATTAGCGTACCCACAGCACTGCGAGTCACTGCGAATAAGTCTTGAGATGCAAGAAACTCAATATCACCGGTCATAAGAACTCGTTATTTTGTTCGGAGTGGGGTTATTTACTCGTTATTTTCCCGCTGCGATAGTTAGCGTGTGTTTCTATGGTAAGTCGCTTGATTATGCCAGTGAATACTCGACGGAAATAGCTTCTCTTATCAAGTTTTCTTTTTTCTGTTCCCTGCTGTGTTATAAACTCGTATCACGTACCATGTCGCCTTCAACAAAATTGAATTGACAATCCCAACGTTCATGGCTATTGCATTCATATGCTTCGCAGAAATTCTTATTTCTCAATGCCAATATTCTTCATTTGTAACTAAAAATATTGTATAAATTCAATTTATTTGTGAATAATCGAAACTGACGTAAAAATCGATGTCGACATCGGCGTAGATTAGCATTGCTAATCGCCATAAGTTTCATTCAGCGTAGTAACGTGCGCGTGAGAGCAAGTCGCCGTAGCGTCTGAGATGGCGACGGAGGCTGTCGTGAGGCAGCGCAAACGTGCGCCAATTCACTGTCTTGACGTTTTTGCGTTCCCACGGCGTGACGCCAGCGCTGCAAGGCCCCTGAATTCGGCGCTGAAATGAGAATGAGGGGGCTTGCCCCAACCATGGTGGCGATACATGGTGCTCAGAAAGTCTGGACTAAGCAAAATGTTGTCAAATTCATTAAACACACGGATAATAAGACGAGAGTGTGAGAGAATGTTATATTACACTGGGTTATAAAAAATATTTTTTGGAAGTTGTCTCCGACTTTTTAAATGAATCACGGCTATTGTGTACAGGTGAATTAAAAAATAACATCCACTTCCCTCTATAAGGTAAGGTTTTTATGCTAATTTGATTTAGACAAATTTGAGATTACATTTTTGTGACATTATCAGTCCATTTCCATTAACATTTTTCATCTAAAAATATTTAGGGAAAAAAAATGTTTTTATGCAGAGTGAATTAATTGTTGCAAGCTTGGATTGAAATAAGATGAATAATAAACATTGATAAAGGGAAGTATATGTTTCATTCTGCAAATTAGGGGATGAACTTCCGTTTCTTCGAACTCCTCGTATGCTCAGCAGCAGAGATATCTCCCTCAAGATTCCAACAGTAACCAGCCATCATGACTGTATCCCAGCGTCCCTGATACCAGATCTCCATCTCTTCTATGTCCTGATGAAATCTCTCTCCCTGTTCATCACTCACTGATCCCAGATTCTCATGAAACCTATCCTTATACGAGAACAAGTAATGCATTTTGATGCTTATGTAACATCCAAGTTTTCTGAATGTACTCAGCATATTGGTGACAAGTTCTGCATAGTTCCTGGCCTTGTCATTGCCGAGAAAGTTCTTCACTACCAGAACAAATGCCTTCCATGATTCTAGTTTCACTTCGTTCATTGAGTTTTAACTCAGGATCTCTGATGAGCGGACGGATTTGAGGACCATCAAAGATGCCAGCTTTCAACTTCTCAATGGTCAAACCTGGGAAAGCATAGCACTAGTAAGTGAAGCAGGCAATATTCTTGTCTAGAGCTTTGGTGAACTGTTTAATCAAGCCGAGCACGATGTACAGAGGTGGGAAGAGTATCATGTCTCTGTCTACCAGAGGATTTTTGATGGCGTTCCTTACTCTGCAAGGCACCAATTCTTCCTGAACAGGCCAGTCCTTCTTTGTGTAATGTTGAGCAGTGTCCCTACTATCCCACGTGCAAAGAAAGTGGGTACTTCGTGAAGCCGGGCTGTTGTCCCAACAAATTTTCAAGTCAACACAAATAACCCGTTATGCTGATTTTTCCCAGCATATATTTTAAGACTTCGTACTTCTTTTTTAGTGCAGTGGAGTGAGGAAGGGGTACAGAGGCAAGCTGATTATTATTTTGAAGCAGAACACATTTCAGCGATAGCTTGCTTCTGTCAATTAATAGTCTCCAATCTTTGGGGTCATACTGTGGCACTCTAAGCTTTTGCAAATGATGAGCAATATCAGTACAGTACACCAAGTCCTTCTCTTCAAAGAAAATTGGAGGAATTCTTGATGTATATTGCGGTGAAAGGTAGTTCGGGAACTGCAGAGAGGAGTTTTTTGCCTCCAATCTGGATACCAATATCTCAGCAGAAGACTTTGACGAGTAAAGATCGTGAATTAGATAATTTAGCTCCATTTGGGGAAAGGATATGGAGCATCATTTTTAAGAACCACTTCTTTTTCTTGATCTTCTGGAACACCGGAGGGAGGAATCATTGCTACTGATGTCAGGAAATGCTCTAGAGACAGGTATTGGAATTTCATCATAATGAGTTACAGGAAGATGTGGGAATTCAAGATCAGGATACTTGAGGCTTCTTCGAGTCTTTCTGTTGATCCCAGTTACATCAACAACGCAATAATAACACTCAGTGACATGGTTTGACGGCTCCCTCCGAATCATTGGAATTCCAAACTTCAGGCAACTCTTTTTTGCCTTTGCTCCACTGTCGAAGATACTCGGTGCATGACATGCTTACCATGTGAGAATGCCCAAGCTTTATCCTGGTTGTCGGGGCGACAATATTTCACCTATATATCTTCTTAACCCGCACGCATGCATTAGAGAAGACAGACGGTGCTTGGACCATATATTTTACTCGCTGTGAGCGGGGATGGAGCGCTCTCCAGGCTCCCTCCTTGCCGTAATGAACAGTCTAAATAATCTTAGTCTTTAGCTTCTTAGATAATTTTCTGTTTTTATGTCTTTTCTAGTGCCGCATCCTAGAACCCAAGAGAAGTAGTTAATTATAAATATGATAGGGTATTTATTTCTAGCAAGTTAGCATAATCCTGTGTTTCTGATTATCCTAAGCTTCCGATAATTCGGTGGTTTCCGATAAACCTGTAGTTTTTGATAATCCGGTAATCCTGTGGTTTTCGATAATCCTGTGGTTTTCTATAATCCCGTGGTTTTCAATAATCCCGTGATTTTCAATAATCCTGAGTTTCCGACAATCCTGAGTTTCTGATAATCCTGAGTTTAAACAATTTAAACAATTTATTTACCACAGGTGATACAGAGATAGAATGTTTCTTAAGTCTAGTACAATGGTCAAATTTGAGTATAGCTACCTGTGGGCCCGAATAAGTTCGGTGACTTCTAGGGCATCCTACCATCAACGTTAGTCTATGGAGTACAATAATGTTTAACCGAATTCATTTAAACTAGGGACGCATTAGACTGATCAATGAGATAACTAACTCGATATTAGATACTTCATTTTACAATATAGGTCATATGGACTAGATTTAACAGTATATTCGACAAACGATTCAAGAACAGACTGAAGATAGGCGATATTAACCATGGTAAATTACATTATTAGGACCAGTTATGTAGGGGACAAGATTTGACTTGGTGATCTTACACGACTAGTATTCTGATAGGAAGTGAGACTCAAGATTTATTTTGAATAAAATAAAAATAAGAACCAACGTAATAGAGAACATTTAATGAGGCAAACGTTTCGGAATACAAGTTATTCCATCATCAGTGCTGGAAGGAATAAAACGTAATTTCAGTAATACATGAGACGGATAAGGTTTGAATAAAAATACCAAGCAAAAATGCAAAAAATAAAAGTAAATTATTTTTCTAACGACTAGAATACCAAACTTAAGCGTTTAGGCAATATACACAGTACATACAGGCATACATAACTATACACACCCAACATTCTCGTACACCTACACATTGATATATATATATATATATATATATATATATATATATATATATACGCACACACACACACACACACATACACACATATACACGCACGCACTACATGCACACACACACACCATGCATACCTCAGCATACCGCAAGTTAGAAAGTAGGGGCTACAAATAATTTTGTCGCGCTGAAATCGTTATTAAGTGCAGGTTTATTTGTAAATATATAAAGGGATTCTAGAATACGGAGGTCTTGTTCATTAAATGCTTTGCATAGAATAGAAAAATTAGACATTTTGAAAGGATGATTCGAACTATTGCAATGTTTTCTAATGGCGGACTGAGAAGGAAAAGCAAATGGGCGGCCAGTAATATGAGAAAAACCTGAATGTTGGCTGTGACGGATAAATAGTTGGAGGGTAGTGCTTCCAACGTACGATTGCTGGCAGCAATCACAAACATACACATATACACAGCAACTTTCCAGGCACTCATCCTGTCGCTCTTTCCTTTTAAAAAAAGACGATATCTTAAAATTATTCTTATAATAAACATGAACGTCAACCGCTGTAAAGAAGGTTCGCACAAGGACTAAAAACTCTCTTTGAAATTCACTGTTCAGGTAACCTAGGAATGGAAGGCCAATAAATATTTTCTGTTTCGGTGCGGTCAAGGTTACAGGAGGGGGGAGAAAATTTATTATCTAGAAATTTTCTGACTATTTGATTAACAAAATATTTTGGATAATTATTACGCATAAACATTTTTTGCAGATATTCTAATTCATTGTGAAATATTTTATACGTGCTCGAGATGCGATAGGCCCTATGTAATAAAGTTTTCACACACGATTTAATATAACCTCTGTAGACACATCTAAAATAATTTGTACAAAGACCGGTAAATGCAGGCTTTCTATAAACTGAAGAAATAAACTTAGTGTCAGACTTCCTTATCAGGACATCTAAATAAGGTATTTCACCATTCTGTTCACATTCCATTGTAAATTTAATGTTGGGGTGAACGGCATTAACATACTCATAAAATTTATTAGCTTGATCTCGGGACCTAAACAATAGAAAGGTATGATCCAAGTAACGTCTGTAGAAAACGGGTTTATGTTCAGTCGAGCAAGAGTCCAGAAAATTTGTTTCTAAATGGGCCAAAAACATATTAGCAATGACAGGAGACAGGTTAGAGCCCATGGCTAGTCCATCTAGTTGTTGATATATTACCTTATTGAATACAAAATAAGAATCTTTAAGAGAAATTTCCAAAAAACGCTTGAATTGCTGTCGGTCATAATTCATAAAATGGCTAGTGTTTATAAAATCTTATCCAGCAAAACATTGATAGATTCCATCAAAGGTACATTTGTGTACAAAGATTCAACATCAAAGCTACACATGAAAAGATCATTTGTATTGTCGATACAGGATAGTTCACGAAGGAAATGACTAGAGTTTTCCACAGTATGAGGACTAGTACTAAATGGAGTTAGAACGGGGACCAAATTTGCACTAAGCCTGGAGTTCGGCGTACTGTACGCAAAGAGAATAGGTCTCATGGGTACGTCAGGCTTATGTACCTTAGGTAATCCATACAACACTCCCAGTCTAGATCCACTAGCACGGCTGGACTTATAAAATTCATCTGATAAAATTCCAGCGTCCTCATCCTTTTTAAGCCTATAGTTTATTTTATTTTCTAGCTTTACAATAAGAGTCTTTGGATCTGTGGTAACTTTGCAAAACTTATCCGGATCAGTCAATAGCCTTTCAACTTTGGAAATATACTCATGCTTATCGAGTAGAACAACACCATTGCCTTTATCCGGTTTTGTGACATGAAGACTAGAATCGGAGCATAATTTCTTAAGGGTAAAAAATCTTTACGACTAAACAAAGCACATTGATTATTAATGCCATCAAATTTATTGTAAAATTTGTGAGCTAGGGTTTTCAATTTGTTTCTAAAAACAACCCTGGCATTATCAATGGCAAGGTTAATTTCTAATTCAGAAAACCTGTCATATATGCGTTCAAAATATGCGTTAACATATTTGAATACCTTATAAGAATTACTTTCATGGATCTCCGCCGGTAATGAGTTCCAGGTTTTAGTTCCAACAAAGAGGATACTGTGTTGTGACCGGGCCTTTGAATAATAAGGAAGCATAAATGTATTTCTATTTCGAGTTAAATGGTCGTGATGACCAGTTTGTACAGTTAATAATTGTTTTAGGCTATTGTCGCCATCATTTGTTAATGTTTTGTAAATGAAATTGCAAATGGAGATTTTGTAGAGATCCGAAAGCTTTAGTATTCGTAAATTTTTGAATGAATCATTTGTGTGAGCATTATATTCTAGATTCTTTACCGCTCTGATGGCTCTTTTTTGCAGAGTAAAAATTACATTGGTTTTATTTTTATCAGTTCCGTGCCATGCTTCTATTCCGTATTGCAAGTATGATGAAATGAGCGTTCGGTAGAGCATTTGTAAGGCTGTTTCAGGCAGGAAATTTTTAACTTCATTTAGGATTCCGATAGATTTTGATAATTTAGAACTAATATGAGCGATGTGCTCTTTGAAGGTTAAATGTTTGTCTATTATGATACCCAGGAATTTACTCGAGTTGGTTTCTTCGATTTCACCTTCGCCAATTTTAATGCGTGGGAGAGATATATTTTTCTTGTATGAGAATCTAATATATTTTGTTTTATCGATATTAAGGCTTATTTTATTAGCTTTAAGCCACAATGAAACCTTACGAAGTTCATTATTTATACTCTCCGAAATCCTAGCGGGATTTTGGTTCTGAAGGACCGCAGAAAGGGTACTGTCATCGGCAAAAAGTATGAATTTGAAAAATGATGTAGAATTAATAACATCATTGATAAAAATCAGAAATAGGAGAGGCCCAAGGACAGATCCTTGCGGAACTCCATGGCTAATTGTCTGTGGGTCTGATTTTGCGTCGTCAATGACAACGTATTGCCTTCGATTCGCTAGGTATGATCTGAACCAATCATGGGCAGCCCCTCGAATGCCATAACAGTGTAGTTTCGAGAGTAATATGTTATGGTCCACACAATCGAATGCTTTTCGAAAGTCAAGAAACACGGAAAAAACAAGCTTTTCTTCATCTATATTAGAATAAAGGTATTGTTAATGATATAATACAGCTTGTGTCGTAGATTTTTTAGAACAAAAACCGTATTGTTTGTCGTAGAGGAAAGATTTTTGTTCAAAATACGAATATACTTTTTTATACGCAATTTTCTCGAATATTTTGCTAATAATTGGTAGTACAGAGATAGGTCTATAATTATTAATGCAATTTTCATCACAATTTTTAAAAATAGGGGTCACTCTGGCAATTTTGAGAGAGTTGGGGAAGATACCTTGAGAAAGGGATTGGTTGATAATATTAGATATTTACGGTGCTATTATATCAGCTATAACCTTAAGAACTATAGCCGAAAATTTTTTAAATCCACTTGCTTTATTTTTCAAGTTGTTTATGCACGTAATCACATCGGAGGGATTAGTTGGCGTGAAAAAGAAAGAGTTAGGTTCACGGACATGGTCCATGTATTGCAAGTAGTAGTTCCTATGTTTACAAAAAAGTTGTTAAACACTGTTGCAATATCTTTTTTCTCGCGGCATTTTACAATTTCGTGAACGACGGACTCAATTGTTTTTGTAGTATTATTATTCGGTTTATAGCATGAATTAAGCAGGTGCCAAGTTTTTTGAGTATTAGTTTTGTATTCAGTAAATTTGTGCGTAAAGTAGTTTTGTTTTGATGTTCGTATTTGATTTGTCACATGATTCCTGAATCTGTTATACGTTACTTTAGATATTCGCCCTTCGTATAGTAAGGCTAGGTACGCTTGACGTTTCTTTATATTGATCACGATATCTTCAGTAATCCAGGGCTTTTGTCTATTTTTCGGCGTAATTGTGCGGGTGATTATCGGACAACACTGGTTATATGCGGTCGTTATAATTTCAGTTAAATTTAGTATTGCTTCATCAATGTTAATCGCATTATTGTCCAGTTCATAGATGTCTAATGATGGCATTAATTCTTATAGAACAGTTCGCAATGTTCCCAAGTTATATTCGTTTACACAACGATTTGAATAAGTATCAGCCTGTGGGCTGGTACAAGGACTGTAGACGTTTTTCTTGATGAGAAACACCGGGAAATGGTCAGATAAGTCAGAAATTATTATTCCGGTAAAAAAATCAGTCGGATCTAACATAAAAATATTATCGAGTAACGTAGCCGATTCTAATGCAACACGTGTAGGTTTCGTGATGATTGGAAGGAAGGAGTTAGACTGAAAAACATTTTGAAGTTTGAGATTTGCTCACAGCTATCATATTGTAGAAGATCGTAGTTGAAATCCCCGCAGATTTTTATGTCATTATATAGAGACTTGTTGAACTGAGATATTATGCTTTGAAGCTCGTTCAGGAAAGAGACGTTACAAGTTGTTGGGGGCCTACATACTGTCCCAAGTATAATCCGTTTACCATTTTTGGTTAGTTCTATAAATAAAGTCTCAATATATTCACGATTCGTAGTTGCACTTAAAATGATTTTTGAAGATATCTGTTCAGATATGTACGTACTGATGCTACCACCACGTTTCTTACTACGGAGTGAATGATGGCTATAATAGTTTTGAATTTAAATCAGGTCTTTAGATGAGTCATCTAGCTAACTTTCGGTGAAACTGAGAACATCAAAATTACTGTTCAGCGCAGTAATAGCACAAAATATTTCATCTATTTTCGGATAAATGGATCTACAGTTCCAACATAATAGAGAAAAATCGTTACAAGTTTTTCTCATCGATTCATTGAATTTTGTAATATTTAGGTATTTACAGTTTCCAGTTTCATTTAGGTTTGGGTGCAGTCTATTCAAATGATTGAGATCTGGATCAGTATTATCGAATATATCAACATGGTCAGTCATTAAAATTAAGAAACAGTAAGTAAAATGTGATGTAAAATAAAAAAATGATACAAACTACAGGATCAAGGTAAAAATAATTACATTCTTACTCATAATTAGATTTAAAAAAAAGAGAAACTAAAACACACAGAGATTATAATTTGTCTAAATTATCTAAAATCTAGTATGTCCATGAGCAGGAACATTAGGGATCATAAATGGCAAATAATGTAGTTACAAGGCTGTCATACCAGTGGTATCCGCATATAACACATAAGATGTAGCAAAGGACGAAATGGATTTAAATCGAAGTGACAGCGAAGTTATTTATGTAGTATAAAAATCTTGAGTATCTAAATTATTTTCAGATTTAGAAACATATGTAGTTAACACATAGGTTAAGTCTGAGCAGCAAGTTCCGTATGAGCATTCGATGGAAATTAGAAAAAAGGAAGAGAGAAAGAAATTAAAAACAATTTAGTAAGCAGCAAAACAAGGCTGCAAGATCGACGTGGATGTCTTGAAGAGGCAAAGGCAATTCTATCAAAAAAATAAGAGAAAATATGGGGAGAGAGATCAAAATGATATTAAATCCAGTACTTCAGGCCATAAAAAATATAAATCACGCATAGTTTCTTCTGAGGACTCGCCGACATGTTGCAGCAGGTATTTGTCAAGTTCTTCAGGCGTGTTGATCGTTAGAGGTCTTGGAGTTGCTTGTCCAGGTGTCTTCGGAGAGAAGACGTTGATATTGCCATTCAAATTTCTTGCGAGTCCTATTTGTTCCGGAAATTTTCGCTTGACCAATCTCAGTGTGTACATTATGCTTGCTTGCGAAGGTATTAAATATTCATTGACGTAGAATTTCGGTTTAGTTACTCGGCAGGCTGTCAAAACTTCTTGCTTCTTTTCGTATTGTCGGAGCTCAAAAGTAATGTTTCTTCTATCGACGTTTCCAGGTGGAGGTTTTTTCTCAACCTATTCGCTGTAGTGATGTCAGAGTTACTTAGGTTGATGCTGATTTGGTCCTTCAGGAGCTGGCTAACAGTTTCTACGCAATTTTCTTCAGTACGTGATTGCGGTAGTTCCCTTGAAATGACCAGAGTGCGTTTTTTTTTGTTTTCCAACTCTTCGCGTTCTTCTTTTCTTTCGAGTCGCTCTAGACGAGAGACTATGCTATCTATCTTCTTATTTTGCTAGTCTATAGTTGCCTTTTGATTTGATTCTTTCTTCGCTAGTGTTTCAATCATCGTTTTCAAGGCACTAATTTCGCTTTGAAATTTTTTCATTGCTGAGTTGAAGTGATCAATTAGGATGGAAACTACTTGCTTACTCTATTTTGACAGGCTTCGTACGTCTGGATAGTCAAGCTCCAGCGTACCCTCACTGTTGTTTTTGCTCGGGCTTCTTGTCGCCATCTTGTAAGAAGGGAGACACTCGCAAAAAAAGCAAGGGTTGAGTGCTTGTTTTGAGGGAATTTCATACTTTTTGTTCGATTTTTTGGATTTTGGTTAAATGAAATTTATTCTTGGACCCTCATGGTTTGAGTGGGCACTCTTTTTTGGTTAGAAATGCATGATTATTAACCAATTGGGCACTTTGTTCCGGAGCAAAGACACAGAACGTCCTCGCTGCCTCACTGCACTCATTGCACTGATAATCCTGAGTTTCTGATATCCACTCACAGTTTCTGATAATCCTGAGTTTCTGATATCCACTCACAGTTTCTGATAATCCTAAGTTTTCAATAATCCATCGTTTCCGATAATCTTGAGTTTCTGATAATCCTGAGTTTCAAAATAATCCTAAGTTTTCGATAATCCTGAGTTTCCGACAATCCTGAGTTTCTGATAATCCTGAGTTTCAAAATAATCCTAAGTTTTCGATAATCCTAAGTTTTCAATAATCCATCGTTTCCGATAACCTTGAGTTTCTGATAATTATCCTGAGTTTCAAAATAATCCTAAGTTTTCGATAATCCTGAGTTTCCGATAATCCTAAGTTTTCTATAACCCTGAGTTTCCGATAATCCTGAGTTTCCGATAATCCTGAGTTTCCGATTATCTTTAGTTTCAAAATAACCCTGAGCTTCCGATAATCCTGACTTTCCACTAATCCTGAGTTTCAAAGTAATCCTGAGTTTCCGATAATCCTGAGTTTTCGAAAATCCTGAGTTTCAAAATAATCCTGAGTTTCAAAATAATCCTGAGTCTCCGATAATCCTGAGTTTCCGATAATCCTGAGTTTCCGATAATCCTGAGTTTCAAAATAATCCTGAGTTTCAAAATAATCCTGAGTCTCCGATAATCCTGAGTTTCCGATAATCCTGAGTTTCAAAATAATCCTGAGTTCTCGATAATCCTGAGTTTCAAAATAATCCTGAGTTTCCACTAATCCTGAGTTCCAAAATACTCTTGAGTTTCCGATAATCCTGAGTTTCCGAAAATCCTGAGTTTCAAAATAATCCTGAGTTTCCGATAATCCTGTTTCAAAATAATCCTGAGTTTCCGAAAATCCTGAGTTTCAAAATAATCCTGAGTTTCCGATAATCCTGTGTTTCAAAATAATCCTGAGTTTCCGATAATTCTGAGTTTCAAAATAATCCTGAGTTTCCGATAACCATGAGTTTCCGATAATCTTACCTTTCTGATAAACCTGAGTTTCCGATAATCCTGAGATTTCGATAGTCTTGAGTTTCCGATAGTTTTGCTAGCGAATCGTGCCATCTCTTGAATTTCCTCTCGATCTCTCGTCTTTCCCTACATTGTTAATACTCTCTCTAGCAATGCTTCATTGATGGTGTACCCGCAGGCTGGACGCCCTCTTTTCTCCGGCGGAGCTACGCTGGAGCTACGTTATACTCACCGCACTTAGACCTTTGTAGTACTGCTGTGTCACTACCTCGCTCCTTGCTGAACTTCATGTTGCCTCGCCTGCCCTTGCAGTCGCTATTCCTCTGCATTTATCCTGCCTAATTCTGCATCTGCAAGATTCGCTTCCTTAACTACATAATTAGTTTTAGATACGCGTATTTTTCTTCTGTTGTTAATAAAATAAGTGTTAAGTTATGTTTTATTATCGGAGGATTTCGTTCAGTTGGGCGATAAGGTTGCGCATCCCCAAAATTAGGTTTCTCAGGGATCTTTCACAAACTTCACCCTGACACTGTCACCAAGTTGTTAAGAAATGTGTTACGAACTTTTCAATTTTAGAAAACGCTAAACAAATTTTCGTCTCTGAAAACTATTGTAAGTCGTAGTTGGGTTGTAGCGTTTACTAAGATCCTTTTGTGGAAAATGTGTCGCTTAATAAAACTTTCAACGTTGTGTGCTTGTGAGTGTGTGGTGTTGTGTATTTGGTCCCATGAGCTCTGTGTTGTTTAAAGCGGTGAGATGGGTGAGAAGGCTGGCATTCTGAGGACCCATAGAACACGAGGGCAAAGGTTGAATTAGGGTGCTTGAGACCCTCGCTGTGTGTTTGGAACAGCGATAAGCGGAGCTCGTACCACGAAGCATAAACTTCTACAATAAGTACATAGAGAAAATATGAGTCAGAAAACTTTCAAAAGATATTTTAGACTTTGAACACTTAAGGGTACCGTCTGGGTAAAAAAAAAAGTCCGTTATTTATGGATGGATTTCTCTGAAATTGTCACAGTAGGTGTGAAATGATGCATAGATCATTTGTTATTTCGACAAAATTTCTGTAGCTGCACTTTTTTTTTTTTTTTTGAAAAATATGATAAAATAAGGGGGTTATGTAAAACCTATCTCCTTCTACAATTTTGAAGTTACAGAACCAGTATTTCGTTTTTAGATTGCTTATATGTCTATATAACCATACGCAATAGGGAATTTTGATAACTTCTTTTTGTGGATTTTGGGAATTGAAAAAAAAAAAATTATGTATTTTTCATTTTTTTTTTTCATGTAGTGTTATTTTCAAAACAATAAATGTATCAAAAAATGCTATTGCATATGGATACACCTTGCTAAGCCCTATCGAATGGTATATAAACCATTCTTGTAGCTCTAAAATTGTGGAAGGAGATAGATTTGAGAAAATCAATATCAAGTTTCCAGAAAAACGTGTTTTTTCCCAAAAAAAAAATTTTTTTCTTTTTATCTTTTGAACTACAGGGTTTTCTACAATGAACTCTTGAGCGTTTGTAGCTCTTTTCAAGCCCTTTTGATTGATATAATTTACATTGCTGTAGCTCTGTAACTCTGGGAAAAAATAAACAACAAAAGGGAATGGGTGTAATACTTGACAAAAAAAAATTTTCAATTTTTAATTTTTTTCCACCAAAATAAGTTTTTTTGTCTATTCAACTCCTTTGTTTTATAGCTCTTTTCAAGCCCTTTGGATTGGTGTGCTCACCACTGCTGTAGCTATGATACTGCAGCTGTCATCCAGCTATGAAGGAAAGCTGCGGTATCATAGATCCGGCAGAACAGCTAAATTCTGAAATTGTCAAAATTTCATAAAAAATATTTATTCAGCCTTAGAATGTTTCGTTTGAATAATGGAACCACTTTGAGTAGCCCATGAACGAACTATAATGCCATTCCCGCAGAGAAACGCTCAATTGACTCCCAATAATGAGGGGGGGGAGGGTTCAAGGTCACTCCACCCCCATCGCTTTCCCCCCCTCTGGTGGGCGCACTATTCGGAGTAGACGTAAACGGAAAGTACCAATGGAAGCGCAAGAAAATCCTCTATAAGATGCATATAAAAACAGAAAATCAACACATATCCTGATTTCTACCCAGACGGTCTCTTAAGGGGGGGAGCACCAGAGTAACCAATGGTGATCGCTTTGCTGTGGAATAAAGGAGGAGCAAACCGTACACCTCTAAAACTCTTAATATGTGATTGGTTCATTCATCGAGGGGGTTGGAAAGGATCAGACCCACAAAGAAGGTTTAGGTCGGGAGAGAAGGCAGTTGCACTAACGAAACCGTGACGCGAAGTACAAGAAAAGTGCAGGTGTGTTTGCGGTGAAATACGTGCTAAAGTCATATGAAAGAAGTGGCTAAATTGAGACTAAGTTTCACGCTACAATGTATTCCAGAAATTCATATATTTTCTCGTTCTTTTTTTCAGAGAATACTTTCGAATAAGAAAAATCAAGACATTCACAGCCATAAAGAGATGCAAAATTAATACGTTCAGGTTACTCCGGTGGGAAGGGGTGAGTGATGAAAGGAAATTGCTCAGAAACTTAGTTGCCAAAAATAGATGTTGCGTATATATGAATATATTCTTCAATAAAAAAATGTTAATTAGATCTACCTGTGAAACGAATCGAGTTGAGCAAAAATATTAGATATAACAGATGGTGGGAATAATGAAGAAAAGAAGTTAAGAGATCACCATTTCAAGTCATCTAAGCACGTCATCACTCAGAAATGCCTATCTAAAATATGAACTGAAGTCGTATTAAAATGAACTGTATCTCGTCAATACAGAACGCGCTCTTGAAATTCGGTGCCTGAAGAATGCCGCGGAGTGCCCGGTGACGTGTGATTATGGATGAAAGTGGTCAAGACAACAGGGAATACTCTGATATTCCCCATGCATTGTTGGTGCCCATTATTGTCTGCATGTATTATTGGGGTCTAATTTAATGATATGAGATTAGCCGGCCAATTATTAGGATAGCGTTGTCATGAGAGATATGTTTAAATCACCTCCAATTTAATTAATCGCGTTAGTGCATTTGTGAAGGGAGTGTTTTTGAGGTGGTGATAGGTGTACTAATTGTCAAACGAGCGGGGTTAATCATGATGTTATGTTCATTGTATGGTAGCCTCATAAAACGTGTAATAGGATGTTCCTAGGTAATCATAAAATGTACACGTAATCTGGAGTATCAAAACCTGACGGCACAAGCAGTCTCTCATCGAGGCAGAAGCGCATAGAAAACGCTCTGTTTTAAGAGGGTCTCTTCACTCGGTGAGTACCGCCATTATTTTGGCATTTTGTGATGTATGTTCATTGAACTTTAATGTATGTGTATTTTGGTTTGCCTGTATTTTCTTGTGTTATCCCTTGTATTTCTCAAGGCCGTATGCCAAACCCTTATAACTCCGAGAATCCGGTCTCCTCATTAATGTAAATTAATGAGGGGCAGGACTAAGTCTCGTGACAAAGTCATAAACAAAAATAAGCATGGTAAGCACACTTTATGAAACCTGTGACTAGATTCCTGTTAGCAACAAGAGCGTTTTCACAGCAGATGTAGCAGAATTAAAATCTTCCAGTCGAAGCCCTTTCATTAACCCGCACATGTAAGAATTACATAATTCGTACAGAATTCATTGATTGCAAGAAATATGGAAAAATTTGGCATCATTATGACGTAATTATATCGATATATGTAAACTTAAGCGTAATAAAAATATGTAGCTTAGTTCAGAAATTTTACCTCATTGAGCAAAATCAATGGGATTTTTGGATTCAGCGCATCAATATTATCCTAAGTCAGTTGCAAAAACTTTAAAATTTTATTGTTGTTAACCAGTGTTACATCATTGTGGAATAATTCAAGAAAGTTTCCATTACAACATCCTGCTGCGCAAATCATTCCGTTGAATTCGTCCGAAGGGAAACTGTCTGCTGATATTTATAATTTCACCGTTTTATTTTCAGGTTTATTATCATCCAAAGTATCTTGTGGAACACAAAAAAAAACTGGACAGGTATAGGTCGTTTTAAAAAGGTTTGCAAGAACACATTGAAACTGACTGCAGTGTAATCTTTATTTCCTGCTTGAGCGCAGTATACGTACTCGTGACACATACTCGCATATCCTCGGTGATCTGTGTGCGGTTACACACAGCATCAACTATCCTTTCTGGCAACTCTGCCCTATGCGCAGTGAGGTCCCTATCAACTCGGTATATTTTCGTCGAAAGCGTGATGAAAGATTCACTTCTCATCAAGCACCTGTGACTATATGGTAGGGAAATTGAGGTATCTTTTTTCAAGTTAGAGGACTTGAGTAAAGATACGATCCTCGGAAAATCCTGTTCCCACAAGTTACCATCTACATTCCATCTACATCCGTTATAGCAAGAAAATGGGGACCTTCTTTAACTTTTTGTTTTTCACGTTTTGTTTCAAAATGGCTGTAGGTCATGGATCGATTTGGGCAAAGGTCGAGCGCTACCTCACAAAAATTTCATGAGAACTAAGTTCATAGAGTCTCCTGAAGCATTGTCACCGAATTTGGTGATCGATCTGCGGCTCATCCCTTAATGGCATTACTAATGCTACCATCAACAAAACACTACTCATTTCTTGAGCGTTTCTAGTGCGTTATTGAAATTTTCATTCTCCTACTTTATCATATGTTGTGCATGCATCCTCAGATTCACCATTCTAGGAAATAAAGAATGCGATATACCTGATTAATATTAGTGTACGTTAACCAGCTAATCTTTTCTCCCATCTAATCGTATTTCGACAATAATATCATCCAAATTCGGAAATTTCTAACGAGTCAGCCTGATCTTTCCCCATCGAAGAGTTTTTACAGACCGTCTGAAAAAATAAAAACACTTTGGCTTTACTTAAATATTTTACTGAGAATTGGCCCAAAACACTTCACTATTTTGATATTAATTCGGTAATATCACACATCACTGTTTGAGAATTTTCGATTTAACCAACAGGTGAAGTTCAAAGAAACCAAGGAAGCAGTTGCACATCTCGTTAGTCCTTGAATTGACTAAAATTTAATTTCGAACCAAAAAAACTCAAACTTTACTGTGAGCATCCAACTTGCCCCTGAAGTTCTTCAAGTCCTAACTGCCTGCAACGAATGCTAGTTCTGTCCAACAGGTTTTGCAGAGCCGCAGCTGGCGCTGTCATGTTTTGTGCTCAGCCTGCGCAGCAAAACTCAAGTTACTTTTCAGAAGCGTCCAGCGCGGAACGAAAACAAATGATGTTTTCTGCCTTGAAGTATGTTGTTTGGCTCAACTTCGCGTGGCTCCAGCCTTCGGTCTCAGATCAGAAAACTTGAGCCATTATAAAATCCATGACGCGTTCTTGATCCGAATCTGACCCTGCATTTCGTGCAGATATGGATTTGGGCTCGTGTAATTTGTTTCGTGCGGGAACTTTTTGCACCCGAATGTGTACACTTGAGCTTATTGCGTGTTGAAGACGTGGATGATCCCAGCACACACGTTGAGAGTACAAAAAATCCATATACTCGTTCACCGTGAAATGTTTTTTTTTAACATACTTTCAGCCCGTCAAAATCAATCACAATTTAAATTAGCCAACAATAAATTTATGCAATTCAGCTATGACCAAAAACACGTAAAAACTCGAAGAGAATTCTTGCGTAAAACAGATTATATTTCTTTTTCTACGTTGGAGGATGCAAGCGAATTGTAGAAAATGGGAAATGACATCATCTTGTTGTACTTACCTTCTCAACCAATCGCTCTTACAGAGCAATAATTTTTTTTCTGCTGCCAACTATTGCATAGCCTGTTTTACTTATATTTTTTATTCTATCTTTCTGTAGACACTCGTCTCTTTCCCACAAGGAGGTTTTTGAAACACGACTGGATCGAAATTTCTATTGGTCTATGATTGACCGGCATGAAATTTTGAGGCTCCAAATTTCGATTACAATGAGTCTAGAAACCGACTTGATCATTCAAGTGCACTGACTTTCTCTACAGCCAGCTAATATTTTTTTCATTTACTTTTAAGAACTTGAATACTTTCTACCTCATGCCACAATGAGAATATATAGTGCGCAACTCAAACGCGGACACAGCAAGGGTAACCGTCGGGTGAGCTCTAACTCTCCTGACAGCATATTTTCGAAATGACATATTCTGAAGACTCTTCATGGAAAGTCCCAAAACATACTGCTTTAATGTTTTTTTGCTTAATAATCCCACAATTTGAAAGTAGACAGCTCATTTGAACATATAAAAAAGCATTTTATGCTTCTAATACAAATGTTTACCTGGTGCGGATACATCCTCAGGCTTAGTGTAAATGTTGAGAAATCTGAGTTTTTTTCATTTTTACTAGACTTTTTCTCTTTTTTTAGCGTGATACAAAATATAATTACACAGTGAGAGCAAAAAATTTTTACACTGAGAATTTTTGAAGAAAATGATTCACATTAAGGTGACCATCTGTTAATAATAATTATTGTAACCCACGGTGAGAACTGAATGAGGCATCCCATGCCATAATACTACCTAAGTGTTTCGTTGTTGAACTATGCACTATGTGTCACATTTAGACACGTCATTGGAAGGAAAAACAAATTTGAAGATGCCCCTAACCGATCTGAACGTATTTGCGTCACTAAACATCTCATTCTGACATTGTAATGAGATCAAATTTCAACATTTTCTATAGGCATCAAGCCGTTTCTACAGCATTGGTTCAGACAGCAAGGGTTTCTTGGCGGCACGTCAAGACTGCATCTTCATATTCTTCTGTTGCTATTGTTGGATTGTTATAACAAGAACGTTCTGAGGATTGTAGGTGGTTTTTCTTGAGGCCGACGACTGTTATATTAGCTTCTAACGTAACTTATTGTCTTATGGATCTCGCCAAACGAGGTCCGGTATTTTTAGAGAACCCAGAATCTGACACTCTTAATAGGAAGGAAGCATGGCTCATGCAATTTTTAAGTAGCAATAACCATACTCGTCACTTGAGGGTCAGTGGCCACACTGATATAGGGTAGCTAGCTCACTGACGCAGAATTTGAGGAAGAGTGGAGCGAGGCAAGCGCTTCGTAAGAAGGCTCCAGTTGTGCACTTCCCTTTTCGACATATTGAGGGTAGCTTGTTCCGCCAAGAATAGGACGTTGCTATGGATTCCCCTTTCAAGACCCACGTTGGCCAATTTTTACAGGTCCTACTTGGAAAACCTGGTAATTAATATTATGTCTGCGAAGCCGATTTTGTACAGTAGAAACGTAGATGATATTCTCGTTGAAGTAGATGCGGAACGGTTGGAGATATTAAAAGAAATGATGGCAGATAAATCAGTGTTGAATTTTACGTACGAGTTGGGTTTGCATGGGAAACTGTCATTTTTAGATGTCTTGGTTTAGGCTTCTCACGGTACTTTTCAAAGATCAGTGTATGTCAAGCTTTCTCATGCTGGAAAAACCATAAATTACGATTGCGATGCTCCGCAACCGTACAAAGAGGGTGCTGCACAAACTTTAATAAGTGGAGCTATTAAGGTGTACAACATCTGGGTCAGTTTTCATTCGGAGATGCTTAGAGTCAAATGGTTGCTAATCCATAACACTTTCCCTAATAATATTATTGATAAAATTGTTTATTACTTCTTAAAACGAATCTTGACCAGTAAAAATAATCCTACGCTTAATGCGCGCCATATTAATACATTTTGTGATAACCAAATGTTTAAGAATTATAAA
Source organism: Morinoia aosen (assembly GCA_030386875.1). NCBI lineage: Eukaryota > Metazoa > Arthropoda > Malacostraca > Amphipoda > Talitridae > Morinoia > Morinoia aosen. The sequence continues at coordinate 27,914,278 of CM059568.1, forward strand.
AATTCATAATTGAGTCTGTATAAACGTTGTTAAAACATTTTTTAAATTATAGATCCAGGTACGGCATTGTAATTAAAGTTCACTTGTTTTGCAAAAATAGTAAAATCACCAATCTCTTAGTAATATATAAATAGTACTTCCAGATCCAAGGCCAGCAACCTAGACACAGCCAGTGTGGTATATCAATTCAAGTGTGACAGAAGAGAATCAAAGTCTCTCAATACATGATACATATGCATGACTTGGATTACCCAGGTACACAGACTAACTGCGCACAAATATAAAGGTTCTAATATATTATTGTAATCATTTCCCTGTTGATCACAGTTGTGAGCCCTCGAATGAAGATCTTTTTTGAAACACAAAAACTTCATATCATGTTATTAAAAGGATCATATTCAAATAATAGAAGCATTGCACATTCACAAGCTTGAAGCGGCCCTCAACGAAAGTATTAACGATAGCGTTGCTCTGAAACTATTCAATAAGACTGCAGCTTAGAAGTTTGAAACATACGTTCGATCGTCCATTTCGCCTCTGTCTCTGGTGCCATGAACATGTAATCGTTTTGCAATATTAACTAGTCTGCTGGTGATCGATAGTCCTGTCGTACCGAAATATTCCTATCTAGTCTTGTTACAAAGGGATTTTCTGTGTCTTTACTGTTTCTGATTTTGCTCGAACATTTTATTTACATTTTTAAAACAATTTTCTTCTTTGTATTTTTAGCCTGAAGATGATGTTGGTAAGATAGAAACGTTGCGTTTTATAGACTGACAGCGATAAAGAATTTTAACGATTGACAGAGTTTCGGTAAAAATGTCGAGTTACTTCCTTTGTATTTTAGCACCTGAAGAACTCGGATTATTTTGCAAATTTGAAAAGTTGGAAAAGAAATGATGGACAAATTTTCAATGTTTGTTATCATACCCTCCTGTATAAGCATATCTCATGCACACTCCAATATCGTCAACAGACGCAATCTCATGCGCTGAAATATGGTTTACTGCGTTCCATTCTTTCAAAGGATGACTCCGTTCTGTCCAAAGGTACATTAAATATTCAGTAAATTGTAGCGGAGCAAATTTTTGTGATTCAGTGACATTGTAAAACACCTTCTGATACTTTGCAACATCACACTTTTTTCTGTGGATTACAGCTGTCAATAGAAAACACAATCATAGAAAATAGTCCCTGCCCGCACTATTTCTTTCCTCATCAGATTCACACAACCCACGTAAAATACGGCAGGAATGGCATGGTACTTTGCCCTGTATCTCAGAGAAGACTCAAATTAAAGCTCTCAAGAACAACACCAATTTTCCGAGTAAGTTTGCTGCGCCAAGTTTTCCTGATACAACAGATTCCAAGTGCTTCGTTCGCTTGCCAGGCCAGGAAATCTCTTTTCGAGTGTTCTTGGGCCTCTTTCTCTTATCTTTCCTGCGCAAGTCTTTTGGCCAAAGCGACGAAGAAAAAATGAAAAAATGCTCGTAATTACGATGAACGCCGTACCAACATCATTGCCTGGGTGGGGCTGGGGCCGATAAGGTGCCCGAGAAATTCCTGTTGCACGGAGGAGAAACGTCGTCAGAGGAAATTAGCTTTTTCGGCTTGTAAACGCAAACACACTAAATTTACGCCGTTAGTGAAGCTTGAACAATGTTGATAATTGTTGATAAAATTCATAGATGGAAAATTTACTTATAGAAATTATTTACTATTAACAGAATGAAGAGATTCCTTAACGTAGGCAAACGCAAATTCCAAATATAGAGGTGGAGCACTTACAGACGTAATTAAGTGTGAATTTCATTTCCATTCTCGACCCCGCATTCATTACTCCTCGTGTTGCGCACTTTAACTTGACTGTTCGCCTCTTCATTAATGAACCCTACTGAAGCTCTGCTAAAGCTTCATTTCCTGTCGCAAATGATAATCATGCTCATAAAGCACTGTCCTCAACCATGGTTACAGCTCATCCATTCATTCTGAGCGCTGAAATTGGGATGCGAATGGAAATCTTAAAATGCTTTGCCATTGCCTCGAAATTTTTCCCCAAGGTTCAATTTCCGTTCCCAGACTGCGCTTATATATGCGCTAAAATTCGCAGGACCAGAATTTAGGTAAAATGTGGCAAGACTTGGCGAGTTTTGTGACCTGCAATTCGTCCGAGGGTCCTCGTTTACGAGTGAATAAGAGACCACGAAGGGATTGGTAAAACTACAATTTATTTGAATAGGAGCAGCCATGCCTGAAAGGACGCGAGGTTAAAGAATTTTTACCCGATTTCTTACCACCGTTAAGCTGAAATACGAATATGCAGCACTCCTGTACATCAAGAACTGAACTGAAAAAATATGCTATATTTTTAGTTCATGAATTTAACTTTATCTGCATATCTATTGACGACTATATTTTGTTAATCCTATGCTACACTACTTATGGTGTTACCTCGCCTGAAAAATACAAAACATGGAATTAATTCCTTGACTAGGGAATTTGTAGGCTCGCATTCGATCAACAGCGCCGTAGCTCATGACTTTTGACTTGGCATCGATAAATGACTCCCATTTATTGTTCCACCCTGGAATGAAAAAATTATTACGTCTTTTTTAAGAGAGGTGTGAACAACCTCAGTGCTTCAATGAATCTAGAACAAAATTTCGTTATGATAAATAACAGAAAGCTTCAGTGAGCTTTTTGTCATGGAATCTGGAGAAATGGATGCGTACAAATTTTATTGTACAAGCAAGGACTGCAGAGTATTTTAAGATACCGCGAGGGCAAAATAATAAAATACGTTGATTAAATCGCCAGATTCCACATTTCTAAGCCACGTACAATTCCGAAAATTGGATTATATATGAACAATAGTATAAAAAGTTTGTGATGTATCTAATACCCACAAATATTTTATTAAAAAATATATAGGAACACGTATAATAAATACGTGAACAAAAGTTTACAATACCCGACTTTTTTCCCGATATTAAGCATTAAAATTATTCTAGGAGTATTCCAGAATACTCTAATATATTCTACTATTTGTCAACCGATCTTTCCTCAGCATTCATAAAAAACGCGTTATTGGTACAGCGGCTCGTTCTGGTACAGATTTTCGCGAACGTATTGTGGAGCTCTGTAATGAAAGTTTGGGATATCAGAAGATAGGTGCACAACTGTTTTCTTATAGCTTCAGTTGGCACCGTAAGACGAAAGTGTAAATGACGAAATACGACTCTCAGCAAGCCTCGAACAGGCCGTCCACGGAAGATTAACGACCGTGCTGTTAAAAATTGGTTCGAACAATAGTTCAGATGCCTCAAACTATTTTTGAAGAATTGAAGGACGATCTCAAGGCATTCGTACTCAAGGCTTGAAGCCAGCAAACACACGATCAGTAGGGCACTACGCCGAGAAGGTCTTTGCTCCCGCACCCCTCATATAGGACACCTCTTCTCCAGAAAAGTCACATTAATTAATTAATTAAGGCCAGGCTGAAGTATGCGAACGACAATTTGAATAAGTCTGCAGCATTTTGGAACTTAGTACTATGGTCAGATGAAACCATTTGGAGAAACAGCACAAACCATGTTTGGAGGCCACAAAAAAAAAGAGTATAAACCAAAGTGCACTATACCCACTGTTAGTTTGGAGGTGGCTCAATCATGGTGTCGGGATGTTTTAGCTCATCAGGGGTAGGTAATCTTTACACCATTGAAGGAACCATGAATGGAAGGAAATATCGTGAAAAAATTGGACGTGCAACTCCTACCTTCAGCTCGTTTGTTAAAATTAAAACGTTGTTGGACTTGGACCTTCCAACAATACAACGATCCAAAGCCTACTTCAAACGAAACCTAGGAATGGTTGAGGATGAAGAACATTTTAGAATGGCCAAGTCAATCCCCGGACATGCATCCGATCGAAAACTTGTGGAGGGAAATGAAATTGAAGATTCAGAAAAGAGGTCCCAATAACAACATTGAACTCAAAAAAATATTGCGTTGAAGAATGGAATAAGATTACACCCGAAACTTGTAAAAGGCTGGTGGTGAACTACTCTAAACGTCTGGAAGCAATAATTAATAATAACGGCTATGCAACGAAGTATTAATGTATGAATATCTCGAAATGTGTTGCAAGCTTTTGTTTACGTATTTATTACACATGTTCTAAAATATTTTTTCAATTAAATATTTGTGTTTTTTAGATATTTTATTAACCTTTTTATACTGTTGTTTATATATAGTCCAATTTTCGTAACTGTACGTGGTCTAGAAATGTGGGATCTGGCGATTCAATCAACTTGTATTATTTTTCCCTCACTGTAAATTCCAACGATGCAAAAAACAGTCACTAGAATTTTTCACTTGAGCGTTATGAATTTTATGAAAGAAAATTCCCCTGTACGAGTTTTTTAGCCGTGCTTCGACTTTCTTTCGTCGCGATATGAAAGGTGAGAATCGCCTTACGCAATATACTGTACGCGAGGTCATCCTGCACTATATTGCGTAGCGCTGCTTTATATTTGTCGAGACATCCTACTCTATATTGGGTTGGGCTGCTTTATGTTTGTAGTCACCCTGCTCTACCGGGTGTCCCACAAAATGTTCCGGACTTTTTAATTGATTGTATCTCCGCTTTAAATTAACATACTTGAATTGCCTTTCTTCACAATGTAGTAATATTTTTTTCCTGTTCGAATAACTTATGTTTTTGAAAATCAGTTCAATAACAACTTTACAATGATCGATTTACTGAAAAGGGTAGAAAAACTAATTGTTCTAAAGAGAAGTTTTTAAAACAATATTGATATTCTTCCTAATTCTGTATTTTCCAAGAAAAAAAACGAAGAAACAAAAATTTAAAAGAGAAACAAATCATTACCTTAAATAACGTTTAAATAAAAAACGTAATTTAGTATCTTTCGACATACGCTCCACTTCTCTCAAGGCAAGTATTACTTCTAGCCAATGAACGAAGAGTTTTGCGGATTATTTCACGTTTTCTTTCAGCTCTTGAAACACTTATTCAATTCGTTGTCGAAGAATGATTAATGATGTAGGTGATACATACTTGGTGGTATATAGGATACATCATTGTGAAACTATTTTTAATAGTAGGTATTGAGAAATGATGAAGAACACCAGTGTTTTTTTAAAAACTTTTCCTTTGAACTATTAGTTTTTCTACCCCATTTGGTAAATCGATCACTGTAAAGTGGTTATTAAACCGATTTTCCAAAATTTTAATTATTCGAAAAGGAAACAAAATTTACTACTCTGTGAAAATAAAAGACATTTCAAATGTGTTGATTTAAAGCGAAGATATATTTAATTAAAAAGTCAGGGACATTTTTGTGGAACACCCGGTATATTAGGTTGTGCTACTTTATATTTGTAGAGTCATACTGCTTTATATTGGGTTGTGCTGCTTTATATTTGTTTTGTCATCCTGCTCTATACTGGGTTTTGATGTTTAATATTTGTAAGGTCATCCTATTCTATTTAGGGTGTTTCAAAATTCTTCGAACAAATTTTAACATAAGGTTCCATCAGGTTAATTAGCATAACTTTCTCGATTGAGGGGTATCAAATAACGTTTAGTTTAAAAGGCACAGTGAAATGAGGTACTGAAGTGCAATTCCAGTCAATTATTCACCTCAGCATCTTAGATCGTGTCGGACCAATCTCTTGGCCCCCCAGGTTTCCTGACAAGACTCCCATTGACTTCTACCGCTGGAGGCACCTATATAGAGTTTAGCTTACGAAACACCAATTCCGTCCAAAGAAGAACTTATGGTAGGATTATTGATGCCTGTGCAAGAATTTATTAAACTTTTTGCCCAGTAACGAGTTCAGTAATCATTTCGGTGCCGCCTCCGCTCACGCATCATAGTATTTGAGTGGAATTTCGAATACTTACGTATCGTAACTGACCTACCAAATTCCAAATTCCCACAAAGTGAGCTAACTCAAAATTTCATTCATCATTTGCCCAATGACATGCTCTAATTTTGTAAGTCTCAAAAACTCTTAACCTAAATTTTTCTTAATTCTCATTCATAGGGTAAGATATGTTAATTTAATGTGAAGGAACATCAGGTTGAAATTTGTTCAAAGAATTCTGAAACAGCCTGCCTGTGAGGACATGCTTCTCAATAGTTGTAGAGTCTTCCTTTCCTACATAGGTTCGTGCTGCTCAATATCGGGTTGTTTTGTTCAGTTTTGAGTCGTCCTCCACAATACAGAGTCGTTTTGGTCGCTCAATTTAGTACCGGGAATCTCAATAGCGACCAGACGCGAGCGTATTCGGACTATGTAGAGTATTTCAAATGGGCATTCAAACTTAAGTCAATCATGAACTATGTGTTTACTTCGGTGCTATCCATCTCTTATTATTAATAAAACTGAGTATAGCTTTCAATTACGATCGTTTTCAATTGGTAGATGGTACTTCTCCAAAAGTTACTTTCATACAGAGTTCTCTCCATTCATGGAGCGTCCTGAAGAAAAGTAACTTATCAAGGTAACTCGAATCAAGTAAAGTGAACTGCTAAAAATTGGGTAATGAAGTAAGGCTGTGATCAATGAAAAATAGTGAATGATAAGTTCACAAAAAACTGTGAACCCAAAACGCAACAATTCTGAAAAAAACTAATTAACATTAAATTACATTTAGCACTGTATTTGCAACACTTCTTATCCATAACAATTTGAATGACTCCGCCTGCTCGTATTTATACTCGTGGTACATCTGCAAGAGATTGATAAAGCGCTCAGCACTCAAGAATGTCTTAATGGGAGTTCGTTGTCTATTGCTGAGGCGTCCACGGATTATGACGGCTGAAACTCCGCACGCCTGCGGCCCGAGAGAATGCGAGCCAAGTTTGGATTGCAGAATTGATTGCGTTCTCAGAACAAGCCGCAATTCTCCTCGCTTCAATTTGAAATTGCAATCGGGGCTCGTCAGACCCGTCAAACTCCATCAGTACGCGGCTCCATCGAAAATATTTGTCAAAAGTGGACGCTTTCCAATGGTAAGGGTAGGCGAGGGTAGTGGCCCAGCTGATTTTTAGTTTTAGTAATAAGACATTTATACAATTGGGATGTTTCTTCAGGTTTCATTATTATCTCAAACTCTCTTAATATCTGAAATTTCCTCTGATTTCACTATTATCTCAAATTTGCATCAGAAAGTTTCTTATTATCTGAATCAGAAATTCCCACTTATTTTGCCTATGTGTTCGTTATAAAAATTAACTTGCCTTTTCCCCTCGTTTTCCCTTACTCCTGATTTGCTATTTTACACCATGTATACTTCGGATGCGTTGTGAATATGATCAGAAGCTTATTTATTTAAATATTTCTTTGATACATTGACTTTATCTATATTAATCATATTACCTTCACTGATACTTTTATCTTTGTTGATTACCAAATAGTTGAGAGGGTGTTTAATATCACAGAACTCCTTGAATTTTTCAAGTGTCATATCGTTTGAGATGAAGTCATCGTAAGAATTCCTAATTCCTTTAAAAGTGATTCAAACATTAGAATTTGAATCTAAACAAATAGTTGTCTTGGAAGGTGGTAGTTGTTTTGTGAGAGGTAAATAGAACTTACATTATTATGCCTACCTCTGGTGTAAAAGCTTTCAGCACTGTTTGCTTTATATTATTTTCAACATCACCAAATACAAATATATTTTTTCAATTGCAATGCACTTCTTTAGGGCCAGGAGTCTCCTCATCGCTTTCGAAGTATACTAAAAGAAATTTCTATTTCATCTTAGAAGAAAGATTACTTAAAAACTGATCAATATCACAGCTTCTGTTTTAAAAAAATTCACAATTCCCTTCTTAGAATAACCTTTTTCATATGCTGATATTAGTACTTGAATTCAGGTTCACGCAGGGATTTTCTATTAATAAACGAGGCATTATAATCCAGCTAATTATTTTTCAACAGAAGTTTAAGTGTTGTTTTTCCACAGTTCAAAGGACCAACAATCCTTGCACGCAGACTAGGTGGTAATGAAAAATGATGATTTGTTTAATGTTATTCGCATTATCCTCCCGCTTTGAAATACTTTCCAGTTTACTTCATTAAAAAGGTTTTTAATCGGTTATAAAAATTTTCATCCTTGTTGACTACTGTTCTGAAGGCAACATTCTAAAACGTGGATTTTACATTTGAAATCTTGTATCGTGTTTCATTTCATTTGATTTTCATATATTTATCATGAGAGTTCATTTTTTAACTGTTTTTTTTTCATTTATCGTTGCCTATATCTAACTCTACATTCATTACTTAAATTTCTCGAACGAATTCTTTATTCTTCTGTAATTTTAAAATGAAAGTTATTAGCATGTTTACATTATTGCAATTCAATCATTTTCTAGAGTCGGATCAGTATAATCTAGCGGCATGTTTCGCTCCGTTATTATTTTTATATATAAATGAAAAAATTTTTCAATTGAAATTTATTTCTATCTGCCTCGGAGTTACCAATTCGTCTTTCAAAAAATCTCTGTACTGTAATAATATCTCAACTTTCAATATTTCCTTGAACTCGAGAAGCTACAAGGTTGTTGACTTATTCTTGTCATGTACTCATTTCATGATTCAGACTTTCATCTGCATCAGCTTCTTTTTGCAGCATCGATTTCAATTGGCTAGCTTCGCTCTTTATACGCTGAGGTAAAATGTTTTTTACCTCATTCAAATCAGTTTACAAGTCAACAAATTTACTTTGACAGATATAATTCGCTCGTAATTCCTTAATATTCTCTTGAAACTCATTTAATTTTGCTTCAGTTGTCGCATAAGATTTAATGTCATAGTTTCCAACATCGTAGTTCATGAAGTCAGCTTTCTACCCATATGGTATATTTGAGTATTTCATCCATTTCGTCGTTTATGTGCACGAGCTTGCCGTCTACCTTGTAATCTATCGCACTGGTTGATGCTTGAACATCATTTGCTTTATTTCCAATTTGAAGGCTTGATATTAAGTTCTCAATGTATTCATCTACCTTCTCGGTCACTGTTAAGCTTAAATTATTCAACCTGTCATCGATTGGAACTATTTTTGATTGTATATCCTTAATTCAATCTTCAACATTAGATTTATTGCTCCGAATTTTTTCATTCACTTTATATGTTACTGTCGAGTCTAAATCATTCAACGAATCAACGACAGGAACTATTTTAGATTGTGTACCCTTGATTGAATCTTCAACATAAGATTTAAAGATTTCGATTTGTTCATTTGCTTTATCTGTTACTGCCGAGTTCAAATTATTCAACCTATCTTCGGTTGAATTAAAGTTTGACTGTAGACTGTTGAATTATTCAGCTAGTTCATTAATGAAAGCCTCCACAAATTTCATTTTTGAATCTACCCTTGAAAATTTCGTGTACATTTCATTGCTCGTATTTTCAAAAGCAGAACACACTTCATTCCTTGAATGATCAATCATACTTTTTATAGATTCTATATCACAATTTGTAACAGGACTTTTAATTGCATCTACATAGGAATTATCTTCCCATCCTTCGTAAGAAGGTAAAAGAATCAACTTAGCAGTGTAGATATCGATGCCTGATATTTTCTTTAAGCAATAATGAATAGTATAAAATAACCCTTTGATTATAAAGTCGGCATCAATCTTTTTACAATATTTATCCCACATTTCAATTTTTCAATGCCCACACACAGTTCACACTATACCTATATATTCTTCTTCAACATATTCATGTAGATCTGGGTTTTGTCTACATAGAGCTTTATTGTTCATCTTTTTGTGATTGTTAAAGAATACCATTCATGTTTATTTTTTCTGCGTTTACATCATTCATGTTTTTATTTTCAATAAAGATTTTTTCCATTATTCTTCATGCTTCTCCTGTAAGTGTTTAATATTTTTCATTTTTTGTAACACTAATGCTTACACCATATAATTTGAACAGTTAGTAAATTTCGAAAGCATTATTTAATGAATTTTTATTAGAGGTAGGAGTTTGAACAATAATAGCCTCTTCGAATTCATGAATGATCCCTTCTTCATCCTTCAAAAAACTTTTGATTTAAGAAAGAAGCGTTTGAAAATTAGTGGGAGTAGTATCGTTAGCTGTTACCCAGTATTGCATAAATACATCAATTTTGATTTTATTCACTGCTTTTTCGTACTCTTCATTCAGCGGCCTGATGTCCTGATGTTTGTAGTCCTTCATTCGTGTAGAAACAACTTCTTTAAGCATCTTTTCGAATTCCTGCGCTTTTTTGTGTTTGTATTCACTTCCATCGAAATCCTGGTTGAAAAGTGGTAAATACTGATTTCTTCTGTTAGAAACAGTTTTTGGAATTTCAGTTCGTTTAAGAATAGAATAAAATACTACTAAGATGACAACCCTCTCGTGGACCCGCCTTAGTTCAGCAGTCTATACCAGGGTAAAAATTACAACTTTCTTCTGAAGATTCATACTGTTATAGACATA